>OY728135.1:1037896734-1039146734 GCA_963277665.1 Viscum album | reverse complement strand
AAAAAATATTATTCATATAGTTCTCAAAGAGGAAGTGTATATAGAGAAACTCATGGGTTTCCTGATTAACAATGATGAAAATAAAGTATACAGATTTAAGAATTCACTTTAGTGATTAAAATAATCACCTATTCTATGATATTATTAACTTGAATTATATCTAAAGAAACTAGAGCTTTAAATAGGAGGTTCTAATTATAATTTAAATGTGAAAATTTATGAGGAAGAACAGTTCATGTTATTAGTGTGTGTGGATGACATTGTATTTGGAGGAAGAATGTAATAATCAGTGGAAGATTTTTTAAATTTATGATATTAGATTCAAATTTTCAATTATTGGTGTGATTATATATTTTCTAGGGCTATAATTTCTTCATAAAGAGATATATAAATTTACCTCATAGGCAAAGTGGTCAACTAATCTACTTAGAAAATTTGATATGCATGATTCAAATCCCATGTTAACTCCCATTGTAGTGGGAACCAAGATTGGAAAGAAAGAATATATAAAGATAGTTGAGGCTAATTTTTATAGAAGAATTATTGGAATTACCCTATTGTTGACACTCCTTTCCATCATAAAGATTAACGAATTAAAAAGGGGAATACCTTAAGCACAAATAGGTTCATCCTTTGAAGAAACATCAAAAATTAACAATGGCATGAACAAGAAAATCTTTAAACATGGGTCGTACAAGTTTTATTATGGTCGTGCAAGTATACTTGTGCGCCACATATGGATCACGCAAGTCAATTGCACTCCCTATTCATTTTTTTCGCCCAAGTTCCTCAACGGCCTATAAATACCCCTGTGGGCCCCCCATTTCGGGGACAAAAATCCAAAACTCAGATTTAAGCTCTGGTCACCCTAGTCACTGCTTGAAGTCTTTCGAACACTTATAAGGTAATTTCTTACCTATAATGGAAGATCTAAAGAGGAATAATAAGGCCTAAGTTTAAGAACTCCTCAACACTTGTGCGCCTAAGTGTCCAACCCTTATGGGAAATGGATGCACTTGCGCGCCACCTTGTCCTCTCATGGAAACTTGTGCGCCCTCCTTCTGAAAACATCTAGGGATAATACTAATGTCTTGATCCAATTCTCGCCCAAGTATTACCATGCAGGTTCTTTGTCGCCCAAGTTAACTCATGTCGCGCAAGTATACTTCCACAACTAGGAATTTCACGCCTGAACAAGACTTGCACGCCTAAACAGGACTTGCGCGCCTATCTCAATTTGGGTGCCTCTTCTGCCTATTCACTTCCTTTCTTCAAATTCACCTTTCCTCTTCAAATATCTATCCTTCAAAACCCTCTTTAAAGCCACTTATTTCATGGTTCTTTTTTTGGATTCCTTATCTGAAAAGAATTATATGGAACATCTCTCAAAACCTTGTGATTTATATAACATTATATCACTACGGTTAGGGGTTACTTTCATCCAACCTCGTCCCTTAAGATGAGAGAATATTTGATTTGGGCATCTTTCTCAGGAGTGAGTCCCAATCATAAGTCAAATCCCCCTTTATTTTTGGCATCCTCTTTAAGAGTAAGCCCCAAATTAAGAATCTAAATCTCCATAAAGCACAACTACCTTTATTGGCCCTATTAATGGGCATCCTCCCTAGGAGTAAGCCCCAATTCCCCTTTAATTTTGGGCCTCCTTCTTAGGATTAAGTCCCAAGTTATAAATCTCATTAACCTAGGCCTCCTTTTCAGGAGTAATCCCCAGTCAAAATTTATTTAATTTTGGGCCTCCTTCTCAGGAATAAGCCCCAATCATAAGTCCCACCTAATTTGGGCATCCTTCTTAGGAGTAATCCCCAAGTTAGAGTATCCAAATCTCCATAAAGCACAAATACCTTTATTGACCTTGTTCCTAGGTTTCTTCCCTGAAGTAAATCCTAGTCTTCATCTACCTGGGCAGTCACACATATATAATCCCCATATCATTCCTTATGACCACATCTTTCGTGGCACAAATTTTCAGGTTTACTGATACCTATTGTTTCTCACACTGAGCATGACTCATGTGAGATTAGAGTGTAAAAGTAATCACGACACATCTCTTTGGGCCATTAATCTTACCCAATCCCCACACTTCTTAGTCGAACTACGTGAACTTTGATCTCTGACTTAAAAGTAGAGTATGTAGGAATATTTTATAAGGTTCAAGCTCATCACCCATTAATTCTCATCTGTTCTTCATGACGTTAAACTATATCTTAATTCCAGAACTATGTGGGTTCTGATTCCTTTTCTAACAAGGATACGTATGTATCCCATCTGTGGGTACGATCCCAACTCTAAAATAATCCATGTCCTTATAAATGAGAATAATCTTAAAGTGACCCATAGAGTGGATTTAAAACCAGTATGTTCATCATAATGACCAAGAGAGTTCTATATAATGTATTGAAGGATATCATTGACTAAGAATCTCCAATACATACGGATGACTCTCCCTCGAGGAAGAACCTCAAATACATATAAAATATTCCTTAAATCTCATACATATCAATCATTGATTTCCAAATCTAAAGGAAAACTCATTTTCATGCTTGGTAAATTATTAAGGATTCACAAACATAACTCAAATCTATAGGAGAGTCCCGGAGTAGACAATAATTCCACCAAAAAAGGTGTGATGAGTCTGACCTCTCATCCTCTCAACCAATGCAAATTATTAAGTCTCGTCAGTCCACAACTAATGGGAACCTACCTTTGGAAAGTGGTCCAAATGGATATAGAATTATTGGATGTTTCCAATTCTACGAATAAACCCGTTAGAAACCGATTGGAAATTTTAAACCTTAAACAAACGAGAACATACCCATTTCCAAAAGAAACAAAAAATGGTGAACCCGATGTGAATCCTTAACCAAGTTAAACGATGTTTTACTTATTTGTTAGGCCCCTATTTAACTCAATATGAGGGCCAACAAAGAAATTAATAACACATGTTCTCATCCAAAATATGTAGCAGCCAAACTTATCTTTATTAAGTCTGTTATATCAAACATGCACTCTTTTTCCAAGATCTCTCTGTATTAAAGAAATGGCCTCTTTAAAATTCACACATGTGAATGCCTCTGCCGCTACTCCTACTGGATCCTCATCCTCTCTGAGGAAGAAATCACCTAATCAGCGTCTTCAACGCTGAGTCTCAAATGCATTGGTTAAATAATACCATCAACATGGTACCATTCTGACTCTAGAGGTCACTCGACAAGCCCTCCAAGTTAACAATTCACCCTGGTTATCCGGACAGCAATGACCAGTGATCAAGAAGCAGGCGGTGCTAACCACCATATCCAACCATTTTGGGTTGTTATCCCCAAAACACAACAACCAGTCCCTCCCATATTACATGGAGGTAAATGAAGAGGTCACTCAAGGACTCAGTTCAATAAGAAAAGAGTCTTTCCCGAGGGATCCCATCAACAATCGCTGCCAGAATCATGCGGTAGTGCACCCTCAACATGATGAGGGTACCACCTTTAGGTTTTTGGCTCAAGTTCCTCAGAGTTGAGCACACAAGATGAACCGTCAGAGGTGAAATCCGGTCAATAGGGAGAAGGTTCTTACTTCTTCCCCCTCCGGAGAAGTCCATCAAGCCAACTTGATGGAAAGCTACAAGCAGGCACATACACCCATCTGTTATACTCCCGTTGTCCAGAAGAATCATCTGGAAGCAACCCACCAATCCCATTAGGAAATTCTGAAGGAGTACTATAGGCAGGAACACACACCTGTTTATAATTCATTAGTTAGTCAGTAGGCTCGTCTGACTGCATCCAAAGGAGCTTGCCTAACAAATATGGCGACCACATGTAAATAGGAACATACACCTTCTTACAATCACCAATTATTTCAGCAGTCTCATCTTCCAGTATTGAAGGAAATCCGTCAACCACACTTAACGGGGAACATCCAGCAGGCACAAACACCTGCCAATGTTCATCAAGTCTGCCTGCAGTCTCATTTGGTAGCACCCAGAGAAGTCAGTTGGAAAGCTCTGATGACAAATTTGGAGTAGACTCAACTCTCTTCCCCCATGCATTAGTACTTTCAATATCCGTTGACAGGAAAATGAGGACAGGATCAGGCACATACACCTACTCTAGACATGGAATGGACATATATTCCCATTCCGGCAGCTGAAGTCACCAAGCACATTCTGATAATGGTGAAAGAGCATAAGAAAATCCCTACCCATATTATGGATGCCTGTAAAAATATAATAACAACTTTAGTAGCATCACAGGGAAAGAAACATTAATATATCCCTATCAGTGGATTGATTCATCAGAAAGTCACTCTAGAGCAGATACACACCTCTTTTCCAGTCCAAGAGGGTCATGGGGCATACTCCCTCATGTCATGCGGACAATCAAGTCAGGCACATACACCCGATTTGAATGGAGATAATCAGCCTAACCTGACCATTTATCTTGAGCAGGCACATACACCTGCCCATAATAACCACTTTCATCAAAAAGTGGTTCCCAAAGTGAGTAATAAGGCATTTAAAAAAATAATCGTTCAGCACAGCCATGAAATCAAGATCCAATCTGCAATAAGTCTTTCCTCGATGTTGGAGTTATTTATTCACTCAGACAATTATCTGATGAAACTCAAGATTCTACTCTATCACTTCCAAATAGTGGGAATAATAATTCCAAAGGTCTTCATCAGACACTTCTTTATGAAGGATTTCTTCATGACAGTTCAGTCAATCTCGATGTATCATCTACATATGAGAGCCACAATTACCCTCTGCGTGGCCAGAAGACTAAGGAGAAAGTGGTTTCATCTTTTTCTGTAACCCACCATGGTGGGCATCCCCATGATGGTGAATTTATCTGCGAAATTACTCTCCATAGTAGTAATTCACATTTCCTGGAAATAATTTCAGGGGACAATGCAGTAACGAGAAATCCCTCTTATCTTGAGGTACTTGTAATTATGAATCCAGTCATGTCTGATGCTTTACCGATAGCAGGTGAAATACTTTCTCAACCAAAAGATAGCCGGGGTGTAGGTCATTCTATGAACCACCCCAGAGTCATGTATCTTCTAATTTGATAAATAAACTCTCTACCAATTTTGTTGAATCTGAGGAAGTAATAGAGAAGCACCATCTTTGGTTTAATCCGGTAGAAGAATCTTCATTGAATGATAAGGAGAAAGTACAGAATATGAGAAAACAACTGGCGAAAGGTGAAGTACCAGTCACGTTTTTGCCTTTGGATGAATCTCAGTATGATATTCCTGAAATGTTGATGGAAGATTGTATTCACGATATTCGTCTCAAAAATTGGAAAACACTTTGTCACTAGAAAAAGAAAATATTATCTTATGATGAATATGAATATCATGTCAAGATAATAGAAGGTTTAAAGTACCAAATTGATTTGGAATCTCTCTCAGTTTCCCGATATCCAAAGGTTGAAAAGAAGCAGAGATCCCTTCAACGTTCATGCCTTGGCACACTAAAAAGATTGTGCTAGTTAATTTCAAATGCCCGATATGGTATTAATATCAGGGGATGGGGTGTTCATGGATCACTACATTTCACTATACTCTATAGTCAAAAAATCCCGCCAAAAGTGGTCTCATGCAATTTCATTTCCCATGGCCATCCACAGCCAACTGGTTTTGTGTGTAATCAGATGCTTGCTCAGGAACAGGCCTCAACTAGTTCTTCCCAAAGTCAGGCATACAAAGAACAAGTTGTCGAATTACTCTTGCATCATGAAAATTAGAATATCGAACAGGATTCTCGTTTAGATAAGGCACATCATCAAGTGACAGAAGTGTCAGAAATCATCCAACAGCCATTTGAGCCACGTGATTTGAGTGGATGTAGGTTGATGCATACGGACAATTTCCAGACTAAAGTCCACAAAATCAAGAGATCTTTTAAGAGAGTCTCAGATGTAGCAGCTCAAGAGCCACCTCATCTTTCCAAACTAGGGACTCTTTTAATCCGATCCTCGGGATCAACAGATAGGATTTGAGGAGTTGAGAAGGAACAACCCCAGTCCATTAGACTGGGGAATTTTTCAAATCCTCAATCTCTTCCTCAGTGAAAGTCAGTCTTCTCTCGATTAGGGAAGAAGCCACAAGAGGAACGCAGAGCCGAATTATCAGGGGATTCCTTCCAAATTATGGTTCACTAAAAAGTTCTTGAGGGATCAACTCAACCAAGTGCAATGTATCATAAAGGAAATAGAAGAAGAAAATATTTAAGAAATGCCGACAAAAGATATTCATTGATAAATGTCATCAATGCCATTGTCACTCATCCCCCAGAACATGAGGCTCACTCAGAGGAATCATATGAGGAATTTCATGTTCAAGAGGTTGTTTAAACGGAGGCAAATGAAAAATCTGGGCATACCCAGAATTAATAGCATAACCAGAATTTAGGTATGCCTTCAAATAAGCAACTCCCCCCTCTTCGAAAGGAGTCCAACAAGGGGAAAGGCAAAACTCAGGTTAAATTCCACCCTACCTCTGGAGAAGGCCAATCATTCTCATCAGAGGAAAGGTTCGCACAACAAGATGCAGAAATGAAGGTGTTAAGGAGGTTGAATGGAGAACTAATTCAAGGTAGTCTACCTCCTAAGCGTGCTAGAGTCAGTCAGTCAAGGGAATTTATTGCAGCTACTGGGATGGATAAAGAATATCCCCCTTTACCAGTACACCCTCATAGGTCCAATCCTATGGGTTATACGCAACAACAACCGACAATACTACCATCAGTGTCAATCCCGGTCATCACACTCGTACAAACTCCATCTCTTCCACCTGCACAGGTCCAAGCCCAACCCAATGTTTCTAAAAAATTAATGACTACCATTGAGTCATTAACAGCTCGGTTGGAAGCTATGGAAGGAAAGCATTCACCAGTTCAACCGAAGAAGAGAGCTTAACCTGAATGGGTAGATGCAATTCCTCCCCCATCAAATTTTTCAAGTTCCACATTCCCAATTTTTAATGGTTCGGGAGATCCAGAACAACACTTAAGACATTTTGTTTCCCATTGTGATCTAATGATGGGAACTCATCAAAAACAAGAAGCGGTTAAGATCAGGTGTTTTTTACAGTCATTATAAGGGCCTGCCTTTTTCTGGTATACAAGATTGCAATCCCGGTCAATTACAAGGTGGGAGGATCTCCGTCAAAAATTTATTCTTCAATTCAGCTAAACATTTCCCAAGACGATAGTTTTTGATCTTACAAATTGTATGAAAAGGGAAAATGAAATATTTTTGGATTTCATTGCTTGCTAGAAGGGATTAACATATTCCTTAAGCTTAGAACTCCCTCAAGAATAATTGTTTCCAATCTGTGTGGAAACTTTATGTGATGAATTACGCACACCGTTGATCCCTGTGAAATATGTCGGTGGGTTTCGAGACCTTACTTCAATCACTCAATAGATTTATGATTCTCTTATGAACACTAAGGCTAAAACTCGTGTAATTACTCCAGTACCAGGAAGGAGAATAGGGAATGTAGAGACTCCTACAGTTATGCTTAAACAAGCACCTGTACCTTCTTCCACTTCAAAACCTTCATCATATCGAAGGGCTATACCTTTTGAGCGTCAACAACAAAGTCTGGCTCATCAAGATGATCAAAGATATCAAAGGCGGAAACAATTTGAGGATTTGATGAAAAAAGTTTATTCTTTCCAAAATGAACAAGTTCTGAGCTACTTCATTTTGGCCCCAGAAAATTATATAGTTCAGCTGCCAAGGCCCAGAAGGCCAAACAAGGAACACGATGAAGACCTTCCCAACTATTTACTGTTTCATTAGATGTTGGGGCATCCCATTCAGTAGTTTTTTGTCTTCAAATACCTCATGTAAAAAATGGTGGACTCTGGACAGGTAAAATTGAAAGGCACTTCATCCCAGGTAGCATGTGTTACTGCTACTGATCCAGAAGAAGAAGGTGAGTGGAATGAAGTAAAAAATAAAAAAATTTCAGAAATATGATGATTGGATGGTCAGGAAAACGATCAACCGAAATCATGCCATTTTACGAAGGAAATTTAAGAAACCAATTGTGTCTTCTACTATGAATACCACAAAAAACCCCTTCATCATAAGTAAAATCTTCATAGTGGCGGCATAATTCAAAGAAATAATAATAGTTAGAAGAAGACGAGTTCATGTTAAAGCCTAAATTGTCTTTGACTTTGGAAGATTTTATGCCATCCACTTCGAAAGCACGGGCACGGCCCCACAAAACGGCACAACCTGAACAGGCTAATCAGGAAGAATCTTCATCAGATAAAGAGTTGATCATTGGTTCTATTAACACGATTCATTTACCATATCCTTTTTCTAGTAACATTTTCGATCTTGATGAGTTGGTGTTCCCTTTATCAAACAGAGGAATTAGAGGGAGTTCTAGAGGTTTAGGATACAGGGGAAGACGTGGATATTCTAGAAGCCACTATTTCAATCCTACCCCTGCTAGAACTGTATATACTGTAGAAACTTGTGGCAAAGCCCTTCAATGGGATCTACAAGAACAAGAAAGTTCTTCCACGCATGGAAGATTCAGTCCTATTATAGTTATTTTGGAAGATAATTTAGAGGTTACACCTTCTTCATCAAAGTAAATAAATAGACCAAGTTGGTCTATTCGGCCAAATCCAAGATTATATCTAACTCCTACCCCGATACAATATGCATCTACTTTCAAAGCATCAACTTCTAAGGCACCTGCAAAACCCCATGTTCCTATTGGGAAATACAGGCCTTTGGGCCAAAAGTATGATGTCTTGAAACATTTGACCCATGTAACGACCAAGTTATCAGCTCTAGATGCCTTGAATCTATCAAAGGATCTTTTAGAGGAACTCTTTAAGGCTTTGTCAATTCCTCACGAATTTGTAACTGAAATTGTTGCGGATGAAGTCTACCATATAGAGAATGATCCTGCAGAATTCCATGTAGTGATATCTTTTACAGATGAGGATAAAGATGATGTTGTGCATGGACATATTAGATATTTGTATTTATTTGGAAAGGTCAATGATATAGATATCTGACGATATTTCATTGATAATGGCTCAAGATTCAACCTCATCCCTATTCGTACACTTCATCAATTGGGCCTCACTGAATCTGATTTAGCTTTTTCTACTTTGATATTTCAAGGATGTGATAAAAATGAACAATAACCTCTAGGCAAGATTAAATTCAGAACTCAGTTTCGAGACCTTGTATACAATTCAGATTTCATGGTTTTTCTTCATGAAACAACCTTCAACATTTTTCTTGGAAGACCTTGTCTACATCAACATGTGGTCATACCTTCGTTGTACCATCAGTGTCTCAAATATTGTTTCAATGGTCAAATTGGTACATTGTATGGTGATAATGACCCATTAAAAACATGTGAATCTCAATACATTGAGGTAGAATTCTATCACATGGAGGGAAAGGAGAAATCCACGACAAAGGAGGTTACCAAAATTAATGCTCCATATGCTTTGGAAAAGATTATAGTAAACCCATTCATACATGTGAATACAGATTATGTGTTTCCTATTAGACAGATTGACAGGATAGACCCAAATCCAAATACTCTTATGGAAACTTCCATAATGTCAATTACAGCAACCAAGCCATACAGCATGGTAGAAATTGTTGATTCACCAGGCAATGATAAAAGATCAAATGGAGATGTCGTCATTTCATCTGCTGAAATCCAGAAATTATATACTTCATCAACCAGGACAGAAGAAGTTATAGAAATGTCAGAGATGAATGATGATGTTGATTCTCAATCAATCATCTCCTCTTTATTACCAAAGGAAGACCCTTCATCATTAATAGGGTCAGAAATGGTATCCTATTCTTCAGGATTTTCAAATCTTAACTTCTCTCCTAATCATGGAAATTCTGCTTCATCATCTACTATGAAAGTAGAAATAGAAGAAATAACGCATACTGAAGAAGAAGAGGAAGATCTCAGGGATGCTCCTCCAACATTTGAAGAGGGTATCTCTACCACTGTGGATGAACTCAGAGAAATAAATCTGGGTACAAAATAAGATCCACACCCCACTTTAATTAGTGCGGCCATGACTCTTGAAGAGAAAGAAATGTATACTTCCTTTCGAAAGCAAAATCAAGATGTATTTTCATGGAATTATATAGAAATTCCAGGTCTTGATCCCGATGTTTCCACTCATCATTTGGGTTTTCCAGAAGAACATCGAGGATTCAAGCAAGCAGCAAGAATAACACACCCAACTTATGCCTCAAAAATTGAAGTTGAAGTGGATAAGATTATCAAAGATAACTTTGTCAGAGAAGTTAAATATCCCAAATGGATGGCTAATATTGTCCCTTTGAAAAAGAATAATGGAAAAATTAGATTTTTCATTGATTTCAGTGATCTTAATTGGCATTATCCCAAGGATGATTTTCCAGTTCTAATCACAGAACTCTTAATTAATGCAACAGCTAGCTCTAAAGCACTCTCTTTCATTGATGTATATTCTAGGTACAATCAAATATGAATGGACCCAGAGGATGAGGATTCTATAGCTTCCATATCCCCTCAGGGTGTGTTTTTCTATCAGGTAATGCCCTTTGGATTGAAGAATGCAGGTGAAACATATCAACGTTCCATGCACCGTATCTTCAAACCCTTTTTAGGAAAATTTGTTGAATGTTATGTGGATGATTTGGTGGTTAAATCCCGACAAAATTCTAATCACTTGGAGGATTTGGAAATCATATTCCAAAATCATCGACAACACAATTTGATGATGAACCCCTTGAAATGTGCTTTCGGGGTAACCTCAGGAAAATTTCTCGGCTTTGTTTTACGCCATTGTGGTATCGAAGTCAATCCTAAGAAGAAACAATCAATCCTTGGTAGGTCAATACCTCAAAATTTGAAGGAATTCAGAGGAATTCATGGACACTTGGCCTATATTTGGCGTTTCATCGCCAATCTGGCATGAAAATGTTTACCTGTCACCAAATTAATGAAGAAGGGAGTCACCTGCCAATGGACTGAAGAATGTCAAGAAGCATTTGATATCCTCAAGAAATATATCTTTATTCCACCGGTATTAATGTCACCTATTTAAGGAAGACCACTTATCCTCTATGTGACATATTTAGAGCGTTCGTTGGGTGCCTTCCTTTCCCAAAAGAATGATGATGGGAATGAAAACAGCCTTTACTATCTTAGTCGGACTATGCTTGAGGTAGAAACTCAATATTCAAGTATTGAAAAGTGATCCCTTGCTTTAATCTTTGCAGTTCAGAAATTTAAACACTACCTGTATCATCATGAAGTTAAATTGGTATCTTGCAATAATCCACTAAAATTTATCCTTAATCGTCCAATGCGTACAGGACGTCCGGCAAGGTGGTCAGTTATTTTGCAGCAGTTTGATATCCAATATGTGTCTCAAAAGGAAAAAAAGGGCCAAGCTTAGGATGATTTCCTTGCTGAACACCATTCAGTAGAAGATACATCTTTAGATGCTGAACTTCTTTATGAGGAAGTCTTCTCTATTCAAGATAATATTCAAACATGGGAAATGTAGCTTGATGGTGTTTCCAGAAGTCCAACAGGGAATAAATGGGAAGATCCTAAATTCAACAAAGTTGGTTTAGGATTTGTTCTTATTTCCCAAGAAAAGGAAGTGCTACCCTATTCCTTCTTATTTTTGGGAGGTGGTACAAATAATGAAGTAGAATATCAATCTCTCATCGTAGGCTTGGAATTGGCACTTCATGCACAGGTGAATCACTTAAAGGTAAAAGGTGATTCATTCTTTGTTATCAAACAAGTCAATGGGGATTATGCCACCAAAAAATAAGAGTTAATCCCTTTTTATGATTATGTATGAGAGTTAATGGTGGAATTTCCTTCAGAACCAACATTTTATTATGTCTCGCGATCACAAAATGATCAATCTGATGCACTGGAAAATGTAGCCACAACTCTGGAAGATCCAAATTGGGATGAAACAATCATCAGTATTTCCCACCGTCGTACATTTTCACCTTATGTTCAAGTACGAATAGAGGAAATCAATGAAATTAGTCCCATTTCTGAACCTTGTGGTCATACTACAGGATGAATGACACATATCAGGGAATACCTTCAAAATAGAACACTCCCACCTGATAGTGCCGAGAAAGAACAAATCTGATGACGTGTGGTCAATTATAATCTTTATGATAGCCCATATCACCAAAAAATTCTCTAAAAGAGAAGTTTTGATGGAATTCTCTTTAGGTGTATTGATGGTGAAGAGAAAATGGATGTCATGAAAGAAGTACAAGCAGGAGTTTGTGGTGCCCACCAGTCAGGACATAGACTGTCTGATCAAGTTCGAAGGCTTGGATACTGTTGGCCTACAATGATACAAGATTGTGTTTATTTCACTAAGAAGTGTCATTCTTGTCAAGTATATGACAATTTCATTCATCAACCCCCAGAGTTTCTCTATACAGCTAAATAATCATGACCATTTGCCACATGGGGAATGGATGTAGTAGGAAATTACACTTCGGCTATGTCCAAGCAGTTTAAGTATATTCTTACTGCTGCTGACTTCTTTTCCAAAGGGGCAGAGGAAATACCTCTCAAATAAGTTAGTTCTATATGCATTGTTAGCTTCATCAAGTCGAACATCAATACCAGATTTGGTGTCCCTCATACCATATTGACGGAAAATGGCACCAACTTCTGTTCATCTGTGGTAAAGAAGTTGTATCAAGAATACAACATCAAATCCAAACATTCATCTCGGTATCATGCAGTAGTAAATGGCCAAATATAGGCCTCCAATAAAACTCTTTCAAACATACTGCAAAAGACGGTGGCTAAATATAAGAAATCATGGCCTGATAAACTTTTTCATGCTTTATGGGCTTATCCAACCATCACCCACACTGCTACGTGGTCAACTCCATATTCATTGGTATATAGAACAGAAGCAGTCTTGCCCATTGAGGTTCAATTACCTTCTCTCAGAGTAGCCATTTTTGATCAGTCATCTACATATGAACAATCTCAAA
This sequence comes from Viscum album, assembly GCA_963277665.1. Lineage (NCBI taxonomy): Eukaryota > Viridiplantae > Streptophyta > Magnoliopsida > Santalales > Viscaceae > Viscum > Viscum album. The sequence goes on along the minus strand of OY728135.1, from coordinate 1,039,133,652 downwards.
AGCTATTGGATGAATTGGAACTATTAGATGAAAAAATATTTTGCACCCTGCACCACTTGGATGTCTATCAGAATCAAATAGCACGAGTTTTCAACCAAAAAGTTCGTCTTCATTCATTCATTCAAGAAGAATTGATATTGGTTCTCAGAACTCTGATGATACCAGGAAGGAAGACTTAAAAGTAGCAGCCAAAGTGGGAAGGACCTTATTCAATACATAAGGTCTACTCCAATGGAGTTTATTCTTTAATCTCAATGGATGGAGAACTCATTACAACTCCAACCAATGAATGATTATTGAAGAAGTATTTTGTATAACAAAAACGTACCTATACGTCCTAGCTACATGATGCTAAACTGTGCATCACTATTCCATGCATATGACCTTAAACTATTTTAGTCCTTACTACAAGATTTTAAACTGCATAGTCGCCATAATACCTCCTACATGACGTAAAACTGTATTGTCCTACATGACATTAAAATGTTCACATGTTCGTCTTATATGATGTAAAACTAAAAATAGTCCCCTAATACGTCCTACATGACGTTAAACTTTATTTTGTCCCTGCTAAATGACACTAAACTGTGCAGCACCAATAGTCCTTATGATAAGACTTTAAACTACGTAGTCCCCTCATTCATCCAACATGACGTTAAAATGTGTCCCCTTTGTTTTGTCATCCAACATGATGTTAAACTGTTCATTCGAGCCACAAGACATTAAACTGAAAAACACCCCATGTCTGTGACACATGTCATTTAAACTATGAAACAGTCATTATTATGTCCTACATGACACTAAACTGTGCATCGTTAGGGTTGTTTCTACCTCTTTTTTCTCACAACAAGTATGACTCAAATGATATTAGAGTAAACTTCAACCATAACACCCACTTTGGGCCTCTAACTATGCATATGTCCCAACACCATATTTGGGTTGTCCTCAAGTACAACTCGATCATAAATTCATTCTTCAATTGAACTACGTGGACTTTGATCCTTGCCTTCTAGGCTGGGTACGTAGGCAACCTCTCGAGGTTCAAGCCCAAAACCAATCTCTTCACATCAGTTAACCTTCATCTTATACGATGTTAAACTGTGTACATCCCTTTTGTCCCTACTACATGACACTAAACTGTGCAGTACTATAGTCCTTGCTATATGATGTTAGAATATACAGTCCCCCATTGTCCCTCGACTGAGAAGGAATCATCATTTACATTGATCTCCAATCATGTCATATTTCAAATACTACGTGCATACATGGTAATGCTCGAACCTTTTATCTTGGGTTAAACAATCATTGCACTAAAGTCCCCTTTCACCCTTCACTTGTACGAGCCAAATATGTACAAAAGGTATTTTAAGAACTATGTGAGGCTTGATTCCCATCCTTATGGGATACGTAAGAATGTTCGATCATCCCTTGAACCAAGACCCAATTCTTTGGGCCTAACCCCAAATTCCACTTTCAGTTCCTTAACTGAAAAGTTCCCCTATGATCACATGAATGTGTTATGAAAACCCTAATCTTTATTCACATCATGTTTATAACAAACACACAAGGTTTCTCCCTCATTATGATCCACAATCTATGACCATAAACTAATATCTCCTACATTCTCATCCTACATGACGTTAAACTGTATTTCAAGAACTATATTTGGCTTGATACTCATTCTAATGAGATATGTAGTGAATTTCAGCATCTCAATTCAATACCCAGCCACAACATGATTATGGTCAACATTGATCTATGTATCTCCTTAATGCATTGTAAAATACCAATTTTCATGTGTCATACTCCTAATCATAAATACTTCCAGATCTCCATAACCATTTTCTTGACTTCTGGTCACAAAATGTCTGATACCCTGGAATTCTTTTGCCTGACTATATTACACGTGCCCCCAGGTGGCCTTGCATAAGTAGTCTACATAATGGACCTGTCAGCCAAAAGATGCAATTATTTTACTATGTAGCCAATGCCCTTAAGTGGACCTGTATAATTCATCCCCCTAATGGGTATGTCAAATAGTGATAATTTCATTCTTAGGGGGAAACCACTTTTGTCCTTATTTTTCTTAATGACAATATGTAGGGATCTGTAGAAATATCCATCCTTAACATATTTGTCTCATACTCTTTCATGATCTGAAAGTATTCAAGTCTATGGTTTATATTTCCCTTCCCTACATTTGGGTCAGACCTTCACAGGAGTGACATTCATCCAATTCTTTGATAATCTTGATTGGGAATATCCCCTCCATATTCAAGTACTTCTATCCATACAGCAGACTCTATGCTTTGGGAAATTTGAATTTCCATAAACATTCACTGGCTTTTTAGCAATATAAAAGTAAAATTTCTGAGAGTTTTTTTTCCTGACTATGCAGCACGTGCCCCTAGGTGGCCTTGCATGTGTAGTCTACATAACAGACCTGTCAGCCAAAAGTTTCTATTATTTGAATATTCAGCCAATGCCCTTAAGTGGTCCTAAATAATTCAACCCCCTTACGGGTTTGTTAAATAGTGGTAACTTCACTCTTAGGAAATACTTCCTCTAATTCCCCTTAGCCCTTTTTTCATATCATCCCTTAGATTCAAAATTTCTTAAGTCACAGTTTACAATTTTCCCCTCCATACTTGAATATGGTAATATGTTTTCAAACAAATTATCAAGGAATTGAGTCAATTTTAATCCATTCAGTCAAATCTATTCGACCTTTAAACATTAACCTTTTTTATGTCTGACGTGCATGACTTTAAACTACCAACAAAAGACAAGGGAACTCTGAACAAAAGTCAAGTCTCATCTCACTAAACATACATTTTGTATCATTTAGGTAATATTGAGCAACAAATGATGAATGTTTGTGGGGTTTTTTGTATCACCCTAGAAAAAATCATACTATGCTTACTAGGACCATTGGCTTAGGTAAAATTATTTAAAGTGGGTAGAAAAGGAATGCATGCAATAAATGATTAAACATAAAAGTGTTTTTCATTGAGGCACAAGAGTTAGAAGGACATCCACACACTAGAGTCTCTTCTCTTTTTCAAGAATTACAAGTGTCTTTCAACATAACTATTCATTTGATTTATGGAATTCCGTGCTTCATCAGTAGCCACCTGAAATTCATTCATTCAATTGGATACAATAAGAGACACAGTGATACCATCTCTTCTTGGAACAATTGTAAAAGAATGTTCTCGAGTGCGGTTTGAGAAAATTTTCTGCTAATCAAACAGTAAATCTGTTTCTATCTAAGAGACTTGGAAGATGGATACATGGATTTGAGAATGGAGCATTGGAAGTGAAGATCCATTTGGAGAAAGTACTCTTTTCAGATATTGTTCTACTGTCATTATAGTCTTCTCTTCACCAACTGGTAGCAGAAAACATATCAGCCCATGGGGTTTCTATTTTCATATCTGCAAGGAAATGGCATGAAGGAAAATTTTGAAAGTTCACACCATTGTTGCTTCTCTTAATGCACAGCATAAAGGAAATATTGGAATATAAGTGCAGCTGCATATTGGGCGTATAGTTATTTGGATCTGGAATTTTGACTCCATGCAGATGACCATGTCCATACAGAGGTAGGTAGATGCTCTGTGGGAAATTAAGATGATACTTCTTCATGTACTTGGCCAAATATGGGAGAGTGATATCGCAGATATCATAGTAATCAAGGAAAACGATTTTCATCATGTCATCAATCCACTTTCAAGCCAACTCATTAGCCAATCCAATTCTTTTGGGATCCATTGAGTCTACACAAACATCAGATAATTAACTTTTATGTAAGTTGATTTTTCATAAAATTTGTGAAGAAATTCAAAAAATGGCTAAGGCATTATGGCACGCAAGTCCCGTGTTGGCGTGCAAGTCTAATATGGTCGCACAAGTATGGGCACTCAGATTTCACCGCGCAATTCCAAATACCTCTGCAGAAGCATGACACAATCTAGAAGAAGCATTGAACCGCAGACAGAAGCACCTGCGCGACGAGAGCTACTTGCGTGCCGAGAGCTCATGAGCGTTTGAAACCGAGTGTTTTGTGAGAAGTGGTGAAACATATTTATAGTAAGGACCGTACCCCTGCGCACCATACCATGCACAGCCCGCACCTGCATTCCACTACTTGCGTGCTATAAACTTGTACGCCCTAAATTCCTTGGTTTTCTCCTTTACCTCAGAGTAAAATCCTATTTCCTTTTTCGGATCCAACTCTAATGGGGTACTTTTATTGATGCTCCTTTCCATCACAGAGACTGAAGAATGAAAAGGGGGAATACCTTAAGCACAAAGAGATTCATCCTTTGAAGAAACATAATAAATTGACAAAGGCATGAACAAGAAACTCTTTAAACATGGGTCGTGCAAGTTTTATTATAGTTGTACAAGTATACTTGTGCGCCACATATGGGTCATGCAAGTCACTTGTGCGCCCTATTCGTTTTTTCGCCCAAGGTCCTCAATGGCCTATAAATACCCCCTGTGGGCCCCCCATTTCAGGGATGAAAAATCCAAAACTCGGATTTAAGCTCTGGTCGCCCTAGTATCTACTTGAAGTCCTTTGAACACTTCTAAGGTAATTTTTTACCTAGAATGGAAGATCTAAAGAGTAAGAATAAGGCCTAAGTATTATAACTCATCAACACTTTCACGCCTAAGTGTCCATACCTTAAGGGAAATGGATGCACTTGCGCGTCGCCTTGTCCTCTCATGGAAACTTGCGTGCCCTCCTTCTAAAAACATCTAGGGATAATACTAAAGGCTTGAGCCAAGTCTTGCCCAAGTATTACCCTACAGGTCCTCCGTCGCCCAAGTGAACTCATGTCGCGCAAGTATAATTGCATGAATAGGACTTGGGCGCCTGAACAAGACTTTCACACATAAATAGGACTTGCATGACTGCCTCTTTTTGGGTGCCTCTCCTGCCTATTCACTTCCTTTATTCAAATTCACCTTTCCTCTTCAAAGATCTAGCCTTCAAAACCCTCTTCAAAGCCACTTATGGCATTGTTACTCTGTTGGCTTCCTTATCTAAAAGGAATTATGTGGAACATCTCTCAAAACCTTGTGATTTATATAACTTTATATTACTACGGTTAGAGGTTCCTTTCATCCAAACTCATCCCTTAAGATGAGATAATCTTTGATTTGGGCATCTTTCTCATGAGTGAGTCCCAATCATAAGTCAAATACCCCTTTAATCTGGGAATCCTCCTTAGGTGTAAGCCCCAAATTAAGAATCTAAATCTCAATAAAGAACAACTACCTTTATGGACCCTATTAATGGGCATCCTCCCTAGGAGTAAGCCCTAAGTCCCCTTTAATTTTGGGCCTCCTTCTCAGGAGTAAGTCCCAAGTTATAAATCTCTTTAATTTTGGACTCCTTTTCAGGAGTAATCCCCAGTCATAATTTCTTTAATTTTGGGCCTCCTTCTCAAGAATAAGTCCAAAACATAAGTCCCACCTTATTTGGGAATCCTCCTCAGGAGTAAGACCCAAGTTAGAGTATCCAAATCTTCATAAATCATAAATACCTTTATGGACATTGTTCCTAGGTTTCTTCCCAGAAGTAAATCCTACTCTTCATCTACTTGGGCAGTCACACATATATAAGCCCCATATCATTCCTTGTGACCACATCTTTCATGGAACAAATCGTCAGGTTTACTAATACCTCTTGTTTCTCTCACCTATCATGACTCACATTAGCTTAGAGTGTAAAAGAAACCACGACACATCTCTTTGGGCCATTAATCATACATAAACCCCACACTTCTTAATTGAACTACGTGGACTTCGATCTCTCCCTTAAAAGTAGAGTACGTAGGGAGCCTTTATAAGGTTCAATACCATCACCCATTAATTCTCATCTGTCCCGCATGAAGTTAAACTATATCTTAATTCCCAAACTACGTGGGTTATAATTCCTTTTCTAACAAGGATACATAGGTAGCCCATCTGCGGGTACGATCCCAACTCTAAAATAATCCATTTCCTTCATAATGACAGTAAACATAAAGTACCCCACTGAGTGGCTTTAAAACCAATATTGTCATCATAATGACCATGATATTTCTATATAATGTATTAAAGTATACCATTGACTAAGAGTCTCCAATACATACAGATTATTCTCCATCAATAAAGAACCTTTAATACATAAAAAAGATTCTCTAAATCTCAAACATATCAATCATTGATTTCCAAATCTAAAGGAAAACTCATTTTCATGATTGGTAAATTAATAAGGATTCACGAACATAACTCAAATCTATAAGAGAGTCCCGGAGTAGGCAATAATTCCCCCCAAAAATTTTTGATGAGCCTGACCTCCCATCCTCTCGACCAATGGAAATTCTTAAGTCTCATCAGTCCACAACTAATGGGAACCTACCTTTGGAAAGTATATCTAAATGGATATAGAATCATTGGATATTTCCGGCTCTATGAATAAACCCGTTAGAAACCGATTGGAAAGTTTGAACCGTAAAAAAAATGAGGTCATCCCCATTTCAAGAAGAAACACCTATATTTGACATCCCCTTGTTCTAACATAGCTTATTCCACTACATTGGCAGCTAGATTTCAGTGTAATCACTAAGAAGAATATTTGGTGGCAATAAAGAGAATTATTAGGTATATTAGAGGCACTATTATATATGTTTTAATCTTTAATATAGATAAATATCATGAATTATTAACTTTCTCAGAGTCTAATTGGGATAGTGATGTATTAGATAGAAAGTCCACAAGTGGAGGTGATTTTCTACATTGTAACTAAGAATGTGTGATGGTTTAGAAAAATTAGGAAATTATATCCCTGAGAAAAAATGAGGAAAAATAAATTATTATTAAAAACTCAAACACACAACTTTAGTGGATGATATAATAATTGAATGATTTTGGTAAATAAGTTCAAATAAATTTGTCCATTTTTTTGAAAACAATAGTTCCATTGAACTAATTAATAATTAATTGACACACTCCCAAACATATAAAATTAAACTCATGAATAATTTTATTAAATAAAAAATTGATAAAGGAGTTTACAAGATGGGTTTTATTGGGTCTGATCAATAAGAAGTTTATATCATGATCAAAATCATGGCTATACCATCATTTTAAATACATAGGTTGAACCTTGGTGTTGAACCACCTTCTTCAACCTGAGGAGGATTGAAAATATCCAATCTCTCCATTTTATTTTAATACTTTATTGGGTTTTTTCTATTGTTTATGCTAAATGATTATATTTTATGTATTTAATAGAAATGGGGTGATACTATCCATGGGTAATTCTTCCTAAATAATTGAGTATTGATCTATATCCAATGGATAACAGTGTTCCCATTATTATATTCTCTTATTTTCTAAATAGATCATATGATCACATAGGATTAGAGAGTGTATTGATGACACCTTTATCTATTTAAAAACTAATTAAAATATTGTAAAAGAATTAATTTGGGATAAAATAAAAACATTGAATTTTATTGTCAAAGGTGGAGAACAGAATTAGTTTGATAGGGGATAACCATATAAATATTGTAGTAAAGGAAAAGAAAGTATTAGTTATTGGTTTTATACATTAAAGGTGACCTATAATTGGGGGGAAATCTTGAGAATTGATAACAAAATCTAAAGGGGTGAAATGTTGGAATAATATCTTGAGTTTATTATATTTTTTCATCCATATTTTTGGGTGTTATATTAATTTAATTTATATCCTAGATGATTTTTTGGATAATTATGGTTGAAAATATTTTTAGAAGGTTTATACAAATTTGGAAAAGTATTAAAGAGTTTCCAATGTGGGTAAGGCTGATATTTTAGAAAAATAAGTCTTTTTAAGGTTCAATGACAACTTCATAAGGTTCAGTGATAACATTTCAATGTTTATCAGTAACATTTTAAGGGTAAATATTATCTTTATAATATTGATCATAGTAATGAATAAGTTTGATAAAACATTATAAGGTTTAAAATATGGTTTTATCTAACATTTTAAGGTTTCTTATATGGTTAATTTCTTGGATTTGTAAGGTTCATCAGGGAACCTTATAATGTTCATCAAGGGTCTTCATAATGTTGTTAAGGTAACATCATAAGGTTCATTAAAGAAGTTCATAAGGTATATCCATTTTTGAAAAATAGTTATACAAGAGGTAGCATAAGTGGGAGTTCATAAGGTTCATATATACTAAAACATGAAGATCATTTCTAAAATGTCATTATGAATTGGAGAAAATTAATGTCATCCATATAGATTTCATGGAATATTAAAAATCATAATTTATCATTGATATCTTGGAAAAAAATTATTGTAGATTCAAAATTTTATTTAGAAATTAAATTTTATTTTTTAGGGAAGTTATTTTTCGATTTTATTGGATATTTTAATATAGAGATCATGCTCATATTTGAAGAAGAATTGGTTATAATATTTTACAATTTAAAATATTAGAAATTTGCACTCAATTGCATGCATGGATATTTTATGGAAATATCTACATCAATAGTACCTGATATTAAAATATATAATTCTTCTGGAAAAAAATATAAAAATTAAATAGGGGATTTTGGCTTGTATTTAAAGAGAGAAACTATTTAAAAATTTAGGGAGAATTTTAATATAAGGAAAATATTTAATTATATTAATCAAATAAATAGGATTGAAAATTATTATCAACGATTTTTAACTTTATAGGATAGAAGAAAAATGGGATTTTAAGTGTTATAACATCACTCTAAAGGAGTGAATTAAATAAGAAGAATAAGAGAAAGAGAAGAATGAAAAAACATTTGTTGGTGTTATTGTTTAAAATTATTAACCTACTCTGGAAGCAACCTATGTGTGCATCATTTTTATTTACTTTTTTTTAGTAGTGTTTAAGAGATCAATAAGAGGGAGTGTGCTTAGCATCAGTAGTGAACCCATCTATAATCCTTTTGATAACTGTATTATAGAGTATTATAACTGATTACAAAAACACCCTATCAGCATATAGACCTTAGACTATCCCTTAGTGGTGAACTATGTAAAATGATCTCTCTTTGTATTTGTTTCCTACATTCAACTATCATATGTTTGTGTGAAAAATAATTATTTTTGTGATGTTCTTACGAACATTAGACTAAAATCCAAGTAAAAATAAATCCACACACTAATTCACTACTCCCCTCTTAGGGTGTGTCAAGATTTGGTTGCAACATTATGAATTAACCTTTTTAAAAGAAATATATGAATATTTAATAACCTAGAGACCAAAGAATTGAGGTGTATAGTTACAATGACAAGGTTCTATCTTTTCTAAGTTTTTGATATGTGACCATTCATGGGAAACAATTTGAGGAGATTGATGTTTTGTCTTATTTGGGAGGTTGGATATTAAGATTCCCTCCTCAAATTGAATCTAATAATGACAACATATATGTGATTATCCATGGGACCTCAACTAAGAGGAGGGTGTTAGTCAGTATTATATGGGAGTTTGGCTATTGATATTCACTTATTAGATAACACACTACCTTTAGAAAAGGATACAAGGCTTTTCCACGGGGTCATACCCCAAGGGCTTAGCTCATCCAATGCTAGAGGTTGGTTATTAAGGTTCCCATATCATATCACTTACTTGATGTCGATTATGGGTTTTCAACATGCCCAAGATTAGCTATTGATATTCCTTTACCTAGTGTGTTTCCTATATTACTACGTTTATCTATTTATATGAATCACCCTACCAGTTTTTTGATGACATAAGATTATGAAAAATATGATTACAAGCATTGGATAAAGTAGGTAGGGTAAAGTGTCATGCTGGCTTGGTTATCACATGATGACCTGGTGCAGTTTCTTACATGGGGTATGTTACTACATGATTTATTTTCAAATACATTAATACACTATATATGATGGAATATTTAGGGTATGTTTTGGTGAATCACTATAAAGTCATATACTCACACGCTACATTGGGACCTCGGTGAATGTGAAGAGCTTGTGATTTATTTACAGGGATAGATTGTATGGTGGATATGACTATAGAAAATGGATGGATTTTGGGTGAATAGTCTGATGGGGGTGAGGGTGATAAATTTTTATAAATTATTCTCCCTTATATTTTATTTCATTTTATTCGTATTGGTCGACCCGGTAGGAAATCCTTAATGTATGTATATGTGTTGAACATGGGTGTCATTCCTATTATACATTTTATTGTTTATTGGTATTGATTATTGATCTTTAGATATAACTCCTTACAATTATTTTGATTCTTATTATTATAATTATATTATTAATTTTTATTGTACGTGATGGTACCATGATAATATTCTCCTCAAATTGTTTATAGACTCTCATAACTAGTCGAAAAAATCTAGCATATTGATAGGCATGATAGAGGCCTTGTGAAACTCTAGCTAGGGTGTCATTTAGAATATTTTATATGAGGCATTAAAAATTGGAATCAAAGAATTATTTTTGGATGAATTACTATTTTTATTGATAGTTATAGGTAGGATGTTATTGAAGATTATGATGGACCTTATTTATAGGAGTAGCCACGCCACATATAAGGACTATCCAAGTTAATAGGGAATAAGATTTTTGGTTTGTGATTTTTATTATTATGATTGATTTTTTTATTAAATTATAATATTTTGGAATTAGTTTTTATTTATGGTATTAATCTTATCCCAAGGTGGAAATATAGTGTATGTTCATGTATCATTTTAGGAATGTAAGTATTCTTGGACATGTGAATAACTTCTTATGGGTAAAAACTGGTTTTAAAAAGGCAGAAATTATTTTGAAAATATTTTAAGAATTAAATTTCTTGAGAAAACAACTTTAAAAAAGAAGTTGAATTTAATTAAATCATAATAAATATCATCTTTATAATTTTTAAAAATAACATATTGGTAGTGAATTAATTAATGAAAATCATTTTGGTGATTTTTTTAATGTGATATTTATAATCCTATGGTATGATCATGGTAGAATACATCCCTATAGTGTATAGATGTGGTATATGGGATCTCTTTTGATGATCTCAAAGATCAATGTCAGGTATAGGTTGAGATAGTATGATTGGTTCTAGTTGATGAGAGTCCCTATAGGGGTTAAATATGGTTGTGGTTATGCTTGAGTGAAATAGTTATGTAGATATCTATATAGTGAATAGATAGTTGGATTAGGGGTGTGGTTGATCACATTGTTGAGTTTATCAAATTAGATGTTTAGTTTTACTAGAATTTCAACAGTATAGCAATACCCCTAGGTCATCTATCAATAGAGCCTTAGATTATTGATTTAAAAAGAATGTTCTAGTTATTAAAATAAAAGGTAAATGGGGTTTTATAAAACATGGGTTTTGTTGATTTAAAAATATAAATTTAAACTATATTACTATGTGAGAGAACCAGGTTGGAGAAATTGTTATCAACCTGGGTAAGTGTCCCTTGATGCTCAATCCATCATCTCTCTCAAGGGAATGGTAAGTATCATTGATTCCATGATTTTATAGACAATGAAACCAATTTTTTATGTGAGTTATTAATAGGTTAACACTAAGGATTTGATCGACCAATGATATTGATTATTAGTGACCGCTCAAAATATATACTATTGAATTAGTGTAAAAATAGAAATCAATTAAGGCATGACATCAACAATGTGATAAGATGACTATATTTGTGTCCATGATAATATTTACACAAGAAAAAACATTAATAGTCATGGGTTATACCTTCTGGATTTTATCTACCGAAGTGATCCATCTATATACCCATGAAAGGGAAGGGGTGATAAAAGTGACGAACATGCTCAAATCATCACAATATCTGAGTTATGCATGAAAGCATGAGGATTATTGTTCCGTTGATTTTTATTTGACCAAACCATAATAAACACAAATTCATAAGGTATAATTGAATAACAATACACAAAAAACACTAAATTCAATTAACTTATGAAGATTACAAGTGTGCAGCTTAGGATTACAACAAATGACACCCCCCAAATTGACCACTATGAAGTTTTCGAAATACATGAAGAAGAAGAGAATTAAAATGGAAGAATGAAGATCTAAAATTACACTCTACCTTACCCATGGTTTTTCAACATGAGGAAATGAGGGTGTGGTGTGATTTTATGGACAAATATATCACACTTTTTTAAAAAGAAGTCATGTGCCGAAGGGACTAGGTGACTATTAATTGAAGACTTCATCCCCCTTTTTATCCATATAGATGACTAAAAAACAAGTGAAAATTAATTTAAATTCGGTGGAGAGGTGGTTCATTGAGGTATCTATCCAATGGATGTAAAATCAAGAAAATTGGGGTTCATAGGCCAGAGTTATGGCCCAAATACATAAGGGTGGTCCAATATAGCCGACCTAGAATTTATTCACAATGTGGATCTCTTTTGGGCCTCCAAATTGATGAATTTGGCACTGTTCTATTCTTGAGAAATATATCCCACATAGTTTTTCATATTTACACCAATTCCTATCCCAATTGGATTCACTAATTATCCATTGTATAAATTGAACTCCGCAAGTGTGTTCGGGCTCTCATACAGTTTGGACTGTTTTTCTTGAATTCTATCCTCGGCTCTCCAAATCACCTCCTCTTACAATGTAAACAGTAAAAAAGTAAAATTTTCCTATTTAATAGTGAAAATAAATAAAAAATTGAATCTAACATGAAGTGAAATTTATTATTATATTTTTAATTTTCAATGCAAAACTAGTTTAAAATAGTGGTGTAAGGGTGGAAATGAATAGTGAATCACTATGCGATCACACCCCCACACCTAAGAAATTTCACTCTTGAGAAAGGAAAAATTTCAAAAAAATGATACATGAAGATATTCCAAACTTCATGAAGATTTAACAATCAGGGAAATTTAAATTAATTAAAGTAATTTGATCAAATCAAAAACTACACAAAGGAGTTATTCCTAGGGAAAATGAAAAGATATGTCTCATAAATTATATCACAATGAAATTTAAAAATATTCATGATACTGACTTAAGAAATGAATTAAAAAATTCAACCATTCCACTAAATATCCATGAGTGTGTGTGAAAACCATTCCATGCTATTCTTTCTAATTTATATCCAGCAAATATTGGTTATTTTAACATTTTTCATCTTAAATGATTTTGTCCACCGGACCTTCCAAACATCCTTTGCAATCATATTTCAAGACCCACTCACTTAAAAATTCCCAAAATTCAAACCTTAATATCTTGACCTAGATGACTCCATATGTTTTAAATTTCATCACTATCCTCATTTATAATTATTTTTTTTTCAAAAATTTCATTTGGAACAAATCTCACACTCATCTCTTAAACCTTGTTTGATATGCTCACCACACTAATTGTAATAGTTATAAAAAGATAAAAGGTTGATGAGGAGGGGTTTTTTACCTGGCCAAGACACAACCCAATTATTATTATTATTATTATTATTATTATTATTATTATTATTATTATTATTATTTTGAGTGTGTACGATAGTCTAATAATAGGAACACATGCATAGGTCATTCCGGTACAGTAATGAAATAGATCAGATAAAGAATGAAAGTATTGAAAAAATCATTTTATAAAGATGATAAATATTAACCTAACATATATTTACCTTCTATTAAGTGATAAATATTCACACTTTGTGGGTTAGTGCAAAAATGTGTGAAGATATAAGTGACACAATTTTCTTCAAAACTACTCACACAAGGGGTATCAATCATCTCAAAGGTTTCATAGATATAAACCCATTTATATCATTAATAGCCAACAAATTTACTAAAAATCACTCTCAGGTGTTTAATTCATACAAATATTCTTTCTATAATGGATAAAATATTTCATCAAATTTTAAAATAGCATGGAATAAAAAAATTCAACATGAATTTTCAGTAAGATCCTTTATTTTGTGACCATAAGAGGGGGGAAGGTAAAAATACCATAAAGGAAGAGAAAAAGATAAGAAATAAGAAATACGATGAAAATCCTAATGAACTCAACAATATAGGGAAAAAGTGAAGTACCATGCAGTATGAGAAAAGGATAAAAAAAGAAAGTGGATAACAAATCCTAACTAACCCAGGAATTTTTCCTCCAATTAACCCAAGGATGCACCCAACCCCACACCTAGAATGTGTAGTGTCCTCACTATAATAAATGAGAATGTGGGAAGGAAGGATAAAACCAAGTGTGTTTCACTAGTATGTTTCTTCAAGAAGGTATATTTCCTCCACCGGATTCTTGGGAAAATCCTCATAGAAGTTTTTAAGTTACTACCCAAGGAGGGTAATACTTCGATCACTCTTCTCATACAAAACCTATATTGAACCAAAGTGGTAAACATTAGTAAGAGTATAAGGAATTATCCCTCGAGAACGAAGATTATCGTGGTGGTTCTTTAGCCTGGAATTGTACATGAGGACCTTCTCACCAATATGGAACTTCTAGGGATGAATCATGCCGTCATGGATATCCTTTGTCTTCTCTTTATAGATTCGGAAGTTCTCATATGAATCACATCAAATTTCATCCAACTCTTGAATCTATAGATTTCTATTCTCACCTACATCAAAAAGATTCATATTACATTGTTTAACAGTAAAATATACATGGTGTTCTACCTATACTAGGAGGTGAAAAGAATTTACAAACACAATCCTATATGTTGACTTTCTAATTTGGGTTTTAAAAGTTTTTCATCATCCAAGTGAAAAATCAAATCTTTTTTATTGGGTAGTACTCTTTTTTTCGAGATTCACTTAACTTCCTAATTTGATATTTCTTATTTTCCATGAGTTTTGGGGTGATATGTAGTTGATACTTTATGAACAACCTCATTATTACAAATCAATTTTCTTATGTTGTGATTGAAAAAAAAATGTGATCCCTTATCACTAATGATGAATCTCGGCAAACCAAACCTATTGAAATTCCAGGACCTTGCGAAATCAACAACAAATTGAGATTCATCAGTCTTAGTAGACTTTGCTTCCACTTATTTGGAAACATAGGAAATAGTAATAAATATGTACATGAATCCAAATGAATTTGGGAAAGTCCCCATGAAGTCAATTCCCCATGTATCAAATATTTCATAAAATAACATGGTTGGTGGGGAATTTCATTCCTCTTAGATACATTCCTGGTGAATTGATATCATATGAATGACTTTCAAAACCATGGTAAATCTATATACAATGTTGGATAATAAAGTCTTGAGTAAAGGACCTTTAGAGCTATACATTGAGAGACAAAGTGTCCCCCACAATCCAAAGTGTGGTAGAAGGTCAAAACAAGGGTGAACTCGTGGTCAGGGACACACTGACAAACAACTTGTTCACTACACATTCTCCACAAGTAAGGTTCATCCCAAATGTACCATCTTAAATCATGGATAAGTATCTAGGATTGTGATGTTCTGAAATAAGTGGGGACCCTAGATGTGACTAGAAAATTCACAATGTCCACATACCAGGGGGTAAGGTCCACAACATCACAAAGGTTATCATGAGGGTAGAATTATCCAATTGGGAGGGGTGAGTCAATATAATGGTATAGTGGTGGGGGAATCCAACTAATGTGTTCAACTACCACGTTTTTAACTTCCCTATTATCTCTAATCTTGAGGACAAAATATTGGTGTAGGAGAATCCACCGAATGAGGTGGGGCTTTGCTTTAGGTTTCTTTAAGAGAAAATGAAGGGAATAATGATTAGAAAAGACAATGATTTTTTAACTGATGAGATATGACCGTAGTTTTTTCAAGTAAAACACAATAGAACGAAGTTATTTTTTTGTGTTTGTATAGTCTTATTTGGTAGGTTCAAGGGTACTTGAGGCATACACAATGAAATTAGGAGACTTATCCACCCTTTATGATAAAACTACTACAACTAAAAGGTTTTATGCATCACACATAAGTTTTAAGGGGAGATCCCACCTTGGTGTTTGGATGATTGGAGGTGATGTGAGACTCATTTTTAATGAATTAAATGCATCATCGAAATTTTAATCAGACACAAACTCAGAATCATTTTATAATAACCGAGACAATGGAAGTGTGATCTTACTAAATTATTTAATTAATCTTTGGTAAAAACCAACATGAACCAAGAATTATTTCACTTCATGAACACATTTTGGATATGGAAAGGTTGAAATTAATTCAATTTTTTATTTATCCACTTTAATTCTCTAATTTGAAATTACACGTCTAAGAATTATTCACCACTCAACCATAAAATTTCATTTATCATAATTTAATACAAGATCATTTTCAATGCAACGGCAGAGGATAGAACCTAGGTGTTCCAAACAGTCATAAAAAGAATATCCATACACCATGAAATCATCCATAAATACTTCCATTCAATTCTAAAGGTACTTAAAAAAATACTCAACATACACCACTGAAAAGTAATAGGACAATTACATATACCAAAATGCATTCTTCTATATGAAAATGTGTTGAAGAGACAGTTAAATGTTGTTTTTTCTTGAACCTCAAGGGCTATATGGATTTGAAAGTAACCCGAATAGCCATAAAATAAACAATAATGGGACTTACCAGCTAATAGTTCTCACATTTTTTCAATGAAAGGTAGAAAAAATTGATCCTTTTGCATGGCTTGATTTACTCAACAATAGTCAATATAGACTCACCAAATGTTCTCACATATGTTGGGACCAATTCATCTCCTTCATTTGACACAAACATTATTCATGTTTCATTAGGAATAATTTTCACTGGGCTAACCCATTTACTATCAGATATAGGATAAATGATCCCAATAGCAAGTAATTTACGAACTACAAATTTACTACTTCAAGGAGAGTGGGATTTAACCAGCATTGAGATTTCCTTAAGATTTTATCCTCATCATCTAAAAGTATATGGTTCATAAAAATAGATTTACTAATATAGGGAATAGCAACCAATGTTCACCCTATCACCTTTTTACACTCTCTCAAAAGGTCGAGTAGATTTGATTTTTATTTAAAGAGTGGTTATTATCAATATTGACAGTCAATTGGTCAATACCCTCAAGATAGGAATATTTTAAATTAGAAGTAAGTGATTTTAATTACAATGCCTGTGGTTTTTGTATTTTGGGAGGGGATTTAGGGGGAATTAAGTCCATGAAACTCATTATCTTCTCATGTTTTTTCTCAAAGGATAGAGAATCTATTAAAATATGATTTTCAAAATCATCGATGGTAATGGGTTCCTCGTAATTAACCCACTCATAAATTAAAGCATAAAATTTACATTTTTTGGAACCCACACAACACTCAAAACATGAATCAAAACTCAAATCATCTAAGGGTTCATAATAAGAAAATTATTCAGGCTATGGGTCGGGGATATAATTTTGTGTGTGTGTGTCATAAAATAGAACTTCCATTCAATATACACGAATATTGGAGTTCCCTTCAATGGGGTATTTCATTACATAAAGTATGTTAAAAATTAAATTTTCTCCATCGAACTCCATGGACAATGTTATATTTTGAACATTGATGATCGTCTTTACTGTGTTAAGGAATGACCTCCTAAATATAATAGGATCATGTCCTTGGTTTTGGGTATCCTCCATATCAATAATATAGAAATTGGCACGGAAGATGAGATTCTTCACTCTTATAAGTATGTCTCAAATCACTCATGTTTGGTGCATAGTGCTTCAATTAGCATGGTTTATGAAAATTCATGTTAGATGAATCTCTCCAACATATAGAGAAGTATACACAAAGTGATTCATTACATTAATAGAAGCACATAAATATAACATAGCATATGAAAATAATTCCTCCCCTATGGTACAAGGTATCATGAAAGTGCCAAAATCCTTGCATTTGGTTGGCATTGATGGTTGAATCAAGCCCAAGACATTTTTTCCCAGGTGGAATCTCTCGTTCTCTTTCATCCTCCATCTATGGGTGCAATGCTCTTTAAGAAATTTGGAATATTATGGTATTTGTTTAACTGCATCCAATAAAGGGATGCTAACATTCACCTTTTTAAATGTATCAATTATTTCTTTATCAATGCCATTATCAAAAATTATTCTTAGATTTAGATATTCAATAGGGGAAGGAAGAGGAATGTATTGTTCATGTGAATCCTCAATGATAATTTTTTTACCCTTTTTGTTTTTTTTTCTTCATTAGAATCTTTTATGGGTGGAGAAATAGTATTTTCAAGTGGAGGACATACCTTTTGAGTAGAATCATTGGACGAATAAAATTATTTACCCCTATGAAGTGTGATTGTGTAACACCCCAAGCTTCTACAGTACGCTTCTCTTTGAATAATGTGATAGCGTGTGTTGTACGCAACACTGAGTTCTAACACACCATAACCAATCTAACTAGCCGTTATGAATAGTAATCCCTACTTTTTGAAATTATATATATTTTATTTTTTGAAATGGACTTCATTTTTGGATTTTTAATATCGAATTTAGCCTAAGGTGAAATTTTGGTACTTTTCGGATAAATTTAATATTTTGATGAATAGTGAAAATTACTAAATTTTAATTAAAAACAACTTTTTAAATCAAAATAATTAATAGTGATAAATTATGAATTTGAGTGGTTTTAAAGTATATTTAGAATATATTTTTACCATTTAATATAATGTTGGTCATTGGACATAATTTTACAATTAAACCGGACATAAACAAGTGTCAATCTTTTGATAGTTATTTTCTCCTAAAAACACGCTTTTTGTTTTGATAACAGGAATTAATTTTAAATTAATTTCTGCCACTTCTGTGTTTTGAATTTGGAAAAATGGATTCCATATTTGGAATCAGGATGTTCAAATTGTGTAAATAGGTAACTTTTATTTTTAGACATTTTGAATAATTACTGCGGTAAATATTTTATTTCGTGGTTAAGGGTAAATCCGGTAAATAAGGGTTAAAACATAATGATATAATAATACTAAATTACCCTAAAACGTGTCCTAGACTTATTTTTTGATACATGTTCGCCCATAGGCATATTTGGGTCGATTTTGGGACCCCATGGAGCCACTTGTAGGTGATAGGGACACTTTATTTTAATTAAGTTAAAATAAGTACAAAAATGACATAAGTATATATCTTTTAGAAAAACAATTTTTAAATAGAGTTATATATGTTGGATTTTCGACTATAAATATTCATTAAAAAGATAAAAATATTTCCTACATGATGATAATTTATTTATAATTTTTAGAGATTAAATAATTTATTTTATTTATGACACAATGATGATGCAGTAATTACCATAATAGTGAAAAATTAAAATAATTGATATTATAAATACCCAAATAAATATAATTTGAGCCTTTTAATGAATTAATATAATTTTCTAGGATAATATGACATATTAGGATTGATTTAATTAACTTTTTTTAAGTAATCATTCTGTTATAAGTTTTACAAAATCAAATATTGAATAGTGTCAAAATTGACATAAAATAGTTTTTAAAAACAATATTATATTATTAATTGATATTAAATTCCTAAAAATCTAAGGTTCGGCCAAGAGACTTATATCATGATATTTTTATCATTAATGGACCACTTTAGGGTCTCTTTTATGTATATGGTAAGTTTATTAACCATATAATATAAAAATACAAAGAGACATTGTAAAAGTGAAACTAATTAACTTAGAGTTAATACTTAAAGATAAGGTTAATATAAGTACCCAAACCTGTATAAATTCAATTGGTTGAGTTGTTTTAGGCCTATCCCCACATTAACCTTTGAAAAATCAACTTTGGAGCCATTATAAACTGAATATGAATTTATTATAAATTAATATTTCTAGCTTTTCCAAAGGTGCCCCTCACCCCTCTTATAAAAGGTCACTCCTCCTTCTCATTTTTTCACACCTTCAAAGCCTTTTGGTTCAGACAAAATCTGAGCACATAATCTCCCAAAATCCTTCACTACAACCTAGAGGCCTTATTTGGATCAGAAAACCAACCTAAGGATCCCTTTTGATCAAATCAAAAGGAAGAACCCGAAGAAGAGGTAATGATTTCACCACCCTTTTCCAAGTTCCTTTCTTCTTCCACTTCTTCTTCCATTGTTTTTACCATTCTAAAATAATAACTCCAGTATCATATATATATTGTGATGTTATTATAAATATGGTACAACCATTTTCAGTATTCTATCCACCCTTTTGAATAACATTTTACCATACATGCGTACGTACGGCTTACCGTCTCCACGTCATGGTGTAATTGTTATTCAATATATTATTATTTGGATGGGTATAATAATGATGTGTAACTCATGTAAATAATAAATATAACATGTTAATTATTCTGTATATATGATATACCATCAATTTATATATTATTTTAATATCAAAAGAATGATATTGTCGCTCGTGCGTACGTACGGACTACCGTCTCCACGAACGCGATGAGATTCATTCTCCATCGTATCCATTCAAGTATAATTATTATTTCATGATTTAAAAATGATGTTTAAGGACTTGATATCATTCTGGATATGAATTATATACAACCTATCCATTTAAAACATGGCTTACGTAACAAAACATATAAAATAAAACGAGTATGTTAACACCCAAAACAACGATAATACTAAGATATTATTAAAAAATCAATGTAAAAGATCATATATAATATCATATTATTGTATATGATTCGTGTATAATTTAATAAAAATTATTTCACCATTATACAGGAGGTTAACCTACCCCAACCAAGGAAAAGTACAAGGTAAGGGTTATTTCACAATCTCTTCATTATCCGAGGTTGTTTATACGTAATAATCTACTGGGATCTCTTTATCATCCACATCCATGTTTCTTAAAAATATATTTCAAAACATTTTTACTATTTACAAGAATATGGGTTAAAGTCATTTATACCCTTGTTTTACTTTTTATAAGGGGTTTATAAAGGAATATTTCCCTTGTTTTCCAAACAAGGTGTTTTTTAACCTTTTCGACAAAATTAAGGTAAGAATGTTTTTTTAACTTATACGGCGGGTGCGGCTATTTTACACCGCTATAAAATCGTCGAATCTTCCCTTACAAGCTTATAAGAATATTTTCAAAGAAAATGTTTTATTTTATAAATATATGACTCTTAAATTATTTCAAAATAGAAAGAGATATTTCTCTAGAAAGAGTTTTGATTTCATCTATGTCAACATCCTTTGATGGATTTTACACTTATTTGAAGTTGATTTATTATGATACAAAACTTCTATATTATATTGAAGGTTTTGTGATATGTTTGACTGTGGATGTGTTATTTTTATACCATTCATAGTTTATGGTGAATGTATTGACATTTCGTATGCTAGTTTTAATACGAATGTTTATGTTATGTTTAAACCTTTTCATATGGGAATGCATTGGACTTAATATGTGACGGGTAGAGCCCTATATAGCTCCTCGATGCATCAGTAAGTCTCATGAGACAAACTAGTGTCTTGGCATAAGGCCTTGGAAAAATCTTATTTGTAGTGTTGGCACGAGGCCTTTGTTATGTGGTTATGATAGTCTGTCATTATTCATTCCATCATTATGTAAGTGGTTATTGATATTGCATGTGATTATTCGATTAGTAGAATATCCATGTGAATAAGTAAATGGCATTATTTCATTTTACTTTTTTCATACTATGTTGAAGTTCAAGTTTAAAAGGATTTTGTTTTAGTTATACATTTCCTTAAATGTTTATTATTATTTATTAAAGTTTCCGCTATATTGTTATCCTTACAGGACATTTGAGCTCACCCCTTTTCTATGTTTTATCTTTCCCAGGATATGAAGAAGTAAGTTATGAATGACCTGCAGGGATAATATTTGGGGATATGAGTGTGGAATATGGAGACTATGTTGTTGTAGTAGTTTTTCACTTTATGATGTAATATAAAACTTTATGAATATATCTAGTATTTCCAAGGCTACTAAACCAATCGGTCGTTCGAGATTTGATCTTTCTTGTGATCATGCCAATGTTGTGTAATAATGCACCGACTCTGGGTAACTGGGGTCGGGGCGTTATATTTGGTATCAGAGGGAGGTTTAGTACAAACCTTGGAAGCTAGATTTAGATAAACTATGATTAGATCACGTAGACCTAAGATGAACTTTGAGGATTAATATAGAAGAACTTCCTAGAATTTTGGTATTGTAGAGGTTTTGTGAGTTTTCTGAGCAATACATCCCTGTCTGGATACGAGCAGGTAGAGGCAGCTATGGCACATATGTACCTAGGGGTAAAACCCAAAAACACCGCTTTGAGCTAGACTCGAACGGGAACTGGTGCACGACAACGGGCCTTGCTGCACTCTTGGTTACGACACTCCCAGGGGATATGCTTAGGATAACTCTCATTTTCTTTACAAATCATTATGAAGGGTTTATGAGTGTATACTTCCTCAAAGAAAACATTCTTATGATTATGGATTATATCCATAAATAGTTCAATTTATGTTAAGTGTTTTATAAGTATGGGATTATGTATTTTGATTCATAAACCGACCTAGTTTATGTCATTGTTTAGAAATGGCTCCTAGTGGAAGAAATGGAAACCGTATCAATGCACGCACTCCATATAGGGATTGCCCTCCTGCTCAAGATAATTATAGTGGAGCTGGTGATGCAGATAGTGCCGATCAGCTAATCACCATACTGGGACAACTTACTCAGGTTATGAATAATAACCTTACCCGTATGGAGCACCCTGATCCACAGCGTGGAGGATCAATGTTAGATCGATTCATGAGGCAACAACCGCCAACGTTCAATGGGAGTACAAATCCCTTAGTAGTTGAGCAATGGATAAATTCCATCGAGAAAATATTTCAGGCTTTGGGGAGTAGTGAAAAGGAAAAAGTTATCATGGCAGTTTAGCGCCTCACTGGAGATACTGATCAATGGTGGTCATAGATTCAAAACACGAAGGAAGATGATGAAGTATCAAATATGTAATAGAGGGAGTTCAAATATATGTTTTTAGAAAAATACTTTTCTCGCGACCATCGAGCAGATATGGAAAGGCAATTTCTGAGTCTGAGACAGAAGGAGGATGAGAATGTCGCAAAGTATGGGGATAACTTTACAAGGTTATCAAGGTATGCTGCAGATTATATACATAACCCAAGAAGTAATATTGATCATTTCTTTGATGGGTTAAAACCATTTCTCCATCGGGCATTAGTCTCACAATCCTTCTCGTCGTACGAAGACATTGTCTCATGTGCTATCAAGACCGAAAAGGAATTCTCTAAGTCTTATGACTTTAAAGAAAAACAAGAGAAGAAGAGACCATCTGATCAATCTAGGAATGGAAATAAGGGGAAGAAGGGAATGGTTGAATATCCATCATGTGGTAAATGTGGGAAGAAACAACCCGGTACTTGTTTGAAGGGAATGGGAGTCTGTTACAAGTGTGGTGAAAAAGGCCACCAAGCTCGTGATTGCAATGGGAAGAAGGAAGCTACCAATGTTCAGTGCTACAATTTTAGGGAGATGGGACATTATGCAAATGAATGTCCTAATAATTAGGAGAACTTACCTCAGAAAAGGCCAAGGGATCAAGGCCAACCTTATGCTATCACTACTGCTGAGGTAGAAGCTCCGAAAGACGTGGTGGCAGGTAATTTAATGGTTTCCTCAAGTTTAGAAAATGCATTATTTGATTCTGGATCATCGCATTGTTCCATATCTTCCCAGTTTTCTAAGAAAATTAGATATTTCCAATTTGATTTAATAAGGGAGTTGTCAGTTAAAACTCCTAAGGGAAGTATCATTGCAACAAAGTTTTGTGAATCAGTCCCCATTAGAGCACATAAATGTTCTTTATCTGCTGATCTCATCGTCATACCTATGATTGAGTTTGATATAATCCTCAGTATGAACTGGCTTTCGGACTATGATGTGAAGATTTATTGTAAGAAGAAAGAGGTTACGATTCTTGATGATAATGATAAGGAACACCTTATCTTTAGAGCAGAATCGTCGCCACCTAATTCTTATTTAGATCCACCCCCAGTAGCTCAACTAAATTCAATTATTGGGGAGGAAGAGAATGAAATAACTATGGGTGAGGAAAGGAATGTTCAAATATAGGATGTACCTGTTGTGAATGAATTTTTAGACATATTTCTGGAAGATTTACCTGGACATCCTCCATAATGATAAGTTGACTTTTCCATTGATTTAATTCATGGATCAAGGCCTATATCGAAGACCCCTTATAGAATGGCCACTGTAGAATTAGTTGAACTAAATAAACAACTAGAGGAATTGAGTAACAAGTGATTTATTCGCCCTAGTGTTTCTCCATGGAGATCCCCTGTTCTTTTTGTTAAAAATAATGACGGATCTATGAGGTTATGTGTCGACTACATGGAGATCAATGCTATAACAATAAAGAACAAGTATCCCCTACCTCGCATTGATGATTTATTTAACCAACTTCATGGAGATCAAAACTTTTCAAAGATTGACCTTCGATCTGGATACCATCAGTTGTGTGTGAAGAAGGAAGACATTCCGAAGACAGCATTTCGAACCAGGTATGGGCATTACGAGTTTACTGTAATGTCATTTGGATTGACTAATGCACCCTCTGTATTCATGGATATGATGAATAGAGTTTTGAATGAGTATCTCGATGAATTTGTGGTTTTATTTATTGATGATATCTTAGTATACTCCAAAAGCTACAAAGATCATGAAAATCACTTGCGCATTATCTTGAAGACTCTGAGAAGGCATGAATTATATGGGAAGTTTAGGAAGTGTGAATTTTAGCTTCAAGAGATTTCTTTTCTTTGCCATATTGTCTCTAAAGATGGAATCTCTATTGATCCTTCTAAGAACAAGGCAATCCAAGAATGGCTAGCACCTACGAGTATAACTGAGGTACGTAGTTTTATTGGTTTGGCAGGTTATTATCGATGTTTCGTCCAGAATGTTTCCCGATTGGCTAACCCATTAACGAAGCTCACACGTAAAGGGGTTAAATTTGTTTGGACAAAAGAGTGTGAGGAATGTTTCGAAGAACTGAAGAGAAGATTAGTCAATGCTCTTATATTGACTCTACCATCGGGGAATGATGGGTTCATTATTTATAGTGATTCATCGAAGAAATGACTTGGTTGTGTCCTTATGCAGAATGATAGGGTTATTGCTTGTGCATCACGACCGTTGAAAATTCGTGAACAAAACTATCCTACTCATGATCTCGAGTTAGCAGTTGTGATATTTTCTTTGATGATATGGAGGCACTACCTCTATGGTGAAAAATGTGAGATTTATACTGATCACAAGAGTTTGAAGTATATTTTCTCACAAAAAGAACTCAACATGAGGCAAAGGAGATTGCTTGAATTACTCAAGGATTATGATCGCACGATGCACTACCACCCGGGGAAGGCAAACAAGGTGGAAGATGCTTTGAGTAGAAAAGATCATGGAGTTTTGAACAATATGAGAATTGAAAGGGATCCAATTTTCATGGATCTAGTGAAGATGGACATGGGAATAACCAGGGAAGGAGAAACATCAATGCTTTTTCAAATGGTTGCCAAACCATCATTACTAGAAAGGATTAAGAGTTCTCAGACCGATGATGAAGAATTTCAAAAGAATATTAAAGCTGTGAATAATGGGAGACTGAGAGACTTTGTGTATGAAGATGGAATTTTGAAATTCGGGAAGAGGCTTTGTGTTCCCGATATACCTGATCTAAAAAGGGAATTGCTGGATGATGCTCATAGTTCCAATTTCTCTATACACCCTAGGAGCACCAAAATGTATAGAGATTTTAAGGAACATTTTTGGTGGGACAATATGAAGAGGGAGATTGCTGATTTTGTGTCATGATGTATGGTTTGTCAACAAGTGAAAGCTGGAAGGCAACAGCCTCGAGGAGTCATGCAACCTCTTCCCATACCGGAGTGGAAATGGGACAATATTATGATGGACTTTGTCATGGGACTACCAAAGACTCCTAGAAGGAATGATGCAATATGGGTTATTGTTGATCGTCTTACCAAGTCAGCACATTTTCTTGCTATAAGAGAAGATCTACCATTGGAACGTCTAGCAAGACTATATATTAATGAATTTGTGAGACTTCATGGAGTACCCCTATCGATTGTTTCTGATCGTGATCCCCGTTTTACTTCAAGATTCTGGAAGAGTCTTCATAAATCCTTGGATACTGAACTTCATTTGAGCACTGCTTACCACCCTCAGACAGACGGACAATCAGAACGGACTATTCAAACCTTAGAAGATATGTTGAGATCCTGCTCACTTGACTTTCAGGGTATGTGGGATCAGTATTTACCTTTGGTAGAATTTTCCTATAAAAATAGCTTTCATTCAAGTATTCAGATGGCACCATATGAAGCATTATACGGAAAGAGATGTCGTACACCAACCTGTTGGGATGACGTTGGTGAAAGAAAACGTGTAGGCCCAGAACTGGTGGAGGAAACGATGGAAAAGGTGAAGGTAATCCAAAATCACATCAAAGCAGCTCAAAGTAGGCAGAAGAGCTATGCCGATATCGAAGGAAAGATTTGGAATTTCAAGTCGGTGATCATGTTTTCCTGAAGGTATCTCCATGGAAGGGAGTCATACATTTTGGTAAGAAAGGTAAATTGAGTCCCAGGTACATCGGAGCTTTCGAAATTCTAGAACGAATTGTGGTTGTAGCTTACCGATTGGCAATACCGCCAAGTCTCTCCAAAGTTCATGATGTGTTCCATGTATCTCTGTTGAGGAAATACATGCCTGACCCAACGCATGTACTCACTTACGAGGAATTAGAACTGGAACCCGATCTATCTTATTGCGAAGAGCCCGTCAGGATTCTTGATACAAGAGAAAAAGTACTGAGAAACCGGACGATGCGTCTGGTAAAAGTTTTGTGGAGAAACCATAAGATGGAAGAGGCAACGTGGGAACCCGAGGAACTTATGATGAAGAACCACCCGAGTCTTTTCATGTGATACGTATTCTAGAAATTTCGAGGACGAAATTATTTGAAGTAGGGGAGAATGTAACACCCCAAGATTCTACGGTACGCTTCTCTTTGAATAATGTGATAGCGTGTGTTGTACGCAACACCGAGATCTAACACACCATAACCAATCAAACTAGCCGTTATGAATAGTAATACCTACTTTTTGAAATTATATATATTTTATTTTTTAAAATGGACTTCATTTTTGGATTCGTAATATCGAATTTAGCCTAAGGTGACATTTTGGTACTTTTCAGATAACTTTAATATTTTGATGAACAGTGAAAATTACTAAATTTTAATTAAAAACAACTTTTTTAATCAAAATAATTAATAGTGATAAATTATGAATTTGAGTGGTTTTAAAATATATTTAGAATATATTTTTACCATTTAATATAATTTTGGTCATTGGACATAATTTTACAATTAAACAGGACATAAACAAGTGTCAATCTTTTGATAGTTATTATCTCTTAAAAACACGTTTTTTGTTTTAACAACGGGAATTAATTTTAAATTAATTTCTGCCACTTCTATGTTTTGAATTTGGAAAAATGGATTCCATATTTGGAATCAGGATGTTAAAATTGTGTAAATAGGTAACTTTTATTTTTAGTCATTTTGAATAATTACTGCGGTAAATATTTTATTTACCATGGTTAAGGGTAAATCCTGTAAATAAGGGTTAAAAAATAATATTATAATAATACTAAATTACCCTAAAACGTGTCCTAGACTTATTGGTTGATACATGTTCGACGTTAGGCATCTTTTGGTCGATTTTGGGACTCCATGGAGCCACATGTAGGTGATAGGGACACTTTATTTTAATTAAGTTAAAATAAGTACAAAAATGACATAAGTATATATCTTTTAGAAAAAATATTTTTACATAGGGTTATATATGTTTTCTTTTCGACTATAAATATTCATTAGAAAGACAAAAAGAATTACTACATGATGATATTTTATTTATAATTTTTAGAGATTAAATAATATAATTTATTTATGACACAATGGTGATGTAGTAATTACCATAATAGTGAAAAATTAAAATAATTGATATTATAAATACCAAAATAAATATAATTTGAGACTTTTAATGAATTAAATTAATTTTCTAGGATAATATGACATATTAGGATTGATTTAATTAACTTTTTTTGAAGTAATCATTCTGTTATGAGTTTCACAAAATCAACTATTGAGTAGTGTCAAAATTGACATAAAAGTGTTTTTTAAAACAATATTATATTATTAATTGATATTAAATTCCTAAAAATCTAAGGTTCGGCCAAGAGACTTATATCATGATATTTTTATCATTAATGGATCCCTTTATGGTCTCTTGGATTTATATGGTAAATTTATTAACCATATAATATAAAAATACAAGGAGACATTGTAAAAGTGAAACTAATTAACTTAGAGTTAATACATAAAGATAAGGTCAATATAAGTACCCAAACCTCTCTAAATTATATTGGTTGAGTTTTTTTCGACCTATCCCCAACTTAACCTTTTAATAATCAACTTTTTATCCATTAGAAACCGAATATGAATTTATTATAAATTAATATTTCTAGCTTTTCCAACGGTGCCCCTCACCCCTCTTATAAAAGGGCACTCCTCCTTCTCATTTCTTCACACCTTCAAAGCCTTTTGGTTCGGCCCAACTCCACCCACATACTCTCCCAACATTCCTCAATACAACCTAGAGGCATTAGTTTGATCAGAAAACCAACCTAAGGAGCCCTTTTCATCAAATAAAAAGGAAGAACCCGAAGAAGAGGTAATGATTTCACCACCCTTTTCCAAGTTCCTTTCTTCTTCCACTTCTTCTTCCGTTGTTTTTACCTTTCTAAAATAATATTTCCAGTATCGTATATATACTGTTATGTTATTATAAATATGGTAAAACCATATTCAGTATTCTATCCACCCTTTTGAATAACATGTCACCATACGTGCGTACGTACGGCTTACCGTCTCCACGTCGTGGTGTAATTATTATTCAATATATTATTATTTGTATGGGTATAATAATGATGTGTAACTCATGTAAATAATAAATATAACATGTTAATGATTATGTATATATGATATACCATCTATTTATATATTATTTTAATATCAAAAGAATGATATTGTCGCTCGTGCATACGTACGGACTACCGTCTCCACGAACGTGATGAGATTCATTCTCCATCGTATCCATTCAAGTATAATTATTATTTTATGATTTAAAAATGGTGTTTAAGGACTTGATATCATTCTAGATATGAATAATATACAACCTATCCATTACAAAAATGTCTTACGTAACAAAACATATAAAAGAAAACGAGTAAGTTAACACCCGAAACAATGATAATACTAAGATATTATTAACAAATCAATGTTAAAAGATCATATATGATATCATATTAATGTATATGATTCTTGTATAATTTAATAACAATTATTTCACCATTATACAGGAGGTTAACCAACCCCAACCAATGAAAAGTACAAGGTAAGGGTTATTTCACAATCTCTTCATTATCCGAGGTTGTTTATACGTAATAATGTACTGGGATCTCTTTATCATCCACATCCATGTTTCTTAAAAATGAATTTCAAAACATTTTTACTATTTACAAGAATATGGGTTAAAGTCATTGTATACCCTTGTTTGAATTTTTATAAGAGGTTTATAAAGGAATCTTTTTGTCGTTTTCCAAACAAGGTGCTTTTTAACCTTTTCGACAAAATTAATGTAAGAATGTTTTTTTAACTTATACGGTGGGTGCGGCTATTTTCCACCATTATAAAATCGTCAAAGCTTCCCTTATAAGATTGTAATAATATTTTCAAAGAAAAGTTTTTATTTTATAAATATATGACTCTTAAATGATTTCAAAATAGAAAGGGATATTTCTCTAGAAATAGTTTTGATTTCATCTATGTCAACTTCCTTTGATGGATTTTACGCTTATTTGAAGTTGATTTATTATGATACAAAACTTCTATATTGTATTGAATGCATTGTGATATGTTTGACTGTGGATGTGTTATTATTATACCATTCATAGTTTATGGTGAAATTATTGACATTTCGTATGCTAGTTTTAATACGAATGTTTATGTTATGTTTAATCCTTTTCATATGGGAATGCATTGAACTTAATATGTGACGGGTGGAGCCCGTTATAGCTCCTCGATGCATAGGTAGGTCTCATGAGACAAACTAGTGTCTTGGCACAAGGCCTTAGAAAAATCTTATTTGTAGTCTTGGCATGAGGTCTTGGCTATGTGGTTATGATAGTCTGGCATTATGCATTCCATCATTATGAAAGTGGTTATTGATATTGCATGTGATTATTCGATTAGTAGAATATCCATGTGAATAAGTAAATGGCATTATTTCATTTTACTTTTGCCATACTATGTTGAAGTTCAAGTTTAAAAGGCTTTTTTTTATTTATACATTGCCTTAAATGTTTATTCTTATTTATGAA
This sequence comes from Viscum album, assembly GCA_963277665.1. Taxonomy (NCBI): domain Eukaryota; kingdom Viridiplantae; phylum Streptophyta; class Magnoliopsida; order Santalales; family Viscaceae; genus Viscum; species Viscum album. The sequence continues at coordinate 1,039,103,056 of OY728135.1, read as the reverse complement.
TGTTTCCACTATATTGTTATCCTTACTGGGCATTTGAGCTCAACCCTTTTCTACGTTTTATTTTTTCCAGGATGTGAAGAAGTAAGTTATGAATGACCTGCAGGGATAGTATGTGGGGATATGAGTGTGGAATATGGAGACTATGTTGTTGTAGTATTTTTTCACTTTATGATGTAATGTAAAACTTTATGAATATATCTAGTGTTTCCAAGGATACTAAACCAATCGGTCTTTCGAGATTTGATCATTATTGTGATCATGCCAATGTTATGTAATAATGCACCGACTCTGGGTAACTGGGGTCGGGGCGTTACAGATTGGGAAAAAATTACCTTTGTATATTTTCGATTAGAAACAGGTGGGAAGGGTAATTGTCTAGAACCTTAAATATTTATCTCAATGACGGTGTTATCCAGTTTTCCCACTTGAGTTCATAAGTCTTGAATAGAATATTGTTTGGTATGTTGGAAATGGAGGTTCTAGGTTTCCATTTTCTTCACAATATCCTTGAGGCTAGGTTTAGATTTGGAAGGAAGAGGAGGAGGATTGTCTCAAGAAGTTTAAGGATAAGAAGGTTTCATATCTTGGACTTGTTAATACCAATTCTACTTGGGGTAGCTTGAGTTTCTCTCCTTGTTGGTACTGTGGTTGTCCTTGTCACCCAGGTTTTGGGTTTGGTCTGAATGGTTCTTTCATGAAGGGAGGTTCTTGTTAGAATATATGCCCTAGTAATATTGGTGCAAAAGACTCAGGTGAATCCTAAATTTGTGGGAACTGGTTCTAAAAATGAGTATTATCATAACAAAAACCACAATGTAATGGAACTAAAGAAGTGTGTGAGTTACCCTCTGCTTTAGATAATTTCCTTATAATGGTATACATATCATCAAATTTATTATCAACATTTTGTTATAATGATGAATGACTTACCCCATGAACTTTTTGATTGGGTGAAATTTCTAGTGTACCAATTTTTTTGTATTTTGAGCCATATTGTCTATGAAGTCATGAGCGGGGGAAGGAGTTGTATCAAATAGGGAACCACCTGCTACAACATCAATCATTCCACAATCCATGGGGATAAGTCTTTCATAGAAGTATTGGATTAATATTTTTTTAATAATTTGGTGTTGGGGGAAGCTTGAGAAATGTCTTTTTAATCTCTCTAAATATTCATGAAAGGTTTCCCCTTGTGATTACCTAATGCCACGATTTCATTCATAATTGATGCAGTTCAGGGGGATGGAAAGAACTTATATAAAAAAGGTATTTTTAGGTGATTATAACCCACAATTGTGGTAGGAAGATGTTATATTCTTTCTTTGAACACACCATCAAGGGATAAAGTGAAGACCCTAAACATGATTAGGTCCTCAGACACATTTTTGGGTTTCATGGTGGAGCACGCTATGTGAAACTTCTTGAGATGCTTGTGAAGGTCCTCACAAGGAAGCCCATGGAATTTGGGAAGGAGGTGGATGAGGAATTATATTATCTCAAATTTGGATGCTTCCTCAAAATATTGGATATACACAGTTTTGTACACCACATCCAGGGTGGTCGGTTCTTTTAAGGTCCAGTTATTTACATCTATGTTTTCTTATGTTTGATTTGGTTTAATTTTTGATTGGTTTAGGACCACTTGAGGTTTCACAAGGGTTTACAAAGTGCTACTTGAATTTACTACTATATATAAACTAATTTTTGTGTGAAGTGACATTTCAATTTATGGTTAAAATTCAAGTAGTGTTTTTTTGAGATCTTTTCATGAAAAAATGATGTCCAATAAAGTTTTTGGTTTATTTTATTATCACCCTTTTTTATTTTTGTTTTTTATTTTTGTTTTTATTATATAAGATGAAAACAAATTATAATATTTATAGTATAAAATTTAATATAATGTTAAATTAAATAATTATAGAGATATATAGAATAATAATAATTAGAACAGAGAGAGAGAGAGAGAGGAAGGACACATAAAAACGAAATAAAATAAAAACAAAAAAACAAATCAAAAAAAATGGGGGTGGTGGGATTTATAAAGGATTAATAATTAATAACAAGATTAAATAAATAAAAGGAAATAAATAAGAAAATTTCTTGAATTCTGGTCAACGATTCCAAAATTTGATCGTGTTGTCGAGCACGTCAATTTAGATGTCTATTTTTAGTAGAATTGTTGAAGTATAGGAGTAACCCTAGGTCATCTCTCAACATATCCTTAGATAATTATTTTAACAATAAGGTTTTAATTATTAAAATAAAAAGGAAATGGGGTTTTATAAAACTTGGGTTTTATTTATTTAAAAAGGTAAATTGAAACTATATTACTAAGTGAGAGAAACGAGTCAGAGAAATTGCGATCAACCTGGGTAAGTGTCCCTTGATGCTTAATCCATCATCGCTCTCAAGGGAATGGGGAGGATAACTGATTAATTAATTTTATACACACTAAATTAGCATTTTTTTTGAGTTATTACTAGGTTACCACCTAGTATTTGGTTTCCCAAAGATATTTATTATCGGCGACAACACAGAATAAACACTATTGGATTGATGTAAAAATGAAACTCAATCAAGACATCACATAAAAAACGTGATGAGAAAACAGATTTGTGTAAATTATAATATTACCCAAGAAAAAAACATGCAAAATAATGGTTTGTAGCTTCTAGATTTTATCTACCGATATGATCCATCCAGATACCCATGAAATGGAAGGGGTGAGAAAAGATACAAACATGTTCAAATCATCAAAAGATCCGAGTTATGCATAAAATTATGAGGATTATTGTTCCTTTGATTTGTATTTGATCATAACATAATAAAAAAATTCAGAAGGTATAATTGAATAAAAATATAAAACAAACTGGTAAATTCAATTACCTTATGATGATTATAAGCGTCTAGCTTAGGATTACAACAATAGACACCCCCAATTTGATCACTATGAAGTTTTAAAAGTACATAAAGGAGAAGAGGATTAAAATGGAATAAGAAAGCTCTAAAATCCTACACATACTTACTCCTATTTGTGAAACATGATATAATGAGGGTGTTGGGTGATTTTATAGACAAATACCCACCTTTTACAAAATAAGGCTTGTGACTAAGGTAATAATTTACTATTCATGGAATACTTCTTTGTACTTATTTATCTGGCTAGATGACTGAACAAAACGTATAAAACTGACTTGAAGTTTGGTGAAAATGTGGGTCTTGAAGTTTTGTTTCCAATGGATGTGTAATAATCCCAAATGGAGTTCTAAGACCCGAGTCATAGCCCAAATACAGAAGGGCGGTCCAATCTGGCTTGCCCATATTGTCTTCACAATGTGGACCTCTTTTGGGCCTCCAAATGGATGAATTAGTCTCTATGTTATCCTCGATAAATTTATCCCTCATGGGTTTTCATATGTACACAAATTCCTAGCCCAATTGGATGCATGGATTATCCATAGTAGAAATTGAACTCTATAAGTGTGATGGGGCTCTCGCGTAGTTTGCCCCATTTTTCTTGATTTCTATCTTGGGTTCTCCAATTAACCTCCTCCTAAAATGTAAACAGAGAAACAAGTAAAATTGACCTATTTAATAATGATAAAAATTGAATAATTGAATCTAATATGAAGTGAAATTTTTTATTATATTTGTAATTTTCAATAAAAACCAGTTTAAAACAATGGTGTAAGGGTGGAAATAAATAGTGAATCACTACGTGATCAGTGGTTAGAAATTATTCCCAATGTTTGGATTGTTGTGGGTTGATAGAAGCATAAATTTTAGAGTACCTTATATTTATATGGTTAGATGTATATCATTGGTGCATGGGATTTTTCAGCCTCACATTCCAGAGATTAAAATGACTTGGTTGTTTTTCTTCCCATTAAGTAAAGAAAATGGTTTCTATAATCAGTATTTGGTGCGTAGTAGAATACAACCTAGTTTGAGAGCTACACAATAGGATTCTTAGATGTTGGATCAATTCTTGACTATGGTGGGATCAAGTGTTCAGTTTTTATGAGATGTTTCCTTAGTTATATTGGTAATGAAGGAACCATGGGTGTTTCTCGTAGGGAAGGTTGGACTTATAGAATTGGTTAGATTGTGGTTGGTTTTTTGTTTCAATTTTGAAACCATAAATGAGAGTTATATCGATTTTGGACCTATAGTGATGGATTGGGAATTTGAAATCCATGTGAGGCATGGTGCTCAGGAGTATTTGAGTGATGTTATATGCTTATAAAGGAATATTTGTAACATTAATGGGTTTTCTCTATGGGTGATTTTAGGAACCTTGGAATTTCTTATGAATGATAGAATAGAGAAAATGGATGGTTTATTCAAATATAATCATTATTTTAGTATTTTGGAACCAATGAGAATTTATTAGAAGGTATTGTATCCTAAAATTTGAATTATGGTTAGGAAATATCATTGATGGGTGGTGCCTTTGTGAAACTACCCTAAGAGTGGGTGTGTAGTGAATCGTTAGAACTCTCAGTAGTGGGTGAAAAAAGAGAGATATGAGATAATAAATCTTAGTTTCATATGGAAATATTTTTAAATCCTTATAGGATTACAGGATGTCCATGATGGGTTGGATTGTTTCAGTAGAGAGGTGGTGGTCATGGTGATAACTCATGAAAGGGAAGTGAAAATCTCATATTAGGATTGTTTCTAATTGAATGGTATGATAATTATGTCTTATTTGAAGTTATATAGGATTGTGTTAGGTATTTTTTTGATCTTTGTGGGAAGGGATATGTAGTCTGAGGGACATAAATAATTATAACCAAAGTGTGGAGAAGCTAAAGTAAATCCTCTTATCTCCACTGGTTGTATGATCACTGATGTTAGGTATGAAGAATTGGGATTTTATTATCAGGTTGATAGAAGAAGGAAAAACAAGGGTTTTATTACACCCAGTTTATTTTATATGTTGGAATCCATTAATAACCAAAAATTTGATTCTTTTTACCTTGAAATCCTTAAATGGAAAGGCATCATAATCAAATGGACGATTGTGATGCTTCTTCTTTGGTTATTTTGTAGGTTTCATGTTATAAACTTCAAGTGAGGTATTATAATTATGGGGATCCCTTGATTCAGGATAATTCTATCATTTAAGACCTTCCTGGTTATAGTCCTCTTCTTAATGAGACCTTTCCTTGGGATGATGCTGAAAAAACAAGACATGATTGATGATGATCTATCACATCATATTTTGATATGGGATGATGATATAAATAGTGGTAAATAATATCATAGTGTGAAGGATAAATCATTATACACATATCATCAAGATTATACTTTTCAATCTCATAAATAATGGAGGAGAGTTAGACACCCAAAAGGTTATGGAAGATCACAAGGAAGGGGTGGTAGGAAAACAAAAATATGATTGTGTAGGTTTTCCTATTATTTTATAGTGGTTCCTTGTGTGCTAGTTCTTTATCCTATAACTTCATCATATCTCTTTATGTTTACTTTATTTTAATAAATTTTTGGTTCCATGGGTTTTAACCCATTTTTTGTTCCATTCCATGTAAACTTTACATATTCAATAGATTTCCTTTTATGTAACCCTAAATCTAAATAAATCATGATATAGTAATCCCTTAAAACATAATTATTGATTTGGAAGTTATAAATAGTAATAAATTCAATGTACAAAAATATTTATAATTATATAAAATAATTAAAATGAATATATTAATTCATAATAAATAAGTACTAAATTTTCTGTAAAGTCATTTAATGAATCAAAAATATGTTTTCTTCAATAAAATTATTACATTCTGAATGAAAACAAATTATAATTAATTTTAAAAAAAATAGATATTTTATTTGATTAAATTAATAAAATTTTATAAATTATTAGTTAAATATTATCTTAGGTTTATTTTTTATGATTTTTCTAAAAGATTTTATTTTTTAGTGAATACTGAAAAGATGCATATTTTTGTAAAAAAGTGTTATTTATATTCATTTATAAGTCCCATTATGTTTTGAATTTAACAGTAAAATAAAATTAGTCTCATTTAATTATAAATAATATAATTAGTCACATAAGAATAATTATTATACATTATTTTTGTATATGTTCATTTCTAGGCTTAAAAACACATTTTTTTAAATTGATTTTATGTGTGAAATGTAATTTTATCTTAATAAATTAAATTAATCTCTAATTTTTTAATGATTTTAATTAATTTTATAAATTTTATATTCAATTTTATGTTTTAACATTAATTTTATTATTTTTACTAGTAATTTAATTAATGTAATATTTTTTTATGCTCAAAAATACATTTTTCTAAAATGAGTTTTCATTGCAATTTGTGCACTTATTTAAAATTAAAATCGGCCACTTATAGAAATTTAATCTTGAAAAATGGATCCCATATTTGTAATAATTATAATTAATATAATTTAATAGGGTCAAATTAATTTTTTAAGTTATAATTAATAGTAAAAATAATAAAATTTGGTGACCATGTTTAAGGTTAAAATGAGTTTACCAGGGGTTAAACTAAGATATAATGGTAGTATTGCCACCTAAAATTGAATAATTATAAATTTTTAAGATATTTCAACATTATATTATCCTACCTTATAAAAATATTAAATTTGGTTCCAATTTACCATTAAAGTGACCTTATATCAATGATATCTGTTAAGAAATTTCATGTGTTTCCCTCCCCTCACTTATAAAAGGGAACATATTATCCTTCATTATTCACAATATTTTATGATTATATTCTGAAAAATACCTACTAAAAACATTAATATAACACTTTCCGTTATTTTATATCATCCGGTATTATTATATGGTAAATAATTTGATGATTAATGTCTAATCCAAATGAGGAATTTCAAATAAGAGGTTTAAATCTTAACCAAGCACTTTCAAATTTATTTCCTATTAAACTAAATATATTATTTTTATCTATAAAACATGATTAATATGGTATCATAAATATATTTGTACATCATTATGATTATTTTACAACCATTTACCTCCCCTTCTCCATTAAATGGGAGATGAAAGTATCACTCATGCGTACGTGTGGACTTCCGCCTCCACTTAGCAATACGATTCATTTTTCTCCACCATATTTCATGGTTGGTCATTATGATAGATTTAATTTTTATATATATTATATTTATATTTTAATATTGGTTCTATAAATTTTAATTATTATTTACCTTTATTTTTTTCTATCAATCTAAAAATGGAAAGATCACTCATGCGTACGTACGAACTATCGTCTCCACATAGTGATGTAATTTATTTTTCATCAAATATTTTATACGCATGGTTATAAATATGTATATAATGAATATATAAGATATTTATGTCATTATAAATGTTTTTTATATAAATTAACCATTAAAAAATTTCCAGGACCATAAATGTCGAACCAAACATATATGAAAAAGGAATCACTTAGCACCAAAAATTATGATAATAATGAAATATTATTAATAAATGGGTGATAAGTTGTTATAAGTAAACCATGTATAGTATTATAGACATGAATATAGTTGTGTTATAAAATTATAATAAACTTAAATTTATTTTAATTAGATTCAAGTTCTTACAAAGTAAGATGAACTTGATATAAGTGTTTTATGTTACAATATTAAAGGGATTATTTATGCATAAATCTATAATGATTAAATTATATGATCTATCACTAAAAAATATTAGGTATTTACTTATCCCATATTTATTTTAGTATATTAAATGTTTTATTCTCTTTTACCCCTATTTATGTAATCAAGAGTGTAAAATAATATTTTTAAGGAAAACCATTTTCATTTCTTTGTTCAGTCATGAATATTTTCTTCCATGTCCATATTTTTATTCAAAAATGTTAATTTTTTTTAATATTATAAAATGATTTATTAATTAATTTTTACTCATGTTTTACTTTCTATAAAAATATTTAAAAGTAATATTCTTGTTTTTTTTTCAAATAATGTACATTTATGTTTTACCGAAAATATGAAAGGGGTTTTTTTTTAATATACACTGCATGAAAAAATATCCCCACTATGATGAATACACTTTTTTGAGGATTTCATTATATATTTCCTTCGTCATTTTTAAATAAAATTTTTTTCTTTATATTTTTTATTTTTTTTAGATTATAATTACGTGATTTGAAAATGAAATGATATTTTCTTCATAAAATGACCCAGTGATATTTTAAAGGTATTTTTCATTTATAAGAATTTTATTTGGTGTTTCTTATGATTTAATAGGGATATGATAAAATTTTACCACATTTATTTCTCTGGATAGTTTATGATTATGTTAAATAAATTTTTATGAAACCCATTTCCTTTACATGGGTTATAATATGATATTATAATTAATATTTTATGGTATTGTGAAACACATATGTATGGTTTTCATTATGTGAAGGGTGGGCCCAAAATTATATATTTAAATAATGAATTGGTTAAAAATGGATATGTTAAGAGATAATAAGGACCAGAAAGTGGATTAAACCTAATCCATTAATGGACTTTTTCTAATAATATAGTCTTATGAGTGAAACTTAACTGAGGAAATGATGGGATATGGAGGAAACCTAATCTACTATTATAGTATTGAAAGTGATCCTTGGTTAAAGAAATGATTTTATATGATTATTTTCATGATAAAAACATATTACTTATTATTATGTTATGTTATCATGTCTCATGATTGATTATTGATGATTCCATACTTTTATGTATTATGAATTTTGATTCACAAAACATTATACCATGTTTTATGATTAAATATCTTTGACTGATTGGGTGTTATTATTTTAAGTTGTGATCATGTTATCAAACCCTTCTGATTTTCTTATACACACTTATGATCGTTGATTTATATATATTGTGTTTACACTTACTAAGAATCTAATATCATCCTTTCTTATGTTACCTTTCTCAGGAGTTAAGAAGAAAGGTTTCAAGTATGACATGTCTAAGAAGTGTGATAGTTGTGATGAACATAATGGGAAAATATTTATATATTTTATGTATCGGTTTTTTATGTATTGAATTTTCCAAATACACTAAACCTATATAGTTCTTTCATGGATCTTAAGTATATTTATTTAATATTATACTAATAAGACGTATCATTTTTGTATGAAAAGTATCGGTCACTATATTCAGTATCAAATAAAGGTTTGGTTACTTTTGGAAACATGGATGAGGAAACTTTCGTGATAACCATTAAGATAATCCTAATCATAGGATAATATCCTAAGTTATGGTAAAGAAATGAGTATAGATTTCCTATAAATATATTCTTATCTAGATATTTCAAGTGGACATGTTATTTGAAAAGATGCATCAAGGTGTAATAACTCCAAAAATAGTTGGTCGAGTATATCTAGACCATCATTCTGGTGTAGGATAAGTAATCCCTTAATACATACCTAGTTTGACCCTCCCATGGGATATTCTTGGGTTAATTTAAATTTTCATTATGATTCATTATAAATTATTTGAATAGATGATAATAATGTATGTCATAGGTTAAATCTAATGTATCATATATTGAAAATAATTTTTCATTACTTAGACATCCTATAAATTAATTTCATGATTATATGATTTCTCACTAGGATTATTGTTGCTTATAATATGATTTTTTTGGTTTCAATTCATGGATGTAATTAGAATAAACTATGTTAATACAAAATGTGAAGGAAAATGGAATGGATTTTTCTCCTAGGAAGCCAAATAAGATAAAATATGTGATTTGAAAGCTTATGATTATACCTAATCAGCTTCTCATTATATGATACACAATATCAACATGGGTGATTTTTTTTATATGCCTAATAAGATAAAAATTAGTGTCATGAAGACTATATAGGAAAGAAGATTCTGCTTCCTATATGTAGATAATATAAGAATAAACACCTAGGGAAATGTCTCAAAGAACAATAAGATGTTTTATGTGTGGAATATAAGGGAATAAATTAACTAATTTTTTAGGAGAAGTAAAGAGTTCAATGGATGGAAATGAATTTCATACAATGGAACCATTGTTAGATTAATGTATTATATGTGAGGAACTTTGGAATTTTTTTATTCAATGACCTAATAAAAGGGAAAAATCCTTTACCAAGGAAGGGGAAATACTATGTCTATAATTGTTAGTTTCATGTTTTTTTTAAGAATGTTCCTTATTAAAATCTGATTAAACATCCTTTAGTGGAATTTGAACATATTTTTTTCAATGATTAGACCCCTCTACATATATTCATTATAAATTTATAGAGTAATCAAATCACATTTTATATTATGAACAATCCTTTTACTTTCTGTCTTAGCGAGGGAAAGTGTAAACTTCCAATGGAAATTGCCTCCATTTTAGGGGTCTTGATTTCTATTCAAAGTGTTTTTTTTCATAGATTGTTAGGGATAATATTGAAATAAAAGATATGAATATTGTATTGAAGTATGTTGACGTATTTACAAAAAACATTTATAGTCTTTTTCCAAACCATAATGTTGATTTTTTAATATAACTCCTACTCGATGATACACTTATATCAAAGAATCCATATAGAATGACCCTGATTGAGTTGAAAGAAGCAAAGAAAAAATTATAGCAGAATATTGATAAGGAATTTATTCAATCAAGTGATCCACCTTGGGGTAAACCAATTATTTTTGTCAATAATGGAGAGGGATAAATGTGACTCTGTAATGATTATCTAGATATTGACAAGATTACAATTCAGAAATATTATCATCTGCCCCAGATTGATGATTTTTTTGATCAATTATAAGGATCACAAATTTCTTCTCATGATTTATCTTTGATCTTTATACTATTAGTAGAGGGTAAATGGTGAAGTCATACCTAATAAAACCTTCTATTTGAGGTATGAACACTATGAATTTATAGTGATTTCATTTGGTCTTACTAATTCCCCTATTATATTTATGAAATTAATGAATATAGTTTTTAGATATTACCTTTATTAGTTATTGGTATTATTTATAGATGATATTATTATATATTCAAAGAGAAAGGAAGATAATGGAGGTCACTTGAGGATTGTATTAAATACCCTAAGGAAGGATATTTTTTATGAAAAATTTAACAAGTATGAATTTTAGTTACATAAAGTTTTATTTTTGGGTCATATAATCTCAAGAAAGGCTATATTAGTGGATTTATCAATAATGAAAGTTATTGAACATTGGAACAAACCATTTTGTACCAATAACCATAGTTTTCATGGATTGGTATGATATTATTAGTGATTTTTTAAGGATTTATCATGAATATAAGATTCAATGACCAAGTTAACTCAGAAGGGATTTATATTTCTCTGAACTGATGAATGTGAAGAAAATTTCTAGGAACTAAAGAGATGTTTGTTTAGTACACTTGTTCTCACACTACCCTACAGTGGAGAATGATTTACTATTTATAGTGATGCATAAAATAAGTGTATAGTGTGTATTCTTATGTATAATGATATTTTGATAAATTATGCCTCTCTCTAACTTAAGGTTTATGAGAAAAATTACCCAACTCAGGATTTATAGTTACTATTGGTAATCATTAAATTAATGATATAGAGACATTATGTTTATAAAGTTGTGGTATATATATTTATCATAATATTTTAAAGTATATATTCACCTACAAATTTTTTAATATGAACTAGATAATATGGTTGTATTTGATTAAAGATTATGACTTCTCAATACATTACCACCTTCTGAAAGAGAACAAGGTTGATGGTGCTTTGAGTCAAAAGGATCATGCCAGCTTCTCAATGATGATGATCATAAAATATCCAATATTTATGGATTTAAAAAGGATGTACCTTGAAATGTTGAAGGAACATGAGACATCTTATCTTCCTTAAATTAGTGTTCAACCGTCTATCCATATGAAGATTAAAGAGGGATATAAAAAAGATGTGGATCTATAAAAGAAGGTTTTAAATATTATTGAGTTCAAAATTGATTGTGATGGAATGATAAGGTTCAATAAATAATTATTCATTCTATCAATATCATACTTGAATAAAAATATACTAGAATAATTTCATATATCATTATTCTATATTTATCCTATAAGTACAAATATGTATAGATATATGAAAGAGTATTTATAGTGGGTAAAATTTAAGAGAGTTATATTAGAGTATGTATCTTGTATCTAGTTTACATAATAATATAAAGCTAAGATATAGGATTATAATGGAATTTTACAACCATAACCCATACCAGAATTGAAATAGGAAAAATCACCATGGATTTTTCTCTCAGACTCCCCAAAATTTCTAAATGACATAATGTTATTTGTGTTATAGTTGATTTTATTTTGAAGGTATCTCAATTTATTGTTATTAGAGATAATTTATCACCTAGTCATATTTCTAGGATATACATTAAATCAGTGTTAAGGTTTAATTGAGTACCATATTCTATTATATCTAATTGAGATCGAAGGTATGCCTTTAAGTTCTAGAGAATTATTCTATAAGATCTAGACATGGAGTTGTGTTTCAGTACTTCCTATCATCCTCAGATAGATGTTTAATCTAATAGGACCATTAAAAACCTGTGGGATATGTTTAAAACTTGTTCTCTATATTTTAAAAGTGGTTTGGATCAACACTTTCCCCTAGTTTAATTCTCCCATAACAATATCTTTCACTCAATAATTTAGATGGCTCCTTATGAATAATTATATGTAAAGAAGAGAAAAACATCAAAATTATATGATTATGTTGTAGAAATAAATATATTAGGACATAATCTAGATAAAAAAATTATAGATAAGGTTAGATCCATTTAGCAGCACATCTGGGTAGCTTAGAACAGATAGAAGAGTTATACTGATAATTGTTAATGACATATGGAATTCAATGTTAGTGAGAAGATTTTCCTATGAATTTCTCCATGGAATAAGGTTGTGATATTAAAAAATAAGGAAAATATTATTCATAGGTATATTGGTCTCTATGAGATTATTGACTAAGTAGAGACAACATCTTATCTCTTAGCACTCCCATCGAACCACTCTTAAATTTATGGTGTGTTCCATATATCTTTCTTCAAGAAGTACATACATGATCCTTCACATGTAATTAACTCAGAATTTTTACCATTGGATAATGAAATTTACTATAAATAAAAATTTATTTAAATCATTGATCTTATAGATATATTTCTACAGAACAATACTACTCACTATGTTAAATTTCTTTAGAGGAATTACAAATTTATGGAAGTTACATGGGTACTCAATGATGCCATGAAGTAGAGATATCCTCATTAATTTATATTATAGTGATAGAATTTTGTGGTATAAATTCATTTTAAGGGGTTAAAATATAAATCCCCAAAAGTTTATATATATTTTCATTGATATAAACTTGAAATATTTGATTTATTTTTTTACATGCCACCCCAGGTCTAAATAAACAGTGATATAGTAATCATTTACGATCTATCCATTGAATTGGAAGGTAGTAAAATTAATAAACACATTATAAAAAAATATATATAAAAGTTTAAAAATAGTTAAATTTATTTATTAATTCATAAAAATTAAGTACGCAATTTTCAGCAAAGCGATTTTATGCTTCAAAGATATATTTTCTTCAAAAAATAGTTTTTATTTCATTTTGAACATATAAAAATTATAATTAATTTATAAATTTTTTATAACTTTTATTTGAGTAAATTTATATAATTTTAAAAATTATCGCTTCAATATTATCTTAAGGTGATTTTTTAAGATTTTTTTAAAATGTTTTATTTTTTAGTAAATAGTGAAAAATACCCTTTTCTAAAAAACTATGATTTATTTTCAACTAAAATTACCATTTAATTTATAATTTAATATTAAATTAATATAAGACTCATTTAATTTTAAATAATATAATTTATTAAATTTTAATCATTATCATACTTGATTTTTGTATAAGTTCATTTTTCGGCTCGAAGTGATTTTTTTAAATACTATTTTTATGCACATAATGTGTTTTATCTTAGTAAACGAAATTAATTTATGTTAATTAATGTTTTTAAAAAAAAAATTAAAAATAATATATTCAATTATATATTTTAAAATCCATTTTTATGGTTTTTAGAAGAAAATTAATTGAAATAGATTCAGTTTTATCCTTAAAATTCATTTATTTAAAATATGTTTTTTTGTGTTTTGTGTGCTTATTTAAAATTAAATTATTCAAATTATAGTAATTTAAATGGGAAAAATAGAATAAATATTTTAAGTCATCATATTTAATATTATTTAATAGTTGTAACTTAATTTTTTGGTCAAAAACAATATTAAAAAAGTAAAATTTTGTTACCACTTTTAAGGATAAAATGGGTTTACCGGGGGATTAAATGAAGAGATAATGGCTGAATTTCCACCCAAAATTTAAAAATTATATTTATTTAAATATATTTCAACCTTATATTATCCTACCTCAAAATCCTTTCCTATTTGAATCCAATTTCCCATGATGGTGACCTTATATCATTGAAATATTTTAAGAAATTTCATGTGTGTCCCACCTCTTCCTTATAAAAGGGCACCTATTCTCATCCATTATTCACACATTTTAAGCCTTTTATATTTAGAAATTAATAATAAATATCCTTCATATAATTATTAACTTAATAATAGAACCTATTTTATTCTCTTAAGACCAATCATTTAAGGATTGAGGTTTAATCCAAATGAGGTATTTCAATGAATAGGTATAAATATTAACCAAGATATTTTAATTTTATTTCTTCATATACGTCATATAAAGTTATTTTATAAATAAAAAATGATAAATATAGTATCATAAATATACTTATATGTTATTATTATTATGGTACAACCATTTACCACATCTTCTCTATCAAATGTGAGATGAAAGTATCGCTTGTGTATACATGTGGACTACCACCTCCACATAGCGATATGATTAATTTTCAACCACCATATTTTATGGTTGTTTATTATGTTAGATTTAATTTATGTAAATTATATTTATGATATAATTATATTTTTTAAAAGTTTAATTTTTATTTACCTTTATTTCATTCCATCCATCAAAAAATGGAAACATCACATGTGCATACGTATGAACTACCGTCTCCACGAGTGATGAAAATAATTTTTCATCATTGTATTATAATAATGGTTATAAATATGTATATAATGAATATATATTATATTTATATCATTATTAAAATTCTTTATAAGATGGATCCATGGTAAATGTGCAAGGACCATAATTGCTGAATCAAAATATACATGAAAAATGAAGCAACTTACACCTGAAAAGATAATGATAATGAATAATTATCAATGAACGAGTGATAATATGTTATAATTAAAATATCTAGGTTATTAGTGTAATGAATATGGTTATGATATTAAATTATAATGAATTAAAATTTATTATATTAGAGCTCAGAGTTCTTACTAAGAAAGATATACTTGAGGAAATGGTTTTATGTTAAAACTCATTTTTTTATCAGGATTGTTTATTCTTAAATTTATGATGATAAAATTATATGATCTATCACTAAAAAATATTATGTATTTTCTTAACATATGGTTATTTATTGATTTAAAATGTCTTATTTTCTTTTCCCCACCATCCTGAATACTCTTCTCTTTGAAGATTCCTTTATAAGTTTTCATTGTTCTTTTCAAATAATTTTTATTATTATTTTTTTATTATTTTTTCAGAATTTAAAAAAGTTTTTTTTAAATGAAAAGGTTATCTTCCTCAATAAATATTCTGTTGATATTTTGAATTTATTTTGATCTATAACAATATCCTTTATTTTTCTTATTATTTATTGGGGATATGATCAAATGTTACCAGCATTATTATTTCTCTGGATAGTTTATCATTATAGTGACAAACTTTTTATGAAACACCTATATTTTCCATTTTTTATGATATAATATTATAATGAAATTTTTTTGATCTTTTGGAACCCTTATGAGTGGTTTTAATTATGTGATTGGAGGGCCTGAAATTATATACCTTTGATTATTTGGATAAATATGCATATCCCATGAGATAATAAGGACTATAATTGGGAGTAAACCCAATTCAATAAGGGGGATTTTAAACTAAGATATTATTGGGAGTGAACCTTGACTAAGGAAATTATGAAATTTTGAGTGAACCTAATCTACTATGGTAGTATTGGTAGTGATACTTGACTAATAAAATGATTTTTATGATAATGTTCATGCCTCAAACTTATTCATTATTTTATGTTATGTTCTCATAGATCATGACTGATTAGTGATGATTCTGAACTCTTATATCTTATATATTTTTTTTGAAAAAAAAATTACATTGTATATCATGGTTAATAATATTTCAATTATTGGATATGATTACATTAATTCAATTTAATTCTTCATACCCTTATTATTATCTTAATTTCACTTATGACTATTGATTGACATTTATTATTTTTACCCTTGCTAGGAAACTGATCTCACTATTTCTCATGTTTCGTATCACCAATTCAAGAAGAATGGTTTTAAGTATGATATGTCTAAATATGGTGTTAATTATGATGAACTTAACGGTAAATATTATAGAACTTTTATGTACCTATTGTTTATGTATCAATGTTTCAAAAGGAAATAAACCTCTATAGTTTTGGAATTGATCTTGATGATATGAAGTGAATATTACACTAATAAGTCACATAATTAATTTAGGAAAAGTTTAGGTTTCTATAGGTTTAGAATTTGGGGTGATTAGAAAGGTGTGGTAGAAATCAAAGGGATCGTCAAAATGAGTTTGGTTTGGTCCCATTAGTTGGGATAAAGGTTCCCTTAGGACATTGAGTACAAAATTGGTTGGATGTATTGAATAAGGGTCATTCGGGGTTTGAGGTAGCTCTTTGGGGACATATTATAGTTTCAAAATTCAATAGTTCAGATCATGGATCGAGGTAGTTGTTTTGATGAGTATGGATTACAAGTGTAAAATCTTAAAAGGATTTCGGTGTTTTGTACAATAGTATCTATGGGATAATGGAATGGAAAATCACATTATAGGGAGAATAAAATCAATATATTAGCAGGTGAACTTAGTGTTAAGAGTTTAGTGATTGATATTCAAACATATAGATATTAATAGTATAAACTATGGGATAATGAGGATAGTACAACTCTAGAGAGGACCCAGAATGGATCATGTCAAGTTTTATGACAATACAAGATCTTGTGAATCATATGTTGTGTTGGTTACCATCATCATGTTTGATTCATGTCAAGGAGTATATTTTTTTGAAATGGATAGGTGAGTCTAATGTGTTCCATGATATCATCCAGGGAATTCTTCACATTAAGGATCGGGATTTGATATTATAGTGACCTAATGTCAGTTTTTAGAAAATCATTGTATAGAGGAGTTGGTGGGAATTCTTACACATAATTAGGTATGGGAAAGTTTTTTTAATGTTAGATATATTGTTTATATGATGATTGATTCTTATTAATTATTAATCTAGGTGTTCTAGGAGAAAATACCATGGGGTTATATTGGGAATCATTGTAGTGGAACCATAACCAGTTGCAATTAATAATCAGTTATGACATTGGATTCATATAATCTGATCAGGTATTGGGAGATTGCCTCAAACTATTTTTATGGATAAGAATACCTATGATGTGTATTTTATAACTATATATGTTCTTATAGGTTATTTAATTTATGATAAATTTTAATTTTGAAATTTATAGTACGACTTGTTTCAAGAATTGAAATTTAGATTCAAATTCAAAGAGCTGAAACATCTCAAGGAGATGTTTTGGATGTTTCTAGATATTTTATCAGTGTGTAAATCATTATATTTAAGTCCAAACACATTTGTAAACTTTAAAAATAATGTAATTTCTATTGGGTACCCAATAAGGTGCCACCTGGTACCTGGTGGTTCTATCAGAGGGAAAATATCCCTTGTTATTCTATCTGGTGTCTAGTAGGGTGTTGAGTACCTGATACATCTTAACCAGGTACACAATAGTGTTTTAGTTATTTTCTAAAAAATAAAAAACTTTCCATTTCATGGTCTCCCCTAACCCCCATTCTTTACTCAAGTATTATCTCAGGAGATTCCATTAGTCATCCTCTCCCCCTCCTTTTTTGTCCCTTCAAATACCCTAATAGAACTGATATTTTCAATATTTTTCATGTGTATTTTAATTATAAAAAACCTACCACTTTTTATTTTTGAATAAAATTAAATTATTTTTGGTTTTCATGGATTTTTTAAGATAAATTGTGAAAATAACTTAATTATTTATTTTTAACTACTTTTTATCACATTGATATTTTGGATATAACATTTTCCTTACTAATCCAAATTGAAAAATTATTATTTTTGAGAATTTTATGAAAAAAAATGATTCAATTTCTTCAACTATACCAAAATTTTATTTAAAACATATAAGGCATAAATAATTCATGAAAATTCGAATTGTTTTTGGATGAAACAATTGAGTAACCTTCAATAAATGAGGCATAACTTAGTTTAAAAGATCTTAAATTAGGTGATTTTAGTTGTAAATGAAATATTAGTGGAATATGCACATGAAATATAAATTTCATGGAATAATTAAAACATTAATATAGTTGATTCATGAATCAAAATGGAGGGATCTAAATATTCTCTTTGACCATAAATAGTATCCCAAGTAATAAAATCATACGTTTTGCTATAAGTATGAAATAAATATTATATTTTAAATTTGAATGTAAATTACATATAATAAAAAAAATCAATTAGGACACTTTCTAATATTAATACATTTACTATGTAAAAAACATGAAAATTTTAGGATGTCATATTTTGAGTGAAAATTTCCCTCATCCTTTCATATATATTTATACCTCTACTCCCTCTCAAAGATTTTTCCTTTTTAGATGGCCATTGTAGCTATCCATTTTCAATATATTAAAAGGTCTTTTGTTTTTATAGTATATGTTTATATTTCTAATATATATTAGTGTTATTCAGTAAAGGGTATTATAGTAATATTACCTTGATAGGTGGTGAATCAGGTTATATGATGCTTATTCAATTTATAACTTTTTTTTACATTAACTGCCCTTAAATAGATATCGACCTCTCAACCTTGATGTTAACTTACTATAAAATTTTACTTATACATTAATATATCTCAATCACTTAACCATCCTTTGGTTAGAAAATATTATTTATGATTCCTTTTATACTATTTTGGTGTAAATGGATAAAGTAAATTAGGAAACCTAAATTCACTTGGTTCACCCTCGCTTCGATACTCCAATGATAATAAAATTAATGTTGTGTCGATGCACCAAACCACATAAATAAAATTAATCTTCAAATAGGATTTATGGTAGTCCAATTATTTCATAGGTTTACAACCTTACAAATACTAGAGATAATTCACTACTTCCCAAGTGTTACTCCCTTGAACCTTTCATTCTTTGATCACTATGGTGGAAAGTATTACCTTCACATAGTTAATGGACATGTAGGTCCCTTTAACAACTTCACTTTTTTATCATCAATCCTCAAGTATAAATATTTTCTCTCTTTTAGTGCCACTAGTATTCTCTTTTATGATCTGTAAATAACTCCTCATTGAAACACCTTTCTTTCTTGTATGAAACCAGAACTCCTCTTCTCTTTTGTCTTGTGTAGAAATTTCTTCCTCTTATTTGGAATATTATTCAATAGGTTTTAATACCTTATTCTTTATTTTATTCTCTCACCTAAAATACCTCTCTATTCTTCAAGTTCAAGTATTCAATATTCTCAAACCTCTATCACACGTAATACTTCTATGAAATCTCTTATAAAATCATGGATCACAACAAAACAAATCAAAAACATTTCATCATCATTATGGGTTAAAAAACTCATAACTCCAACTTGATTTTCCTCTATCATTTCTATAACCATAGAAAACCATAAATGATTTATTTTCTAACTATATATATTTTTCAGCATTAATTAATTATATTTTAATTCACCTTATGAATGATACAAACTCTCTTTGAATATTGCTCACGCCAACCAATAATTCTTTCCTTCAAACACCATGGTGTGGTTTTGGAATCTCTAAGTTGAAACTTCTTTCAACACACCCAAATCCATGGATCGTTGGCTGTTTTTCCTTCTCCCATAAAAATAAAAACTGTTAATTCCATTATTTGAGCAATACATATCACCATAGATACCACCAAGACCAAAATAGTCCTTTATGTGGCTCAACATTAGGCTCTTAGGATACCATTCCCATCACTATAGTGTGGTACATCTCCCTTGGACATTATAACCAATTTGAGCTTCAGATATTCAATATAGTATAAACTCTCATCCATGAAGACTCCTCGAGGACATGGAACACCAAATTTGTTTGTCTTCCACTCACCATGAAATAGTTAACCTTCATCTAATCAGGTTACTCCATCATGTCTTTTACGAATACCACGACCACTAAATTTATTTTCAACCATGTATAGGTGTTACATATGTGATCTAGAATTCCACTAATGGTACCACCATAATATGTTCCATTCCAAATTTCCCATGTTGGGAATCTTCTTCTCTGTCATTTCTATAAACCATGGTGTGTCTATAACTAACATATTCTTCTTTATCTCCACTATTCCCACTAACAACAGCATGGTTTTTCCCATATTAGGAAACTTTAACACAAGTTGTATTATTTTATGGCATGGTATTCATATTACATTATTCAAAATCCCTTCAACATATTGATGAGGTTTCTTTTACCATTTAGGATCCTTTTAAAATTCCTTCTCACTTCCATATTTCCTATGGATTCTATTCACTTTGTGTAGAAAATTAATATAACACAAAAAAATTCAATATGACTTGAAAAAAAATCCAAAATCAAACAATCAATATCATGGTTAACAATCTTCCAAGAATAACCTTGTTTATCCTCTCCCTTATCTTCAAGGTTATCTCTTTTATTATTAAAAAATTCCTCCCATTCCATTAGTATTCCTCATAATCTACCCCTTTTGATTTTTTTAAAAAATATTCAACTCTTTTTTCCAATATTTCTTACTCACCATTATTGAAAATGAAATAAAAATAGAATTTATGATTCCATAAAATGTAGAGAATATTATTTTGATT
Organism: Viscum album; assembly: GCA_963277665.1. Taxonomy (NCBI): domain Eukaryota; kingdom Viridiplantae; phylum Streptophyta; class Magnoliopsida; order Santalales; family Viscaceae; genus Viscum; species Viscum album. The sequence continues at coordinate 1,039,081,855 of OY728135.1, read as the reverse complement.
TTGAAACTCCCCCTTTGAATGGGGTCCTCTGTTCTTTCCGCTTGTCCAAATTTTCTCTTCATAAATGTGTTGGAATAAATTTTATTCTTATTCAACCCCCTATCTTCATCCATTTGTATCAACCACCTATCGATTAAAAAAATATTTGAAAATAATGAGAACCATTTTTGGATAGGTTTATAAATTCCAAAAACTCTTATAATCCAATTACCATAATAGATCTAATAATTAAGAAATCCAATAATGGAGACTTCCACTTAGCTCTAAGGATGTAGAAAATTCATCTAATATTACTAAGCCAAATATTAATGTAGGAAACAATTTTTTTGTAAACAGTGATAAGGTTTTCCATGTTACTTATTAATATAAATGAAACCTCATAGAAACTTTTGATTTTTTGTTATAACCAAGTCCTATCATAGTTGAAAGCTGAAAATAGATTCTATTATTTGTTTTTTGTAAATCCACATTGGGATGATCAAGGAGTTTTTAAGAAGAAATTTACACTGAATATGGATTTATTTCTAAAGGTTTCATTGTTTTCTCTTTTTTTCCAAATTTTTTAGGGTTTAATATTTCTAAGATGGTGAATGTTTTTTTCAAAGGAACCTTGTTCGCATAAAATTAAAAAGTTTTATTCAATTTTGAAGTAAAATTAGAAAATAACATGAAAGTTAATTTTTGGTAACATCACATCAAAATATAGAAAAGGAAAAAAATTCCTAAAATATTTTTAATTTCACGAAAGATGATTTTGCGTAACATAGGAAAGACATACATCGTGGAAGGCCTACAAGAATCTTACTCACCAAATAAAACATCAAAACAAGTGTTTTACACATCATGGAAGGAAAAAAAGGAAATTTCGTGTGAGGTCATCCATGACTATAAATACACAGCTACCAATTTTATTCAAAGTAACTTTTTCCAATGAAGATATGGTGTCTCTACCATTTGAAATAGTTACACGTAGAAGAGTTGCATGTAGTAAAACTTGGTTCAAAATTTTTCTTGTATGTATTAAAACCAAAGTGAAATGAATTGATTATTTTTTTGAAATATAAGAGTTATGTGAAATCTATATTAAAATAAAAATCCATAAGTTTCATGAATGTATAGGTGTTGCATGTAAGTTCTAGAGTTATGCTACTAGTAAGTTTTTATTATCTAGTTTGTTTGATTATTGATTTCAAGTGCATCAATAAAATATTGTGGTGCAAGTAGATTCTTGTACTAATTATGGTAAAATACTTAAATTCCAATATACTGAAGAAAACTAAGTTGTTAAACTATGTAAGACTTATAACAAAGGAGTGGGCTAGGTGGAGCCAATGGAAGTGTTATAAGGGAGACACTAATTTATCCTTAAAATCTTGTAATTAAGTGTTCTAGGAACAGATTGTGTGTGGCATAAATTTTTTATTCCGCAACAAGTAAAGATTAGTGGATTTAGGTATGATCGACACACTGTCAGCATATGCTCCTTGGACTTTCCCTTTGTGGTGAACCAAGTAAAAATATTGTGTTGTTTATCTGCATGTGAATTTTTAATTATTGCACAATTACATCAGATAGTTTTATAAAGTTCCTGACAATTTGGTAACAAGATCCATTACTTTAAAAGAAAAATTTGTCACCCTGATTCACCCCTTCATTATTAGGGTGTTTTTAGGTCTTGTGTTTTTTTCTTCTAAAAACAACCTATGATCTGCATCACTTCCACACTAAATGGTTAGTAGATAAATAATAAATCATTTGGTAGTGGGTATCATACAACTAGATAGTCACTTGATATCATGAATTTAAAATTTAATAAATGATACCAATTCAACTCCAGTATTATTGTTCTCTTCACAGGAATAAAAAATTTCTAATGAGAATTAATATCATTTAAAGTTCCTTATAACTCCCTAAGAGTTTTTAGATTTTTACATCAATTATTGTAACTCAATTAAGGGATACCACTTGAAAAAAATCTCCACATGCATATTATTTTTTAGAAAAACACCCCATGGTTCATATCTACACCTTAATTTTGTACCTATTAATAAATATTTAGAAACAATAAATCATATGGGGAGAGGAGTACCTAAAAGTTCCTCAAATTGAGGAATGGAGTGGGCCAAATAGTACCAACCCTTTAACTTCCATATTTCTTTTCTATTTTTCATTTATTTAGGAAAGTAATGTCATTATCTCTTTAACCTATTCATCACCATTTGTATCAAAACTTCTCAAACTATTAATAAATATTCACCCTTGTGTGAATCCAATCACTCACTTCTATTCATAGATATGAACAATTTCATACATCCTTGTCTTGGGATTTTCTATAGTTGTGGAATCAATCACACTGGAATGAGAATCTTATTAAGTTGCATCAGATGTGTATCTCACTTATGACATTCTTCTTCATTAATTATTTATATATTTTTTTAGGGGTTTTTAAAGACTAATTAGGCATATATATTCATTTATGGCCATGGGTAATATCATAGATTCATTATTACTAGAAAGGATCTTTTTTACTTCAAACTATCTCATAGTTTAAATAAATCCTTTTATTTTATTCTAGAATTGTATTATCTCATTATAAGTGAGTTGGTGTGAGTATTTGGATATTATTTCATGATAGACCCTTTTTTTAGGCTCATATTAATTCTCTACAACTCTGAACCTTTTTTTCTAAATTAACAATACTTTTTCTTGGATAAACTCTTTCTTATTTTGTTATAGGAGTGGATTGTATCCCAATGAATTATCTTGCCTTCCATTCATTACTCTAATTTAAATACCATACCATGTTACTAAGGTTATAAAAAATTAATCATTTACCATAATAATCATACCTCATTTGGTCTCTCTTTGAGTGAGATGTCATCACTACTTGAGTTTTTCTATCATACTTGGGATAATTGGATTCAAACCACCTACTCATGATGTGTAAAACTCTTCCCCAATAAAATACTTTTGGTGATAATAGATTTTATGGAACTTCTATTTAATATTTCACAAGGAACTCATATTTTATATTAAATTTCATATCAATATTTTTCTTCATGTTGTGGCTACTTTTAGATGGATTTTCCTATTTTCATTTGAGTTGTTTATCCTCTCCATGAGTTCTTTAGTCTTATTATATTTTCTTTTAATTGTGAAACCAAGTAATGACACATAATTTTTAAATGATATTTGTTTACTAAATTAATATGTATTATAAATTACATAATAATTTACACATACAAAATAAATAGAAAAGATAAAATTTTAACTCTTTAACAATTATCATTACATTATTTAGTTATGAAATCAATTAAAAGGCCGAACATTATAGCTACACAAAATACATAAAATAAAAAAAACTAGAAATACCAAAATCTAGACTGCTTCAATATGTTAGAATAATCACCGCATATCTAACACTATAAAAATAAAACAAAATATTAGTAAACCAATCAACATCATAGAAAATGAAAACATGTACCATTTGAAGAAATTGTAGAGAATTTTGAGTGAAATAATGAAGTGGTGTTTATATATTATAAAGGGTAATGTATCCTTCAAGATTTGATCGTTATGTAACTGCTGGTCAAATATGACTGTTGGTCAACATGATCATTGGTCAATATTACTATTGGAAACTATATACTTGGTAATAATTTTAACATTATAATTAGTGTTTATAAGTAGTAATGAAAAAGGATAATTAATGTAGAAAGGAGAAGTAATGACCTCAACCAGTAGAGTCATGTCATATGAATCTCATTTATTAAAACATGGGAGGTAGGTAGAATCAATGGGGTTCTCCCATGACCAATTCCAATATGTACTTTAATAAGTGAATGTAGAATGAAATTTAATATGGGAGAAGTCCAAGTTAGTGGAAATTACCACTTGGACACTGTTAGCTGAGCTGCCCCATGAATCTATCACCATCATAGACCTTACCCTTAGTTTGTACATGGGTGTTATAAGGGGTTAAATGTCCAGTATTTATTTACTTAAAGTGCAATTAATTTGTATAAATAAAATTTTTATTCTATCAACTTCTTTTTATGAATAATTTTTCTTAGTAAAAAATATGATTAATTGAGAAAAATTTGGTAAATCGATTTTCTATACAAAACTAAATTTTTTATAAAAGATATAATTTTTCATAAACTAAGTTATTCAATATAATATTTATTTTAATGAAATTTTATTTCAAAACTCTCTTATTTAAATATAAACGATAAAATAATTTTATTATTCCCTAAGAAATATTTTTGTGTCAGAAATTTGATTGTTCCTTACAATCCACTATTTTTTTAATAATAAGGATTTATAAATTTAAAAGTTAAAATTCTAAAATTTATAGAATTTTTCTGATAAAATACACATCATATTTGAAATCATCACATCGAAATTGGTAAATTTATGATAATTTCCTAAAATTATTTATTTTTTCGTGAATAGTAAAAATACAGTTTGGGGTTTTTGGTATGTTGAATGAATTCATATTTATGTAATAAGGATTTAATAATTAATTAACCTCAATCAACAACCAAAAATATGTTATTTTATTAATATTAAGATTCTTAATAGATTTTTATCAATTTCCAAAACCTATAAGTTGATTTCCAAAGTCTAAAATAGAAAATTTTGCTTTAAAACATTAATCTGTGGAAAATTAAATTTTTTATGCCAAAATAAGTAATAAAATATGATTATCAGTTATTGTGGGTTAAAATAACTTAATATTTTTCCCAAATGTCCAAAACAATGGAAAAAAACCTTGGGTAAGCCAACATTTTTGCATGTTCGATATCCTAGTTTTCCAAGACCAATATTTTGAAATTATTAAACCATTAATCCACTTTTTTTATAAATACCAACTCATTTATCCATTTCCTTTCACTATGAATCCATATACCAAGAATTTATGGTGTTTTTTCCTCCCATGTAGTCCCCCATAAGGTGTCATCAATCCCCCATTGTTCCATTCCTCATGATTAATGAGTAACTCTTCAAGGTAAGGGAATTATATTTCCATTATCTTCAATTCAAGAACCAATTTTTGTATATATATTCTAATGTAATGGTTACTCTATTTTATTAGACTTTTGATCTTACCATTACTTAAAAATTATGTTTTATAAATGGGATACCCTTTCCCCTCTAATTTTACCCATTTCTAAAACCAATTTTTATACCTATCATGCTGCTGAATTTACTTCTCAAATTTCTCTCTCAAATTAAGAAATTCTATTTATTTTCTTTTTATCAATACCCATACATATTTATTTTCTAGAGGTATTAACTTATATTTAAAAATCATTTATTTTATTCAGTTATTACACATAAGAAACCCACATTCTCTTTTTGTGGTCTAAAAATGATGTAATGATTATGTCATTAAGAACTTTTGAAACGCCATGATTTTGATAAGAAAATAGTTCTTTATACTCCTTGGGTTATTACTGAAATGGTTTATTAGGACCTATTTGTCTCAAATTAATTAATATTTATGAAGTTTTTTTTATAAAAATCAAAATCATTGGTTAAGGAAATTAATCTTTTGATATGACATGTTTAATGATACCTTGGTGAATAACATTAGTAATTTTAGTTGATGATGTATTGGTGAAAAACCATGATGATATGATTATGAATGTATCATTTAAATATTTTAGCCACATTTCCATATTATGTTTCATTTTCGTTTTATTATGATATGCATGATGACCAAATTTTTCAAGCTATATTATTATGCTTCATGTTCATATTGATATTCCTCATGATCACATGTTAAATGTTTCCCTTTATTATTCCCTTACTGAGCCTCATTCTCACCCTTTTGCTTTAATGTATGTCCCCAGGCTATGAGTAGTAGTAAATATAACTTATTATCAACCCATAAAGAATATTTATATATGGATTAGAAGAATATTTTATGTTTTTATGTATTATTTTACTGATTTATAAGAACTAAACTTTTAAATATCCTCCATTTTTACATGTAATTAAAATATTATGTAATAAAAAGGTGGGATACCATAGTTGGTATCTAAGGAAGGTTTAGTTATTTGTGGTAATTAGGAATATAAACCCTTAGTATGTACCCTATAAAAAAATTAAATATGGGAAAACAAACTAGTATTTTGGTAAAGTATTATGTAGTCACCCTAGGTTTTTTTGGCTGTTCTGCATGAGATACAATTAGAGTTTTTCAACAATATTGTTTCTAATGATGAGGATGATGAAATTTTCATCATTGGATCTGCGACAGATGATTTATCCATCAAGGACTATGGTCGGGTAGCAATAGTCACCTCGGGTAATGATCTTTAGGGGGAGGTTTTGTGGTGCATGGAAATACCTTCCAAATTTAACTTTCTATTATGGAGAATGAGTTATAGGGCCTTACCTATGGATGGGAACCTGCAGCGAATGGGAATTAACAAGGCCTCAAGGTGCTGGTGTTGTAGGTCCTCCAATCAAGAGTCAGTAGGGAATCCCTTTTATGACAGTGATTAGGCTAGGAGTGTTTGGCAGACTTTGGGGTCCTTCTTCGGGTGGAGCAGTTTTGATGAGATGAATGGTGATTTTTTAGTGCCTGGTTTAGGGGAGCTGGGAATCATGGAGATGAAAGAAAATCCAGGACTATCATTTTACTTATAGGGTGCTGGATGATATGGAAAGCTAGGAATGACAGACGTCACAACAACTCCTCTGGATCGCTGGTCAGAATTCTGTTCAAAATGAAGAATAATTTTCTGGATTTGATTAGGTTGTGTCCCGAGTGTTGTGATGCGCCTTCGGTGCACGTTTCCACCTCCAATCTCTCTATTGTGTTTTGGGATGGCTCTGCAAGGCAGGGTCGTTGGGTTCGCTAGAGTCCTCAGAGCATGGGGCTCAAGCTCAACACTTATGTGTTGGTTATATATAGAGAGATGCATGGTGGGGGTGTCGTCCGTGACCATTCTGGGTCTGTAATTGTTGTGTTCGCTGGGTGGCTCGAGATAGGAGACACGCTACAGGTAGAAGCCTTGTCTTTCACTGCTGGTCTGCATATGTGCATGCGCAGGTAGTTTCACCTAGTTCAAGCGGAGACAGACTCCAAGGTGTTGTTTAACGCATTGCAGGGAAAGGGAAGGATTCCATGGGCTATTACTTATATAGTTAGGTGGTTCAATATGTTAATGGGGGCTCGCACAGAGGTCTCTCACACATGGTAGGAGGGTAATATGGTGGATTACTTTTTGGTGTCTATGGAAACTCCAGATCGAAGTATGATTTCTTTCTCTGACTTGGGTTACTTTCCTAGAGAGGGGTTGAAATTTGTTGTCAATGATGCATTGGGATTGTAGTATTTTAGACCACCATAATGTGGATTATAATTTTTGGTTTGTGTTTTCATATCAATAAAAATGGTAATTTTCCAGTCACAAACAAGTGGATGTGGCTCTAACACAGATATATCTAGGGGTAACACCCAAAAACATAGCATTGAGATAGACTCAATCAGAAACTGGTGCTTGATAATAGGCCTTTATATTATCCTAGTTTGAAACTCCCAAGGGATATGTTGGGTCAATAACAAGCTTCTTATGAACCATTATGAATGATATATAAAAAATTTAATTATTATTAAAGAATAACATATTTATTCATGATGTTTTATTACTTAAAATTCATTTTGAATTATAATATTCTTAAAATAAACACATTTCTCACTAATGTTTTCTTATATTAGAAAATTGTGTTAAATGGGTGGAACCATGTGAATGATGAGTTTACTAGATTATTCTCTCATGACCCTCTAATGGAAGAAATAATGGAAAACTTCTTGAGAATTATTAATCAACTATCTCAAGTAACGAATAATAACTTTAATAAGTCTAAGCAATCAGATTAACCTCGAAGGGGAAAAATTTACATTGAGTCCTTCATGAATTATTGAACACCTTCTTTTATTTTATACACTGACCCATTTATTACTAAACAATGTATAAGAACTATATAAAATATCTTTTCTATACTATACTGCTTAGAGAAATATAAATTCACCCAAGGAGTATACCACTTAGAAGTAGAAGTTGATTGGTGGTGGAAATGGATTAAAAACATTAATCCAATAATAGAGATTGATTCTATGGTGTAGGGAGATTTAAGGGGAATATTTTTAATAGATATTTACCCCATTTTATGTGAAAAAAAATAGATAAAGAATTCCTTGAACTGAAGTGGAAGGAAAATTAATTGGTGGGAATCTATTAGATGGAATTTACAAAAAATTCCCAATACACCTCTATATTTGTTATAAATAAAAAAGGAAAGGTTGATAGGTTCTTCAGTGTAATGTGACCCCATCTATAGAGTAATTTATAAAATTGAGACTAATAAAACTATGAGGAGATAGCATAGAGTGATATAAAGGTTGAATTGGAGTTTGGAGAAATGCAGTGGTCACTTAGGTCTAATTAAATGTTGAGATATATGGATCTAAACTTAGGGAGGAACTTTGATCATGGAATAGGATGAAAATAAGTGAAACTTCTCAAGTGAAACAAATGTGGGAGGATTCATTTAGGTAACTTCTTGATTGAGAGTGGAAAATGCTAAAAGTGTGGAAGAGATAACCATAAATCTCAAAACTATCATGGTGAGGTGAATCCTCAACTTCTCAACACTAACGAAAAAGGGAAGATGGTTTTTTCCTGGGTTGAAGGGTAATGCTTCAAGTGTGGATAGATTGGAAACATTTCTAATCATAAACAAAATCAAAAGATAATGGAGGTAAATCTCCCTCAACCTTAGCATAGGCTAAGGGGTCATGTTTAGTCATTCTCTATAATGATAGCTGAAACAGATTCTCTAAATGATGTGGTGGTAGCTATACATCCCCGTCCTTAAACCTTATATAATATTGAGTTTTGATCATGAATTTACATTTTTCACATTGAGGATATTTTAATGTTTATATTTTTAGATAATTAGGCCATAATTATTACATTACATCTCAAAAATTACAAAGTAGATACTTCTACTCTATACTATTTTTTCACAATAATAAAACTCCTTAAATAAAACAAGAATTATTTTCTTAATAAAAATATTATTGAACTATTACTTTATATTATACTTCCTTATACCCAGTGAAAAAACATTTCAATTACTTAGGATGAGCATAAAAATTTCAGTAAGGGATATAAAATAAGGAAAGAAAACATTAGTCCATGAATACATACAAATCAATAAAATCATACTTTTTACCCATAAAACATAAGTTCTATAACATACATCGTGAAATAATAAATTTTAATAATAACTCATAGAAATAATAAATCATAAAGGTAACTTATGGCATCCATAACATACTTACATTGTAGCTTTTATAGTTATATAGGGAGTAACCTTCGTGGTTATGTGTGGAATACTCATCACAGTATATTCTCTAAATCTCTTAGGAGAAACTTTATCATTTACCTCTGTCACGTTACACAATAAATTGGAGAGATATCTCGGGCTCACCCACCCTTTTTTTATCACAGAACCCCTGGTATACATAAGAAATTTCCATGAACCATAACACAATCATAACACTTAAAACAAGCAAACAAGAAAAAAAAAACATTTCACTTTGAAATCACATTTCATTTTTATAAGACACACGTTCCTAAATGAAAGAACATTATTTTAAAATAAAATTGTAAACTTGTAATTTAAACATCAATACATAATATCATTATAAAGGTGATAAATTCAATTCATGATGTATATATTAAATAAAATGTTCTGTTTATTTAAATAATAAATCCATTTTGAAAACACTGTTAGAACCTTTAAAAAGATTATTTTTGGATCCAAGTGTCTCATACCACTTTTAAACTTCTGAAAGGAACTCAAAGATTAATATTTTAAAAAATTCATTTTCATATTAATACATTCATGAAAACCATTTTGAAATCATTTACATGAAAGAGAATGATTTATAAGATTAAATCATTAGAATATTTAAAACGATGTTTTAGTTAAAGAGTCACTTACCACATGAGAAACCCCTGAATAAAAATCATTAGGGAATAAAATTAAAAATACTTTAAATATAATGAGAATATACTAATTCATGATATAAATATTCAATAAAATTTATATACACATTATAGTATAATAAATGAGCATTACAATAAGATATGCCAGAATTAAAGGAGATTGAGATGAAATCCCTTACAAAGATCATATACTTAGATTTGGGATAAATCAATGAAATAATTATGTGTGAAAAATATAAATACTGAAAATATAATTAGATATTCAGTATTAAACAATAATATGTCATTCACATATATTCTTGGAAAAATAAAACCAATTACATGGATATTTAACTCAATGAAATAATATTGAGTTAAGATTTCCCTTACAAAGTTTGTATAAATGACATAAGAATTTATAAATGGATTGATTATGTGTTGAAATAATATATCCATAAAAAGGTAAGTGTAAATTATAACATAAATATATAAATAGTTATTACACACATAATCTTGGAATAATATAATAAACAAAGTATACATCAAACCCAATGAGTGGAAGTTGAGTTTATAAATTCCCTTACAAAGATCATTTTGTTTATAAAATAGATCGCTTATGTGTATTAAATATAAATACACATAAATAAATTATAAATACAAGATAGTATATCAATATTTATTTATCACATAATAATAGCATCATATAATTAAGAAGAATAATATTAACCCAAATAATGGAAATTTGGTCAAGAAGTTCCCTTACAAAGATCGTATAAATGATGCAATAATTTATCAATGAGGTAATTATGTGTATCAACAATATATCAAAACTAAGGGAAGTATAAATTAAAACATAAATAAATAAACCATGATTCCATGCATATTATTTTCATAATATAATCAACTAATTATGTGTAAAACCTAATGAGTGGAAATTGAGTATAGAAAATCCCTTACCTTGAATCCAACTTGACCCATTCATTCTTTAATTTCTAGAATAATAAACTTAGGTTAATTTATACTTTATTTACAACCTTTTTAAATTTTATTATTGATTTTATATCACTTAATACCATTTTATAGCTATTAGTTAATTATTTGAGTTCATATTAGAGGTTTTGTCGATGTTCGGTACTTGAGTAAAAAATGAACTTATTTTGATGCAAATTATCCATGTGGTCATAAGTACATTATCTATAGAATAATATTAATTTTTTAAATATCATATATATCCAATATAAATGTATTTATAATATCCATGATATTTATATATAACAAATGAAATGCACCGTTCATGGAGACGGTAGGTCGTACGTGCGCATGAACGCTACTTTCATTTCTTTTTCATATTATAATAATAATAATAAAAGGATATAGATGTATATTATAATAACAGTATAATATTCATGTCATTTATGTCTCATAGGTTTAATAAAACCATACTTTATACATTCCATGTATAGCATGAATGAGTCATATCACTTGGAGGGGGTGGTACTCCACACTTCCTCAAATGAAATTATTGTATTTACAGATTATGGAAAGCATAAAGATATGTTTTAAATAAAAATTATAGAATTATAGAGATAATATAAATATTATATATATCATATATAAATAAAGTTCCATCATAATGGCCACCATGAGAGGTGATAGGAGAAAATTGGACAATCATCATTTCGTGAGGAACTAGTTCGCCATACACAGAAACAGTATGTTCATATCCATTAGATTGAGGTGTGTATAAGTGTAGTTAGAATAATTATTATAAAAAATACTATTCTATTGATGATACTGATGTTTTTGTGCAAAAATATAATAATAATATCATTGGGAGTGAATAATGAAAATAAAAGAAAATAACATGAGAGAAGATGTTACCTCTAAATAGGGTAACTTCTTTTGATTTGAGCCAAAAGGATTTCCTGAATTTCCTTATGCCCAATTTAATGCTTTTAGGGGTAACATAAGGTTTTTGGGAGCTAATTTTAGAATAATTTGGATTATAAAAGATTATTTATAGGTATTAGTAAGTGGGTAGAGTTGGTGGCCTTTTATAAGAGGGAGGAGGGGCACTTTAAAAAAGTCTTGAAATATTATTTTATTATAATTTTTTTTCAGTTTTTAATGGTCCAAAACTAATTTATTTAAAATATAAGATATTTTTGGGTCGTATTCATCATCCAATTAAAATTAGACAATTTTTTAATATTTTTTAACCCTTATATTGTTTGTTTAACATTTATTTTAGCTTTTTTAATCTTACCATGATATTTTATTATTTACACTTTTAAGAAAATTTAATTACCATAACATGTCAAACGACCCAAAAAATTCCCTTTAAGACATATTTTGACTTATCATAACTATTTGGAATAATCTTATATTTTTATGAATTTTAAAAAATCTAATAAACTATTTTATATTTTAAGTTATGATTTATATTAATTTTGACACTATTTATACATGACATTCTCAAAAAAAACATAAAAACTTGATTACATCGAAAAAAATAAATTAATTCAATATTAAATTTTCATATTCATCCATAAAATTCGTGTAGGACATAAATTATGTCTTATAATATTTATTTTAATATTTATAATAATATTTATTTGATATTTCACTTAATAAAATAGTTACTATATCAATGTTGCTTCAATATTTATGTCCATTATTTAATCTCTAGAAATTCAAAATAAATTCCCATTATGTAAATAATTTCATTATATTTCTGGATAATATTTATTTTTTATGTTTCATCAATTTTATCTCTAAATTAAAATTATTATACTTATTATAGATAAGAGAGTGACATGTTGTCACTATCTTTTGTTTTAATAATAATTACATCACTTTCATGGAAAAAATTCCATTAAATGATTCAATTATGACCCTTATGTGATGGGTCTAGTTTTATTCATCCAATAAGAATGTGGTTAGTTTTAGGATAATTTTATTAACCTTATCATTTTGTTTGTTACCCTAATTTACCCGATTTACCTTTAAATGTGGTAAATAAAAATTACTAAAGTTACTATTCGTAGTTTCAAAAAATAAAAGGTACCTACATACACAATTTGGACCTTATGATTACAAATACGTTATCTATTTTTAAAAATTAAAAGAACATAATTGGAATAAATTAATTTAATATTAATTCCCATTGTCAAAACAAGAAAGTGGGTTTTTATGAAGTAAAACCTCTCAAAAGATTGACATGTGTTTATATACAATTTAAATGTGAAATTACATTAAATGAACAAAATTTTATTAAATTATAAAAACATAATCCAATTACACTTTAAAAATAATTATAATGAAGATCTAATTATATAAATAAATTAGGTGAAAAGACAGTTTTGAATTAAAATGCATTATTTTCCACTATTCATTAAAAAATGAACTTTATAAAAACATTTACCAAAAATTCAACAAAAGAAAAATTTTGATGTCCCACTGCTAGAGATTTTTTTTTCAAATATATCATATAAAAGTGACAAAAACTATATTTAAAAAGGTTTTTCCTTCAAAAGGCGGTAAAACTGCCTTTTAAAAATATTAGAGTATTTTATGCTCCAAATTAGATTCATTCTGATTTTATGCCTCTAAAATTTATTGGATAAATGTAAAAACATTTAACAAGTATGTAAAATAATAATATAGTTAATTTTTTTTATTCCCACTAATATAATGGCTAGGTGTTAACTACCATTTAATATATTAATATTATTATTTTATTATTTTTCTGTATAACTCAACATTGTTTGCACTGTATGATTTTGGAGAAACTCATTATTGTGTGTTGGGTATGCTATAGAAAAAAGATTACTCATTAACATAAAATTAATATCTTATTCATAAATATTAATAGTAATGAAAATGTATTATACTTTAAATACCTGAGATGTTACATCATTCCCCCCTTTTGGAAATTACTTCCTCGCAATTTTAAAAATTTTCCTTGAAAATTCATTGAAAATCCTGCATCTGAAAAAGAGTCAATAAAACTACCACTTTAAAAAAATTAAATAAAAGTATATAGGTCACCTAATATAACACATAATAGGATTCCATATAGGAAAAAATGGATATAGAAGAAAGACAATCCAACTTGTTTTGAGGGAGAGTGATAGAAAACACGATTATGAGGAAGTTAACAACCAGAAAACCATAAAACTATGATGGGTTAAATGGTCATTGATCTCGCAATAGTAAAAGTAAATGGAAAATTTTCTTGTTTTAATATAATTCTAATAAAGTTCAGGAATTATTTTAATACTTATAATAATAACATAAGAAGACATACTTACTTGTCAAGTTGAGTTTCATCCTTAAATATCTACCACAAAATAATCTTTTCTCCAAACGATGTGTATTCTAGATGATTTCGTCACACATGAAGTTCTAGAATCAACTTCTAGAGAATATAATCATATACAAAAGATGTACTATATATTTCCCCTATCTTTATACATTATCCCAAAACCAAAACGGTTAGTAAAAGATCAGATAATCCCCCTAAAGCAATAATCTTTATTAAATGAAATACTACTCTTAATCTCTAAAATTCAACAAACAATACCAAAAGTTTAACAAAGAACATTCACTAAACAATTGTCCTTAAAATTATTAAAAATAATCCAAACTAGTATTTAAACAAAAAATTCAGAAGGATTTGATCACATAGTCTTCCATGATAAATCTTAATGTTTATCTAAAAATAACATCAACTACTCTTAAAGTCTCATAATTTAAGTAATTAACTTAATCACATATTCTCCATGATAGGTAAATCATTTCAATAAATAACCCAAATCACCATATGTCCACAATAAAAATATATATTTTTCCAAAATAAAATTCAACCATTACTCTTCAAATAAAATCCCATAGTATTCTATTTTCATTAGGAATATAGGGTTCCCAAAATAGTGAACATCTTCCAAAATAACATTTATAACTTAATCACTAAATCATTTTCCTATACAAAGGATATCTATTTGATGAAACATAAGTTCCAAAAATAAAATTATTCTTGATCCATAAAATAATTTAAATAAAAATAATAAGTTATACTACGATTCTCGTGGCCTTTCTAGATGTGAAAGGTTGTCAACCATCTTGCGGGTTTTCCCTTCTATAAAACTCAAAAATAACCCTAACATGTTTTAACCTCAATGGTTGTCTTACACTTCTCATTTTTATCCCAACCCATAATGACCTCGACATATTAATTCTTGAAGTCTTATATATATTTAATTTTTTTATTTCACCTCTATATGATAAAATAAAACTATTACCAAAGAAATAATAGCGTACCTTGATTATGGAATCCACAAAGTTTCTTCGTCATCTTGTTCACATAAATAGAAGGTACATTTAGTGCAATAATGATTTACATATCCTTAAAAATCATTTTATTTCTTTATCCAAATACTCCTTGTACAACTTGAGTCGTATGGGTGTTCACAGAAAAAACATTTTGGAAAATAATCATATATGAATTATACTTTCAAAACATCTAATAAAACTTTATTTTTATAAAATAATCGGACCAATTTTGAGTTGAAACTTTCTAACAATTTTCCTTTTAAAATACCATAAGTATGTACTGAAATACTATATTCTAAAAGAAAATATAAATAGGTTGTGCAAGGGTCTCCTTCTTCAACACCTTTTTCAAAATCATAATATGCTTCAAAATATTATGATAAGGTAAAATGTTTGAAAATTCCTTGATAATATTTACTATTCGTGAAAATATGAGAGTATTGAGAAAATAAGATTTTATTAAATACAACTCATGATCCATGATGGTATCGAGGTATAGTGGAGATGTTTGATATCTAAAACAACTGTTTTCAAGTGAGTTGTATAGTATAAAAAGTTTAACAATCATATGAACATGAATTTGCATTAATTATTACAAGCATGTCATCAGGAAGAGATTGGAATGTTGTTTCAGATCCTTTTATTTTTAAATGACATTCCTTGATCTAAAAAATTTATAAAATAATGATTTAACTGAAATAATAGAAATAGAGACTTACCATGTGTTTATCCAAAACTCATAATCTCTAATGTTTTCTAAACCAACCTATGATACACACTATGAGGCCCCTGCCTTAAACCATACATAATATTGAGTTTTAATCAAGAATTTAATTTTTTTCACATTGAGGATCTTTTTAGGTTTATAGATTTAGATAATTAGACCATAAATATTACATTACATCTCAAAAATTATAAATTAGACACTTCTACTCTATCCTATGTTTTCACAATAATAAAACTCCATAAATAAAAAAAAATTATTTTCATGATAAAATTCTTCTTGAATTCTTCATTTCTCTTATCCTTACTTATACCCTATGATAAACATTTCAAAAACATGGGATGAGAATAAAAATATTAGAAAGGGATATAATGTAAGGAAAGAAAACATTAGTCCATGAATACATACAAATCAATGAAATCATATCTTTTACCCATAAAACATATTCTCTATAGCATACCTCATGAAATCATAAGATTTATGAATAACTCGTAGAAATAATAAATCATAAAGGTAAATTATGAATCCATAACATAATTTAATTGTATCTTTCACAACTACATAGGGAGTAACCTTCATGGTTATGTTTGAAATACCCATCACACTATATTCCCTAAATCTCTTTGGATAAACATTATCGTTTATCTCCATCATGTTACCCAATGCATTGGAGATCTATCTCGGGCTCACCCTCCCTCGGTTTATCATAGAAACACTCATATACATAATAAATTCCTAAGAACCATAACATAATCATAACATGTAAAACAAGAATACATGAAAAATAACATTTCCACTTTGAAATCACATTTCATCTTTACAAGTCGCGCACTCATAAATGAAATAACATTATTTTAAAATAAAAATTTAAAAATGTAAAGTAAACATCAATAAGTAATTGAATCATAAAAGCGAGAAATTCTGTAACGCCCCGACCCCAGCTACCCAGAGTCGGTGCATTACTTCGTAACATTGGCATGATCACAAAAGATCAAGTCTCGAAAGACCGATTAGTTTAGTAGCCTTGGAAACACTAGATACATTCATAAATGTTACATTACATCATTAAGTGAAAAACTAATAACAAAGTCTTCATAGTCCACACTCATATCCTCTTCTAACTATCCCTGCAAGTCATTCATAAAATACTTCTTCACATCCTATAAAATATTAAAACATTTAAAGGGGTGAGATCAGATGCTCAGTAAGGATAACAATATAGCGGAAGCTTTCATAAATAAACATAAAAATTTAAGGCAATGTATAACTAAAACAAAAGCCTTTTAAACATGAAGTTCAACATAATATGGCAAAAGTAAAATGAGATATTTCCATTTACTTATTCACATGGATATTCTACTGGTCGAATAATCACATGCAATATCAATAACCACTTTCATATTGATGGAATGAATAATTCCAGACTATCATAACCACATAGCCAAGGCCTCGTGCCAAGACCACAAATAAGATTTTTTCAAGGCCTCGTGCCAAGACACTAGTTTGTCTCATGAGACCTGCCGATGCATCGAGGAGCTATAGCGGGCTCCACCTGTCACTTATTAAGTCCAATGCATTCCTCGTATGAATAGGTTTAAACATATCATAAACCATAACATAATCTTATCACATAAAACATGCATAAAGGAAACATGACATTTCCACATTTCAATCAGAAGATATCAACACAACACATTGATATAATAAAAATGCTTTCAAAACCATTTTCAATACCAAAATAAAATAAAGTTAAAACATTGTATTTATGTTTCATTAAAAAAAAGTGATGTCTTGTAGAGGAAGCCGAAACTCAAATATTGTTCACGGAGGCGGAGAAGTCGTTGTTGCCACATATGTATGGAAAGAAAAACATTCCCTTTTTGTCATTTAGTAAAATGCTTCGTATAAAAAATATTCATTTTGAATAAACGTAAAAGTCAAATGGGTTTATACACCGTGTAAAAGAAAGTTGTGTATAAAACAAAATATGCCTCAATTAATGGAGATTGAGACAAAATCTCTTAAAAAGATAATTTTTAAATAAAATATATCTATTATGTGTATTCACTATATGTACACATAAAGAAAGTATAAATACAAGATAGGACATAATAATTTCATGACATAATTTGAAAGTAAGAGATTAACCCAAAGAATAGAAATTGGGTTAAGAAGTTCCCTTACCTTGCGTCTTGTCCTGACTCGACCGTTCTTTAACCTCATGAATAATAAACTAGAGTTAATTTCTATTTACTTAAGAACCTTTTTCATGTTCATTATTTCTTTTATATCACTTATTACCATGTTATGAACATTATGTAATTATTTAAGTTAATAACGGTCGTTTTGTCGATCTTTGGTACTTGAGTCAAAAATAAACTTCTTATAGTTACAAGTTGTTCATGTGGTGAAATATACATTATATCCAGAATTATATTAATTATGTAGATATAATATATATCATATATATATATAGTATATACATTCATTTATAATATTACGTAACATTTAGAGGTAAGAAATGAAATGCACCGTTCATGGAGACGGTAAGCCGTACGTACGCATGAATGCTACTTTCATTTCTATTTCGTATTTAATGGAATGAAATAATAATTATATAAATGTATAATATAATTACAGTATAATATCATATATAATATCATTTACTCTATCCTTTATACATCCCACATGTGGCATTAACGATTCACATCACTTTGAGGGGGCGGTAGTCCGCACTTCCTAAAATAAAATTATCGCGTTTACCCTTAATAGAAATCATAAAGTATGCCATAAATGAAAAATACAGAAGCATAAGTAAAACATAAACATATTATATATAATATATAAATATAGTGACATCTTAATGTCAACCTTTTAAGGTGTTATATGAGTGTTGAACAATCATCGTTTCGTGAGGCAGAAATTCGCCATCCACAGAAATTGTATGTTCTTTAACCATTAGATGTAGGTGTGTGTAATTGTAGCTCGAATACTTCTTATAAAAACATACTAGTATATTTAGGATACTGTTTTTGTTACAAAATAAATTAATAAAAAGAGTTTAGGGGGTTGCAGAAGAAAAATAAAACAAAACAACATTAGAGAAGACATTACCTCAAAATCGGGTAACTCTTTTTGATTTGAGCCAAAGGCTTCCTTGGGAAGAGTTCTGCCCAAAGTGAGGATTCTAGGAGTAAGAGGGGGAAGTTGGTAGAGTATTTGGGCAGATTTTGGCCGAGACAAATGGCTTGAAAGTGTGAGTAAGGTGGTAGAGGTGGGGGCCTTTTATAAGAGGAGAGGAGGGGCACTCTTGGAAAGTAAGGAAGTGTTACATTATTATACAATGCTTTTCGGATTCCAAAGGTCCCACACTTATGTAATTCGTGGATAAGGTGATAAGGGTTCGAAATATACCCATAAAATAGTCTTTGGACAAGTTTATGCCTTGGATTGTACATTATCTTTTCATTTTATTAAAATCGTTAAATAATGAGGTCATCACTACATCATAACGATGTCATAAATAATTTAATTTATTTAATGTCTAAAAATAATAATAAAAATACTATGATGTAGGAAAGCTTTTTATATTTCCAATGACTATTTATAGTCAAAAATATGACTTGTATAACCCCATTAAAAATTGTTTTAGTAAAACATTTCATGTTTGTGTCATTTTTTACTTTAACATTAAATAAAAGGTATTTATGTCATTTTCCAACTAAAGTGGCTCCATGGGGTCCCCAAGTTGACCCAGGGATTGTCTTGGTCGGCCATGGCGCATCCAATGAGGGTAAGACATGTGTCAAGCTCATCTCATATTATTAAAACATTATTCTTACCTTAAACTACACTAATTACCTCTAATCATGATTAAGAACTTAAAAGTTACTATTCACCAAAAAATTATTTTAATCTCATTGAACCACATTTTACTTATTAATGACAACCATGTATGTCGTATTTTTGAAAATCAAATCACAGAAGTGGTAATATTTCATTTAAATGAAAAAATCAGTTATTTAACTACCACTTAGTGGTTTCACTATTCATCAAAAATTGATGTTTTTCAGAATAATGCCAAAATTTCACCCTAAGCTATAATTGATATTCCGAATTAAAAAATGATGTCTATTTTAAAAAATTCCAAACATATAAGTTTCAATAATTAATTTTATAATTAATTCCTGTTGTCACAACAAATAGCGTGTTTTTAAGAAACAATTTATATCAAAGAATGACAATTGTTCATGCCCAATTTCAATGTTAAATTAATTCTAATGAACACCATTGGATAAAATGGTAAAAATATATTCTAATTATACTTTAAAACCACTAAATAGTATAATTTATCACAATAAATTATTTTTATTAAAAAAAAGTTGTTTTTAAGTATTTTTCACTATTCATAAAAAATTGAAAATTCTCAGAAAATTACAAAAAATTCAACTTAGGATAATTTCGATATTACGAATACAAAAATGAAGTCCATTTTTAAATATAAAATTTCTATAATTTTAAAAAGTGGTTATTACTATTCATAACGGCTACTTTGATTAGTCGCGGTGTGTTAGAACTCGAAGTTGCATACAATGCAAGCTATTGCATTATTAAATGAGAAGCGTATCATGGAAGCTTGGGGTGTTACATTCTCCCCTCCTTCAATAAATTGCATCCTCGCAATTTGATATTTTTCTTTGAAAATAAAAGGTTGAAAATAGAAAATACCTTTGTGGAAAACCCACATCGGAAATAAGATTAATAAAATTTAGTCTTAATAAGAGGGAAAGGGAAATGAAAAAGTCACCACCCAATTATGATCTCGATTAGGAGAACATTGGTGGAAATTAGAGACATATAATTGGAGGAAAAACGTAAATATTTGTAGGGGTGATTGAGGTCATCAATCACAATCAACTATCAAATTGAGGGCCTCAAAGCCTTCAATCTGTGTTGATTTAAAATATCATCAGTTCAACAAGACATAAGGTATTAGGATAACACATTTTTTTGTTTTAATATCCCTTTACATAAGTTTAAGAATTAATTTATTCATTGAATAAGAGATAGGTATATATTTATTTATTCTTGACAATTAGAGTTTCAACCTTCAACTCATGTTTCACTCAAAATGATAATAGAACTCAAAAATATTATACTTATCCTAATTGTATAATGTTCCAAATGTTAACACATACCATTTAGATTAGTAAAATTATATTTTAATAACCAGGGACTTCCTGTAGGCTAGTGGTAGGAAATAAAGGCATGTCGTACTATGGTTGTGGGTTCGATTCCTGTAGCTTTGTCCGACGCGACAGGTTATGCCCTACCCTGCAGGTTGTCCTTTTCCTAAAACTATAGTATTCCAAAAATAATCTTCAGAAACTTTTTAACCTTAAATTTACTATCCAAGGTTCAACTTAATCCACTCCAACCTTTATAGTTATCCAAAATACCTCTGTCCAGACTTTCTCTAAAAGGTCTCTTAATTCCAAAATCAATTTATCAGATTCCCCAAACAAAGTAAAGTTTCTCTTATTGTCACATACTAAAAATATAATTACCTCCATCATATTAAAACCTTATTGAAATCAAAAAGTACTGAAGTAAAATCCATATATATATATCACATTATTCTTAAAACCAGAATATAATCCTTGTTTCCAAAAGCACCAATACATTAATTATTCCACTTCAACTGTAGTAACAGCATAAGATTTTCCTTGATCCCTTGGCCTTTTCTGAGGTATGTTTCTCTGACGCTTAGGACATTCATTTGCATAATGCCCCATTTCCCTACAATTGTAGCATTCAACATTGATAACCTCTTTCTTTCCCTTGCAATCACGCGCCTGGTGACCTTTTCCCCCACATTTATAAAAAACTCCCATTCCTTTTAGGCAAGTACCAGGGTGATTCTTCCCACAATTATCACATAATGGAAAATCCTTCTTTCCCTTTTTCCCTTTCTATGTCTCTTGTTCCACCATTCTCTTCTTCTCTTTCCTTACTTTGTTGTCATAAGACATAGAGAATTCTTTTTCTGTCTTGATAGCACATGAGACAATGTCTTCGTACGACGAGAAAGATTGTGAGACTAAGGCTCGACGGAGAAAAGGTTTTAACCCATAAAAGAAACGATCAATCTTACTTCTTGGGTTACGTATATAATCTGCAGTATGCCTCGCTAACCTTGTAAAGTTAGCCTCATACTTTGCGACATTATCATCCTCCTTCTTCCTCAGACTCAGAAATTGCCTTTACATATCTGCTGGATGGTCACGAGGATAGTATTTTTCTATGAAAAGCTCTTTGAATTCCCTCCATTCCATATTCGATACGTCATCATCTTCCTTTGTGTTTAGAATCAGCGACCACCATTGATCGGCATCTCCAGTTAGGCGGTAAACTGTCATGACAACCTTCTTTCTTTTGCTACTCCCCAAGGCGTGGAATATTTTCTCAAAGGAGTTTATCCATTGCTCAGCTACTAATGGATTTGTACCCCCATTAAATGTTGGCGGTTGTTGCCTCATGAAGCAGTCTAACATTGATCCTCCACTTTGCGGATCAGGGTGCTCCATACGAGTAAGGTTATTATTCGTAACCTGAGTGAGTTGTCCCAGTATGGTAATAAGTTGATCAGCACTAGTTGTATCTCCAGATCCACAATAATTATCTTGAGCAGGAGGGCAATCCCTACACGGAGTGCGTGTATTGATACGGTTTCCATTCCTTCCACTAGGCTCCATTTCTAAACAATGGCATAAACTAGATTAGTTTATGAATTAAAATACATAATTCCATACTTGTAAAACACTTAACACTAATTGAACTATTTATGGATATAATCCATAATCGTAAAAAAAGTTATCTTTGAGGAATTCTATACTCATAACCCTTCATAGTGGTTTGTAAAGAAAATGAGAATTATCCTAAGCAAATCCCCCGGGAGTGCCGTAACCAAGAGTGCAGCAAGGCCCGTTGTCATGCACCAGTTCTCGTTTGAGTCTAGATCAAAGGTTATTTTTGGGTATTACCCCTAGGTACATCTATTCCAGAGCCTCCTCTACCTGCTCGTATCCAGACAGGGATGTATTTCTCGGAAAACTCACAAAATCTCTATAATACCAAAATTCTAGAAAGTTATTCTATACTAATCCTTAAAGTTCATATTAGGTCTACGTGCTCTAATCAGAGTTTGTTTAAATCTAGCTTCCAAGGTTTGTACTAAACTTCCTCTGATACCAACTGTAACGCCCCGACCCCAGCTACCCAGAGTCGGTGCATTACTTCGTAACATTGGCATGATCACAAAAGATCAAGTCTCGAAAGACCGATTAGTTTAGTAGCCTTGGAAACACTAGATACATTCATAAATGTTACATTACATCATAAAGTGAAAAACTAATAACAAAGTCTTCATAGTCCACACTCATATCCTCTTCTGACTATCCCTGCAGGTCATTCATAAAATACTTCTTCACATCCTGGAAAATATTAAAACATTGAAAGGGGTGAGCTCAGATGCTCAGTAAGGATAACAATATAGCGGAAGCTTTCATAAATAAACATAAAAATTTAAGGCAATGTATAACTAAAACAAAAGCCTTTTAAACATGAACTTCAACATAATATGGAAAAAGTAAAATGAGATAATGCCATTTACTTATTCACATTGATATTCTACTGGTCGAATAATCACATGCAATATCAATAACCACTTTCATATTGATGGAATGCATAATGCCAGACTATCATAACCACGTAGCCAAGGCCTCGTTCCAAGACAACAAATAAGATTTTGTCAAGGCCTCGTGCCAAGACACTAGTTTGTCTCATGAGACCTGCCGATGCATCGAGGAGCTATAGAGGGCTCCACCTGTCACTTATTAAGTCCAATGCATTCCTCATATGAATAGGTTTAAACATATCATAAACCATAACATAATCGTATCACATAAAACATGCATAAAGGAAACATGACATTTCCACATTTCAATCACAAGATATCAACACAACACATTGATATAATAAAAATTATTTCAAAACCATTTTCAATACCAAAATAAAAGAAAGTTAAAACTTTGTATTTATTTTTCATTAAAAAAAGTGATGTCTTGTAGAGGAAGCCGAAACTCAAATATTGGTCACGGCGGTGGAGAAGTCATTGTTGCCACATATGTACGGAAAGAAAAACATTCCCTTTTTGTCATTTAGTAAAACTCTTCGTATAAAAAATATTCCTTTTGAATAAACATAAAAGTCAAAGGGGTTTATACACCGTGTAAAAGAAAGTTGTGTATAAAACAAAATATGCCTCAATGAATGGAGATTGAGACGAAATCTCTTAAAAAGATAATTTTTAAATAAAATATATCTATTATGTGTATTCACTATATGTACACATAAGTAATGTATAAATACAAGATAGGACATAATAATATCATGACATAATTTGAAATTAGGAGATTAACCCAAAGAATAGAAATTGGGTTAAGAAGTTCCCTTACCTTGCGTCTTGTCCTGACTCGACCGTTCTTTAAACTCCTGAATAATAAACTAGAGTTAATTTCTATTTACTTAAGAACCTTTTTCATGTTCATTATTCTTTTTATATCACTTATTACCATGTTATGAACATTATGTAATTATTTAAGTTAATAACGGTCGTTTTGTCGATCTTTGGTACTTGAGTCAAAAATAAACTTCTTATAATTACAAGTTGTTCATGTTGTGAAATATCCATTATATCCAGAATTATATTAATTATGTAGATATCATATATATCATATATATACATTATATACATTCATTTATAATATTACGTAACATTTAGAGGTAAGAAATGAAATGCACCGTTCATGGAGACGGTAAGCCGTACGTACGCATGAACGTTACTTTCATTTCTATTTCGTATTTAATGGAATGAAATAATAATGATATAAATTTATAATATAATTACAGTATAATATCATATATAATATCATTTACTCTATCCTTTATACATCCCACATGTGGCATTAACAATTCACATCACTTTGAGGGGGCGGTAGTCCGCACTTCCTAAAATGAAATTATCACGTTTACCCATAATGGAAATCACAAAGTATGCCATAAATGAAAAATACAGAAGCATAAGTAAAACATAAACATATTATATATCATATATAAATATAGTTACATCTTAATGGCCACCTTTGAAGGTGTTATATGAGTGTTGAACAATCATCATTTCGTGAGGCCGAAATTCGCCATCCACAGAAACCGTATGTTCTTTAACCATTAGATGTAGGTGTGTGAAATTTTATCTTGAATACTTCTTATAAAAACATCCTAGTATATTGAGGATACTGTTGTTGTTACAAAAGAAATGAATAAAAAGAGTTTATGGGGTTGGAGAAGAAAAATAAAACAAAACAACATTAGAGAAGACATTACCTCAAAATCGGGTAACTCTTTTTGATTTGAGCCAAAGGCTTCCTTGGGAAGAGTTCTGTCCAAAGTGAGGATTCTAGGAGTAAGAGGGGGAAGTTGGTAGAGTATTTGGGCAGATTTTGGCCGAGACAAATGGCTTGAAAGTGTGAGTAAGGTGGTAGAGGTGGGGGCCTTTTATAAGAGGAGAGGAGGGGCACTCTTGGAAAGTAAGGAAATGTTACATTATTATACAATGATTTTCGGATTCCAAAGGTCCCACACTTATGTAATTCGTGGATAAGGTGATAAGTGCTCGAAAGCTACCCATAAAATAGTCATTGGACAAGTGTAAGCCTTGGATTGTACATTATATTTTCATTTTATTAAAATCCTTAAATAATGAGGTCATCACTACATCATAATGATGTCATAAATAATTTAATTTATATAATCTCTAAAAATTATAAAAAAAATACTATGATGTAGGAAATATTTTTCTCTTTCCAATGAATATTTATAGTAAAAAATATGACTTGTATAACCCCGTGTAACAATTGTTTTAGTAAAACATTTCATGCTTGTGTCATTTTTTACTTTAACATTAAATAAAAGGTATTTATGTCATTTTCCAACTAAAGTGGCTCCATGGGGTCCCCAAGTTGACCCATGGATTGTCTTGGTCGGCCATGGCACATAAAATGATGGTAAGACTTGTTTCAAGCTCATCTCTTATTATTAAAACATTATTTTTACCTTAAACTACACTAATTACCTCTAATCGCGATTAAGAACTTAAAAGTTACTATTCACCAAAAAATTATTTTAATCTCATTGAACCACATTTTACTTATTAATGACAACCATTTATGTCGGATTTTTGAAAATCAAATCACAGAAGTGGTAATATTTCATTTAAACGAAAAAATCAATTATTTAACTACCACTTAGTGGTTTCACTATTCATCAAAAATTGAAGTTTTTCAGAATAATGGCAAAATTTCACCCTAAGATATAATTGATATTCCGAATTCAAAAATGATGTCTATTTTAAAAAATTCCAAACATATAAGTTGCATTAATTAATTTTATAATTAATTCCCGCTGTCACAACAAATAGCGTGTTTTTAAGAAACAATTTATATCAAAGAATGACAATTGTTCATGCCCAATTTCAATGTTAAATTAATTATAATGAACACCATTGGATAAAATGGTAAAAATATATTCTAATTATACTTTAAAACCACTAAATAGTATAATTTATCACAATAAATTATTTTTATTAAAAAAAGATGTTTTTAAGTATTTTTCACTATTCATAAAAAATTGAAAATTCTCAGAAAATTACAAAAAATTCAACTTAGGATAATTTCGATATTACGAATACAAAAATGAAGTCCATTTTGAAATATAAAATTTCTATAATTTTAAAAATTGGTTATTACTATTCATAACGGCTACTTTGATTAGTCGCGGTGTGTTAGAACTCGAAGTTGCGTACAATGCAAGCTATTGCATTATTAAATGAGAAGTGTATCATGGAAGCTCGGGGTGTTACAAATTCATTTCATGATTTATATGTTAAATAAAACATTCTATGTTATTGAAATAATTAATTCATTTTGAAAACAAAGTTAGAACCTTTGAAAAGATGATTTCTGGATCAAAGTGTCCAATACCACTTTGAAACTTTTGAAAGGAACTAAAATATAAAAATCTTAAAAAATTCATGTCTATATAAATAAATTCATGAAAACCATTTTGAAAACATGGACATTAAAGAGAAATATTTAGAATACTAAATCTTTAAAATATTTAAAATTATGTTTTCGTTAAGGAGTCCCTTACCACATGAGAAACACTTGAATAAAAATAATTAATGAATAAAATTAAAAAGAACTATAAATTTCATGAGAATATACTAATTCATGGTATAAATAGTCAAGAGGGTTTTATATACACATTATAGGATAATAAATATGCATGAGAATAAGATATGCCTCAATGAAAGGAGATTGAGATGAAATACCTTACAAAGATTGTATCCTTAGATTAAGGATAAATCAATGACATAATTTTGTGTGACAAATATAAATACACTGAATATAATTGAATATTCATTGTAAAACAATCTGAGGTCATTCACACATATTCTTTGAAAAATAAAACCAGTAATATGGATATTTAACATAATGAAATGATATTGAGTCAAGATTTCCCTTAAAAAGTTCATATGAATGATATAAGAATTTATAAATGGGATTATTATGTGCAGAAACAGTGTATCCACACAAAGGGAAGTGTAAATTAAAACATAAATAAATAAATAGTGATTCCCCACATAATATTGGCATAATATAATCAACAAAGTATGCGTAAAAATCAATGAGTGGAAATTGAGTTTAGAAATTAACTTATAAAGATCATTTTGTTAATAAAATAGATTTATTATGTGTATTAAATATAAATACACATAAAGAAAGTATAAATACAAGATAGGATATCAAAATTAATTTCTAACATAATCATATCATGACATAATCAAGAGGTATAAGATTAACCCAATGAATAGAAATTGGGTTAAGGAGTTCCCTTACAAAGATTGTGTAAATAACATAAGAATTTATAAATGGGTTGATAATGTGTAGAAATAGTATATACACACAAAGGAAAGTATAAATTACAACATAAATAAATAAACAGTTATTCCACACATAATCTTGGAATAATATAATCAACGAAGTATGTGTAAAACAAAATGAGTTGAAATTGAGTTTAGAAATTCTCTTACCTTGAATCTGACATGTCTCATTTGTTATTTAGTTTTTTTGAAGAATAAAATTAGGTTAATTTATACTTTATTTATAACCTTCTTAAATTTTATTATTAATTTTATATCATTTATTACCATGTTATATCTATTAGTTAATTATTTGAGTTTATATTAGACGTTTTGTCGATGTTCGGTACTTTAGTAAAAAATGAACTTCTTTTGATGCAAATTATCCATGTGATCATAAGTAAATTATCTAAAAAATATTATTCATGATTTAAATATCATATATACCCACTATATATGTATTTATAATATCCATAATATTTATATATAATAAATAAAATGCACCGTTCATGGAGACGGTAGGTCGTACATACGCATGAAAGCTACTTTCATTTCTTTTTTCATATTAAAAAAATAATAATAAAATGAAATAAATTTATATTATAATACCATTATAATATTTATTTAATATATTTATCATATTTTTAATAAAAATATCCTTTATACATTACATGTATATCATTAACAAGTCATATCACTTAGAGGGGGTAGTAGACCACACTTCCTCAAATGAAATTATCATATTTACACATTATAGAAAGCATAAAGGTATTTTGTAAATAAAAATTATAGAATAATTGAGAAAATATAAATATAATATATATCATATATAAATATAGTTCCATCATAATTATCACTATGAGAGGTGTTAGGATAAAATTAAACAATAATTGTTTTGTGAGGCAGTAGTTCATCGTACACAGAAACAGTATGTTCGTATTCATTTGATGGAGGTGTGTGTAAGTGTAGTTTGAATACTTATCATAAAAGATCCTATTATATTGAGGATACTAGTTTTGTTATATAATCATAGAATAATAAGAGCATAGGGAGTGAATAATGAAAATAAAAGAAATGAACTTGAGAGAAGACGTTACCTCTAAATTGGGTAACTTATTTTGATTTGAGCCGAAAGGATTTATTGAATTTCATTATACCTAATTTAAGGATTATAGAAGGAATTTAGGGATTTTGGGAGCTTATTTTATTATAATTTTGATGATATATGGGGCTTGATATGTCAGATTAAGTGGGTAGAGGTGGTGCCCTTTTATAAGAGGGGGGAGGGGCACTTTAGGAAAGTCTTGAAATATTATTTTATTATAAATTTATTTTCAGTTTATAATGGTCCCAAACTCATTTAGTTCATATATAGGATGATATTTGGTCTTATCCCCATCATAAAATTAAAATTAATCAAGTTTATAATATTTTCTAACCCTTATATTTTGGGTTTAACCTTTATATTATCAGTTTTAATCTTACCATGATATTTTATTATTTTCACTTTATCGGTTAATTTAATTACCATAACATGTCAAAATACCCAAAAAAGTATCATTTATGACATATTTTGACTTATCATAACCATTTGGAATAATCTTATATTTTTAGGAATTCTAAAACATTTAATAAACTATTTTATATTTTAAGTTATGAATTGTGGGAATTTTGACACTATTCATAGTTGAATTTTTCAAAAACAATTAACTTGATTACTCTAAAAATACATTAAATAAATATTAACATGTCATAGTCATCCAAAAAATTCTTTTATGACATAAATTATTCCTTATAATATTTATTTTAACATTTATAATATCATTTATTTGATATTTCTCTTAATAAAGTAATTATTATATCACTGTTGTGTCAATATTTATGGAAAATATTTAATATCTAAAAATTAAAAATAAATTTCCATTATGTATATAATTAAATTGTATTTATGGAGAATATTTATTTTTTATGTTTCATCAATTTTATCTCTACATTAAAAGTATTATACTTATAAGAGATTAGAGAGTTACATGTTGTCACTTTCTTTTGTTTTAATAATAATTACATCACTTTCTTAGAAAATAGTCCATTAAATGATTCCATTATGACCCTTAGGTGATATATGTTTACTTTTATTCATCCAAAAGGATTTTTTAAGGTGTTAGGATAATTTTATTATCCTTAACATGTTGTTTTTTACCCTAATTTATCTGATTTACATTTAATTGTGGTAAAAAAATACCAAAGTTAATATTCATAGTTTTCAAAAATAAAAGGTTATTATTTAAACAATTTGGACCTTCTTATTCCAAATATGGAATACATTTTTCTAAATTCAAAATACATAATTGGCAGAAATTAATTTAAAATTAATTCTTCTTGTCAAAACAAGAAAACAGGTTTTTATGAAGTAACAACTATCCAAAGATTAACATGTGTTGATGTCCAATTTAAATGTGAAATTACATTCAATGGAAAAAATTGTATTAAATTAAAAAAACTTAAAATAATTACACTTTAAAACCAATTAAAATGACAATCTAACTGTATAAATAAATTAGATGAAAAGGAAATTTTGAATTAAAATGTTGTATATTCCACTATTCATTAAAATGAACTTTATCAAAAAATTACCCAAAATTTAACCAAATTAAATTTTTATGTCCCAATTATATATAAAAAGTTTATTTTTTCAAAATATATCATATAAAAGTTACAAAAATTAGATTGAAAAGTGGTTCTCCTTTAAAAGGCAGTAAAACTACCTTTTAAAAATATTAGAGTATTTTATGCTTAAAATTGGATTCATTCTAATTTTAATCCTTAAAAATTTGTTGGATAAATGTAAAAACATTTGAAAATTATGTAAAATCATAATATAGTTAATTTTATTCATTCTCACCAATACAACTTCTAGGCGTTAACTACCTTTCAAAATATTAATATTTTTATTGTATTATTTTTCGGTATAACTCAACGTTGTGTGAAACGTAAGATTTCAGAGAAACTTGTTGTTGTGTGTCGGGTAAGCTATCAAAAAAAGTGTCATATTTAACATAAAATTAATATCTTATTCATAAGTATTAATAGATATGAAAATGTATTATTCTATAAATACTTGGGATGTTATAGTAGGTACACTCATTGTGATCTCGAAGCTATTAAGTACTTTGTTTGATTCTAGTTATATGAATTCATTTATTTCCTTCAAGTTTAAAAAGAATATAGAATCAATGATAAGATGATAGAAGTGGTTATATCAATCAAGACTACT
Source organism: Viscum album (assembly GCA_963277665.1). Taxonomy (NCBI): domain Eukaryota; kingdom Viridiplantae; phylum Streptophyta; class Magnoliopsida; order Santalales; family Viscaceae; genus Viscum; species Viscum album. The sequence goes on along the minus strand of OY728135.1, from coordinate 1,039,050,470 downwards.
GGAGGGATTATCCAAGCATCAACGGTGTATAGAAACTCTAGTATTGTCTTTGGATAGCACAATGTCATCGAAAATCTAGTTGTCATTCCCATGGTGGAATTAAACACTATAGTAGGGATATAAATAATCTCAAAGTATAATTATAATATCAACTGTAGAAGAAAGGAGATCTTATTAGTCTTGAATGGAAAGCCTGTAATTACTTTCAAAGGATAGATATCCTGACCTGATATGTGTCTAGAAGCACCTTCTCTTAGACTTATTTATGGAGATGATCGGTGAATAGGGAGAAGAAAATGAAAGTATAAGGATAGAAAATTTTTGTGTCATTCAAGAATACATTTATTAATTTACTAAGGAGTTATCTATACCTCCCCTATAAATAGAGGTATATTCCTCTATTTAAATCATACATGGATCCAAGCCAATATTTAATACCTTGTATAGAATGGATAATGTGAAGATAGATGAATTAAAGAAAAAACTTCTAGATCTTGTGGGGTTGAAATTTATCTAACCATATGTGTATACTTATGGGGAACCTATTATTTTTATATGTAAGGATGGATCAACGTGTATGTGCGTTTATTATAGAGAACCTAATAGGATCGGGATGAAGAACAAGTACCATCTCCCCGTAATTGATGATTTATTTTACCAGCTTCATGGGTATCAATGCATATCCAAGATTGATCTTCAATCTGGGTATCATCAATTGAGGTTGGAGAAACAAGATATTCCAAAGAATTCCTTCCGAACAAGATATGGGAATTATGAGTTTGTTGTTATTCCCTTCGTCTTGAATAATTATCCTAATATTTTTTAAAGATATGAAGAATAGATTCTTTAATGACTACCACGATAAATTTTTAGTAGTTTTTATATGTTATATTCAGATATATTCCAAAATTCATGAGGAGCCTGAGGATTATCTAAGGGTTATATTGAAAACTATGAGAAAGTAGAGGCTATTTAAAAATTATAGAAAATATGAATTCTAGTTACAACAAGTAACATTATTGGGGAAAATTGTATCTAATTAAGGAATATCAATTGAACGTTCTAAGACAAAGTCTATAGAGGAGTGGCATCATCCTACAACAATAATTGAGATTCATAGCTTCCCTTGTTTATCAGGATATTATAGTATGTTTGAGAAGAAAATTCATGAATTTCTAATCCACTAACTAAGTCAACGTGAAAAGGGGATTAGTTCAATTGGAAAAAGCAGTGTGAAGAAATTTTCTAAGAACTAAAGAATATATGGGTTATTTCACCTATGTTAACTCTACCCTATGTAAGAGAAGGTTTTTTTATTTACAATGATGCATATCTAAATAGGATTGGGTGAATCCTCATGAAAAATGACAATGTGATTTCTTATTCAACTCAACAACTAAATCCTCATGAATAAAATTATCTTATGCATGAACTGGATCTAGTTGTAGTTATTTTTTCTCAAAAAATATAGAGACACTATCATTATAGATGGAAATGTGATATATACATTGACCACAAAAGTTTAAAGTATATATTCACACAAAAGGAATTGAACATAAGAAAAAGATGATGGTTGTAAATTCTTAAAGACTATGATTGTTCAATTAATTATCACCCTAAAATAGAAAACAAAGTCATTGATGCATTAATTAGAAAAGACCATGTTCTAATGGAAATAATAAGGATTCAAGTAGATCCATTGATCAAGGACCTAGTAAGGATGTACATGCGAATCATGGGTGAAGGGAAATTATCAATACTATTCCAAATTATTTCTCATCCATAATTACTAGATAATATCAAGAAAGATAAAATAAAATATCCTTTGTTACAAAAGAAGATAAAGGCTTTGAATAATGGGAAGGTTCCTAAGTTCAATATTGATTGAGAAGGTGTACTGAAATTTCATACAAGGATATGTGTCCCATATATTCTGGAGATAAATAAAGAACATATGGATGGATCTCATAGCTCTAAATTATCTAAACATCCTAGAATCACTAAAATGTATAGGGACCTTCATGATCATTATTGGTGGGATAATATGAAAAGGTAGATTTTTAACCACACTATAAGGTGTCTGGTGTGTCAATAAGTGAATGATGATAGAAAAATTACTAAAGGGGTATTGAAACCACTAACCATACCAACATTGAAGTGGGAAAATTTCACTGTGGAATATTTCACTAGTGTCCCAAGAACATCCAAAGAAAACAATGCAATATGGGTTATAGTGGATTGACTCACCAAGACTTCCCATTTTATCAGTACTTAGGAAGATTTATCTCCTAAATAACTTTCTAATATATATGTGAAGTAAGTGGAGATTTTGTATGGGGTACCACTTTCTATCATTTCTAATAATGATCCATGGTTAAAATCTAAATTCTAGCGAATTATTCAACATGATATGAATGCTGAATTGAATTTTAGTACGGCTTATTACCCCAAAAATGATGGCCAATTTTAAAAGAATATTCATATAGTCTAAGACATGCTATGAACATGATCAGTATAATTTAAATTTGTATGGGATCAACACCTACCATTAGTTGAGTTCTCATACAATAACATCTTCTAATCAAGTATTCAAATGGAACCCCTTGAAGCTCCATAAGATAAGTGATGTAGAACTCCAACTTTTTGGGATGAAGTTGGTGAGATAAATATAATTGGGTCTGATCTTGTACAAGAGATAACAAAAAAGGTTCATGCCATCTAAAAACATATAAATTATTCTTATATTTTTAAGAATATTTGTGCTAATAACCATCAAAGGGACTTGGAGTTTGATGTTGGATACAATTTTTTCCTTCCAATATCACCATGGAAGATAGTCATGTGGTTTGGAAACCTAGGGAATCTTAGCCCTAGGTACATTAGCCCCTATGAAATCCTTTATCAAATAGGATAAATGGCCTATCGTCTAGAACTTTCCCCAAATATGTCTTATGTTCATGATGTATTCTATATATATATCTTGAAGAAGTACATACATGATCCCTCACATGTATTGAATCCAGAGATGGTACAACTAAAACATGACCTCTCTTATGAGGAGTAGAGGGTGGAGATAGTGGGCCATAAAGAAATTTTTAAATTCAAATAGACTACCCACATTTTCAAAGTATTATAGAGGAACCATAAATACGAATAAGCAAAATGGTAATTAGAGGAGTCAGTGAGACAAAAGTACCCTTACATTTATCAACTGAGAGAACGAGTTAAAATTTTAGGCATGAAATTTATTAAGAGGGGAAGAATGTAATGAACCAAAATTTTTAAATGATACTTTTTCTGAATAAATGTGTGTTGTATATTATATAATATCATACACATAAAAAATAAATATAAAACAATAACTCTTTAACAATTATAATTACATTAAGCATCTATAAAACCAATTAAAATTCCAAACATTAAAACTGGAAAAAAAATATAAAATAACAAAAAATCCAAAATGGGAAAATATGGATTGCTTCAATCCATTAGAATCAACACCCCCATGGACAACAATAAAGAAATAAATAATATATATTTTTAAACCAATCACCATCAAAAAAAATTAAAATATGTAACCATGGGAGGAATGATAGAAAATTTTGATTGAAATAATGAAGTAGTATTTATAGAGTATAAAGGGAAATGTGACCATAAAGATTCAACCATTATATGATTGTTGGTCAAATATGGCCATTGGTCAATATGATCATTGGTAAATATAACCATTGGAAACTATACCATTGGAAATAATTTTAACATTATAATTAGTGATTATTAGTAATGAAAATGAATAATTAAGGCAGAAAGGATAAGTGATGGTCTCAACCAGTAGAGTCATGTTGTATGAATACCATTTTTCAGAACTTGGGAGGGAGGTTGCATCATAAGGATTATCCCATGACCAATCCCAAGTCAAGCTTCAACAAGTAAAGCTAGAATCAAATCTCTTATGGGGATACTTCATGTTAGAGGAAATTACCACTCAGTCAATGTTAGTCGATCCACCCCATTAATCTATCACCATCACATACCTTACTCTTAGGTAATATGTGGGTTTTATAAGGTGTTATGTGTCCAGGAATTAGTTACATAAGTTTAATTATATTCTATAAATATAATTTTTATTCCATCATTTCCATTTTAAGAATACTTTTTCTTAATAAAATATTTGTTTAATTGAGACAAATTTGATAAATTGATTTTTTAAACACAAATTGTTTTTAGGAAAGATAAAAATAGTTATAAAAATAAATTATTATAAATAGTATTTATTTTAATGAAATATAACTTTTAAACACTTATATTTAAATATATGTGATAAATTAATTTTATTATGTACTAGGGAATTTTAAGAGTCGGAATTTTGACTACGCCTTACAACCCGCTATTTTTAATAAATAAGGATTTTTAAATTTAAAAGTTTAAATTCAAATATTTAGAGAATTATCATTATAAAATAAACATAATATTTTTATTCAACATTCTTAAATTGGTTTAGGGTGAATTTATGATAATTTTCTAAAATACTTTATTTTTTCATGAATAGTAACAATTCAGTTTCTGGTTTTCAGTATGCTTAATGTCTTCATATTTATGTTATAATGATAAAATCATTAATTAACCACAATAAATAACCTAAAATATTTTATTTTATTAATATTAAGTAATTTAATATATTTAAATCAATTTCCAAAACCTATAAGTGACATTCCAAATTCTGAAATGGAACCTTTGAAAATAAAAACATTACTTTATAGAAACATTACTTTTCTATTCAAAAAGAAGTAATAAAACATTATGGTTGGATAATGTGGGTTAATATGACTTAAAATTTGTCCCAAATGTACAAAAAATGGGAAAACCCATGGGTAAGACAATAATTTTTTATTTTCCACAATCTAGTTTTCCAAGACCAATATTTGGGAATTATTAAACAATTCATCTACTTGTGCTATAAATAAACACTCATTTATCTATTTAAGTTCACTCCCAATCCATACTCCATGAATTTATGATTTTTTCACTCATAAGGAGTCCCCCCAATGTGTCCTCAGTCCCCCAAGGTTCCATTCCTCAAGAGTTAGGAGTAACTCTTCAAGGTAAGGGAATTATCCTTCATTTATCTTCAACTCAAGAACCTATTTTTGTATATGTATTATAAATGTTATGGTTAATATATTTTATTTCACTTTTTATCATACACTTTCTTCCAATGTATTTCCTATGAATGGTATACCCTTGTCCCCTCTCATTTTACCCTTTTATAAAACCATGTTTTATACCCATAATGTTGCCGAATTTACTTCTAAAATTTATCTCCCTACTTAATAAATTATATTTTATTTTCTTTTTGTGAATACTCAAACTTATTTATTTTCCAAGGGTATTAAACTATATGTAAAAATAATTTATTTTATTTTTTTATTACATATAATAAACCCAAATTCCTTTTCCATGGGCTAAAAATTACATAATGATCATGTCTTTAAGCACTTTTGAAATGGTAGGATTTGGATAAGAATGTCGTTATTTATTCTCCAAAAGTTTTTAATGAAATGATTGATTATGATCTATGTGGATAAAATTAATTAATAAATATTAGTGGTGTTCCATGATATCACTCCAATTAATTGGTTAAGTAATTCAATCTCTATAGATTAAATTTTTTACGTTACCTTGGTACATAACCTTGTAAATTTTCATTTATAAAACCTTGGTGACAAACCTTGGTGATATTCTTATAAATTTATCATTTAAATGTTTTAGACACATTTCAATGTTATGTTTAATGTTTATTTTATTATGATATGCCTCATGATATCTTGTTCAAGCTATATGATTATGCCTCATGTTCTTATTGATATTCCTCAAAACCGCATGCTAAGTGTTTCCCTTTCTTATTCCCTTACTGGGTCTCATGCTCACCCAATTACTTTGATTTATTTTCCTAGTTTATGAGAGGTAGTAAATGTAACTTATTATCAACCCATGAATAATACTTCTAGTTGGATTAAAATAATGTTTTATTTTTTCATTTATTATGTTCTTGATTTCCATAAAACTAAACTTTAAAAGATCCTCTATTTTGTTCCTTGTAATGAAAAGTTAATACAGTAAAAGGATGAATGCCATAATCCATCACATTTATACGTGATTAATAATCTATTCTTTTTTATTATTAATTTAATATTCTTATTGAGTGGAATCATTATTTATTTCAATTCATTCTAAAATTATATTTTATTTAAATTTTATTAGGCAGTATTTTCAATCATGGTACGTTTTTATTTCATTTTTGTTCCTATTTTAATTTTGATGAAATTAAATGTAACTTATTATATTTCTTTTATCTTTTTATCTAAAGAAAAATCTTTAATATTTTCATAATAAACTTAATTCTTGACTTACCATTATTTTAACTTCTGTTATATATTTTGGATTTCCTCTTATCTATTTCATAAACACATCCTTGATTGGAAACTTGATTTTTTTTCCACTCCTTCATCATATCTTCTTTTCAGGTTTTAAATATAGTCTAAAATTCCACATTATTTCCCAAAACTAGTTTTAGAATTATATATGAAATTAAATTCACATTGGTAGGAGAATTATTTCTTCATGATTTTTTATTCTTCTTATTTCCTTTAGAAACAAATCACTCTTCGTCATCTTTTCCATGGAGTTATTTCAAATTAATCTCTATATATTTAGAGATATTTAAATGAGAAATCTCTTTATATATTTCTTATCTGACAGTACCCTTTAATTCTTTTTATTATTGAGGCATCAATTTTAATATTTTTTTCATCTGTTTCAATGATAAAACGTTTTCATCTTGGTAGAAAAATTTATCACTCTACAACTTCTCATTGAACTCTAAGTTGATATTATATGTATGTAATACACTGCATTTTCCATTATTTGAAATTGTTTCCATAAAAAATAGGTTCCTTCAATATAAATTTCATTTTTTATCTCAAAGATTTAGATCAATTTATATTAATAACAAATCCAAAAAAAATAATCCTCTACTTGATACCAATTTTTAGTCTCTAAAGGGTCTTAGAGTGAGATTACCTAGAGGTAGGGTTAATCAGGGTATTAAATTATTATACTATTGATCACTTTTCCCTTTAAATCATACAAACCTTAAGTGGATATTGACCTCTAGGTCACTTTATATTCTCTTTTACATATAATTTTATCTAACTTAATCTTTTTACCAATCGTTGGTTACAAGATATTATTTTTGTTTCATTTTATTATGTTTTGTCATTATTTCTGACGCTTTCCGCTAGGTTATGCATCGCCGGCTCGCGATGTGTGTCTTGTTAACCTGCATTCCCATTTTCCAAAGGCAGGCAGTTTGCATCACTTATTTAGAGATTTCTAATCCTTGGTCGAAATGGGATGATGGTATGTTGTTCCCTCCTTCTGTGTATTCCTCATCATAATTCATCACCTATTCTAGGTCTCCATTATAGATTAAGACATTGTTTGTGAAACTCATTCCAAGTTCCATCTATTTTTGGATGTCGATTAATTATTTTTCTTATGTTTGGACATTCCAAAGGGTCTAGTAGTGTATAAACCTTCAGTTAGGGGAGTAGTCCCATTGGGAATCAGTGACATGTATGGATGCTAGAACATTGGTCACCTATATTATACCTAAAAGAGGTATTCTCAAGGGCATGAAAACCCGAGGCATCCCACATCAATAACGGTGTATCTTATACCAGATTCATTTCTTCTGAGGTTTCCTCAGGAATCCCATGTTTATCATGGGTTAGGGCTTGATTTTAACATCTAGTAGAGACATAGGGTCACGAGTTGAAAATCATGTGGAGATGAAATGGGTTGATCAGAACACTTTTGTAGGTAGATCAGATTGGTACATACCTAGGGGGGAGAACCTAGAAGGTTTACCAGATATATGTATTAGAACACCATATGAGGATGGACCTAAAAGGTGTGTGTACCCTAAAGGGAAGGTTTCATACTGTGAAGTTTGATCTACACACCACTAAGATAGGATCAAGGAGGTATACCTCGATGAGGGGGACACCAACACTTACTATTGGCTAGGATTAAACATCATGGAGGCTTTCTATGTACCCTATTTATAATAAAGGGATCAAAATCCATGAATTTTTAGGGGGGTGGTGTGGTGATTACACACTGAAACTTCCCTTTATAAGAGGATTCATTTTGGTTGGATTAATATGGATCGTGTGAGGCTTATGCACTGAGACTACCCCAGTGCTACTAGGAGTAGCGGTGATATGGAGGGGGATTCAGCACTGATAAAACATGGATGGATGACATGATATCATCCGGAAAAGGGTGAGGTGATGAAATATGTGAACAAGTATTACACATATGAGCTACCTAGATGAATGGAATGATCGCATCGGGATGTTGTGGCCTGGGTAAGAATCATGATGGATGTGAATTAAGTGTGAGAAATGGATGGAATGTATGGGTTGTTAATATTTTTTGAATTAACCTCAAGGCTATTTTCAATAAATCACAATTAATTGGGAATCAATGTTCACATAGTTATGAGATCCCATGAATTTTAACGGCATACGATAAGGATAAGAGTTAACCAACATAAATATAATGGTGTTGGGCTTAAACCTCGGGGAGGTTTCAAATGTATCCCAACTAATTGGGAATCAAATTTTGTGCAGTTCTGATGGGGGATTTGGGGCTTACACTTGAAGAGGTGGCCCAAGCATGTGGTGTGGGGCTTACACGTTGAAGCGACCCAGGTGGACCTGCAGGATATGTGACCTCTAGGTGGGGCATGATCCTCATTAGATATAGTGGCTGAAGGGAAAGAATAGGACGGGAATGGATGATGGTGAATACTGAGATCCAGGAGCTAAAACCCTAGGATGAGGGCACCAAGGATTTCCTATGGTTGGTATTGAACCACATAAAGGCCTCCTGCATACCCTGTTTGGAAGATAGGGATCAAAACCCATGTAGTTTGGTATTTCGGGGCATACGCATGGCTAGAGGACCCTAAATCATGGAAGTTGGGGCTTAATACTAGAAGGATTCCTAGAAAAAGGGTTTCAAGTTCACTACTAAACTCTAAGACCGTGTGATTCATCCTTAATGAAAGAAACAAAAAGAATTATTAGACCAAACAATCACATCGTGAAAGATGCATCAGTGAGGGATAGTGTGGGGATTATGCATAAAAGCAGCCCATGGAGACAAAGCTCAAAGGAATATGGATGGGGGGTTTTGATTCAAATATGACCATCCACCCTATGGTATTTTCATCTGGAGGAGGAAATAAAGAGTAACAATTTTTCCTCCTACAAGAAAGGATAGGGTCTTACACTAGGTTAGCTACCCTTCCCCATGGGGTGGATACCATCCCATGTGAGGAGGATCTCATTCCATGTGAGGATAATATCAGTCTCATGGTGACAAGTGGGCATGGAAAATTCTTGAGGCAGGGCACCCCATGTTCATGGAATAGGTTGAGGTTACAGTTTAATGTCATGTGCTGATGATGATGATGGTGCTTCGTATTTTATCATCCAGTAGCAAAGACGGGGGGAACTCACTCCTCACCCCTTGGACTTACATAATAGGTACCCACCCACACTTGGGGAAGGTAATGCACTAAAACTGCTCGATGGGAGTGGGGTGGAGTATTATTCAGTTGAGGGGTTAACATTAGTGTGTCTATGGAAAAAATAATGAGTCATTAGCGTACCTATGACAAGTATAAATTGGTATGGAAATGCAACATGGGACACCACACGAGGGACTAGGAAATCACAATGCATAATACTGGAGGGCCGCACAGAGGATTTTTATGAAATAAGGTCACAAACATGGTGCTTTGGTACAAAGGCAACCCATAAAGCCTATGGTAAGTAGTGTGTGAAAATTGGAGCCTTTCGCGCAAGAGTAAGGGGTGAGCGGAAGAGGTGATGAACAAGGGAATGTTTTTCATGAAAGGTGTGCACACTTTCCTTAGGCTAAAAAAATGGGTGAGGGCCAATCCATTATGGTCCAACATGAAGGGAAACCTATAGAGGACATGTCGCATAAGATCCTATACCTTGGGGGATCCATAGATTACACACTATCATGGAAGATGAGGTCTTTTATGAACATGAGAGAAATTTTGAATTCTATTTTGTTACACATAAGAAAGGGGTCATACTTATATTTAGAGGAAAAATACATAGAGGTGGTGCATAATATCTACAGAAAGTAAGTGGGAATTTGATGTTGAATTAGGCATAAAAGATCCTTAAGCACGGGCATGCCTTTTGCGCACCACCCTCTCCACTTCCATGCATCTTCCTTGGCCATTTTTGGGAGGCTTGGGTGAAAGAATGCATTTGAAATCTCATTAGGTCCACCACTTTGATTCATGATGAATGGGTGTGTGCCTTCTTGGTGGTTTCACTTAAGTCAGAAATGATATAATAGAGAGAGGATGCCTAACAGCGGTGAAACGGGTCGGGAGGACAAGGTCATTAGGAAACCTCGCTCGTATAGCTATGATGGGAAGCCGGAGGAAGGTACAATTTCCATGGGGCTGATAACTTTCTCCGGTACTATATAGATAGAGTACCTGACTCTACACTAATAGTATTGGTCAGGGTGGATGAAATGGCTATGGGACTCGAAGAAGGTAAGTCGGTGCCACATGTTCTCTCTTTGTACTGTTATGACATGTTCCTTCCTTTTACCTATAGTATTAGCCACTACTCGGAATATAGGTGTTTCTGATTTCACTGCATTGATCCTAGTTTAAATGTTATCAAACACAACCCAAGGGATGAGTGAGGGTTGTGAGGTGTTCTAGAATACCTGGTGAAATGACTGCGTATTCCATCAAATCATGGTCAAGTGCAATGCAACCACCACTACCTATGAGGTGATGGGGAAAGGTTTTCAGGCAGGAAATAGTGTGGAGTTCGGAGTGGTGATACTATCATAACCAAAGGTAACCTAGTACGCAATCACCACTCGGCCAATCAAGAAAACAGGACACCCTTGGGGGAAGGAGGAGATCCCCACTACCATTTGAAATCAGGGAATATACCCATCATCAGGTTTTTTAACACCTTCTTCTTCATCGACATATCGTACCATCTCTGAACCATATCGTTGCCTTTTTCCTTGGCCTTGAGTTTCACATTGGCAATATCGTCCTTGTTTGTATTGGAAGCTCAACCCACAGCTATATGTGATTCGTCAGTACTCTTCTAATAGTGAGTACTCTACACTAATATTCCTGACCGATCAATGAGATGGCCAACGAAATGGAAGGTATCCACTCGAGTCGATATAATATTGGTAGTAGGCCTTTGGGGTTCTTTAGTGTCAATTGATTGACCTCTTGAGTTGATGCCATCCATTCCACTCGGGACATGTCCATATACATTCAACACGACACCCATTTCCATGCAGTTCCTTCAGTGGTGTATGATTTGAGCATGATGATCCCAATGGGTGAGACCTCTGGTTCATGGCTATAAATCCATCACCCCATGTTGAACCCAATGTCAATCTATAGTGGGCGATGTAAATATTGGGGTGGGCAGAGAACTGATTGTCCATACGGATAGATCATCAGAAGGCACCAATGGACTGCCAGGATCCCTAGTACTGATATATAGTGATAGAGATTTCCTTTTCACATCCTTCAGTTCCTTATCCATATTAGTCTCTTTTTTCCCCCCAAAATCCAAACCTCACAATGGTTATGTATTCATCAGCTGTTTCCTTACACTGATAAGGATAAAGAACTCACTGGTAGAACCGCTACTCCGATGGAGTCCAATCGGTATAATATAGTCGGACCAGTATAGGCACCACTATAGGCACCTTTTTTGTACCAATAGTGGTGCCTATATTGGTCCACCTATAGACTATATAGAAGAGTACCTTGATAGATTATACTGATCTATAACTCTATAGTTAAGACAAGCTTACCACAGGCCCAATTTTCTTAGCTTCTCAGACAAACTTCTAATAGAAATGGTTATGTTGTTGACATAATGTTGAAGAGATTATAATTTTTGGTTCCTAAACCATTCCCTTCCACAATGAAATATCTCACGGAGAGAGGTTCTGTTCTATGAAATCAGAAGGCTGACTCTTGTTTGACTAAGATGCATTCTTCCCTTGTAACTTGGTATCATCTATATAACTATATATATGAGTACCCATCTACAATTTCATTACATTCATCAAGCGGTTTGGAAGGAAAGATTTGAGATATGGACCTTAAACGCAGATAATAGTACTCTTCTAATAGTGTGGCAGAAAAACAGGTACTCTTATATATAGTTATAGAGATGATAGTAGTCTTTGGAGACTATTAGAGTAGAGTATAGAATGACCAGTTTTCCTCTAATAGTGTGGCAGTTCACTGATGGAGAAGAGGAGTATGCTTGCTTCTTCCTATTGTTGTCCTGGAAAATCAACAACCACAGATTCTTTCATACTTCCTTAACCACCCAAGATCAACTATATAGATATTAGGAAAGCAAAGATACCCTATAGTTTCCCACTTTAACTTTATGGGTGAGCTACTACATGTTCAATTTACTTGTGAATTCCAAAATCGATCTCTTCAAGCTATGGTATTATACTGATAAAGTAGTTAGATGACCTAATTTCTTCTTAAAGTGAATCGTGATTGATTTTGTTAGGAGGAGGGGTCAAATAGGTTGAAGCTGGTGAGCGATTTATCTAGTCGTCATTCCTTACTTATCCTTTTAATGAGGGATGTTTCCTGCAAGGGGCTTGGAAGGCTTTTTTCATGTATTGACTTCTTTCTACTTAGCCAAAGTCGGAAATGGTGTAGTAGAATCCCATTAAAACTAGAGTGAATAGTTAGAAGTGATGTATTTCAGGCTCTAGGATTTTAAGGGAGACCCTTAGGTATATCTTGTTCCTGATTCAGTAGGGGCTTGGAAGCTAAAAAATAGAGTATAATGTCTATGGGAGGAGAATTCATGTAAAATAATTCTAGCCACATGACATCCCAGAAAAATACGCTAATGTTTTTTAGGAATATTGGACATCGAAGACTTGCATCCCCCATCTAGATAATTGATTCTAATCTGCTTCTCGTAGGTAATATATTTCAAGAACCTTTAGTTTTGAAGGATAAATATAATATATGTAGTAGTGTCATCTCTCAAAGCACTATCATGTTTGATAGAACCATCATAGGAACGATGATATTTCCTTTCAACTTCAAAAGGTGGATCAAGTCGTAGTGGTTTTCAGGGAAAAATCAAATGAATCAAGGTTCTTTTGGGACATTGAAGTGGCATCTATATAACTAGATGAGATCCAAAATAATACTATATCAAACCCACATAAGATATTCGATTAATATCTTGAAACCCGGCATGACCATAATAATAAGAGATGCATCCAAAAACCTTTTCCATTCTTTTGACCCCTTCTCCCTGTGGCCAGGTATTCTTCCTATATAGTTATAGGAAGAGTACCTGTCGATAGCTAGTCATTTCCCATTAACCTTCTTTCTGATTCTTTTCCATGCGGGAATGAATCAATTCACAAGGCGATCTGACCCAATTCAACTTCCCCCACCTATAACCTCCCCCATGACATTCCAAAGTTTCACCACTCATGACTCAAACTATTATAAGAGAAATGAATGTCGAGCTATTCAACTACACCATATCAAGATGTATATATAGTCATCAAGAATCATAAATAGTAAATTCTCTGGGTCTCAATCACTAAAGAGAGGGGGTCACACATGAAAGGTAAAATATGACCTTATCTAAATCCTAAATCTAAGTAGTATATAAAAGAATCAATCAACCACCATCCACTCAAGAACCATTGGGAAGTCTAGTTTGATCAAGTACCACAGTTCAAAATCTAGAGTACACAACAGGATACCCCACCCCCTTTATAAATAGTCTATAGGTGTATCACCCTGGATCATCAATCCCCCTTCCTAGTATCATGAATTCCAGAATCATCACACCAACCCCATTCCGCAATGCCTGATTGGGTTTTTGGGATCCCGATGATGACCAGTATTAGAGTAGAGTACTGACAATGGTGAGCCCCCTGAGAAACGACCCCAAATAGATGATGAATTTTTCAAAAGGCATCAGGGGTAGGTGTGTTCTCAGTCCCCCATGGCTTATTGGAACTATTGATGGCATTATTGGATTAAATTAAGGACTTACCTTCCCACTAGCCTTTCTTTCACCCCATTCACTATCAAGTTACTCAGGTGCACATGGATGGAGTAGTGATCAGGCATGACTGGATTTGGGTATGAGCTACTTTCCTGACCAGGTTGAGCTGACGTTCTGTATTGGCAGGTACTGGGTTCCCACTTTCCACTTCCTTTCACTGAATAGAGATAATAGATGGTCCCTCTTTCACTCCATGCTATCCCATTTTCTAGTTGATCATAGGCATTGGCATTGGCTACCCCACTACTCTCATTCTAGTGATGGTGTGTTCATGGGTTCTCTAGGCAACTGTACTTCCAGTGGGCTGGTTGGGTGAAACATCAGTACTCGACTCTAATATTCCTCCCTTCCAGCATAGTAAGGCAAAGGTATAATATAGGTAGTAGAGCATTCCTACCCCAATTTCACCATGATCCATACCTAGACGAATTCTTGGGGGTGTCGACTCATATTCTACTACCAACATTATAATGAGAACAGTATCATTTCCCCATTGAGATAGAAAGCCAGGGGGATCAACGGATCACTCAGCCCGATGAATGAAACTAGTAGATTAATTGTAGCATTGGCCCTCATACAATATATTTCAGTACCAGGAGCTACTTCGCCCAGTTTTGTAGCCCTGTTTCTTATTCGATTGTCACCCCCCTCAAAATTTCAACAAAAACTCTAATATAGCCTGGTACTTAATATATTAAGGTGTAATATCTATTGGATTGATGCCTCTCAGTACTCTACTCTAATAGTACTAATACCTATATTATATCGAGTTTTGCCCACCGATACTGATATATATTGACCATGCACTCATGACTGTTGTCATAATTACTCTTCTATATAGTGTAGGTCTTTCATCCCGGCCAAAGGGGGATGATTCCAATAGGATGATGAGTTGGTGGTATTGGTGTGTGGAAGTTTGCATATGGGAGTGAACGCTGGTTGGTGAGGTTTATATAGGCAGTTTGACGATCGTCGTGGACCAAACGATACAAACCACTTTGTACGGTCTGTTTTCCTCTTATAATTTAGATTATCCTTCCTTATCAGACCAGTCCTTGGAGGACCTGGGATACATTTAGTATCTAACTATCTAGATTATATGGATGGAGGACCTGGACCTTCCAACCACTATGTTCCAAGCCTATAAATCATTGTTGTTTAGTCATCCACCTATTTCCCTTTTGCCTAGATGTCTCTTTGAAATCGTATTTGGATATCTTGTGTTGAGGGTCCGGAACCAGGCTAGTTTGAGGCATTTTTTGTTCACTGGGAAGCCTAGAATTGACCTCCAATTCCCCTACCTTGTTAGTGCAGGTTCCCATCTACCATGCTCACAACTTCCCCATTCATATATAGTTTAATTTTTCCCCGGTCACTCATCTCTGAACCATTTCGATCCTGAACTCCACTTAAGAACATCATCACTATTGAACACCTCCATTTCCATTCCTATTTCCTTATTCAGGTAATAATATTTCCTTATAAGATCGTATGTTTTCTCTAGATTCACATGTGCTAGTATTCCAGGCATAAGAAGACTTTATTTTTCTATAGTAGCATGATTATTCTTAATGAACCCCAATATATTTTTATTGATCTAAAATCCTTGTTTCTTAATCCCATTCAATATGTTGCACATGTCCTTATACCTATCATCATCTAATTCTATGTTGAAATTGTTTATGTTTTTGGATGATATATGACTAAACCTATTATCTATGGAGGATCTATTACTAAAACTACTATATATATCAAGAGTAGGACTACTTATGTAACCTCCTCTCATTTCAGATAACCTAAAAGGATTACTTAACTCAAACTAAAAAAATAATTGTTTTTCAAATATGTGATCCCAATCTAATGTCTTGAAAACCATTGGAATTTTGAGTTTCAACGGGATAAGACTTAAGTCAAAATCACATACAACAAATAAATTGGATTGTAAATAACCATTTCATTTCTCTTTAACTAGATTTGTATGATCATCTGTTGAAAAGGTCTCAATATGGATCAATTTTCTTTCAATCATGAACTCAAGAAATCTTTTACCAATTTCATATTTAATACTTTTTTCTGCTTGATATCACCATCCTTACTACTATCAATTCGAGTACTTGTTGTTTTACTACTTACTATCTTATTTTTATTGAATATATTAGCCTGTGTTTGAATAGTTCTATCTAGATTATCCAACAATGTAGATACCCTCACAACCAAGGACTCTTGAATACTGTTATACAACACCCCTAGGAAATATATAATGATATCCTCCAGCTTATATTCACCGAAATGAGCTATAGTACTATAATAAATATCTTGAGGTAGGTATTTGTATAAATAAGATCTAGTGTTTATAATATCCTTTCCTATTAATAGTTTAATTATATTTGGAGTCTCGTTAAATATACTATATTCATCAAATTGACTAGTCATATCTTCCATTTTAGAGAACTAAATTGGAGAAGAAAGACAAGAAATACTGTCATATTATAGTTTAGAATAATAGAATATCTTATTAGCTTATGAAGGAAGGAATCAAGTGTATCTTTGAAAGCAGCAAGGAGTGTCGGGTACTAATATATATAGTGGACATGATGTGTCTATCGATAATGGAATCTTTCTCTCATATCTCTTAGCAGTTGAGGAAAAAAAGATGGGGTTTCCAAAATGATAACACTTTAGATTGAACTACTAGGAGTGGAATCTATCTTGAGGAAAAAAAGAAGGGGGTGGACTTTATATACTAAATACAGCCCCACAACATTTATGAAATTCAACCAGAAGTTTTGTGGACAAAGGAAACTAATGGTCGATCACTCGGATTTCTGTCACAATTAGATGATATATTATTTATTTTCTTATTATATGAATGTATAAAGACTATAAAAGATGATAATATGATAATACGATCTTCCAATAATCGTCTTCTTGTCTAATTATCAGCTCCTTTGATAAAATAGGGCATGAGTGAGTTAGGGTATTACATACCACCAACCAAGTAGTCTTGATGGGGATTAAAAGAAGAGTCTCATTTTCTAACCCTCCCTAAAAGGGAGGGTTAGATCTACGGTACTTGAACCTATATAGTTATCTCTCTTCTAACTCTAGGGTGATTGAACTAGCAAATATGCTGATAAAAGAAAATATGATCTTGGGATCTTTATAACCTAAAATTATATCTTCCTTTTAATAAGACTCGAAGATGCAAATCTAGATTCACTCTCTTTTCATAAATCATTGATTCCTGACCCTTTAGAAATATTCTACTGATATATCAAAGGTTTATAACATCACCCTAAAGGTTCTACTGATATATCAAGGGTTTAGAACCATTATCTTTCTGACCTTTATAGAGAGGATACATGGTAGCTTAAGTCGAACTAGTATGGAATTGCATGTGTGTAGCATATAGGTAAACAAGTATGATTATTTCTATACAAAATGAATTATTTTGTCTTCATTATACCCTCATAAGTCTCACTCTCTCTCTTGTTGGCATGAATAACTCTTTTTTCTAGGCGTAGTTTGTATAGTCCTTTTTAGCATTGGAAATGGACAGAATTAGAGTTGTTTCAATACGTACTTGAGGACCAATCTTGCTCCATACTATGTTAATTCGTATTGGGATTGATTTAGGATAGCACATGGGACCGACTCAAATTCATGGTGGTAGTCAATGTATTGTATCCAATGGAACACAGAACTCAACGAGCTATGCATAAGAGTAGTCGGTCTTCCAAAAACCTGGGGACCAAGAAGTAAAGTAGACTGGTGGAAATAGAAATGGTCGAAAGACGTCATGATTTCATTACCCTTATAATATTGATATCTAATGAACCACAAAACCTAGTTGATCTGTCCAGTACCTTCCTAGACCAGTACATTTTTCATAGATACTAATGATCATCCACCAATCATTCCAACCTTCTTATGTGATGACACCTTCATCCTCGAGCATCAACGAATTTCTTTCTCTAGTACTCATAAGAACTACTTCCTGACTCATGACTGGGTTTTTGGGTTCACCACTCGATCTTCAACAAGGTGAACTTTCTCGTCTCCCATATGTTCATGTTCCCACTGCTCGGATAAGACAGGGGGTCTATTGCATTGACTACCTCTTCGGTTTATTTATTGGTGGTTACAAAACATCATATGGTTCTGCTATCATAACGGTCTGGTACTGCATTGGTTGCTTGGTATACGGGGTTGGTCCTAGTTAGTGATTGGTTTTGGGGGTTGGTTTTGAAATTTCATGGGTTTTATTTGAATTGGGATGCTCATATGACCTCTGTTTTTCTCTCGTTACTCATTGCCCTGGGTTCACTGCATTTTCAAAAGCTACCTGCCACATCAGGCCCTTTCTCACTACTAGATAGAATGATCGATCTCCCACTACTCACTTCTTTCGTCAAATGGTGGAATACATCACATCAACCAGATAGCATGAGCCGCTCTAATATAGAAATACATGAACTGATGAATCATCCCATCTGGTCAAATGTTTCCCTTTCCTCATGTGCTGCCTTTTTATTGTTCGTTCTGGAAATAAGACTGTTGTTTCCTTCATTTTCTAAAGAATGAATGGGGTAGTTCGTTGAGTGGGGGTTGATCCTAGCTTAATTTCATCCTTAGGGTTGAGTGGCCTATCTTATACTATAGAGTAGAGTACTGGTCCAATACCAATCAAATCAATAGTATTACTTCTCATTGTCGAATGAACAAGCGGTACGGGGGGAAACTACGGAATAGATGGATAAATGGGTGGTGGGAACAATGGAACTATTGGAATGGAGTTGGTGGTGAATATTATAGTAGAGTACTTGATTATGGAAGGTGAGAAGGTATGACTTTGAATTGGTGGGTTTGGGGATTTTTGGCGGATGGGCTCGACTTTATATGCTATAATACCTGGTTGTTGGCTACATTGCAATACCAATCGAGTCACCAATGAGTCGATGCTAAACACTGGAATGAAAATGGTGTTGGGGGTCAGGATCAAATTCCAATGAATGTCTACTACCTATATTATACCGAATCAAATACTATGAATGGGTAGTATTTCTATGCTTTTGAAGGGTGGAAGAACACTGATGTTCATCCAGATTCGCCGAGGATTGAAGTTCGTTGTTGTACCCGTTTTCATCACTTTTATCGAACCCCTAAAAATGGATTAGTTCGGTGAGACAAAGTATCTATTTTGATACATATAAATGGAATGACACTATACTTTTATAATTATGGGAATATTTGTTCCATCTTCTCATTCTAATTCTTCACTGACTCCCAAACCACGAACTGGGGGCAGGGAAAGCCAAGGCAATACACGCACTTGCTTTATCTAGTGGCCAACCCCTATTACGAATTGGGTGAATCGAAGGGAGTTCAACACACAAAATAAGAGAAAGGGGAAATTCGGACTATCCAATCAAATGGACAAAACCAGGTACTCTTTTTATATAGTGTCGAAGTCCACCATTCCAATCAGCTCAAGGTATATTGCTAAATTCATTAGCACGTCCTTAGGCTAGTCTCAAGTACTCTTTTATATAGTGTAATTTACTATATATAAAGATTACCTATCTTATTAGACCCCATTCTCAAGCATATAGATAGTATATTTGAGAAACATTAGGGTCCCCCACGTGAGATGATTTCAAGGATCTTTGTTCTTACACTGAACTGGACATCAAATTGATAGCCTTCGATCTGCTCCAAGGTTACTAATCCATAATCTTGCTTAGTTTGTTGGGAATCTTTTCAATCATTTAATTTGACCATGTTCCTAACCATTTAATACAATCCTATGTCAATTTTATATCCATATTTCTTTTTTTCTGCTTTCAGCTTCCCCAGTCCTAGCGGGTTCATTCTCGATCCCAACTGAGCTCCGAAGTCAGTCATTGCTTCCTAATAAGAGTAATAGTAATCTACAACCCTCCATTATCCTCTGGCTTGATATAGGCAATAAAATTATACTTCGTAAACCTAAATGGGAATAGGAGTTAGGGGCGGAGAGCTATTTTGTTTCATCAGTTCCCCAAAGGAAAGGGGCTTAGGGGGGTTAGTAATTGTCTATAGCTAGAATAAAAACCTGTTCTTTTCTTGGATAATTTATATCTAAGGGATATAAAGGTGATACTAATATATCAAGGGTTTAGAACCTCACCCTAAGGTGTAAAAAATTTTAGAACCTCTGGTGAATGATTTCTTTCCAACATGCCTTCCTTTTAGTCATAGATCTATCATTACTGACTAAGGAAGGGAAAATGTGGAAGATTTCCAATCATTTTGAAAATGTCATACCTTCCTTCTCATTTGATCCGAGGTACTTTGTATTTACTATTCCTCTTGAAATCACTGTGTAATTAGACAAAGAAAGTCTTTCACCAAGCTGACTGAATGTTGTACCCCTTTCTACTTAAATTTTCCTTTGAGTTCGATTTATTCTTACTTAGTAGGATGGAAACCCGTGGAGTTCGATCCAAACAAAATTAGAATGTCGGAAAGAAAATCCAATTCAATCTTGAATTCCTTTTAACTTCTAGGATTTTAAAAGAGAAGAAAGAGATGGGATTGACCAAATAGAAATGTGCACCTTCTTCATACTATAACTTATCATGAGTACTTCCCTCCAATGCCTCAGTTTAGGATGTGATTGATTGATGAGCCTTCTATCTCCTTCGGTCAAGTAAGGCTGAATGAATCAAGGGATGAACAACTTATATGATTTCTTCCTTCTCTTTCAGAAGGGGAGAATGAGGGGAAGAAAAAGATTCCTGGTTGTACAGTGGGACCCCGTTCTCAACTAATTGATTATCCAGACCTCTTTTGTCACCCAAAAACTATCATTCCTGTTGAACCATCCCCATTTTCTTCTTAGGTGAACCTCATTTTCATTTTACCACTATGATATTTCACAACATGGCCTCTTTAAGAAACCATTTATTTTGAATGGAAGTTGTGAGACATATTTGCTTCTTTTACGACTTATTCAACCCGCTCAACCTCTGTGTTGAGCAATCAGAACTGTCTCGTCAATGATAGAACTCCCTATCCTTCATTACCTCCAACCAGATTTCTATTTATCTTCTCCCTAGATCTAGATTTCTAGGTTTTGAACCAGTAGGATTACGAGGTTGGTTTGGGATTTAGAAAGCAAGTTGAATTTATACTCCGCAATTACAAGTAGTTTGACCACCGTGGAAAACATATATATGTTAAAAGAGTATGATGGGACCAACCCTTAAGCATCATAGGGCGACACTATTAGAAGAGTACTGAAGACCTTGAACATCCCGTTGATGAGTATATTGGTGATTTTACAAAATAATCACTCAGTGACTACTTTTTGGAAAATACCATATAGAGATGATACCTATGGTGGATGCTCATGAAGATGAGAAAAATATTTTTTTCAATAACAGAAATGACCTCTTTGATATGTGAGGTGCCAGAGTCACCTTGTCTGATATGGATATTGATTTCCATATTCCGAGAGAAAGGAAGGTGGTAGGGTAGAAACCAAACCCTTATAAACTGTGTAGCAAAGTGGTGGCGAGAGTAGCGTTGCAAAAGAGAAGAAGCATGTTGCATGAGTTCCTCCAATGATTGATTAATGTACTGAATCCACCCTCTAGCTCTCACATCTTTTTCTTTTAGTAATCTTGGTTACTTTGGACATCAACTCTTCTTATATATTCTGACACCCAAACGCATGCTTAGAACAGATACTCCCCACATCAGCCAATAGAGACTCTGCCTCTACAGCCAGCATCCTGTCATGGATCACCTTTATAGAGTTTATCACTAGTTTTACAAGGTGATCACTCATCTATTTTTTGGAATCCTTTATATGAAAATCCTCGTGATTCGTGAGAGCCATAACAGTCGTTCTAAGCTCCACTAGAACTACCACCCTCTCTGAAATTTCATCCTTGCGTTATATGCTATTTACTTCCTCGAACCTAGTGCTCTGGTTTTCCTCTAATTCAGTTTGAGAGTTGCTGCTTGGAGAAGAAGTCTGAGCACCCATTTTGGAAGTTGTACCAACTCTGCTAACGGATTAAAGCAAGAAGGCAGGAAAAAAAACATGATCCAGTGTGGTAGCCATGTATTCTTATAATATAAGGTTCAGCTGCCTGTAAGTTGAGAGGACCAGATTGGGATATATCTATCATTGAGAGGGGGTTGAATCAATGTTGGGGAGTTTTAAAACCAATTCCAATTTTTATCCTTTTACCTCTTGACCTGTTAGGATATTGATTCTTTTATTCTCTTTTCCCTGTCGCATGCAATAATAAAAAATAGTAAAAATATGCACATGATATTTTTACAAGGTCCACCAATCAATAAGAGTAGTTAAGTATTTTCCATGCATGAAAATGACCAGTGCATGGATTATCCACTATTATGTGATATGATATTACAGTGGAGTGTCTAGGAAAGCAATCCTCTATCCATTTTGAGTCCCAAAAATTTAGAAGGGGGTAGAAAATAATCATCTTCCCAGGACTGGTGATAGCCTAGCCCAGCATGCAGCCTCTAGCTAGTTCTTTATACTGCCTAGGGAGAATGTCTTCTTCCTTCTTCAAAAGGTAGGTTCTAATCTTGGTCTTCTTTAGTGATTTTCACTTGATTACTTTCAAAGCAGTAGGAAAAAAATTCTTCCTTCTTTCTTTCTCTTATTCTCTAGTGCAACGCTAACTACACTATACTTCTTCTTTTCTTCCTCTTGGTGAAACAACCAACTGCACTAAAACTTCTTCTCTCTTCTTGGAATGAATCACATCCACCAATGTGATTATTTAGGAAATGAAGATTGGTTCACTTGGCATCATCGGAATCAAACTGCCTTGAATAATTTTCAACCTTCATTTGGGCATACTCTGTTCTTCTTCTTCTCTTATTTCTCTTTGACACAGTATAATAAGGAATAGTACTGCAGTGTCTTAATCTCTCTTTTCTTCAATCCTCAATACCAATACATGAGTGTATTTGCATAATTCCTTCATCCTTTGTGCAGATATGATATTAGTTGCACGTATTCCTCCTCATCACACAAGAAAAAAAACCCTTTCAAATAGTGTATATAAATCGTGAAACCAGAGGGTGTTCACCTTCATGAAAGTGTATAGCTCCACGGGTCTTCTTATTCATGTAGAGGATGCGTGATTCTTCTTCACAGAACCAGGGATGATTCGTGGATCTGTCTTCATGATGCACTACATGGGTGAGTATTCACTAGTTGTGTACTCATGTGATCTCCTTCACAAAACACCGCTAGGAATTGAGAAAACCAATCACTTGTTTGTGATTTCTTCTTCACACAAAGGGTGCGGTTCTCCTTCACAAGACACTTAAAGAGGGTATAGTGCTTGTTAAGGTCATGTGGTACCCTCAAATTTTTCATGCACCCTTCTAGGTGATTTTTGCGTAAAATTCAAACCTTCCTCATAAAAACACCTTTTGGCGTGAAAACGGCTTTTCGCGCAACTCTCCTTTTTCGCACAGCACTGGCTTTTCACGCAGCACTTCACTTTTTTGTGTCGTACTCTCTTTTTCATGCAGCACTTAACTTTTTCATGCCGCACTCTCTTTTTCACACAGCACTTCACTTTTTCACGCCACACTCTTTTTTTCATGCAGTACTGGCTTTTTTCACGCAACACCCTCTTTTTTGCGCACTACTTCTTCTTTTCGCACACTTCTCAATACATCAATTTTTCCATGCATCAGAGCTCGGGATTTGTCTAAGTGTCGAGCCTTAACAAATGAGAGGGTTTCACCTCATATTTATAGGCATTTTTGACCCTGTATGTAAAACACTAATTCGTGCGCAAAACCCTCTTCATGCGTGTAAAAACTCTTTCACACAACTTCGTATTTGGCGCAATTCTCCAATATTTCGTGCACCTCATTCCCTTTCCAATTCTCAAGATTATGATCTCGAAACACCTATTTTGCAAAAAAACATCATTCCTCGATTTCACGTACCACACCAAAATTTCACGCAGCCTTTATTTTTCGCGCAGCCCAGTGATATTTTGCACATCACTTCATTTTTCATGCATCCTGCTCGTATTTCATGCACAGCTTTATTTTTCATGCATCCCACTCATATTTTTCACATCCTGAAAATATTTTTTGCAGCCTTTTTATTTTTCACGCACCCCACTATTATTTCACACATCCCACAAATATTTCGCGCAACCTTTATTTTATCGCGCACTTCTCTTAAATTTCCATGCACTTCATGTATTATCCATTTTTTGATGTTCCGATCTTGAATCATGCCTTGCAAACAAAAATCTAAACCAGCATCAATCTTGCACGCAACATCCATTACCAAAAAAACATTTCTTCATCTCTCAATTTTCAGGCCCTAAAATTTGGCCAACACTGGAAAATGACGCCACCTTAAACTGTTCTTACATGCCACCTCCAGATTGTTCATTCCTTTGTCATTTATTTCTTAACTTCTTCCCATAATCATTCTTTAGCTTTATCATGAACCCCACTATCGTGATATATATCCTGTGATAGACCAGATTTAGCATCATCAGAATTAAAATGGAAATTACTGAAACTTCCCTATCTTCCAACAGAATCATTCCTTCCAATCAAAACTGTATATGACTGGCATCATCATTTATCCCCCGTTCCTTCATAATTCTTGCTTCACAAGTTCTCCTGACTAATGATATTTGTGAAATACAAATCAACAAAGCATCGTCTCCTTTGATCACCATTCTTCATTGTTTTAGACAATGTGTCGCCTTTGATACATGTGCTTTGAACTTAGGATCAGCTCAACAATCGTCTGAATTTACTTCATAGAGAATTTTACAAGTATTAAATTAAATGATATGATTTCATAACAATTATCCAGTCATCCTCACTTCATCCATTCTCCATTAACTTTGGAGTCCTTCATTTTGTCTGATATTGACAACTGTTGACAACAAATACAATCTTCATACACAAAGTGGTTCCAGCATAATTCAAATGTCACCTGTTGATATTACTCTCCTAGAAGATAAGAATTCCTTTTTTATGAGATATACTACTAAGGATTCAGTCCATAGATATTTTTGGGCTTTCTGATCATAGAGATTCCAGACTCAGTAATGTGACTATGTTTTCCTTCGGCAATCCCATTATGCTCTGGACAAGCATGACAATTGATGGGAAATTCCAGCTTGATATAGATAATCAAAAAATATTTTTGATGCTTTTTAAGTTTATACAAATAAGAAGTGGATATCCTGGTTCCTATAGAGTAGTAATTGACTAATAGATAGCATTATTTACTTTTGGAAAACGAAAAATATTCGGAATAAATTTAGTTATCTTACAGGGAAGAAGAAGGGGAATGAACTCGACTCAACTGATAAAGGAATCTTTCTTCCTTTAGAATTACACATATTTTAAATAATGATCTCATCAATACAGATTAATCAATGGTTGATCTACTACCTATATTATACCAATGCTTCTAGCTTTCCCATAAATAAGGGAAATAATGAAGTTGTAGAGGCTTTAGGGGTGAGTCATCTTTCTTTGAGATCTTGATGTCGGAGAGGACTAGTATAATCAAGATAGACTATAATGAAGAGTACATGGTTATAATATACCAAAGGTTTGGTCCTTATGAAGGAGCATATGGAATAATACAGTCATCGGGAAAGACATAGAAGTTTATTGAAATCACTTAAGAAAGACTCTCCACTGTATTCTTCCATCCAGGACCAGAAGTCACTTTTTTCTATCCCTTTTTCAGGACTTGAAACTCTTTTATCCTTTACAATCTGTAGAAAAAGTAGTTCCTTCCTTTGGTTCATGTCTTTCTGAAACAAAGACGTCATTCTCAGTACTCTTCCAATAGTGTTGTGCTCATGACTACTAAAAGGAAAGTCACTTCAGAGTGGTTTGAATCCACGTCGTGGGAACCTTCCAAGAACTTTTTTCTTCCTCTATATTCTCAGCTACTTCACCCTATTCGGTTTAGAAAGTTGATACTGATATATCAAGGGTTTAGAACCTCACCGCTAGGTGAGATATTTGTGTCTTGCTTGGATAATCTTCACTGAATAAGGACCAGGTATAGTTGGTCAAAAACTATAGTTCCCCTTAGACTGATCCAGACCCCCTCCCTTATAAGGCTATGGAAAGAGGATATGAAGATGCAAGACCATGAGATTTTTATGAAATATAAGTACTTGAAATGATACCGTGAGAGGAACTGTCGATGTCCAACCAGGCGAATGAGAGTGATAGCCCGAGCCCACCTGCCACCCCTGACCAACTATCCTACTATAATATAATATACAACATGATAGTTTTCTAGTTTTAGGACACCAGTGCAGCTATTGGCATAGAATTTTTCCTTTACACTGAAGGACTATATAACGGGAGTATATTAGATATTCTTGATTTTATCATATTGACATGGGGGTTTGATCAACCGTTTTGTTTGACTCGGTGACCCCTTTCCTAAACTAGATCATGTAGACCTAATCCCATTAGCCATGAAGTGTCATTCTAGTATTTATTATCTAAATTCCACCACTTTGACCATATCATGATGTGATATTGGAGCTATGATTTTCTAAATGCCGATGAGTCCTCTTTCCCCAGCGAAAACTCACCCATGAGTATAGCTACTCAATTTATTTTGTCCTCCAGAATCATTTCACTATTTCTAGGCATCCACTCTTTATTATATCATTTCTGACTCGAGGGAAACCACCCTAAAGGCATGCACCCATTCATCATGCATCAAAGTGGCGGACATGGTCATTAGGAAACCTCTCGTGTATAGCTATGATTGGAAGCCAGAGGAAGGGTCAATTTCCAAGGGGCTGAAACTTTTCTCTAGTACTACATAGAAAGAGTACTTGAATCTACTCTAATAGTATTGGTCAGGGTGGATGAAATGGCCATGGGACTCATAGAAGGTAATCCAGTGCCACATGTTCTCTCTTTGTAATGTTATGACATGTTCCTTCCTTTTCCATATAGGCTTAGCCAATACTCTGGATACAGGTGTTTCTGACCTCACTGCATTGATCCAAGATGAAATGATATCAAACACAATTCAAGGGATGAGTGAGGGTTGTGAGGTGTTCCAGAATTCCTAGTGAAATGGTTGTGTATTCCTCCAACTCATGATCGAGTTCAATACAACCACCACAACCCATGAGGCAATGGGGAAAGGTTTTTGGGCTGGAAAGAGTGTGGATTTCGGAGTTGTGTTACTATCATAACTGAAGGAAACCCATCATGCTATTACAACTTGAAAAATCGAGTCAACAGGACACCCTTGGGGGAAGTATGAGATTCCCACTTCCATTTGAAAGCAGGGAATATACCCATCATCAAGTTTTTCCCAACCACTACTTCTTCATCGATATATCATACCATCTCTGGACCATGTAATTTCCTTTTGAGTTGGCCTTGATTTGGACACTGGAAATATTGACCTTGTTGGTATTGGAAGCTCAACACCTTGCTATATGTGATTCGCCAGTACTCTTCTCATAGTGAGTACTCTACTCTAATAGTCCTGACCGATCAAAGAGATGGCCAAAAAAATGGAAGGCAGCCACTCAGGTTGATATAATATAGGTAGTAGGCCTTTGGGGTTATTCAGTATCAACAGAGTGACCGATCGAGTTGATTCCATCCATTCCACTCAGGACAAGTCCATATCCATTCAACACGACACTCATTGCCAAGAAGTTCCTTCGGTGGTGTACGATTTGAGTATGATGATCCCTATGGGTGAGACCTTCGGTTCATGGATAAAAACCCATCACCCATTCAGAATGATGGGTTGATCTATAGTGGGTGGTGTAAAGATTTGGGTAGGCGAAGAACCGATTGACCATATGGATAGTTCATCAAAAGGCACCAATGGACTGTCAAGATCCCTGGTGCTGATATATATTGAGAAAACTTGGATTTTCACCTGCTTCAATTCCTTATCCCTATTAGTATCTTTCTTTCCCCAAAAAAGTCTAAACCTCACCTTGGTGATGTATTCATGAGCAGTTTTCGTATACTGATAAGGATAAAGAACTCATTAGTGGATCCACTACCCGGCTGGAGTCCAATTAGTATAATATAGTCAGACCACTATAGGCACCCCTATAGGAACCTTTTTTGGTTACTATAGTGGTTCCTAGAGTGGTCCTCCTATAGACTATATAGAAGAGTACCTGGAAAGATTATAATGATCTATCACTCTATAGTTAAGACAAGGTTACCACATGCCCTATTTTCTTAGCTTCTCACACTTCCTTCTAATATAAATGGTTAGGATGTTGACATACTATTGAGAAGATTCTAATTTTTTGTTTCTAAACCATGCCCTTCCACAATGAAATATCTCACGGAGAGAGGTTCTGTTATATGAAATCAAAATGTTGACTACCATTCAACTGTGATGCATTCTTCCCTTGAAACTTGGTAACATCTCTAAAACTATATTTAAGAGTACCCAACTACAATTGCATTACATTAATCAGCCATCTTGGCAGGAAAGAGTTAATAGATAGACCTTGAAATCAGAGACAAGTACCCTTCTAATAGTGTGGCATGAAAATGGGTACTCTTATATATAGTTATAGAGAAGATAAGAGTCTTTTGAGACTATTAGAGTAGTGTGCAGAATGTCCAATACTCTTCTAATAGTGTGGAAGTTCACTGATAGAGAAGAGGATTTTTCTTGCTTCTTCCCGCTAACATCTTGGAAAAGTCAGTAACCACAGAGTCTTTCATACTCCTTTAATAACCCAGGAGAAACTAGATAGATATTAGGAATGAAAATCTACCATGTAGTTTCCTACATTAACTTTTTGGGTGATCTACTACATGGTCAGTTTACTTGTGACTTCCAAAATCACTCTCTTCAAGTTGTGGGGTTATACCAAGAAAGGAGTTAGATGACCTGATTCTTACATAAAAGTGAAGCTTGATTGTAGTTTTCAGGAGGATGGGTCAAAGAGGTTAAATATTGGGAGTGATTGATCTATTTTTTCCACCTTACTTCTCCTTTTAATGAGGGATGCTATGTACATGGGGTTTGGAAGGATTTTTTCCTGAATTTCCTTCTTTATACTTAGCCCAATCTAGAAATGGTGTAGTATAAGCACATGAAAACTTTAGTGAATAGTTGTAAGTGATGTATTTTAGGCTCTGGAATTTTAATGGAGACCCTCGGGTATATCATGGTCCTGATTCAGTAGGGGATTAGAAGAAAAAACAAGAGAGTCTAATGGCCAGGTGAGGAGGATTCATGCCAAATAATTCTAGCCACATGACATCTCAGAAAAAGATGCTCAAGTATTTCAGGAA
This sequence comes from Viscum album, assembly GCA_963277665.1. Classification (NCBI taxonomy): domain Eukaryota; kingdom Viridiplantae; phylum Streptophyta; class Magnoliopsida; order Santalales; family Viscaceae; genus Viscum; species Viscum album. Next base: position 1,039,020,867 of record OY728135.1, on the reverse strand, counting down.
TATTGGACAGTGAAGACTTTATCCCCCCTCCAGATAATTGATGCTAATTTGCTTCTTATAGGTAATCTATTTCATGCACCTTTAGTTTGCATAAGTCTTTCTCGGTTAGATTTCCTATAAGAATTGTAGGATCATTAGAGAGAAGTAAATACGAGGATTTCACATTATGGATCCCTGAATTGTTTGGAGTCCATATCATAGTTTCATCATTATTAGTTTTAGGTCTTTATAATAGCCTCTATGATGGCAGGTTCAAAAAGTTTGGAAATAAGTTGAAAATTCCATCTTCTGGGATTTTGCAACATGATTCCATCCACGGTTTGATGTTATGATATTATGGAGTAGTTTTTCTTGGTCGTGGTCTTCAATTTTGGAAACAAATAGGGATCAACGTGGTCTTCCCACACAGTGATAGAGGATCTTGAGTTCACTTAAAAGCGAAATCCTTTTCGGATAATATATCTTGAGCACCCCTTTCTAGATCCATGAAGCTGCATTAGGGGTAGGAGAAGCAAGAAAATAAGAATTTCTAATCAATTTTGATTTGAGAACTTGGAGCTGGTGAGAATTTTTCATCCCAACTTGGCAAGAAATGAGAGATATGGGTGCTGGTAGCTTCTATGATCCATGAGTTTAGTTCCTAGTAGAATCTTTTCAAACTCATCCACTAGCTTTTGAATTTTAATTCTATATTTGTATGGATTCTAATTATCCTTTAGAAACTCTCCTCAAGCGCTTTGATGATTTCTTTCGTAAAGGGGTATGTTTCTGCTATTGATTCTTAGTCTTTATTCTCTAGTGGTAAGAGGAGCATAGGGATGGTAGGAAGTAAGAGAGAAGATATAGGTGAATAGAATTCTCTTTTGGGGAATCGCGTTTGTGACTATATATGAAGAGTACATTTTCACTGGCTTTAGACACCAATTGAGAGGAGGGATCTCGAGTGGTAAGAATATTTCATAGATAGTTCAGTAGTTAGGAGCTTCCTCTGTTTTCCCTATCCAACTCTCCAAGAGAAAATCCAGGTTTTTTAGATGAATTACTAGTCATCACCATTATTCTTACAGGAATTACCACCTTTGATAGATAGAGGACTTCTTCTTAGAAGTAAATCCAGTTCATATAGTGATTTGTGTGTGAAGTTGTTTATAGCTTCTCTAGTTTTCGTAGTATGGTCATCCAAGATTTCCTTTTTTTAATATACTCAAACCGGGTTTTTTTCTGATTTCCTGGAAGGAATTAAAGGAAATATTTCTATGATCTGTCTATTCAGGCAGGTGTAGGGGACCTTGAGTGATAGAGATTATGAAAATACACCACGATAGCAATTTCTATGATGTTGTTGGGAATATCTATCTTTTGGGACTCCGAGGGCCTCTCCTACTTACAGTAATATAGTCGAATACGATAGCTATAAGAACGCAATGACATTGATCTTCCTTCTTAGTCTGCATTTAGTGATGAATCTCCAATTCCTAGATTTCAAAGTTCTCACCTACAGATTGATTTATTCTAGGCGTCAACAAGTGAACAGTGGAGTACATAAAAGACAAAAAAGAGGAGAAAATTTCTCTTTTCTGTCACTATTAGAGTAGAGTATTATCTCCTCTGTCATCGAATTAGAAGTCAAACCTATTCAGTATTGGCAATAGAGGCTTTGGAGAGTCTAATTACCTTGCTTCTCACTTATAGAATTCAAATGGAAGAGCTTTATACCATGTTTTTGATGAACACTTACCCACTTCAAATGATGTAATATTGACTACTCTACTGCATTAGATCTTTATCGATCTCATTTAATAACTATTTATAAAGGGATTATACTGATATATAAAGGTTTAGAACTCAATTGATTCATACTCCATTTTCCAATTCCAGACCCATCCATATTCGCATTTTTATTTCACTCCATATCGTACCCCACTTTTCACCCCTGGTCATTTCCAAGTCCTCACTGGGATACTTCATGAATCATTGGGATACATGATTCATGTATCCCAATCAATGACCAGGACATACCAGGGTAGCTAGGTATCATCCTATATCGATGCTACCAATCACACCAACCAATGATGTGATCAAGCGGGTTATGGGCCCATGCTAAAAGATATAAACCTCCCCCTTGATCCCTGATCAAGGAGGGAGTGAAGACATTAAGGCACAGACCAGATTCGATGATGTCACGAGTGACCAAAACATTTACTATATCTATATAGTTTGTTGAATTTCTGCCTCAGTGGCAGTCTTCAAGTCAAAAGAATTGAATGTCCTTGTCAGCCTCCCTTTCAACCCCATCCGTTGGGATATGTGACAAAACATGTGTGATCCAATAATGGTAAGGTCATAGTCTATTACCAATATTATACACTGATAAGGATAAAGAACATATAGTTTCCTATAGAAAACACTCTAGCTTTACCTTATCCAGCGGTATCAAACCCTTCATCATAATCAATACGCTTATCATCACCTTTCATAGATACCCAATAGTTCCCCTCATATATGGAAACCAACAAGAACCAAATTTTTGGGCTGACATCCTTTCCCCCAACCTACCCTATATAGGTATACTATTATCTCGCTTTCCTTTCGGGTGACATTTTCCTTTTTCCCTTCTTACCATGCTTAAGAATAGGATGAATCTCATTGCATTGCGGGTATTGAAAATTGTGGTTACCACTAAAGAAATAATAGAATGAAAATATGAATTAGTTAATTAGGTTCTAAACCCTAATATATTAGTATCTTCAACTGATATCTAAGGGTTCTAAAGGGTCACGTAGGATGTTTTTTTCTGTGGAATATTTTCTTGGTAAGCACTTCGATGTAGCCAATCTACCTTCATACCGGTTCTATAGACATGGGAAAAGAAATAAGTACTTTTCCTATATAGATAATACTTCATTAAGTAGGTAGTAGTAGGGGAGGAAGGGGTCTCAGTTTCTTGCTCATCAAGCGAGTGAGTAGATCTTACAATGACTACTAGTGACTAGCAATAAAAAACAGTGCACATTGGACCAATATATATTGGAAAATGTAAGTAATTCCTAAACCCCTTACTAAAAACTATTTCATTTCCGATTTCCTACTGAAAGGGTGAAAAAAGATATGAAGAAAGAGGATTGGTAGTGGCAGGTTTTTGATTTTAGACGAGGATAAGGATATGAAATAGAACAGAGGTATGGGATATAATCCATTAAAAAAGTACTATAAATAGATCAATAGTTACTATATTGACATAAGATATATTGTTTCTGTAACACCCCGAGCTTCCACGATATGCTTCTCTTTCAATAATGCAATAGCTTTCGTTGTACGCAAGTTCGAGATTCTAACACACCGCGACCAATCAAAAAATCCATTATGAATAGTAATACACAATTTTTGAAATTATATATATTTTATATTTCAAAATGGACTTCATTTTTGGATTCGGAATACCGAAATTAGCCTATGTTGAATTTTTGGTATTTTTCTGAGAACTTCCAATTTTTTATGAATAGTGAAAAATACTTAAAAACAACTTTTTAAATAAAAATAATTTATAGTGATAAATTATACTATTGAGTGGGTTTAATGTTTAATTAGAATATATTTTTACCATTTTATCCAATGGTGGTCATTAGAATTAATTTCACTTTGAAATTGTACATAAACAATTGTCAATCTTTTGATATATAATGTTTCTTAAAAACACACTATTTGTTGTGACAGCGGAAATTAATTATAAAATTAATTAATGAAACTTATATGTTTGGAATTTTGTAAAATATACATCATTTTTGAACTCGGAATATCAATTATTTCTTAGGGTGAAATTGTGGCATTGTTCTGAAAAACATCAATTTTTGATGAATAGTGAAACCACTAAGTGGTAGTTAAAAAACTGATTTTTCGTTTAAATGAAACATTACCACTTCTGTGATTTGATTTTCAAAAATCGAACATACAAGGGTTTCATTAGGAGGTAAAATGTGGTTCAATGGGATAAAATAATTTTTTGGTGAATAGTACCTTTTAAGTTTAATTAATCACGAATAAAGGTAATTAGTGAAATTTAAGGTAAAAATGGTATTATAAAAATATGAAAATACCCTTAAACTTGTCCAAACCTTATTGGATTAGTCATTGACGACCAATAAAATCCATGGGTCAACATGGGGACCCCATGGATCCACTTGGGTAAGAAAATGACAATAATAACGTTTTATTTAAAGTAAAAAATAAAAGTGTCACAAACATGAGTTGTTTTACTAAAACACTTATTACGTGGGGTTATATAAGGTAACTTTTAGACTATAAATATTCTTTGGAAATCCAAAAATATTTCCTACATCATGATATTTGTTTTATAATTTTTGTACATTATATAAATTAAATATTTTATGAGACCAAGATGATGCAACGATTACCTCATTAATTAACGATTTAAATAAAATGAAAAGATATTGTAAAATATAAGACGTAAACTTGTCAAAAACTTATTGGATGAGTATATTTAGAACCCTTATTACCTTATCCTCTAAATATATAAGTTTGGGACCTTTAAAATCCAAAGCTCATTATATAATAAAGTAACATTTCACAACTTTCCAAGAGTGCCCCTCCTTTCCTCTTATAAAAGGCCCCCACCACTACCACCTTATTCACACATTAAAAGCCTTTTGGCTCGGCCAAACTCTGCCAAAATACTCTCTAAACTTCCCTCTCTTACTCCTATAAGCCTCACTTTGGGCATAAGTCTCCCCAAGGAAGCCTTTGGCTGAAATCAAAAAAGAGTTACCCGATTTTAAGGTAATGTCTTCTCTTATGTTATTTTGTTTTATTTTGCTTCTCCAACCCCTTAAACTCTTTTTATTCCTTTATTTTATAAACAAACCGGTATATTAAATATACTAGGATGTTTTTATGATAACAATTTGATTTAAACTTACACACACCTTCATCTAATGGTTAAAGAACATACTGTTTCTGTGGTTGGCGAATTTCTGCCTCACGAAACGATGATTGTTCAATATTCTTTTAGCACCTCTCATGGTGGACATTATGATGACACTATTTTTTATATATGATATATATTATATTTTTTTTCTTATGATTCTGTATTTTTCATTTATGGAATACCTTTACGATTTCCATTATGGGTAAACGTGATAATTTCATTTTAGGAAATGCGGACTACCGCCACCTCAAAGTGATTTGAATCGTTAATGCCATATGTGGGATGTATAAAGGATGGAGTAAATGGTATTATACATTATATTATACTGGGATTATATTATACATTTATATAATTATGACTTAATTCCATTAAATATAAAATAGAAATGAAAGTAGCGGTTATGCGTATGTACGGCTTTCCGTCTCCATGAACGGTGCATTTCATTTCTTACATCTAAATGTTATGTAATATTTTAAATGTATGTATATACTGGATATATAGGATATATATGATATCTATAACAGGAATATAATTCTGGATATAATGTATATTCTACCACATAAACAACTTGTAATTATAAGAAGTTTATTTTTGACTCAAGTACCAAAGATCGACAAAATGATCGTTATTAACTTAAATAATTACATATTGTTCCTAAAATGGGGTTAAGTGATATAAAAGGAATAAAAAAATTGAAAATGTTCTAAATAAATTATAAATTAACTCTAGTTTAGTATTCAGGAGGTTAAAGAACGGTCGAGTCAAGTCAGACACGAGGTAAGGGAACTTCTTAACCCAATTTCTATTCTTTGGGTTAATCTCCTACATTCAAATTATGTCATGATATTATTATCTACAATATTCTATTTGTACTTTCATTATGTGTACTTATATTGAATACACATAATAGATCTAATTTATTTAAAAAATGATCTTTGTAAGGGAACTTCTTAACCCAATTTCTATTCTTTGGGTTAATCTCCTACATTCAAATTATGTCATGATATTATTATGTCCAAAATTCTATTTGTACTTTACTTATGTGTAATTATAGTGAATACACATAATAGATCTAATTTATTTAAAAAATCAATCTTTGTAAGGGAAATTCTTAACCTAGTTTTTATTCTTTGGGTTAATCTCCTACTTTCAAATTATGTCATGATATTATTATGTACTATCTTGTATTTGTACTTTATTTATGTGTACTTATAGTGAATACATATAATAGATCTATTTTATTTAAAAAATGATCTTTGTAAGGGACTTCGTCTCAATCTCCTTTCATTGAGGCATAATTTGTTTTATACACAACTTTCCTTTATACGGTGTATAAACCCCTTTGACTTTTACTTTTATTCAAAAGGAATATTTTTATACGAAGCGTTTTTATTAAACGACAAAAGGAATGTTTTTTCTTTCGTATGCGGTGACAACGACTTCTCTACCGCCATGTCTATTATTTGAGTTTCAGCTTCCTCTATAAGCCATAACTTTTTTTAAAAGAAAAATAAATACCATGTTTTACTTTTTTTTTATTTTGGTATTGAAAATGGTTTTGATAAGGTTTTTATTATATCAATGTGTTGTATTGATATCTTGTGGTTGAAATGTAAAAATATTATGTTCCCTTTATGCTTGTTTTATGTGATAAAATTATGTTATGGTTTATGATATGTTTAAACCTTTTCATATAAGTAATGTATTGGACTTAATAAGTGACGGGTGGAGCCCGCTATATCTCCTCGATGCATCGGCAGGTCTCATGAGACAAACTAGTGTCTTGGCACGAGGCCTTGACAAATTCTTATTTGTAGTCTTGGCACGAGGCCTTTTCTACATGGTTATGATAGTCTGGAATTATGCATTCCATCATTATGAAAGTGGTTATTGATATTGCATGTGATTATTCGACCAGTAGAATAACCATGTGAATAAGTAAATGGAATTATTTCATTTTACTTTTGCCATATTATGTTGAAGTTCAAGTGTAAAGGACTTTTGTTTTAGTTATACATTGCCTTAAATGTTAATGTTTATTTATGAAAGCTTCCGCTATATTGTTATCCTTACTGAGCATCTGAGCTCACCCCTTTCAATGTTTTAATTTTTCCAGGATGTGAAGAAGTATTTTAGGAATGACCTGCAGGGATAGTCTGAAAGGGATATGAGTGTGGAAAATGGATACTATGTTATTGTAGTTTTTCACTTTTTGATGTAATGTAACATTTATGAATGTATCTAGTGTTTCCAAGGATACTAAACTAATTGGTCTTTCGAGACATGATCTTTTGTGATCATACCAATGTTACACAATAATGCACCGACTCTAGGTAGGTGGGGTCGGGGCGTTACAGTTGGTATCAGAGGAAGTTTAGTACTAACCTTGAAAGATAGATTTAGATAAACTTTGATTAGAGCACATAGCCCAAAGATATACTTTGAGGATTAGTATAAAAGAACTTCCTAGAATTTTGGTATTATAGAGATTTTGTGAGTTTTCTGAGAAATACATACCTGTCTGGATACGAGCAGGTAGAGGCGGCTCTAGGACAGATGTACCTAGGGGTAAAACCCGAAAACACCGCTTTGAGCTAGACTCAAACGGGAACTGGTGCACGACAATAGGCCTTGCTGCACTCTTGGTTACGACACTCCCGGGGGATATTCTTTGGATAATTATAATTTTCTTTATAAACCATTATGAAGGGCTTATGAGTATATACCTCCTCAAAGAAAACATTTTTATGATTAATTATATCCATAAATAGATCAATTTATGTTAAGTGTTTTACAAGTATAAAATTATGTATTTTCATTCATAAACTAATCTAGTTTATTCCATTGTTTAGAAATGATGCCTAGTGGGAGGAATGGAAACCGTATCAATGCATGCACTCCGTGTAGGGATTTCCCTCCTGCTCAAGATAATTATTGTTGAGTTGGAGATACAACTGGTGCTGATCAACTTATTACCATACTGGGAAAACTCACTCAGGTTATGAATAATAACCTTACTTGTATGGAGCACCCTGATCCGCAACATGGAATATCAATGTTAGACCGCTTCATGAGGCAGCAACTGCAAACATTTAATGGGGGTACAAATCCATTAGTATCTGAGCAATGGATAAACTCCTTAGAGAAAATATGCCACGCATTGGGGAGTAGTGAAAGGGAGAAGGTCATTATGGCAGTTTACCGCCTCACTGTAGATGCCGATCAATGGTGGTCGCTGATTCAAAACACAAAGGAAGATGATGAAGTATCAAATATTAGAAAAATACTTCCCTCATGACCATCGAGCAGATATGGGAAGGAAATTTCTGAGTCTGAGACAAAAGGAGGATGAGAATGTCGCAAAGTATGAGGCTAACTTTACAAGGTTAGTGAGGTATGTTTCAGATTATATATGTTACCCAAGAAGTAAGATTTATCGTTTCTTTGATGGGTTAAAACTGTTTCTCCGTCGAGCCTTAGTCTCACAATATTTCTCGTCGTAAGAAGATATAGTATCATGTGCTATCAAGACATAAAAGGAATTATCTAATTCTTATGACAATAAAGTAAAGCAAGGGAAGAAGAGAACGGTGGAAAAAGAGATAGATAAAGGAGAAAAGGGAAAGAAGGATTTTCCATTATGCGATAATTGTGGGAAGAATCACCCTAGTACTTTCCTAAAAAGAATGGGATATTGTTATAAATGTGTAAAAAAAGGTCACCAGGCTCGTGATTGTAAGGGGAAGAAAGAGGCTATCAATGTTGAATTCTACAATTGTAGGGAAATGGGGCATTATTCAAATGAATTTCCTAAGCGTCAGGGAAAAATACCTCAGAAAAGTCCAAGGGATCAAGGACAATCTTATACTGTTACTACAGTTGAAGTGGAATAATTAATGTATTGGTGCTTTTGGACTCAAGGATTATATTCAGGTTATAAGAATAATGTGATATATATATAAGGATTGTACTGTAGTACTTGTTGTTTTCATTAAGGTTTTAATATGATGAAGGTAATAATATTTTTAGTATGTGATAATAAATGAAACTTTACTTTGTTTGGGGAATCTGATGAATTGATTTTGGAATTTAGAGACCTTTTAGAGAAAGTCTAGACAGAGGTATTTTGGATAACTATAAAGGTTGGAATGGATTAATTTGAACTTTGGATAGTATTGTTTAAGGTTAAAACATTTCTTAAGATTATTTTTGGAATATTATAATACTATAGTTTTTGGAAAAAGACAACCTGTTGGTCGGGGGATAACTCGTCGCGTCGGACAAAGCTGTAGGAATCGAACCCACAACCATAGTGCGACAGGCCTTTATTACCTACCATTATCCTACAGGAAGTCCCTGGTTGTTACAAAATAGTTTTCCTAATCTAAATGGTATGTGGTAATATTTGGAACCTTATACAATTAGGATAAATAGAATATTTTTGAGTTCTGTTACCATTTGGAGTGAAAGATGGGTTTGTGGTAAAAATTTGTTAAAGAATGAATGTCTACATGAAAAGTAAGTATATTTCCTTACGTTATTAGTAAATCTCTTAAATAAATTCCTCAACTTTATGAAAGGTAACGTAAAACAAAAACATTGTCGGTTAACTTTTCCAACTGGGGATTCAATGACTGTTTAACCAATCACAAGTTTGTGATTTTCTTGTGGTTAACTTTTTCCTAATCATGTTTTCTACAACTCTCCATCAAACCTTGATGGTTTGTCTTTCCTCCATATCTATATTTTCATAGAATCCTAGTATGGGCTATCTCGGTGACCTTTGTACTTATCTTTATTTCTTTTAAAGTTATATTTTCATTAACCTTATTTCCGATGTGGGTTTTCCAAAAAGGTATTTTCTATTTTCATCATTTTATTTTCAAAGAAAATTTTCAAATTGCGGTGACGCAATTTATTAAAGGAGGGGAGAATTTAACACCCTGAGCTTCCACAATACGCTTCTCTTTTAATAATGCAATAGCTTGCATTGTACGCAAGTTCGAGATTCTAACACACTACGACCAATCAAAACAGCCATTATGAATAGTAATACCCACTTTTTGAAATTATGTATATTTTACATTTCAAAATGGACTTCATTTCTGGATTCGGAATATCGAAATTAGCCTATGTTGAATTTTTGGTATTTTTCTAAGAACTTCAAATTTTTTATGAATAGTGAAAAATACTTAAAAACAACTTTTTAAATAAAAATAATCTATAGTGATAAATTATACTATTTAGTGGTTTTAAAGTGTAATTAGAATATATTTTTACCATTTTATCAAATGGTGGTCATTAGAATTAATTTCACTTTGAAATTGGACATAAACAATTGCCAATCTTTTGATATATATTGTTTCATAAAAACACGCTATTTATTGTGACAGCGGGAATTAATTATAAGATTAATTAATGAAACTTATATGTTTGGAATTTTGTAAAATATACATCATTTTCGAATTCGGAATATCAATTATATCTTAGCGTGAAATTTTGGCATTGTTTTGAAAAACTTCAATTTTTGATGAATAGTGAAACCACTAAGTGATAGTTAAAAAACTGATTTTTCGTTTAAATGAAACATTACCACTTCTGTTATTTGATTTTCAAAAATCCAACATACATGGTTGTCTTTAGGAGGTAAAATGTGGTTCAATGGGCTTAAAATAATTTTTTGGTGAATAGTAACTTTTAAGTTTAATTAATCGCGATTGAAGGTAATTAGTGAAATTTAATGTAAAAATAGTATTATAAAAATATGAAAATACCCTTACACTTGTCCTATACTTATTTTATGAGTAATGGAAGACAAATAAAATCCATGGGTCAACTTGGGGACCCCATTGAGCCACTTGGGTAAGAAAATGACAATAATAACTTTTTATTTAAAGTAAAAAAAAATTATCACAAACATGAGTTGTTTTACTAAACCAATTATTACATGGGGTTATATAAGGTAACTTTTCGACTATGAATATTCATTGGAAAGAAAAAAATATTTCCTACATCATGATATTTTTTTATAATTTTTATACTTAAAATAAATTAAATATTTTTTGACACCATGATGATGCAGCGATTACCTCATTAATTAACGATTTAAATAAAATCAAAAGATAATGTAAACTCTAAGACTTAAACTTTTCAAAAACTTATTGGATGAGTATATTTCGAACCCTTATCTCATTATCCTTGAAATATATAAGTGTGGGACCTTTAAAATCCGAAACTCATTATATAATAAAGTAACATTTCATGACCTTCCAAGAGTGCCCCTCCTCTCCTCTTATAAAAGGCCCCCACAACTACCACCTTATTCATACCTTAAAAGCCTTTTGGCTCGGCCAAACTCTGCCCAAATACTCTCTCAAATTCCCTCTCTTACTCCTAGAAGCCTCACTTTGGTCAGAATTATCCCCAAGGAATCCTTTGGCTCAAATCAAAAAAGAGTTACCCGATTTTAAGGTAATGTCTTCTCTTATATTATTTTGTTTTATTTTGCTTCTGCAACCCCTTAAACTCTTTTTATACATTTATTTTGTAACAAAACCAGTATATTCAATATACTAGGATGTTTTTATGAGAATTATTTTATTTACACTTACACACACCTTCGTCTAATGGTTAAAGAACATACTGTTTCTGTGGTTGGCGAATTTCTGCCTCACGAAACGATGACTATTCAATCTTCTTTTAACACCTCTCATGGTGGACATTATGATGACACTATTTTTTATATATGATATATATTATGTTTTTTCCTTATGATATTTTATTTTTCATTTATGGCATACCTTTACGATTTCTATTATGGGTAAACGCGATAATTTCATTTTAGGAAGTGCGGACTACCGCCCCCTCAAAATGATTTGAATCGTTAATGCCATATGTGGGATGTATAAAGGATGGAGTAAATGGTATTATACATTATATTATACCTTTATATAATTATAACTTCATTCCATTAAATACGAAATAGAAATGAATGTAGCGTTCAAGCGTAAGTACGGCATACCGTCTCCATGAACGATGCATTTCATTTCTTACCTCTAAGTGTTATGTAATATTATAAATGCATGTATATACTGGATATATAAGATATATATGATATCTAAATAATGAATATAATTCTGGAGATAATGAATATTCTACCACATAAACAACTTGTAATTATAAGAAGATTATTTTTGACTCAAGTACCCAAGATCGACAAAATGACCATTATTAACTTAAATAATTACATAATGTTCGTAACATGATAATAAGTGATATAAAAGGAATAATAAACTTGAAAAATGTTCTAAAGAAATTATAAATTAACTCTAGTTTATTATTCAGGAGGTTAAAGAACGGTCGAGTCAAGTCGGACATGAGGTAAGGGAACTTCTTAACCTAATTTCTATTCTTTGGGTTAATCTCCTACATTCAAATTATGTCATGATATTATTATGTCCAATCTTCTATTTGTACATTATTTATGTGTACTTATAGTGAAAACACATAATAGATCTAATTTATTTAAAAAATGATCTTTGTAAGGGAACTTCTTAACCCAATTTCTATTCGTTGGGTTAATCTCCTACATTCAAATTATGTCATGATATTATTATGTCCAATCTTATATTTGTACTTTCTTTACGTGTACTTATAGTGAATACACATAATAGATCTAATTTATTTAAAAAAATGATCTTTGTAAGGAAAATTCTTAACCCATTTTCTGTTCTTTGGGTTAATCTCCTACTTTGAAATTATGTCATGATATTATTATGTACTATATTTTATTTGTACTTTATTTATGTGTACTTATAGTGAATACACATAATAGATCTATTTTATTTAAAAAATGATCTTTTTAAGGGACTTCGTCTCAATCTCCTTTCATTGAGGCATATTTTTTTTTATACACAACTTTCCATTATATGGTGTATAAACCCCTTTGACATTTACTTTTATTCAAAAGGAATATTTTTATTCGAAGCATTTTTATTAAACGACAAAAGGAATGATTTTTCATACATATGCGGCGAGAATGACTTCTCTGCCGCCGTGTCTATTATTTGAGTTTTGGATTCCTCTACAATCCATAACATTTTTTAAAATTAAAATAAATACCATGTTTTAATTTTCTTTTATTTTGGTATTCAAAATGGTTTTGATAAGGTTTTTATTATATCAATGTGTTGTATTGATATCTTGTGGTTGAAATGTGGAAATCTTATGTTCCCTTTATGCTTGTTTTAGGTGATACAATTATTTTATGGTTTATGATATGTTTAAACCTTTTCATATAAGGAATGCATTGGACTTAATAAGTGACGGGTGGAGCCCGCTATAGATCCTCGATGCATCGGCAGGTCTCATGAGACAAACTAGTGTCTTGGCATGAGGCCTTGACAAAATATTATTTGTAGTCTTGGTACGAGGCCTTGGCTACGTGGTTATGATAGTCTGGCATTATGAATTCCATCATTATGAAAGTAATTATTGATATTGCATGTGATTATTCGACCAGTAGAATAACCATGTGAATAAGTAAATGGCATTATTTCATTTTACTTTTGCCATATTATGTTGATGTTCAAGTTTAAAAGGCTTTTGTTTTAGTTATACATTGCCTTAAATGTTAATGTTTATTTATGAAAGCTTCTGCTATATTGTTATCCTTACTGAGCATCTAAGCTCACCCCTTTCAATGTTTTAATTTTTTCAGGATGTGAAGAAGTATTTTAGGAATGACCACCAGGGATAGTCTGAAAGGGATTTGAGTGTGGAAAATGGAGACAATGTTATTGTAGTTTTTCACTTTATGATGTAATGTCACATTTATGAATTTATCTAGTGTTTCCAAGGCTACTAAAGTAATCGGTCTTTCGAGACTTGATCTTTTGTGATCATGTCAATGTTACGCAATAATGCACCGACTCTGGGTAGCTGGGGTCGGGGCATTACAGTTTCGTTCTTTAGAGGCAATAGAGAACCAGAGGTGTAACACCCCAAGCTTCTATGGTACACTTCTCTTGGAATAATGCGATAGCGTGTGTTGTACGCAACATCGAGTTCTAACACACCACAACCAATCAAACTAGCTGTTATGAATAGTAATACCTAATTTTTTAAATTATATATATTTTATATTTAGAAATGGACTTCATTTTTGGATTAAGAATATCGAAATTATCCTAAGTTGAATTTTTGGTATTTTTCTGAGAACATCCAATTTTTATGAACAGTGAAAATACTTAAAAACAACTTTTTTAATCAAAATAATTTATAGTGATAAATTATATTATTTAGTGGTTTTAAATTATAATTAGAATATATTTTTACCATTTTATCTAATGGTGTTCATTAGAATTAATTTCACTTTGAAATTGGACATAAACAATTGCCAATCTTTTGATATATATTGTTTCTTGAAAACACGCTCTTTGTTGTAACAGCAGGAATTAATTATAAAATTAATTAATGCAACCTATATGTTTGGAATTTTTTAAAATAGGCATAATTTTTGAATTCGGAATATCAATTATAGCTTAGGGTGAAATTTTGGCATTGTTCAGAAAAACTTCAATTTTTTTATGAATAGTGAAACCACTATGTGGTAGTTAAAAAAATGAATTTTTCATAAAACATAATTTTACCGCTTCTGTGATTGGAATTTATAAAATCCGAGAGACACAGTTAATATCAAGGAGTAAAATTTGGTTCAATGAGATGAAAATAAATTTTTGGTGAATAGTATCTTTTTACTTTTATTTACCACGGTTAAAAGTAAATAGGGTAATTAAGGGTAAAAATGATATTAATATTACCCTAACACATATCCTAATTATATTAGAAAAGTGTATCTCTACCAAAAACAAGATTAGGAATAAAATATTATCATTTAGGTCCACATGGATTAGATTAGGACATTTATTATTATTTAATTCAAAGAAGAGTTAAAAGAGTTAAAATCAAAGTTAATTTACTAAAACATATTTAATATAGGGTTAAACATAAGATAAATTCGATTGTAAATATTCATTAGAAATATAAAAAGATTTACTACAAAATGATATTTTATTTTTAATTTTTAGACATTAAATAATTTAATTTATTTATGACACAATGATGATGCAGTAATTACCATAATAGTGACAAATTAAAATAATTGATATTATAAATACCCAAATAAATATAATTTGAGACTTTTAATGAATTAAAATAATTTTCTAAGATAATAACACATATCAGGATTGATTTAATTTACTTTTTTCGAAATAATCATTCTGTTATGATTTTCGCAAAAATAAATTTTCCAAATAGTGTCAAAATTGACATAAAAGGGTTTTTAAAACAAATATTATATTATTAATTGATATTAAATTTCTAAAAATCTAAGGTTCGGCCAAGAGACTTATATAATGATAGATCATTAATGGACCACTTTGGGGCCTCTTAGAGATATATAGTAATTTTATTATCTATATAATATAAAAATACAAAGTGACATGGTAAGTGTCAAACTAATTAACTAAGAGTTAAAACTAAAAGATAAGGTTAATATAATGACCCAAACTTGTCTAAATCCTATTGGTTGAGTGTTTTTAGACCCATACCCACCTTAAACTCTAAATAATACACTTTGGAGCCATTAGAAACCGAATATAAATTTATTATAAAATAATATTTCTAGCTTTTCCAAAGGTGCCCCTCACCCCTCTTATAAAAGGGCACTCTCCCTTCTCATTAACTCACACATTAAAAGCCTTTTGGATCGGCCAAACTCTACCCAAATACTCTCTAAAAATCCCTCACTTCATCTTAGAGGCCTTCCTTTAGTCATAAATCCAACCTAAGATCCCTTTTGATCAAATCAAAAGGAAGAACCCGAAAAAGAGGTAATGATTTCACCACCCTTTTCCAAGTTCCTTTCTTCTTCCACTTCTTCCTTCTTTGTTATTACCATTATAAAATAATTAACCCATTATCTCCTATATACTATAATATTATTATAAATATGGCACAACCATATTCAGTATTATATCCATCCTTTGAATGACATGTCACCATACGTGCGTACGTACGGCTTACCGTCTCCACGTCGTGGTGTAATTGTTATTCAATAAATTATTATTTGGATGGGTATAATAATGATGTGTAATTAATGTAAATAATAAATATAACATGATAATGATTCTGTATATATGATATAACATCTAATTATATATTATTTTAATATCAAAAGAATGATATTGTCGCTCGTACGTACGTACGGACTACCGTCTCCACGAACATGATAAGATTCATTCTCCATCATATCCATTAAAGTATAATTCTCATTTGATGATTAATAATAGTATATAAGGACTTGATATCATTCTGGATATGATTAAGATACAACCTATCCATAAAAAACATGGCTTACGTAACAAAACATATAAAAGAAAACGAGTAAGTTAACACCCGAAACAACGATAATACTAAGATATTATTAACAAATCAATGTTAAAAGATCATACATGATATCATATTAATATATAGGATTCTTTTATAATTTAATAACAATTATTTCACCATTATACAGGAGGTTAACCTACCCCCAACCAATTAAATGTACAAGGTAAGGGTTATTTCACAATCTCTTCATTATCTGAGGTTCTTTATACGTAATAATCTACTGGGATCTCTTTATCATCCACATCCATGATTCTTAAAAATGTATTTCAAAAAAAATTACTATTTAAAATAATATGGGTTAAAGTCATTTATACCCTTCTTTGACTTTTTATAAGAGTTTTATAAAGGAATATTTCCGTCATTTTCCAAACAATGTGCTTTTTAACCTTTTCGACAGAATTAAGGTAAGAATGTTTTTTAACTTATATGATGGGTGCAGCTATTTTCCGCCATTATAAAATCATTGAAGCTTCCCTTACAAGCTTATAATAATATTTTCAAATAAAATGTTTTACAAATATATGACTCTTAAATGATTTCAAAATAGAAAGATATATTTCTCTAAAAATAGTTTTGATTTCATCTATGTCAACATCCTTTGATGTATTTTACGCTTATTTGAAGTTGATTTATTATGATACAAAACTTCTATATTATATTGAAGGTTTTGGGATATGTTTGACTATGGATGTGCTATTTTAATACCATTCATGGTTTATGGTGAAAGTATTGATATTTCGTATGCTAGTTTTAATACGAATGTTTATGTTATGTTTAAACATGTTCATATGAGGAATTCATTGGACTTAATATGTGACGGGTGGAGCCCACTATAGCTCCTCGATGCATCGGTAGGTCTCATGAGACAAACTAGTGTCTTGACATAAGGCCTTGGAAAAATCTTATTTGTAGTCTTGGCACGAGGTCTTGGCTATGTGGTTATCATAGTCTCGCATTATGCATTCCATCATTATGAAAGTGGTTATTGATATTGCATGTGATTATTCAATTAGTAGAATATCCATGTGATTAAGTAAATGGAATTATTTCATTTTATTTTTTCCATACTATATTGAAGTTAAAGTTTAAAAGGCTTTTGTTTTAGTTATACACTGTCTTAAATGTTTATTCTTATTTATGAAAGTTTCCGCTATATTGTTATCTTTACTGGGCATATGAGCTCATCCCTTTTCTATGTTTTATTTTTCCCAGGATGCGAAGAAATAAATTATTAATGACCTGTAGGGATATTATGAGGGGATAATAGTGTGGACTATGGAGACAATATGTTGTTATATTAGTTTTTCACTTTATGATGTAATGTAAAACTTTATGAATATATCTAGTGTTTCCAAGGCTACTAAACCAATCAGTATTTTGAGATCTGATGTTTCTTGTGATCATGCCAATGTTATGTAATAATGCACCAACTCTAGGTAACTGGGGTCGGGGAATTACAGTTGGTATCAGAGGAAGTTTAGTACAAACCTTGGAAGCTAGATTTAGATAAACTCTGATTAGAGCACGTAGACCTAAGATGACCTTTGAGGATTAGTATATAAGAACATCCTAGAATTTTGGTATTGTAGAGATTTTGTGAGTTTTCCGAGCAATACATCCCTATCTGGATACGAGCAGGTAGAGGCGGCTCTAGCACAGATGTACCTAGGGGTAAAACCTGAAAACACCGCTTTGAGCTAGACTCGAACGGGAATTGGTGCATGAAAACGGGCCTTGCTGCACTCTTGTTTACGGCACTCCTGGGGGATATGCTTAGGATAACTCTCATTTTCTTTACAAATCGTTATTAAGGGATTATCAGTATATACTTCCTCAATGAAAACATTTTTTATGATTATGGATTATATCCATAAATAGTTCAATTTATGTTAAGTGTTTTATAAGTATGGAATTATGTATTTTGATTCATAAACTGATCTAGTTTATGCCATTGTTTAGAAATGGTGCCTAGTGGAAGAAATGGAAACTGTATCAATGCATGCACTCCATGTAGGGATTTCCCTCCTACTCAAGATAATTATTGTGGAGCTAGTGATGCAACTAGTGCCGATCAGCTAATCGCCATACTGGGACAACTCACTCAGGTTATGAATAATAACCTTACCCGTATGGAGCACCCTGATCTGCAGTTTTATTGGTTTGGCAGGTTATTATCGACGTTTTGTCCAGAATTTTACTCGATTGGCTAACCCATTAACGAAGCTCACACGTAAAGGGGTTAAATTTGTTTGGACAAAAGAGTGTGAAGAATGTTTTGAATAAATGAAGAGAATATTAGTCAATTCTCTTATATTGACTCTACCATCGGGGAATGATGGGTTTGTTATTTATAGTGATGCATCGAAGAAATGACTTGGTTGTGTCCTTATGAAGAATGATAGGGTTATTGCCTATGCATCACGACAGTTGAAAATTCATGAACAAAACTATCCTACTCATGATCTTCAGTTAGAAGCTGTGATCTTTTCTTTGAAGATATGGAGGCACTACCTCTATGGTGAAAAATTTGAGATTTATACTGATCACAAGAGTTTGAAGTATATTTTCTCACAAAAATAACTCAACATGAGGCAAAGGAGATGGCTTGAATTACTCAAGGATTATTATTTCACAATACACTACCACCCCGGGAAGGAAAACAAGGTGGAAGATGCTTTGAGCAGAAAAGATCATGGAGTTTTGAACAATATGAGAATTGAAAGGGATCCAATTTTCATGGATCTAGTGAATATGGACATGGGAATAACCAGGGAAGGTGAAACATCAATGCTTTTTCAAATGGCTGTCAAACCATCTTTACTAGAAAGGATTAAGAGTTCTCAGACCGATGATGAAGAATTTCAAAAGAAGATTAAAGCTGTGAATGATGGGTGATTGAGAGACTTTGTGTATGAAGAAGAAATTTTGAAATTCAGGAAGAGACTTTGTGTTCCTGATATACCTGATCTAAAAAGGGAATTGTTGGATGATGCTCATAGTTCCAATTTCTCTATACACCTTGGGAGCACCAAAATGTATAGAGATTTGAAGGAACATTTTTGGTGGGACAACATGAAGAGAGAAATTGCTCATTTTTTGTCAAGATGTATGGTTTGTCAACAAGTGAAAGCTGGAAGGCAACAGCCTGGAGGATTCATGAAACCTCTTCCCATACTGGAGTGGAAATGGGACAATATTACGATGGACTTTGTCATGGGGCTACCAAAGACTCCTTGAAGGAACGATGCAATATGGGTCATTGTTGATCGTCTTACCAAGTCAGCACATTTTCATGCTATAATAGAAGATCTACCACTGGAACGTCTAGCAAGACTATATATTAATGAAGTTGTGAGACTTCATAGAGTACCCCTATCGATTGTTTCTGATCGTGATCCCCGTTTTACTTCAAGATTATGGAAAAGTCGTCAGAAAGCCTTGGATACTGAACTTCATTTGAGCACTGCCTATCACCCTCAAAAAAATGGACAATCAGAATGAACTATTCAAACCTTATAAGACATGTTGAGATCTGGCTCACTTGACTTTCAGGGTATGTGAGATCAATATTTACCTCTGGTAGAATTTTCCTATAACAATAGCTTCCATTTGAGTATTCATATGGCACCATATGAAGCGTTATACGGAAATTGATGTCTCACACCAACCTGTTGGGATGACGTTGGTGAAAGAAAACTTGTAGGTCCAGAACTGGTGGAGGAAACGATGGAAAAGGTGAAGGTAATCCAAAATCACATCAAAGCAGCTCAAAGTAGGCAGAAGAGCTATGCCGATAATCGAAGGAAGGATTTGGAATTTCAAGTCGGTGATCATGTTTTCCTGAAGTTATCTCCATGAAAGGGAGTCATACGTTTTGGTAAGAAAGGTAAATTGAGTCCCAGGTACATCAGACCTTTCGAAATTCTAGAACGAATTGGGGCTGTAACTTACCGATTGTCAATGCCGCCAAGTCTCTCCAAAGTTCACGATGTGTTCCACGTATCTCTATTGAAGAAATACATGAATGACCCAATGCATGTACTCACCTATGAGGAATTAGAACTGTAACTCGATCTGTCTTATTGCGAAGATCCCGTCAGGATTCTTGATACGAGAGAACAAGTACTGAGAAACCGGACGACTCGTCTGGTAAAAGTCTTGTAGAGAAACCATAAGATGGAAGAGGCAACGTGGGAACCCGAGGAACTTATGATGAAGAACCACCCGAGTCTTTTCATGTGGTAGTATTCTAGAAATTTTGAGGACAAAATTATTTGAAGGATGGGATAATGTAACACCCCAAGCTTCTACGGTACGCTTCTCTTGGAATAATGTGATAGCGTGTGTTGTACGGAACATCGAGTTCTAACAAACCACGACCAATCAAACTAGCCGTTATGAATAGTAATACCTACGTTTTGAAATTATATATATTTTATATTTAAAAATAGACTTCATTTTTGGATTCAGATTATTGAAATTATCCTCAGTTGAATTTTTGGTATTTTTCTGAGAACTTCCAATTTTTATGAATAGTGAAAATAATTAAAAACAAATTTTTTAATCAAAATAATTTATAGTGATAAATTATATTATTTAGTGGTTTTAAAGTATAATTAGAATATATTTTTACCATTTTATCCAATGGTGTTCACTATAATTAATTTTACTTTGAAATTGGACATAAACAATTGTCAATCTTTTGATATATATTGTTTCTTAAAAACACGCTATTTGTTGTAACAGCGGGAATTAATTGTAAAATTAATTAATGAAACTTATATGTTTGGAATTTTGTAAAATAGACATCATTTTTGAATTCGTAATATCAATTATAGCTTAGGGTGAAATTTTGGCATTGTTCAGAAAAACTTCAATTTTTGATGAATAGTGAAACCACTAAGTGGTAGTTAAAAAACTGAAATTTTCATAAAACATAATTTTACCACTTCTGTGATTGGAATTTCAAAAATCTGAGAGACATGGTTAATATCAAGGAGTAAAATGTAGTTCAATGAGATCAAAATAATTTTTGGTGTATAGTAACTTTTTACTTTTATTTACCACTGTTAAAAGTAAATAGGGTAATTAAGGGTAAAAATGATATTAATATTACCCTAACACATATCCTAATTCTATTGGACAAGTGTATCTCAACCGAAAGCAAACTTAGGAATACAATATTATCATTTAGGTCCACATGGATTAGATTAGGACATTTATTATTATTTAATTCAAAGAAGAGTTAAAGGAGTTAAAATAAAATTTTATTTACTAAAACATTTTTAATATAGGGTTATACATAAGATAAATTCGATTGTAAATATTAATTAGAAAGATAAAACGATTTAATACATAATGATATTTTATTTATAATTTTTAGACATTAAATAATTTAATTTATTTATGACACAATGATGATGCAGTAATTACCATAATAGTGAAAAATTAAAATAATTGATATTATAAATACCCAAATAAATATAATTTGAGACTTTTAATGAATTAAACTAAATTTCTAAGATACTATGACATATTAGGATTGATTTAATTTACTTTTTTTGAACTAATCATTCTGTTATGATTTTTACAAAAATCAATTTTCCAAATAGTGTCAAAATTGACATAAAAGAGTTTTTAAAACAAATATTATATTATTAATTGATATTAAATTGCTAAAAATATAAGGTTTGGCCAGGAGACTTATATAATTATAGGTGTATCATTAATGGACTACTTGGGGGGTCTCTTAGTGGTATATAGTAAGTTTATTAACTATATAATATAAAAATACAAAGTGACATGGTAAGTGTCAAACTAATTAACTAAGAGTTAAAACTAAAAGATAAGGTTAATATAATGACCCAAACCTGTCTAAATCCTATTGGTTGAGTGTATTTAGACCCATACCCACCTTAACCTTTAAATAATTCACTTTGGAGCCATTAGAAACCGAATATGAATTTCTTATAAAATAATATTTCTAGCTTTTCCAAAGGTTCCCCTCACCCCTCTTATAAAAGGGAACTCTCCCTTCTCATTAACTCACACCTTCAAAGCCTTTTGGCTCGGCCAAACTCGAACCAAATAATCTCTCAACATCCCGCACTTCATCCTAGAGGAATTCCTTTAGTTATAAAGCCATCCTAAGAGCCCTTTTGATCAAATCAAAAGGAAGAACCCGAAGAAGAGGTAATGATTTCACCACCCTTTTCCAAGTTCCTTTCTTCTTCCACTTCTTCCTTATTTGTTATTACCATTCTAAAATAATGAATATAGTATCTCCTATATACTGTAATATTATTATAAATATGGTACAACCATATTCAGTATTACATCCATTCTTTGAATGACATGTCACCATACGTGCGTACGTACGACTTACCGTCTCCACGTCGTGGTGTAATTGTTATTCAATAAATTATTATTTGGATGGGTATAATAATGATGTGTAATTCATGCAAATAATAAATATAACATGATAATGATTCTGTATATATGATATACCATCCAATTATATATTATTTTAATATCAAAAGAATGATATTGTCGCTCGTGCGTACGGACGGACTATCGTCTCCACGAACGTGATAAGATTCATTCTTCATCATATACATTCAAGTATAATTCTCATTTGATGATTAATAATAGTATCTAAGGACTTGATATCATTATGAATATGATTAATATACAACCTATTCATGACAAACACGGCTTGCGTAACAAAACATATAAAAGAAACGAGTAATTTAACACCCAAAACAACGATAATACTAAGATATTATTAACAAATCAATGTTAAAAGATCATATATGATATCATATTAATATATATGATTATTTTATAATTTAATATCAATTATTTCACCATTATACAAGAGGTTAACCTACCCCCAACAAAGTAAAAGTACAAGGTATGGGTTATTTAACAATCTCTTCATTATTCGAGGTTGTTTATACATAATAATCTACTGGGATCTCTTTATCATCCACATCCATTTTTCTTCAAAAAGTTATTTCAAAACATTTTTACTATTTAAAATAATATGGTTTCAAATCATTTATACCCTTGTTTGACTTTTTATAAGAGTTTTATAAAGGAATCTTTCCATCGTTTTCCAAACAAGGTGCTTTTTATCCTTTTTGACAGAATTAAGATAAGAATGTTTTTTTAACGTATACGGCGGGTGCGACTATTTTCCACCATTATAAAATCGTCAAAGCTTCCCTTACAATCTTATAAGAATATTTTCATATAAATTTTTTTATAAATATATGACTCTTAAATGATTTCAAAATAGAAAGAGATATTTCTCTAAAAAGAGTTTTGATTTCATCTATGTCGACATCCTTTGATGGATTTTACGCTTATTTGAAGTTGATTTATTATGATACAAAACTTCTATATTGTATTGAAGGTTTTGGGATATGTTTGACTTTGGATGTGCTATTTTTATACCATTCATGGTTTATGGTGAAAGTATTGACATATCGTATGCTAGTTTTAATACGAATGTTTATGTTATGTTTAAACCTGTTCATATGAGAAATGCATTGGACTTAATATATGACGGGTGGAGCCCGCTATAGCTCCTCGATGCATCGGAAGGTATCATGAGACAAACTAGTGTCTTGGAACAAGGCCTTGGAAAAATATTATTTGTAGTCTTGGCACGAGGCCTTGGCTATGTGGTTATGATAGTCTGGCATTATGCATTCCATCATTATAAAAGTGGTTATTGATAATGGATGTGCTTATTAGATTAGTAGAATATCCATGTGATTAAGTAAATGGCATTATTTCATTTTATTTTTGCCATACTATGTTGAAGTTCAAGATTAAAAGGCTTTTGTTTTAGTTATACACTTCCTTAAATGTTTATTCTTATTTATGAAAGTTTCCTCTATATTGTTATCCTTACTGGGAATTTGATCTCACCCCTTTTCTATGTTTTATTTTTCCCAGGATGCGAATAAGTAAATTATGAATTACGTGTAGGGATATTATGAGGGGATAATAGTGTGGAATATGGAGACAATATGTTGTTATAGTAGTTTTTCACTTTATGATGTAATGTAATACTTTATGAATATATCTAGTGTTTCCAAGGCTACTAAACCAATCGGTCCTTCGAAATTTTATCTTTCTTGTGATCATGACGATGTTATGTAACAATTCACCGACTCTAGGTAACTGAGGTCGGGGCGTTACAAGAGGCGAGAGCACCCCATAGAAGACAAAAGCGGGGAGTTTTACACCAGAGTTGTTTTTCCTAACCCTAGATGGTGCTACTTCATATATAAGGGTTTAAAACATGGATAATTCACCCTATTTTGTTTATAACCGTTATATATCAGTGTCATATACTAATATATAAGGTTTTAGAACCTAATATTATGAGTTTAAAGATGCTTCTTCAAAAATCATGTTGATGTGTGCCTTTGTGATTGTTGTATTGGTCCCACTTTGTAAAGGAATCAATATCTACTAAGATGTATTCACGTCCAATTGGATTCCTTTAGGTTAACACCTTCCTATGATATCTAAGCAATATACTACAAAGGGCCATGGTGTGGTTTGGTTATGAAGATCTGGCTTTCCTCATTAATATAGAAAGGGATCAAATTCACGAGCACTTGGAACTTGTGGAATCTCTGAAGAAAATAAAAGCAATCCTTCCGGTCGTGATAATATATTAGAGCTGTAGATCTTCCAATTTCTCTTAGAACTGACAAATAATGACATATACTGGAATGATTTGTCTTTTGGGTCACCGCGATTGATATCTATTTCATTTACTAACTAGTACTAGTACATTACATTCACCACTTTCAAAAAAACTATTTGCCTCAGTATATTCAAATTACTAACTAGAGAAATTAAGGTTATCATCTCTCCATCCCCAGTTGAGTCCCTATACCTTCTCGATGTCACTTCCTTTGATTTTAATTAATGAGGAATGAAGGTGCATGCAAGAGACAAGTACTCTTCTAATAGTGTCCCCTATTTGGGCATGAGCCTTAGTACATTGACCTCTCTCAGACCTAAAACTCTTGTTTTTGGATTCATTGCACTTATGATAATGGGTATACTTCTTTTTAGGTTCATATAAATTAAAAAATCCGTATAGATTCTCAATAAGGGAGGAACTCGACCTCTTCCTTGGAAGACCTTGTACTGCTAAAGAAAAAGGTCTATGGAGATGAATACTCGTACCGTAGATCGAGGCTAATCTGGTGGCCAATGATATTTTATAACCAATCTTTTCAAAGGGAGTAAAAATCCCCATCCAATGCTGGGAGTTTATTTCCTCTTCCTTTCATAAGGGGATATTCATTCCCTACCAGAAAAAAAGATCTTATATCGAAGGAGACAAATCACTACCTAGTTCCCTACTATTATACCTTTCAGACTTAGAGGAGTCGGTCTTTATTTGATGAATCATGGAGAGTATCATCTTAACTATTAATGCGCCTAGTAATTAAATCAATCAACTGGTGCTATCAAAATAGAGATTCTTCTGGGAAAAACGGTATGTGGTACCTTCGTTATTCGGGGAAATAGGAGATATTACTATCTATATCTCTCTAACTCTCTTTTCCCTTATCACACTACAATATTTCTCAATACTATTTATGAATCCCCTTTTCACGAGCTATATTTTAACCAACACCACCATATTGATTTGAATTTCTAATGAACTTACACTTATTGAATTTTGGTTTTCTGGTTCTGCACCTGGGACTAGGGTGAGTACGCCCAGGGTGAGTGAACTCATCGTCTAAAGTTAGTCTAAAACCGCAGACACATACTCAAGATTTTGGCTAGAATCGGGTCAAATTCAATTTGGCTATTGATATAAATAGTGTACATGATGGTTATCCCTACTCCTAGGTCATGAGGTTTTATTTGGTGAACTAGGGCCCAGAAGCTGGAAGCACCCTTGAAATTAGATCAACAAAAAGCTTCTCTTTTCTCAGCAGTTGGTGATTTGCTTATTCACTTCTAGAACAAGTGCACCGCCCTTTAAAACCATATGTACTGGATACGTTTCGTGAAAAGTGACCCATGAAGAGAGGGACACGATTTTTAAATAATAAAAACCATTCCAACTTGATCTCTCGGGCCAGAAAGAAGAAATCAATGTAACATGGGACAAGCGTGCCCCCCCCCCCCATTCAGGGGCATTCTCTAGTACACAAACACTACACACACATCTCACACGTAATCATGTCAATAGATAAAGAGATCCCATATCCTATATGTATTGCTCATATTTAGATACCCATACATTATTTAATGTATACATTTTTGGATATCAAAGTTCGCTCTACCTTTGTGAGGATTTAAAAGGTTACATGGGAAGTCTTTTTGACAATCCATAAAAATATCATCTCAATCACCTAATTCATCTTCCTCCTCATAAGATCCATATCTACATCTATTTAACTATATGGAAGAGGTAATATTGTATTGGAATATATTGTTTTCTCAACTATTAGAATATATTAGGGTTGAAAAACTTGACTATTACTGATTTGAGGGACCTCGTGAAATCATGAGCATGGTAATGAAAAAAACATCCAGGAGTGAATAATGATGTCATATGGGTTGGGTTGAGAATGGGAATTCACTCTATGAGATCCAATCTCTAAAACCTCAACATCAAACTCAATTGGGAGCACCAGTTCATCATAGCTCACTGGACAACTCTGGTACTCCAAGCAGGCTTAGAGTACCAACTTGGAGTTTTGGAGAAAACTGTACAATTTCTATTCATACTAGATGGAATAGTTTATCAAATCGATAAAGTTACAAAGATCCTGGAATAACCAATCATTTTTCCATTTCACACTACATCATAAAATTCACTTTTGAGAAAGTCAGGACTATCAATCTGATCATTATAAATCATTTCTCGAACAAGGTCGGGTACCGTCCATTCGTGAGGTAATTTCCTCCCACTTCTCCACACCCACTCTACGTATTTATCATAGATCTGATCAAATGACCACTCAAACTCAGGTGGATCACTTTTCATGTCTGACCCAAAAAACTAAAGCTTCAAAACCTCTAGGTCCCATTAGACTGATCTTGACCCCTTTCCTTATGATACTATGAAAAGAGGATATGAAGATGCAAGACCTGGAGGTTTTTATGAAATGGAAGGACTTGAACTAATACCATTATAGGAATCACTGATGTCCAACCAGGCGAATGGGAGTGATATCCCGAGCCCACCTGCTGCCCCTGACCAATTATCCTACTATAATTTAATATATGGCATGATAGTGTTCCAGTTTCAATACACCAGTGTGGATATTGGCATCAACATTTCCCATTAAACTGAAGGACTATTGGACGGGAGTAGATTAGATACACTTGCTTTAACCATATTGACATGGGGGTTTGATCGACCAGTTTTTTTGACTCGGTGACCCCTTGTCCGAACTAGATTGTGTAGACCTAATCCCTTAGGCCATTAATCATCATGTTGGTATTTAACATATAAAGTCCACTGCTTTGACCATATCATGATGTGATATTGTCTCTATAGTTTTCCAAATTCCTATGAGTCCTCTTGCCCCAATGACAACTCACCCATGAGTATAGCTACTCAATTGATTCTGTCATACCGAGTTGTTTCACCACTGCTAGGAATCCACTCTCTATTATATCATATCTGACTTGAGTGAAACTGCCCGGAAGGCACACACCCATTCGTCAGGCATCAAAGCGGCAGAAAAGGTCATTAAGAAACCTCGCGCATATAGCCGCGATGGGAAGTTGGAGGAAGGGTCAATTTCCATGGGGCTCTTACCTTGCTCCAGTACTATATAGATAGAGTACCTGACTCTACTCTAATAGTATTGGTCAGGGTTGATGAAATAGCCATGGGACTTGAAGAAGGTAAGCTAGAACCACCTGTTCTCTCTTTGTACTACTATGACACATTCCTTCCTTTTCCCTATAGGCTTAGTCACTACTCGAAATACAGGTGTTTATGACCTCATAGCATTGAGCCATGTTTAAATGATATCAAACACAACCCATGAGAAGAGTGAGGGTTGTGAGGTGTTCCATAATTCTTGGTGAAATGGCTACATATTCCTTCAACTCATGGTCGAGTGAAATGAAACCACCCCTACCCATGAGTCGACGGGGCAAGGTTTTAGGGCTAGAAAGTGTGTGGAGTTAGGAGTGGTGATATGACCATAACCAAAGGAAATCCATCACGCTATCACCACTCGGCTAATCGAGTCAATAAGATAGACTTGGGGGAAGGAGGAGATCCCCACTACCATTTGAAAGTAGGGAATATACCCATTATTAGATTTTTCCCAACCGCTTCTTCTTCATTGACATATCGTACCATCTCTGACCCTTATAATTTCCTTTTTCCTTGGCCTTGAGTTGGACACCGGAAATATTGACCATGTTGGTATTGGAAGATCAACCCCAGCTATATGTGATTCGTCCGTACTCTTCTAATAGTGAGTAATCTACTCTAATAGTCTTGACCAGTCAAAGAGATGGCCAACAAAACAGAAGGAAGACACTCGGGTCGATATAATATAGGTAGTAGGCCTTTGGGGTTCTTCAGTATCAATGGAGTGATCTCTTGATTTGATTCCATCCATTCCCCTCAGGACATGTCCATATCCATTCAACACAACACCCAATCCAAGAAGTTCCTTCAATGGTGTAATATTTGAGTAAGATGGTCCCAGTAGGTTAGAACTTCGGTTCATGGCTAGAAACCCATCACCCCATGCGGAATGATTGCTCGATCTGTAGTGGAGGGTGCAAATATTTGGGTAGACAGAGAACCGATTGACCGTATGGATAGTTCATCAGAAGGCACCAATAGACTGTCAGGATCCCTGGTACTGATATATACTGATAAAGATTTATGTTTCACCTACTTCAGTTACTTATCCCTATTAGTCTTTTTCTTTCCCCCCAAAAATCTAAACCTCACCATGGTGATGTATTCATGAGCCATTTTCATATACTGATAAGGATGAATAACTCGCTGGAGTAACTTCTACTTTGATGGAGTCCAATTAGTATAATATAGTCGGACCACTATAGGCACCTGTTTTTGTTCCTATCATGGTACTTATAGTGGTCTGACTATAGACTATATAGAAGAGTACCTAGCTTGATTATACCGAGCTATCACTCTATCGTTAAGACAAGCTTATCACATGCCCTATTTTCTTATCATCTCACAATGCCTTCTAATAGAAATGGTTAGGTTATTGACATACTATTGAGGATCTTCTAATTTTTAGTTTCTAAACCACGCCCTTACATAATGAAATATCTCACGAAGAGAGGTTATGTTCTATGAAATTAGAAGGTTGACTCCCGTTCGACGGAGACACATTCTTCCCTTGAAACATGGTATCATATCTATAACTGTATATAAGATTACCTGTCAAAAATTTAATTACATTCATTAAGCATCTTGGCTGGAAAGAGTTGAGAGATAGACCTTGAGTGTCGAGACTAGTACTATTCTAATAGTGTGTCATGCAAACGGGTACTCTTATATATAGTTATAGAGATGATAGTAGTCTTTGGACAGTATTAGAGTAGAGTACAGAATGGCTAGCACTCTTCTAATAGTGTGGCAGTTCACTGATGGAGAAGAGGATTATGCTTACTTCTTCCTGCTGTCATCTCGGCAAAGTCAACAACTACAGAGTCTTTCATACATCCATAACCACCCAAGAGAAACTAGATATATATTAGGAAATCAAAGCCAACCTATAGTTTCCCACTTGAACTTTCTGTGCGAGCGACTACATGGTCAGTTTACTTGTGACTTCCAAAATCACTCTCTTTATGATATGGAATTATACTTAGAAATTAGTTAGATGACCTGATTTCTATATAAAAGTTAAGATTGATTGTAGTTTTCTAGAGGAGGGTTCAAATAGGTTGAATCTGGAAAGCGATTGATCTGGTTGTCCCACCTTACTTATCCTTTTAATGAGTTATGCTGTCTGCATGAGGTCTGGAAGGATTTTTTCATGCATTTACTTCTTTCTACTTAGCCAAAGCAAAAAATAGTGTAGTAGAAGCCCATGTAAACTAGAGAAAATAGTTGGAAGTGATGTCTTTCAGGCTCTGGGATTTTATGGGAGACCCTCGGGTATATAATTTTCTTGATCCAATAGGGGCATGGAAGCTAAAACAATAGATTCTAATGGATAGGGGAGGAGGATTCATGCCAAGTAATTATAACCACATGACATCCTCAAAAAAGATTCTCAAGTCTTTCAGGCAGATTGGACAGTGAAGACTTTCATCCCCCAGTCAGATAATTGATAATAATCTTCTTCTCATAGGTAATCTATTTCATGCCCCTTTAGTTTCTAAGGGTCAATATAATATAGGTACTCTTATAATAGTGATTACTCTACTCTAATAGTGGCCCACTTTACAATAGATATCAGTACTGTTTCTATAAGAAAAGTCAACCCATTTTTTTATCTTGGTGGTAGTAGCCACTATTAGAGTATAGTACTAATGTTTGTTGTTGTATTCATAGTTAAATGATGGTTTGATTGAGTTGGAATCTCACCTATTAAACACTATTAGAGTAGGTTACACTTGGTGACCTTCGGAAATGATGGTGTTTCATTGGCATTCAACCCCCCGTGTGTGTGATTGGGTGGTGTGGTACACTTCATGGATGATGGCCAGCTATTGGAATGGTTTCTGAGATGCATGGTCATTAACTGTACTATTAGAGTAGGTTACTCATGATTATAAGTGTACTGATATTGGACTATTGGATTAGAGTACTGATCCTTCCGTACAGCTAGCTCGACGTTCCCAGCCTTCACCACTACTGTCATGGTGTTGGCCTTTTTGAGGTGAGAAAATGACTTGTTCTTGTATTGCGTGCCCACGATCTGTGTCATAAGAGCACATACCTACCCCTTGGTACCAGGTTCTGGGCTACACTCAATTTCTATTCCATGCAATTCCATTGGATTCCCATTAATAGACAACTCATAGCATATCTAATTGTCTCACTAGTTTTCCAGCCTTCCTCATCCTCCATAAAAGGTTCTAAAAGATCTGACCCTTTACCGAATAGGGTTAAGTAGTCGAGTTATAAACCCTTGATATATCAGTAGCACCTTTTTAAAATAAAGAGGGTGAATTAGCTGAGTTCTAAACCCTTATATGTAACGACCCAATCTTTTTGAGTAGTATATTAACTTACTCTTAATGATTTAATAAGATGTTAATGGTCAATTCAGAAAGAGGAGTCGATGGCTTCATCCATTAGAGTCGACCCTTATGAAGCCCACTTATCAGAGCTTGGGAAGGAGGTTGCATCTGTGGGCTTCGCTTTGGACCAAGCCCAAGCTGAACTCCAGCGTGTCAAGCTTGAACGGAAACGCCTACAGAAGAAGTTCAAGTTAGTAGAGATTACTACTAGGGAAATGTTATCTGAGCCTCCCTCAGATTCTCTCACCATAGCACACCTTACACTTAGGTCTTATGCCGGTGTTATAAGGGGCTATGTGACGAGACCCTAGCTTCCTTGTGTAATCCTTTTGGGTGAATAAATTGAGATATCTTCCTTTAGTGATGTTTGTGGATTTTCTTTTGTCCGGATAATTTTAGGATATATTTTATTGATGAATTTTTGAAAAAGGGATATTTTAAAACATTTATGTAAACCCTAAATAACTAATGATGTGTAATGATTTTCAAAAAATGGTCTTCTACAAAAGTGTTCAGTAAGGAATTTGGAGTCTAATAAGATCAACTTAATTTTTGATGAATAGTAAATTATGAATAGTAATTTTACGCTTAGGATTAGTAATATGACCAAATGGATTAGTAATTTAACTCAAAGAAAGTTTTAATATAATTTAGACACCTAGATTAAGTAATGTGATTCAATAAAATGGGTAAATAACGGTTTCATAAATTATTAGTCAAGTATTAGTTTTTTCGGATGAATAGTGTTTTTTTAAATAAAAATTTAATTAAAAAAAATAGAAAATTATTTTTTTTAAAAGGTCTTTATTTTTGAACTCAGAGTATCGATATTATGTTAAGGTAATTTTTGGGGATTTTTCTGAAAAAAATGAATTTTCGATGAATAGTGTTTTTATTTAAAAATTAAATTAAAAATATTTAGAAAATTATTTTTATAAAATGGATTTCATTTTTGAAATCAGAGCATTTATATTTGGTTAAGGTGAAATTTTGGGATTATTCTGAGAAAGTTGAATTTTCAGTGAATAGTAAAAATACAGTTTTAGGGTTTCGGTATGTTTAATGACATCATAACTGTGTCATGATGATGTCATGAGATATTTCAAGGGTTGGGCGGCCAAGGGTGATGAATTATTTTTTGGGGGGCCCAATGTGGCCTAACTTTATGAAAAATATCATGAGAGAGCACATGGGTTTGAGAAAAGCACTTGTGAGGTGTCCCTTGGCCATTAATGCCTTGTCCTCTCACTTCCCCTACAAATACCCACCCTTTCCTCCTTTAGTTTTCACTCCCAACTCTCCCCCAACGAAGTTCTGGTCTCCATACCTCCCAAGGAGTCCTTCCAAGGTACCCCCATTCCCTCAAGGTCCAAACCATTGAGTTTCAAGAGTCACGTTTTAAGGTAAGGGATCTGACCCCTCTCTTTCTTTTCATGTAATCTCTTTTTTGTCATTCCTTTTATGCTCCATGTTCTTATGTGAGAGGATGTTCTTTTATATTCCTCTTACATACCTTTTCATTTTTATATGATGATAGATCCCCTCTTACTCTCATCATTTCATTTTTTGAATGTTTAAGTGATGCCGTTAGGCTGCCGAATTTTTAAGGGATTCTTCCACCCTTCTCATTTTTCAAGTTCGATTTTCATGTCAAGTATTTCAAGTTCCTTTTTATTTTGTTGGGGTATGATCTCTATATCTATCATACTGATCTCTTATGATCATATGATTATAGACCCTATTTGATCTTGTCAATTCATTTTTATTGAAGTTTAAGTGACGCCATTAGGCTGCCGAATTTTCATAAGAGAAATCTAATTTTTGTCTTCCTTCCATGTTTTTCATTTCAAATGTTATGTCCGTAAAATTTCATTACCGTGTCCATATATCCATCTTATTCTCTCCCCCTACTGTTTTATGGATCATTTATGAGTGGGTGACCCATGTCCCCTCTCTTTTCAATGTTTTCTAAAAACCTTGTAACATAGCCGTTATGCTGCAGAATTTTCATCTCAAAATGCCTCTCTCTTTTCTCAAAAATTATTTTATGTTATAAAGTGAATACAAAAAGCTCTAATTTCTACAAGGGTATTCACATATATATCAAAATGTTCTATTTTAAATTCTGGGATTTACATACATGAGACCCACTTTCCCTTTTCGTGGGTTTAGAGTGACGTAAAGATCATGTCTTTAAAGCAGTTTTTAAAACGTTATGATTATGAAATGAAACCCATTTATTTTATGCTATGTGGGTTATTTATGAAATGTTTGATGATGATATATGTGTCTCACATGATAATAAAGGAAAATTTAAGGGTGCGCCCTAATAGCGCTCCAATGCATTGGGTAATGATGTAACCACTAGAGATTACAATTTTCACGATACCTTGGTGAATAACCTTGGTAATTTTCAAATGACACCTTGGGGATGGACCTTGGTGATATGTTCATGATTGTCTATGTTAAATGATGTAGCCACATCTTCAAGTTATGGAAAATTTTATTTTTATTATGAAATGCCTCATGATTTCTTTCTCATGCCTTAAAGTTCTTTTCATGTCCTTATTGAAGTATCTCAAGTTCACATGTAAAATGTTCCTCTTGTTTCCCTTACTGGGCCTTCTGCTCACCCTTTCTTTTGATGTATGTCCCCAGGTTATGAGATGCAGTAATGAACCTAGAATGAACTTAAGGAGACGCCTTTCAAGTGTTTAAGAAGAATGTTTTATGTTGTTTTCATGTATTATGTTCCTGGTTTCCAAGACACTAGACCTTAAAGATCCTCAGTTTTGTGTAATGTAATGAAAGTTTATGTTATAAAATGGCGGGATGCTATAGTTGGTATCAAAGGATGGTTTAGTTATTTGTGGAAATTAGGATATAAAAACTTTAGGAAGAACCCTATAGAAAATTTTAAATATAGGAAAACTTCCTGGTATTTTGGTAAGTATTGAGTAAGTGGTTTATCAAACAAATACATCCCTGTCTGGATACGAGCAGGTAGAGGCGGCTCTGGCATAGATGTACATAGGGGTAAAACCCGAAAACACCTCTTTGAGCTAGACTCGAACTGGAACTGGTGCACGATAACGGTCCTTGCTGCACTCTTGGTTACGACACTCCCGGGGGATATGTTTGGTTAATCACAAGCTTTTTATGAATCATTATGAAGGAATTATAGAAAAGTGTAATTGTATAATCATGAAGTCTTAGTTAAAAGATCCATAAATGAAATAAGTTTCTCACTAAGGTTTTATTCTTTTAGAAAATGGCGGGCAATAGGAGGAACCGTGCCGATGGTGACCGCAATGCACCATGTGATGACGGCCCTCCGATGGAAGCTGGAATGGAAACATTCATGCGAATGATGAACCGACTGACTCAAGTTATGAGTAATAACTTGAATCGAGCTGAGAGGCCGACCTCACCACGAAGGGAACAACTTTCTGTTGAGTCATTCATGCATCAACGACCACCAACATTCAGTGGATCTACTGACCCATTGGTTGCGGAACAATGGATAAGCTCCATTGAAAAGATCTTTTCTGTACTTCATTGTTCGGAACAAGAAAAAGTCACCCTTGCTGTTTACCGCCTAGAGGGAGAAGCTGATCAGTGGTGGTCACTGATCAAAAACACAAAGCCACGAGGAGAGATGGAAGCTATGGAGTGGGAAGAGTTCCGGGGAATATTCTTTAATAATTATTTCCCTCGTTCGATGAGAACGAGAATGGAGAACGATTTTCTCGAGCTGAAGCAAAAGAGAATGAATCAGTTGGAACCTACGAGATGAACTTCACAAGGCTTTCCCGTTATAACTCAAGCTTCATCATGGACCCTAATGGGAAGGTTGATAGATTCTTCGGTGGACTACGACCTCATCTACGGAAGAATCTAGCCAACAGGGACTATGATAGCTATGAAGAAATTGTTTGAAGTGCTATGAAAGTTGAACTAGAGTTTGGGGAGACACAATGGTCTCAAAAATCTAATGAGAAGAAGAGAACTCTAGAACCAAGCCTGGGAAGAAGTTTTGATCAGGAAAGAGGTGGAAAGCATATGCAACATGCCACATGCAATAAATGTGGGAAGAAGAATTCGGGGAACTGCTTGATCGGAAGTGGTAAGTGCTATAGGTGTGGAAAAGAAGGCCATATTTCTCGGAATTGTCGTAGGGATGTGAAGCCTCAACTTCCCAACACTAACGACAGAGGAAAGATGGTCCTGGCCCTACCCGAAGTCACATGCTTCAAGTGTGGACAGCTTGGGCACTTTGCTAATCAATGTCCAAATCTGAGGTCGGTGGAGGGGAATCACCATCAACCTCAGCATAGGCCAAGGGAGAAAGGTCATGCTTTCGCTATCACAACAACTGAAGTTGAAGTTCCGAACGATGTGGTAGCAGGTACTCTTGTTGTCCTCTCAGAAATAGCAAGTACTTTATTTGATTCTGGTTCTATGAATTCCTTTATTTCCTCCAAGTTTCCAAGGAATATAGAATCAATCCCTGAACTGCTAGAGGTAGAGTTGTCAGTCAAGACTCCAAGTGGGATTATCCTTGCATCAAAAGTATTTAGAGACTCTAGTGTTTACTTTGGTTAGCACAATCTTATCGCAAATCTAGTAGTCATTCCCATGATGGAATTCGACATTATACTAGGGATGGACTGGCTCTCAAAGTATAATGCTAAGATCAAATGCAGAAGTAAGGAAATCTCAGTAGTCTTGAATGAATTACCTAAGTTATCTTCCAAGGAGAGATATCCCGAACTGATCCCTATCTAGAAGCACCTCCCATATCTTTCTTTATGGAGTTAATCGGTGATGATGAAGAAGGGAAAGGGAGCATACAAATTGAAGATGTTCCAATTGTTCAGAAGTACATGGATGTATTTCCTGAGGAGTTACCTGGACCTCCCCTAGAAAGAGAGGTAGAGTTCTCCATTGAACTCGTACCTCGGTCCCAACCGATATCAAAGACTCTGTATAGAATGGAAAATGTGGAGTTAGAAGAGTTAAAGAAACAACTCCAAGACTTGTTGGAGAAGGGGTTTATCCGACCGAGTGTGTCTCCTTGGGGAGCACCAGTTCTCTTTGTGAAGAAGAAGGATGGATCAATGCGGCTATGCATTAATTATAGAGAACTGAACGGGATCACAGTGAAGAACAGATATCCTCTTTCAAGAATTGATGATTTATTTGACCAACTTCGCGGGGCTCAATTCTTCTCTAAGATTGACCTTCGATCTGGTTATCATCAACTGAGGGTGAAGAAGGAAGATATTCCAAAGACTGCCTTCCGATCAAGATATGGGAAATATGAGTTTACTGTTATGCCTTTCGGCTTGACTAATGCTCCGGCTATTTTCATGGATTTGATGAATAGAGTCTTTAAGGACTACCTTGATAACTTTGTGGTAGTTTTTATTGATGATATTTTGATATATTTAAAAAGTCATGAGGAGCATGAAGATCATCTGAGGGTTATTTTGAAAACTCTACGGAAGGAGAGGCTCTTTGGGAAGTTCATCAAGTGTGATTTTTGGTTACAACAAGTGGCTTTCTTGGGGCACATCGTAACCAATGAAGGAATCTCGGTTGACCCTGCAAAGACAATGGTTGTGGAGGAGTGGCCTCAACCCACAATAGTAACTGAGATTCGTAGTTTCTTTGGTTTAGCGGGATATTATAGGAGGTTTGTGAAAAACTTTTCACGGCTTTCTAATCCACTAACCAAGTTGACTCGAAAAGGGGTTATGTTCATCTGGACAAAGGAATGCGAGGAAAGTTTCCAAGAGCTGAAGAAGAGATTTGTTACTGCACCTGTGTTAACACTACCCTCTATCGGAGAAGGATTCGTTATTTTTAGCGATGCATCTCTGAAAGGGCTTGGGTG
The DNA here is from genome assembly GCA_963277665.1 of Viscum album. Taxonomy (NCBI): domain Eukaryota; kingdom Viridiplantae; phylum Streptophyta; class Magnoliopsida; order Santalales; family Viscaceae; genus Viscum; species Viscum album. Next base: position 1,038,983,320 of record OY728135.1, on the reverse strand, counting down.
CGTCCTCATGCAAAATGACAAGGTAATTGCTTATGCATCTCGATAGTTGAAGATTCATGAGCAGAATTATCCTACGCATGATCTAGAGCTGGCGGCAGTTGTTTTTGCTCTAAAGATATGGAGGCACTATCTTTATGGGGAGAAATGTGATATATACACTGACCACCAATGTCTAAAGTATATTTTCACACAGAAATAATTGAACATGAGACAAAGGAGATGGTTGGAGCTTATTAAAGACTATGATTGTTCAATTCATTATCACCCTGGAAGAGCAAACAAAGTCGCGGATGCGTTAAGCAGGAAAGATCATGTTGTTCTGGCAACAATGAGGATCCTAGGGGATCCCTTGATTAAAGATCTAGTAAAACTGGACATGGGAATTATAAGGAAAGGGACATCATCAACCCTATCCCAAATGATTTCTCAACCTTCATTACTAGAGAAGATCAAGAAGGCTCAAAAAAGATCCTTTGCTGCAGGAGAAGTTCGAGGCTGTAAAGGATGGTAAGTTCCCTGATTTCAATGTTGATCAAGAAGGTGTGTTGAAATTTTGTGCAAGACTATGTGTTCCATCTATTCTGGAGATAAAGAAAGAACTGATGGATGAAGCTCATAGCTCTACTTTCTCTATACATCCGGGAAGCACTAAGATGTATAGAGACCTTCGTGATCATTATTGGTGGGATAACATGAGGAGGGAGATTGCTGATTACACTACAAGGTGCCTGGTGTGTCAGAAAGTAAAGGCAGAATGACAACTTCCTAAGGGGGTATTACAACCGCTACCCATACCAGTATGGAAGTGGGATAATATCACTATGGACTTTGTAACTGGTCTCCTGAAAACATCCAAAGGAAATAATGCGATATGGGTTATTGTGGACCGTCTCACCAAGACAGCCCATTTTATCTCTATTCGGGAATATTTCTCTCTGGATCAGCTTTCCATGATATACGTGAAGGAAGTGGTAAGGCTGCATGGGGTACCACTATCCATCGTATCTGATCATGACCCAATATTCACATCAAAATTCTGGAGAAGTCTTCAACATGCTCTGAATACTGAATTGAATTTTAGTACGGCCTATCATCCTCAAACTGATGGCCAATCTGAAAGGACTCTTCAGACACTCGAAGACATGCTGAGATTATGCTCAATGGAATTTAAAGGTGGATGGGATCAACACCTCCCATTAGTTGAGTTCTCCTATAACAACAGCTACCATTCGAGTATTCATATGGCACCCTATGAAGCTCTGTATGGAAAGCGATGTAGAACTCCTACTTGTTGGGATGAAACTGGTGAGAGGAAGCTTCTTGGGCCTGATCTCATGCAAGAGATGACGGAACAGGTTCATGCCATCCAACAACACATAAAAGCTGCTCAAATTCGGTAGAAGAGCTATGCTGACAATCGTCGAAGGTACTTGGAGTTTGGTGTTGGCGACAAAGTCTTCCTTCGAATTTCTCCATGGAAGAGAGTCATGTGGTTTGGGAAGAAAGGGAAGCTCAGCCCTAGGTACATTGGCCCCTATGAAATCCTTGATCGCATAGGAGCAGTGGCCTATCGTCTAGCACTTCTACCAAACCTAGCTCAAGTTCATGATGTCTTCCATGTATCTCTCTTGAGGAAGTACATACCCGCCCCTTCGCATGTACTGAACCCAGAGGTGGGACAACTGGAACATGACCTCTCTTATAAGGAGTAGCCAGTGGAGATCTTGGACCGTAGAGACAAGGTCCTACAAAACAAGACTACCCACCTTGTGAAAGTGTTGTGGAGGAATCACAAATATGAAGAAGCGACTTGGGAGCCTGAGGAAACAATGAAGCAAAAGTACCCTCACCTTTTCGACTAGGCCTCAAGTGTAAATTTCGGGGACGAAATTTATTAAGGGGGGAAGAATGTAACGACCCAATCTTTTTGAGTAGTATATTAACTTACTCTTAATGATTTAATAAGATGTTAATGGTCAATGTAGAAAGAGGAGTCGATGGCTTCATCCAGTAGACTCGACCCTTATGAAGCCCACTTATCAGAGCTTGGGAAGGAGGTAGCATCTGTGGGCTTCGCTTTGGACCAAGCCCAAGCCGAACTCCAGCGTGTCAAGCTTGAACAGAAACGCCTACAGGAGAAGTTCAAGTTAGTAGAGATTACTACTAGGGCAATGTTATCTGAGCCTCCCTCAGATTCTCTCACCATAGCACACCTTACACTTAGGTCTTATGCCGGTGTTATAAGGGGCTTTGTGACGAGACCCTAGATTCCTTGTGTAATCCTTTCGGGTGAATAAATTGAGATATCTTCCTTTTGTGATATTTTTGGATTTTCTTTTGTCCGGATAATTTTAGGATATATTTTATTGATGAATTTTTGAAAAAGGGATATTTTAAAACATTTATGTAAACCCTAAATAACTAATGATGTGTAATGATTTTCAAAAAATGGTCTTCTACAAAAGTGTTCAGTAAAGAATTTGGAGTCTAATAAGATCAACTTAATTTTTGATGAATCGTAAATTATGAATGGTGATTTTATGCTTAGGATTAGTAATATGACCAAATGGATTATTAATTTCACTCAAAAAATGTTTTAATATAATTTAGACACCTAGATTAAGTAATGTGATTCAATAAAATGGGTAAATAACGGTTTCATAAATTATTAGTCAAGTATTAGTTTTTTCAAACGAATAGTGTTTTTTTAATTAAAAATTTAATCAAAAATAATTTGAAAATTATTTTTATAAAAATTATTTTATTTTTGAACTCAGAGCATCGATATTATGTTAAGGTAATTTTTGGGGATTTTTCTGAAAAAAATGAATTTTCGATGAATAGTGTTTTTAATTAAAAATTAAATTAAAAATATTTAGAAAATTATTTTTATAAAATGGATTTCATTTTTGAAATCAGAGCATTGATATTTGGTTAAGGTGAAATTTTGGGATTATTCTGAGAAAGTTGAATTTTCAGTGAATAGTAAAAATACAGTTTTAGGGTTTCGGTATGTTTAATGACATCATAACTGTGTCATGATGATGTCATGAGATATTTCAAGGGTTGGCCGGCCAAGGGTGATTAATTATTGTTTTGGGGTCCCCATGTGGCCTAACTTTATGAAAAATATCATGAGAGAGCACATGGGTTTGAGAAAAGCACTTGTGAGATGTCCCTTGGCCATTAATGCCTTGTCCCCTCACTTCCCCTATAAATACCCACCCTTTCCTCATTTAGTTTTCACTCCCAACTCTCCCCCAACAAAGTTCTGGTCTCCTTACCTCCCAAAGAGTCCTTCCAAGGTGCCCCCAAGCCCTCAGGGTCCAAACCTTTGAGTTTCAAGAGTCACGTTTTAAGGTAAGGGATCTGACCCCTCTCTTTCTTTTCATGTAATCTCTTTTATGTCATTCCTTTTATGCTCCATGTTCTTATGTGAGAGGATGTTCTTTTATATTCCTCTTACTTCCCTTTTCATTCTTATATGATGAGAGATCCCCTATTACTTTCATAATTTCATTTTATGAATGTTTAAGTGATGCCGTTAGGCTGCCGAATTTTTAAGGGATTCTTCCACCCATCTCATTTTTCAAGTTCGATTTTCAGGTCAAGTATTTCAAGTTCCTTTTTATTATGTTGGGGTTTGATCTCTATATCTATCATACTGATCTCTTATGATCATATGATGAGAGACCCTATTTTATCTTGTCAATTCATTTTTATTGAAGTTTAAGTGACGCCGTTAGGCTACCGAATTTTCATAAGAGAAATCTAATTTTTGTCTTCCTTCCATGTTTTTCATTTCAAATGGTATGTCCTTAAAATTTCATTACCATGTCCATATATCCATCTTATTCTCTCCCCCTAATGTTTTATGGATCATTTATGAGTGGGTGACCCATGTCCCCTCTCTTTTCAATGTTTTCTAAAAACCTTGTAACATAGCCGTTATGCTGCAGAATTTTCATCTCAAAATGCCTCTCTCTTTTCACAAAAATTATTTTATGTTATAAAGTGAATACACAAAGCTCTCATTTATACAAGGGTATTCACATATATATCAAAATGTTATATTTCAAATTATGGTATTTACATACATGATACCCACTTTCCCTTTTTGTGGGTTTAAAGTGACGTAAAGATCATGTCTTTAATGCAGTTTTTAAAACGTTATGATTATGAAGTGAAACCCATTTATTTTATGCTATGTGGGTTATTTATGAAATTTTTGATGATGATATATGTGTCTCACATGATAATAAAGGAAAATTTAAGGGTGCGCCCTGATAGCGCTCCAATGCATTGGGTAATGATGTAACCACTAGAGATTACAATTTTCACGATACCTTGGTGAATAACCTTGGTAATTTTAAAATGACACTTTGGGGATGGACCTTGGTGATATGTTCATGATTGTCTATGTTAAATGATGTAGCCACATCTTCAAGTTATGGAAAATGTTATTTTTATTATGAAATGCCTCATGATTTCTTTCTCATGCCTTAAAGTTCTTTTCATGTCCTTATTGAAGTATCTCAAGTTCACATGTAAAATGTTCCTCTTGTTTCCCTTACTGGGCCTTCTGCTCAACCTTTCTTTTGATGTATGTCCCCGAGTTATGAGATGTAGTAATTAACCTAGAATTAACTTAACGAGATGCCTTTCAAGTGTTTAAGAAGAATGTTTTATGTTGTTTTCATGTATTATGTTCCTGGTTTCCAAGACACTAGACCTTAAAGATCCTCAATATTGTGTAATGTAATGAAAGTTTATGTTATAAAATGGCGGGATGCTATATTATATATGAATTATCACCTCCTAGGGTTAGGAAAAGAGGCAAGTTCGTGGCTTTTAGTCTTAACTGACACACTATCGGACTTTACTATCTTGAAACTTTCAGCTCTATTACTCGACTAGTAGGTATAATATAGATGGATCTAACTCTTCATTATAGAAGATTATTTCTGTCCAATATGGGGGAATTAGCATCCAATATATATTTGCACCAGGCCAACATCTCTCTCAACTTCAAGAAGATCAACTGTATTTCCATGCTCCAACTATTCTTTTAGCTTTAGTCAGATCCTCCTGGAGTTTGGAATTGACAAGAGATAATAGGGACTTACTTAACATCAAGGAAGTGGAATAAATCATGTTTTCTACATGAAATATATATAAGTAACAGCTTTGAGGCAAACCCCATTTTACTAGAAAGTCAAATCTCATTTTGAAACCCCAATACTCTCTACTTCCACAGAGGCATCTTCCTAGCTTAGAAAATATTCTCTTCTCAGACTCCTCATCGAGATCTTATCTTTCTTCTATCCTAGTATACAGGATAACATAAAGAAGTTGGTTTTCAATATAAGGACTATATAAAATAGTACTTGTCCACTCTTTTCCTTAGTTCTTCTCAGTACCCTTTAATGAATGGGAAGTGGAAGTGGGAAGACCTCCCTACCCAATTGGTCGAGTAGTTTGAAACTCTCATCCCTAACCTAAATGTCAGTTTGACCTGGTCAAATAGTGTATTGTATGCTCAAACTAAGAGCATCTTGGAACCTCCCTATTCCTATGGGTCGAGTGATCTCTTGCTTCTCCACATCGAGTAGCTGACTCTCCCTTTCTGACCAGATATAGGATTCCCTTTCAAAAGATGTTGAGCGGTGATTTTCTTCTTCAACTCTAGTTAGGCATAGTTCAAATTAGCTTGTTAGTGGTAGAAGTTGGTTCATCGACATAAGCCAATCAATCTATCCAAAGAGCCTACTCTATGCCTCCTATAATAGATTCAGCTCCAGTTGTTCTTTGCTTCTTTGTCAATCATGGCCCTCCCTAAAGGAATGCTACTTCAAATATAAGGGTTTAGAACATGGCTACTTTACCCTATTCGGTAAGGTTTCATATCTTTTATAACCTTCAGGGCCCGTATTGTCATTGTGGAAGGGGGTTCAGCATACCACGGCTATAGGTGTTATATGATTCAACTCCAAAGAATGATTGGAATCTGGTATTGAGTTAAGAGAGAATGGGTGGATGCAATTCATAAAGAGTCTATAACGGAGGTTGGGATGTGAGCAATAATTTATTTGAGTTCTCATATCTGTATTCATAATCCTCGTTGGTGGGTGGATCCATTGAACAAATGTGTCATGGGGTTGGTAGTGATTGATAGTCGTAGTAGTAGCAAAATGATAGAGTGTACTCGAGTGGCAGTGTTGAACTGGGAACGAACTGCCTATGAAGCAATACAATGCTTTGGATCCAAAAGGTAGACTGTTGGATAGTCCAAAGGAAAAATACAGAGATGACCTGACCAATCGTAACCAAGTGATCATGTGATGGACACCCCGAAGCATTTTGAGTAGCCTATACCATTCAGCAGTGGTGCTAGAATAGTGGAAATGGGGGTTCTGCCCCACATTATCAATGAGTACCAAGCCTATTCTTTCCGCTGCCAATTGAGTATATATGGATCCCTGGAAGTTAAATTAAACTCGTGCTAAACAAGAAATGATATATCCTAGTCCAATGTGCTGAAATGGCTTCTTAATTCGAAACCCATTCACCAATTTAAGGATTCTAACCTACTACCTTTCCTGCGGAATGGAACCAAAAAATAGGAAACTAACCAGAAATATATTCAATCTGGTTTCTTTTGTTCGATTTCATTGGGTAGTCTTCGATTCACCTTCTCACTAAAGCGGGGAATGGTGAAGGCATTTCAACTAGACTGCCAATGCCACTCAATCAGTCAATTTTATTTGCCTTTTGTAGTAGTTGTGATCGTTTATGTCCCGTTTGTAGCTCATTTGATATCTCATTGTCCAATTCGCTCTCTTATTATGGCGCAATCATGATAGTAGTTGGAATTGGCAGATGGTTTGTTCTCTGTTTTGAACATTCCCTGGCAGATGACAAAACTGTTTAAATCATAGTGCAACCACCAGTGAGTGCATTCAGTACTCTACTCTAATATTCCTTCTCCCACATCTCAAATGGAGTGAGTCAACCTATAGACTTTATCTTGAGTGGATGAACTCTAAGGATCATTTGACACTCTTTTAAGAGTGCTTGTGATGGTCTATTTATACTTGGTATAATATAGGTAGTAGGCCCAACACATAACTCTCGTCAGGGACTGTTTGGGGACTGCCACTATACACAGGATGCCAAGAGACTTCCTATGGAAATGTAATGGTTCAAAGGTGAATCACCTGGATGAAACTTGAACTTGAACCCTTCGGAAAATCGGTGACACTAGAATCATATAATTTTTGGCAGTTCACATTCCATCCACCATATACTCTGAACCACATAACTCTCCCCTCTTTCACCTCCAGGCGATTGGGGGACTCTTCAGCCATGGGGTTCGTATCACCCCAAGCTCACAGATCGTTTCGGATTGCGCTGCACTTTCAACCCACCTGCACCCGACCATCAATACAGCCACCAATGGAGTAGAAAGAGGTACCCAATCAATAAGAGTAGTAGGGGTGCCACAATCAGTACTATACTTTAATAGTGAATATTTCAGACCATCTTCTAACCATTTAGAACCCTTAGATATCAGTAGCAGATACTAATATCTAAATAACCTACCGTATCAGTCGAGTTACTTCATACCTTTGACTACTCCATAGTGGAAACATTTTGTTATAGTAGAGAGTAGGGAGTGAAAAACCAATGCAGTAGATCTTGAATTGAAATCCACTTATATTAGGACAGACGACCGCCACGTTCTCAAAATGGTTGGTCTTAACGTGCTATCTGCTTCGTCATTTTGTATAGTGATAATACTTTCTTTTTCTTAGCGCTCTTCCCCCTTTTTATAGTAAGGGTAACTCTAGTTGTGCAGCTATCTCTACTACTCTTATATATGGTTATAGAAGATTACCTGTTTCTCTTACTTGACTTAGCTTGACCTACTTGACTCAGCTGTTAGAGTATCTATTTCATACGATGAGATTCATTCGTTCAAAACCAATAGTAGGTAAAATCGGCCCTACTACATATATTATACACTGATAAGGATAAATAACAACCAGCATGATAGCAAGTACGGACTAGTAGAATCAACTAAATTACTAGGTTGCTTCCATTTGTGGCCATCTCACCTTGAAACCTTAATATTAGGTCTCCTCTCTTATTCATGTATGTAGGAAGACCTATCCTGAATAGATGAACATGAAAAATATGAATAAAGGCATTAGACAGAGTTGATACTCACACAACTTCTGCAATTAGGTGAAGACCAGGTCCTCACTGAATGTCCTGACCTGGTAAGGCTTGAATTTTGTTCCACCTATTTTCCCAAGGGCGATACTTGAAAAACTGCCTATAGATTAGACTTACATGAAGAAAACATACACGGTGATCAATATTAGAAGATTAATGATGATGTAACTCATAGAGAATCGCTCAAAATCCACCTTCAATCAATATATATAAGTAATAGTTCAGGGATATCAAATCAGCCTTTAAGATGCTACTTGGTAGACCATGGATTCACTTAACTCAGCAGGGGTTGTTCCCTCTATCTGAAAGGAAATTACAAAATCCTGACAATAGGATGGCCACGAAGGGGATGCCAAGAACTATATTTTAAGAGTACCCATCTAGCAGCATTGTATTATTACATCTCTTTTAGAATGGATTATGTTATTATTCCTCTATTGTGTATTGATAAGATTTCATCCCTCTCATTCGTGATTCATTAGTCTTATGGATCACTTAGCTTTTCTTGTAAGAGAACTGAGTGGTATTGTGGTAGTTTTTTATTTTTCATCTTTTCTTTCCCAGTTTGGAGTACACCCTTTCGGAATATTCCTACCTCTTATTTGACCGTTTGTTCCCTAATAGTCCTATGGCTCACTTTTCTGTTCACTCTCTGAATTATGATTTCAAATAGCCTCACCTTTTATTGATGCATGAAATCACTTACTTACTGAGAAGATTATGATTGATCATAAATAAGGTGTTATATCAAACATTGTTTTAGCATTTTGTAACACATGATTAGGGTCAAATGCTGACCTTGAAGCTGGTCAGACATGGAATTCACATTCTATCAAATACCGATTTGGCGTGCGGTAAGACGGGAAGGGAGTACAAGCATTCTTTCATAACCGTATGAAAGAAGAATAAGACCTTATGAAGGTAGAGAAATCCTAAGTCAGTGCCTGGGATGTCTAGGTTCTCACCAGGGAGGGCATGGACCATCTGTTTCATTTATACTTCTCAACTTCTATGAGAGGTCTAGGAAACACAAAGTGATAGATGTATAACAGTAGAAAGACATTTTTTGGACTCTAAAGAGGGAGTAATTTCATCAGTAGTAGGTTCTAAACCCTTGATATATCAGTAGAAACTTTCTAAAGGGTTAGGACTTTATAAATGAAAGAAACTCATCCAATCACATCTATATCTATAGTGGTTTAACGAATCACTCTTATAATTAGACCTATATCTAGAGTAGTACAAGTATGTTAAGACTCCTTCCTGCTCAATTGATTTTATATATCCCTATTCCTCTCTCAAAAGGGATTATTGAGGGGTGATGGTAACCAGCTACAAGGTTCTTAGGTGAGGTTCAAAGATCTGGCCCTTTTTAAAGGGTGAGAAAAGGGATTTTGAAAGTGATTACATACCCTTTATAAAGGTTCTACTGATATATCAAGGGTTTATAACCTTTTTTTAGCTTGATATATCTTTTTAGGCTTCTTTAAACGAGGATCCCTACTCTTTATGCCTCTCACTCAGTCATTTAGGAAGTAGAACCTTGGGCCTAGTTCACTAAGCCCAATCTCAACATGGAAAGTGCCTACAAACGTTGATCCGTCAGTCTCACTTGCTACGGTTGCTCCGTAGTTTCGGTATAATATAGGTAGTATATTATTTTCTTGCCCTTAGTTCCCAGGGCCTTTGATTGACCAACAGAAAGAGATGTAAGAAAGGACCTTTTAAGATAGGTCCCTTTAAGCTCATTCTGAATCATGTTCTTAGTTTGTTTCCCAAGCTCAAGATGAAAGAAAAGTCAATAGCCCCATCTCCTTTCCTGCAACTTAGGCCCTCCCTGTATAGAACCAAGAGAACCGTCTCATTCCTTTAATTGTGTCAAGAACCCTCTGGAGGAGTTTCTTCCTACCTTTGCAAGGCCTGGTGCAATTTCATTCAATTCATATGATCCTATAGTAATCAAATTACTATTTGTGAATAAATACCTACTTGACTCGTGTCATTTAGATGATAGTGAAAGCCGGTGTGCCCTCTCCCTAGCTTGTATCACCTATTAGCCTTTCCTAATCACCTTCCCTTCCCTCCCAACCATCCAATCTCAAAATTACTCTATAAACAGAGATGTGCTTCCTAATGTTCGAGTGCATGAGATTCAATTTTCCAAAGGAAAAGACCTGAAGGAAGAGGTATTACAGGACCACATTGCTTTATCTTTAACTATAGATCAAACTATGCAGGCATAAAGAACTATTCTGATAATGATTACTCTAATCTAATAGTCGCCGAATTGATGTTTACTATCTGGGCCTAACAAGTCACCTGACTGGGGCCACTAATCAAAAGTAGTCATATACATAACCACTATCCACCTTAAGCTCTCAAACATGCCTCACTAGTCTTATTGAGTCATCTGGGAAACACAACAGTAGTATGATACATCAGTCGCCTCTAACCCGAGTTCCACTGAATATTGGATTCCCATGCCTAGGCATGAAAAGGGATGGAATCAAGCCTCTAAAAAGAAAGGGGAGAGCAGTACTCTACTCTAATAATCACAGAGCCAAGATCTTGACTCCACTACCCCTAAGAAGTGTATTTTTCGGCACCCACTACATCAGAATCTTATGAATTTATATGATAAATACCAAGTTAAATCTGGATTGTCTTGTCTAACATGTAGCATACTTCTTTATCTGTTGATCCGGTTCGAGTGGTTGATGAAGGGACATGTCCCAACATCTGTAGTTCTATTTGTAAATTGATATCAGTATAATATAGGTAGTAGACTTACTTTCCAACATTATCTTTTCCAACAACTTAGGTAGTCGGGCCTCCATTTGATAGTTTTGTTCCGACACCTTAGTTTTATTGCCTTGCTTCTATACACCTAATAGAATGAGTTCCCCTCCATAGGCACATAATGAAGTTGAATAGGAATGTTAACAGATACAGTAGATTACTATACTACTATAACTTTAAGCTAAAGGACTACAAATTCTAGTTCTATCCCTAGACTGTGCCTCAATAGTCCCCCACTCTGTACCGTTTATGATCAATTCCAATCAGAGAGGCGGTTAAAGGGGACCAAAAAAGCTGCCAGTAGATGAGGGCCCAACTTGATCTATGACCACCGCTACACGTTAGCACAACCTTTTTCTTATTTGTAGGCAGAAAGGTAGTGAAACACCAATAGAAATTAGTGAATAAGGCAAAGTCACCATATAGAGATGATATCGACGCCTCTCTTCCCTTTGTATGATCGATGCCCTCGTCCCAGTCACTACACTACATGAAATAAGCAACGGGTAATAAAAGATTAAGTATGATTCTTGCTGCTATATTGGACTTCTCATTTGAAAATCCAATCCCTCACACTTGAAAGAGGGAAAGCAAAGAACGATTAATAGCTACTAAGCCTATAACTCTAGTTAGAGTAGCAGGGAAAAAAGTGTCTGGTAAGAGCCACCCCAAAACAAAGAGAGATACTATTCCATTATATACAATTCTAGTTCTAGTACTAATATATATTTTAATTAATATTCAGCTGGGATATACACTTAAATCTGAACTAGACCTTGGTAACAGGGGAGAAGGAATGCTTGTAGGAATGTTAGATGCAGGAAGCAGGAAATCCAGAGGGAATGAAAGATTACATGAAAGAAGGGCATAAAGGAGAGCAGTCTTATCCACTCGCTTAAGCTGTTAGTTCGTGCTCCTATTTTAAGGGGTAAGCGGGGAATTAATACTTGGTGTCTAATCGATCTCAAGCTGAATCTTTCTCCTAACCGGAAAGCATCAAAATAATGAAAGAGGGAACGAGGGTCAAACATGGAATTCTCATTATGTCAGATACCTATTTGGCGTGTGGTAAGAAGAGAAGAGAGTATGAGAATTATTTCATACAAGTATGAAAGAGTAATAATACCTTATTAAGGTAGGTAAATCTTTAGTCAGTTCCGAGGATGTTCAGGTGCTCACCAAGGAGGGCATGGACCATCTGTTTCATTTATACTTCTCACCTGCTATGAGCGGTATAGGAAACACAAAGTCGTAGATGTATAGTAGGAGAACAACATTGGTTTGACTCTAAAAAGGGATTACTTTCGTCATTAGTAGGTTCTAAACCCTTGATATATCAGTAGAACCTTTCTAAAGGGCCATGACTTTATAAACAAAATAAAATAGTCCATTCACGTCTATATCATTAGTGGTCGAATGAATCACTCTTCTAATAAGCCCTATCTCTAGAGTAGTACGAGTATGTTAAGCCTCCTTTATACTTAATTGATTATGTATGTACCTATTCCTCTCTCAAAAGGGCTTATTAAGGGGTGATGGTAACCGGTTATCGGGTTCTAAGGTGAGGTTCAAAGATCTGACACTTTCTAAAGGGTGAGGAAAGGGATTTAAAAGTGATTCATTACCCTTTAGAAAGGTGATAATGATATATAAAGGGTTTATAACCTTCTGTTAGCACGATTTGTCTTTTTGTGCTACTTTCAAGGAGGATCCCTGCTCTTCATGCCTCGCACTCAGTCATTTAGGAAGCAGCACCTTGGGCCTGGTTCACCAAGCTCAATCTCAATGTGGAAAGTGCATGCGAACGCTGACCCATCTGTCTCGCTTTCTACGTCTACTCCGTAGTTTTGGTATAATATAGGTAGTAGATTTTTTGCTTGGCCTCAGTTCCCAGGGCCTCTTATTGACCAGAAGAAATAGAATTGAGAGAGGACCTTGTAAGATAGGTCCCTTTAATCTCTTTTTGAATCAATTTCCTAGTATGTTTCCCAAGCTCAAGCTGAAACAAAAGTTGATATCCCCATATCTTTTCGAGAAACTTAGTCCCTTCCTATATAGAACTAGGTGAACCATCTCATTCCTTTCATTGTGTCATGTTCCCTCCATAATATTTTCTTCCTACCTTTGCTAGGTCTGGTACTATTTCATTCAATTCATATGATCCTATAGTAATCAAATGACTATTTTCAAGGAAATACCTACTTGACTGGTGCCGCTTGGCGGATAGTGAAAGCCGGAGTGCCCTATCCCTAGCTTGCATCACCTATTAGCCTTTCCTAATCACCTTCCTTTCCCTCCCAACCATCTAATATCAAAAGTACTCTATAAACAGAGATGTGCTTCCTCGAGTCCGGGTGTGAAATATTCTGTTTGACAAAGGAAAAGACTTGAAGGAAGGGGTATTACAGGACCACATTACTTGATCTTTAACTACAGATCAAACCATGTGGGCATCAAGTACTCTTCTAATAATGGGTACTCTAATATAATAGTCATTTAATCGATCTTCGCTATCCAGACCTAACAAGTCGTCTGGCTAGGTCCACTAGTAAAAAGTAGTCCTATACGGAACCGATATCCTCCTTAAGCTCTCAAATAGGCCTCATTGGTCTTACTGAGCCATCTAGGAAACACAATAGTAGTATGATACATCAGCCACCTCTGACCTCGGTTCCACTAATTATGGGGTTGCCATGCTTGGGCATGAAAAGGGATGGAATAAAGCCTCTCAAAAGAAAGGGGAGAGCAATACTCTACTCTAATAGTCATAGAGGAAATATCATGACTCCACTATCCCTAATAAGTGTCTTCTTTAGCACCTTCTATGTCAGCATCCTATTAATTTATATGCTAAATACCAATTTTAATCTAGATTGTCTTAGTCTGATATGTAGCGTACTTCTTTATCTGCTGATCTAGTTCAAGTGGTTGATGAATGGTCATGGCCCAGTATCCATAGTTCTATTTGTAAATCGATAGTGATATAATATAGGTAGTATAATGACCTTACAACCTTTTCTTTTCCAGAATATTAGGCACTCGGGCATCCGTTTGATAGTTCTGTTCCAGCATCTCGGTTTTTTTGCCTTGCTTCTCTACACCTAACAGAATGCGGTCTCCTCTGTAGGCACTTAATGAAGTTGAATAGGCATTGAAACAGATAAAGTCGACTAATATACTACTGTAACTTTAAGCTAAAGGACTACGAATTCTAGTTTCATCCGTGGAAAATTCCTCACCATCCCCCAATTCTATACCATCTGCCCTTAATTCCAATCAGAGAGGTAGTAAAAGGGGACCAAACTAGTAGGTAGGTAAATGCCAATAGAAAGTAGTGAACAAGGAAAATGCAGCATATAGAGATGATATCGATGCCTCTCCTCCCTTTGTACGATCGATGCCCTAGGTATCATCTCTATATGGTGCATTTTCCTTATTCACTGCTTTATATTGGCCTTTACCTACCTACCTACCTACCAAAAATAAAATGGTTTTGTTAACATAAAATGATGGTCGTATATCAGGTAGGGCGCTCATCTTTTGGTTTCTTGTTTGGTCCCCTTTAACCGCCTCTCTGATTGGAATTGAGGGAAGAATGTATAGAATGTGGGGGTGGTGAGGCACGGTCTGGAGAGGGAATTAGAATTCATAGTCCCTTAGCTTAAAGTTCTAGTAGTATAGTAGTAAATTTTATCTTTTTCAATGCCTATTCAACTTAATTAAGTGCCTACGGAGGAGACCGCATTCTGTTAGGTGTAGAGGAGAATGGAACGAAAACCGAGGTGCCGGAACAGAACTATCAAACGGAGGCCCGGGTGCCTAAGCTGTTTGAAAAGGGAAGTTTGGAAGTTCAATTTACTAACTATATTATACCGATATCGATATTCAAATAGAACTAAGGATGTTGGGCCATGCCCCTTCATTAACCACTCAATCCAGATCAGCAGATAAATAAGTACGCTACATGTTAGACCAGGCCAATCCAGATTCAACTTGGTATTTAGCCTATAAATTCATAGGATGCTGATGTATAGGGTGATGAAGAAGACACTTTTTAAGGGTAGTGGAGTCATGATCTTTCCTCTGTGGCTATTAGAGTAGAGTACTACTCTTCCCTTTCTATTGAGAGGCTTGCTTCCGTCCCTTTTCATGCCCAAGTGTGGAAATCCCATATTCAATGGAACCGGGGTCAGAGGCAGATGATGTATCGCACTACTGTTGTGTTTCCTAGATGGCTCAGTAAGACTGGTGAGGCCTGTTTGAGAGCTTAAGGAGGATAGCAGTTCCGTATAGAACTACTTTTGAATAGTGGCCCTAGTCAGGTGACTTGTTAGGCCTGGATAGTGAAGATCGATTTAGATACTATTAGATTAGAGTAATCATTACTATAAGAGTACTTGATGCCCATGTAGTTTGATACATAGTTAAATATCAAGGAATGTGGTCTTGTAATACCTCTTCCTTCAGGTCATGTATTTTGGCAGATAGAATCTTTAGCACCCAGACTCAAGGAACCACATATCTTTTTATAGAGTACTTTTGAGATTAGATGGTTGGGAGGGAAGGAAAGGTGATTAAGAAAGAATAATATGTGATGCATGCTAGGGTGAGGGAACTTCTGCTTTCACTGTCAGATAAGAGGCACCAGTCAAGTAGGGATTTATTTACAAATAGTCATTTGATTACTATAGGATCATATGAATTGAATGAAATAGTACCAAGCCATGAAAATGTAGAAATAAACTCTTCTGAAGGGTGCTTGACGCAATAAAAGGAAGGAGACGGTTCATCTGGTTCTATACAATAAGGGCCTAAGCTGTTGGAAAAGAGATGGGGCTATCGACTTTGTTTTTAGCTTGAGCTTGGGAAACAGACTAGGAACTTGATTTAGAAAGAGATTAAAGGGACCTATCTTACAAGTTCCTCTCTCACTTATCTTTTTTCTATTCAATTGGAGGCCCTGGAAACTGAGGCCAAGAAAAAAAGTTACTACCTTTATTATACAGAAACTACAGATCAGCCATAGCAAGCGAGATATAAGGCTCAGCGTTCTTAGGCACATTCCACGTTGAGATTGGTCTTGGTGAACCGGGCCCAAGGTGCTGCTTCCTGAATGACTGAGTGAGAGGCACAAAGAGCAGGGATCCTCCTTGAAAGCAGTCAAAAAAGATAGATCGAGCTAACATAAGGTTCTAAACCCTTGATATATTAGTAGCACCTTTCTAAAGGGTAAGGAATCACATTCCAATCCCTTTCCTAACCCTTTAGAAAGGGCTAGATCATTGAACCCCACCTAAGAACCCTGCATCCAATTACCATCACCCCTTAATAATACCTTTTGAGAGAGGAATATGGACAGACATAATCAATTTTGTAACAAAGAGGCTTAACATACTCATACCACTCTAGAGATAGGGCATATTAGAAGAGTGATTCATTCGACCACTATAGATATAGATGTGACTGGACTAGTTTATTTTTTTTATAAAATATTGACCCTTTAGAAAGTTTCTACTGATATATCAAGGGTTTAGAACCTACTACTAATAATGTTTTTCCTATGATTAGGAGGAAAGTATAGAATTCATACTCATCTTATATGTCTATCTACCACATCACCTGATCATGTAATAGCTAATAGAAGAGTAATCACTCGAGTTAGGTGCCTAGAAAAAGGTTGAAGAATGATTTGGGATCAATTGGAATCAATATTTCATTTCACACTACCCAAAAGGCAATGATAAAGAAACCCTAATCAATCTAAGAGGAAACTAAGGAGAAGAATCCCTTAAACCAGGGGGAATATCTAGTCCTATTCTTCTAAATATACTATTATTCTTAGGATGAGTTCGTTGGATATACTAGATGAGTAGAAGAGTAATTCCTCTAATTATTCCTATATTTATGTATTTATTCCTTTAGTAGGTTAGTCAAGAGGACTGACCCAGTATCTTGATCCTAGGATAGAGAAGAAAACACACTTAGGAAGCTAGAAGCATAGAGAAGTGATTAGTCCCACCCAAGAAAGAATGATCGACAGAACGGGCAATGGACTCTCTTTAGGAATAAATGAAAGACTTGGTCGGAGGGGGCATCCTAAGCATATAAGGGGGTACATCCTCCCAAAGAGAAAAATAAGAAAAGACCAGAGAAAATATATATAAGAGTACCTATGTTACAAGAAATTCATTTTTTTTAATACTTACAGACTATACAATTCTCATCTATTGTTATCTCCCATCTGCTATTCCTCATCTCTATGAAATAATAGGATAGTATCTTTCTTCTTTTGAGAGCTAGATGTGGATATTTTTGGTTATGTAATCAACTACCTTAGGTAAGTAACTAATGGAATCTAGGGGCTATCGACGTGGTCAGGAGAGAAAGAATCTCCCTGATTCTTATGACTTCCTTCCCTCTCTTTCAGTTCATGAAGGCAGGTAGCTTCTCCTAAACCATATAGTCCAAGTAACTAGTAGAAAGTTGTATCTCTCTTCTTTCCTAGTATCTAGGTTGTTATAGAGTTATAGACTATATGAGGTGGATGAGAGATTTAACATCTGTTATAGTATTAACGTCTGTTGATGTAGATTCCCTTCCTTAATGTACTTGGAGTTGAATAAGGGACTCTAATCTTCTTCTTTCTTTATTTTCTAGAGCTAGATGGGGATATGGAATGATAGAAAGTCTCTCTATTAGGTTTAAGATGGTATCTTCACATGATTAACTTATTGGTAGTTTCATAAGGACTCTAATCTCAATGGGATGTTTCCTCTGTCCTACTAGCTACATGGTTTTGAGTAGATAGCTTGCCTTTAGGGTTATAACACAATAGGGGGTAAAATTCAGAGAACAGCTAGTAAATGGGATGAGTTACCATGAAATATCAATAAATAAGTCTACATAGTGTAGTGAGTGCTTCCTAGGTGTGGATCGTAAACCTATCTATTTCCCTGCTAGTGCACTAATTGAAGGCCCGTAGGGATATCTCTTCTAGTTGCTAGGCACAAGGGTAATATTTAATATATTACATGTAGTGTTTCAAGCTTACTTTCATTATTTATTCTTGTGGTATAAGGACAAGTTAGCTTCAGATATCTAGATGTGTCCATCAGATTTTTGGATGTATAACCTTGATGCATGTATCTTCTAATCAAATACTGCTTCTAGATGAAGAGCGAGCAAGAGCTTTAACCGGTTATGATATTATGAATTGTAGATGCCTCTGTCTTCTCTTAGCTTTCTTTACTAGCTCCATAGAATCTCTTGTATGAAGAGAGTAGGAGTTAAAGGCATTATCCTATAGAGACCTTTACTACTACTTTTTATCTTTCATTATATACCCTTTCTAAAGGTTCGTTTAGATATGACCCTTTCTAAACAAAGGGTCATGAAGGTGCTACTTCACATATAAGGGTTTATAACATGGGAAACATGAAGTATCTTACTATCTAGATTATATGGATGGAGGACCTCACCCTTTATTTCAGGTCAGATCTACGGTACTTGACCCTATATAGTTCTCTTTATCTCTTGAACTTGAAGTTGGGATTAGGCCCCCTTATATAGTCAGCCTATTCCCTTCGCTGCTCTATCCTGACATTCAATTTATTGAGAAGTAATTGAGACAAAAATTCAAGGTAAAAATGGCCTCTTTGACTTGGAAGGATTTTGACAGAATAAGGAAAGTCTGACATGAGTGGAGTTATACGCACTAGTTCTACTTTGAATTCAGTACTCTTCTAATAGTGAGATATCTTTTTCAATCACTATCATTAGTCACTCAATTGAGTAATAAGTCAGGTTCTAAAACCTTGATATATTAGTAGAAACTTTTGGGTTAGGAGCGGTATCAAAACTATTAGATATTATAGTAGATTACTGACTTTATCTTTCATGGGGTTTTGGACACAATCCCTTATAACGGGCCCTTATAACTGGTATTAATTTTATAAGGTCTTGTTATAAGGACATGTTATAAGGATCTTAACCACACCTAGCTCAATAAGAAGAGGAGGGAGGACCTCATTTTTATATTTCTCACATAGTGCTCAGAAGTAAGGGAAGAGAAGCTGCTCAGTACTCTACTCTAATAGTCAGTACTCTACTCTAATACTGAGGAGTCTGTCAATATATATAAGTAAGAGTTGTTTTCATGAATTCCAATTGAAAGGGTGGGATGGATTGCTGTTGGATTGATCTGGGGGAAGGGTCTACTACCTATATTATATCAAACATTATCTAGCTCAATCATGTTTAAGAAGATCCCACTCTTAGTGTAGAGTAATGACACTATTAGAAGAGTATTAAAAGAATAATAGCTAGATGGTAGGAATGTCTAATTGTGATAGAATAGTATCCTATCTACGAATGTTATGGGTCACTCGTAGTAGTATTTTCTTTTCCTCTGACTGGATCGACTACGAACTTAGGGCCTTATATTATGAAAATATCTGTCAATTCACTCTTTTGTTTAAAATCTCTTTCTAAATCAGCCGAGAGGAGAAATATCTGAATCGAATAATCTGAATCTGGTCTTGAAACAACATCAGACAGTGTATTGAGCTCCAAATAAAATGTTGTGGCTACCTATGGTTGGGTGTAGATGGTTGGTTCATAGGCATCTAAATAACCAAGCATTCCTTTCATCTGCAAGGGGATATAGGGGAAGTTCATCTTGCCTTTCTCCCATTTACATCAATCATTTCTAGGTGGTCTGAGGTACTGATATATATTGTTGGTATAATATAGGTAGTAGAGTATTCCCCATTGAACTGTGTGATACCCCAACTATTCAATCTGATCTCTCTTTCATTCCACGGCTAAACCACCAATCCAAGTCTTGCTACTAGTACTAGTTTAATTAAAACCACTAGGCTTCCACCATGGAACCCTAAGGCATGATGTCGCTACATACACCTACCATCACCATAATATATAGAGATAGAGTTTGATATAACATAGTTTAAGTGGTAGAGGTATTTCCACCCAGATCTACTACATATATTATACCGAGAATTGACAGTGTGGAGTTTCCAGACGACTCTACTACCTATATTATACTAATTTCGGATTGGAACGTCAATGCTTGATATGGAACGTCAGTGCATCCAATAGTGGGCATCTGGGTTCCTTATTCCAGTTCTCATGAGATAACAACTGAGCAACAGTTGAATGGATATCCTACGGTGTAACAACAAAACAATCTTGGTCCTTAACTCTAAAGCATGTCTGTTCCACTCTACTCAACTCTTTTTATCAGATCACGTAGTGTCACCACATGGTTCCCAAAAGTAGTTTAAGAATTCCCGACACCCAAATCAAATCAGCCCTACTCAGTTTCCAAAATCTCATAAGATCATCAAGTCCCTCAATGCCACCAATATATTCTATCATACAGTTCACACGGGATTGACCCTAGGCTAATACTATTAGAGTATAGTACTGACTATTAGAGTAGAGTACTGACTATTAGAGTAGTGTACCGAGTTGCATCACATAAAAAAACCTCTTACAATATCCGACTATATAGAATAAAGTAATTATCTAATCAATACTATACGGTTTTATGGATGTCAACGAGTCGAACGACATTTGAACCCCCATACTACCTGGCTCAATTCATGTTCCCCTTTTCATGGAGTGTATTTCAGTTCTTCGGTATGAACTTCGAGGTAAAAATGTTATCTAGACCTCTTATCAATAAAAGGTGATCATAACAGTGTATATCTGACTCGTTGTTTAGGAAATCCCAGTGGTACAGGTAAGGTGCTCGAGTTGAATAGCCCCACCAACACAACTCGGTTGATAATGAACGGTTTCTAAAATTCTCTCATCATGATACAGATCATTCAGACACCAATTTCATACACCCCATCACTCATCACTTTTTTATTTATGACACCTTCCAAACCCCCCACAACAATTCCAATAGAGTACCCATGCTTGAGTGGTCCTTGTACCATGCTTTCAGATATCGATTGATGAAACTCTACTCTATATGTTAGGCCAATTCCATGATAGATCTCATTATTATTGATATGAAATTTTCCCTTTTTGTTCATTTGTGACTACCCCCTGCCTAATGGTTTATATTGGAAAGACCCCATACCTTCCCTTTTTAAACTGGACTGAACATTTGGATAGGTTCCAAACGTACCTCTATATAGAAGACTACCTGTTTCTTTGACTCTACAGTGAAAACTGGTGTGTGTCTAGGATGTTATTGCTTTGATATCGTGCTCCACTACTCAATTGTTACATAAACCTTATGGTCATGTTTGCAACTTTCAATCTCCTGACACACTATTAGAGTAGAGTTCAAGTACTCTTCCTATATAGTTTGAACAACCTGGATCAAAGATTTTTTTCAGTCACATTAGAAATATATTTTAGTACCATCCCCCATACTATTCTCCACTAGCTTTCCACTGCCACCAGTTTAAGTACCGACCCTTTAAAATCGGGCTGACGACATCGTGGACCTTCCAATGTACCGCATGACTACCAATCCATATCATACCATCCACCTCTTATGCCTATGAAGAGTCAATGTGATGGAAAACTGACCTGAAAAAAAAAAGCTTTCCCACACTCTTTTCGCACCGCACTATACCATATCCATTTTGAATGATTGAGTGCATGTATCAATCAATGTTCTGTGATACTTTAGGCTCTATTGGAATAAAGCACCCTGCAGAATCACCATAGTCAAGGAAAAAATCATTGGGAGTTTGACTAAAAAATGTGTATGGTGAATTACACATTTTCCTTCTAATGCAGCCCCACAATGTTGCAATGAGTCTTCCTTCCTCTATATCAGGTCTTGGAGGTCATACTCATAGCTTGATGAACCTCGATCTTAGTGGGTTTGGTTCCTGTTGGTACGATCTAGATTTTGGGGAAGTGATAAGAACTACAAGGGGTGTATTACCTTTTTTATGAAATATTGGTGGATTTCTATCAAGGCTGTTCAAGCATTGATCAAGGTCTTCTTCCAGGATGTAGATATCCAAGGGATTACCAAAAGTCTCTTCCACTCAGAATCAAAAGTTGTTGGTGAACCGTATCCGGAGCATGTGAGATAGCATATGGGATATGATACATCTTTGAGTTCAAGGTCACCCATAAAGAAATAGTTGCTTTGAAAATATATTATTGTCAAAGCACCGACAACAATCCAACCAGTCAAGCAGAAGATAGATATGTTCAATCTCTTCTAACTCGTATTCATCTGGTTGACCATCTTTGTCTAAATAAGATATAATTATTTCTCCTAGGGTCATTTGACTATATCTAAGTGACATAAGATTTCCATATAGATTTTTTACGCTTGTATAGGAGTTTACAGCTCGATCTTTCAAGATAGGATCATTATATATCTCGTACCAACTTTCACGTTGTTTATGCTTTGAGATGATTATGTCAGACGTTGTTGTCTCAATAAGTTGTCCTTCCTTGGTAGGGGAGATCGTACTGACTTTAGTAGTTCTCTTCTTCCTTATCTTATGAGTCCTCTTTCGACTAGGATCAGCTGTTATAGCATAGATTTCATCCAATTAAAACTCGCCCCAAACAAAGAGTTGGCATCCCTAATGCACAAGGTATCTACAAATAGATTCCCAGCTCTTAGTTCCTTTTACCTATCTGTCATCAAACCACAGTCAGAGAAGCCACTCCTTATTCTATTAAATATTATATTATAATAGTTGAGTTTTTCTATGTGTCACGGTTAAGGTTCTAAAATATCCTACACTTCTTAGGTTAAGGGTCTCGACGTGAAGGTCTGTGCTGCTGATTCCACTCAAAACAACAATAGCTCAGCAGTTGAATAATTCCTTAATACAGGTTTTCACAAACTCAGTATACAATTCATTTACTTCCATCATACTTAGTGTTACAAGCATATATTGATGAATAGTATAATTACTAGACATCATATTACTAGATTCCATACTGAATTGATTCATTTTATCATATGAAACAAACTTCTCACTCAATAGGGTGTCGAACACTAGAGTTATACCTAGGAAAGAGATGGGAGATGTTGTAGTCACAATGATAATCATACAAGCAGGTATGGGGAACACGAGTGGGATTTTCATGATGTATCTTATCTTATATGATTAAGGTGGTGATGGAGAAGTCTTAGAACACCTAGAAGTCAATTAATATTGTTGCTCAGTGCTCTAAACAGCTCATGTGGGAGTAATAGTATCACCTTGAGGTTGAGGTTGAAATTCAGATTGGACTATTGTTAATGCTACTGAACTTTGGTAGGAAGCTGAGGTGAGGCTTGAATAGGCTCTGAATGCTGATTAGTAACATATTACTTCCCCTACAGAGGTTAGAAATTATCTTCTATCTGATGGGTGAAAAATAACTGAGTTTCATCAAAAGTCACATGTTGTGATGTGATATAAGAATCTTGCCATTTTCTAGATTAAGGCATCAATAACCCTCTTGATCTATGTTGTAAACCACAAGATACATGGAGTGAGATGCAAATGTGTTCGAGGAGTCAACATGAGTATATCATAAACATCCAAAGATGTGGATACAAAATAGGATCTGAAAGATAGTCGACTTTCTTCCTATCCTTTAAATATATAGGGTCAAGTACCATAGATATGTCCCTCTATAAAGGGTGAGAATCTGGGACTAAAACAAAGACTCCCAATCAGGGTGTTGTGTTCATCTTGACACCAGGGCATAATTGATGGCAGTCTGAAGATAGAGGAATGTGCAGGCGAGAGGACAGAATAATTATAAAGGATTATCTTTCCATCTTGACTCTTATATTAATTTTTTGGTAGATTCAACTCCTTCTTCCATGCCTGAACTACTACTGAATGTCACACCAGCACAAAACTTCCACTTTCTAGTGACAAATTTCCACTATCATGTGAGACCTTTGACACCTAGTTGTACAAGTGATAGACCTTGGGACCCTATTTTATGATAATTCATGCCTCATCCGCTTCCAGAGTTATTGGTGCAGTTCAATGTGGAAATCAATGGTCTAAAAGATCTGACACCTTGGTGAACTATATAGGGTCAAGTACCATAGATCTGACCCTTTCTAAGGGTAAGGATTGGAACCAGTTCAAGAGGTGATACAACTAGGGGTGCTTCCCAATATTTCACTTAATGTTTAAGAGAAAAACATCATGTTCAAAGTAATTATCTGGTGGTTAGTACTCTATTAATATTGTCCCAGTAGAGGTGCTACTTTGAGTCTCACACCAAGGTTCTAAAAGATCTGACACATTAGGGTAAGGGGAAGAAGTTGCCCGTACCAGAAACCTCTTATGATTCCTGACCATTTTGAATGGTGCTACTGATATATCAAGGGT
The DNA here is from genome assembly GCA_963277665.1 of Viscum album. Lineage (NCBI taxonomy): Eukaryota > Viridiplantae > Streptophyta > Magnoliopsida > Santalales > Viscaceae > Viscum > Viscum album. Next base: position 1,038,958,928 of record OY728135.1, on the reverse strand, counting down.
TTAGAACTCAGCTAGTTCACCCTATTCAGTAAAGTTCTACTGATATATTATATATAAGGGTTTATAACCTTGAAACCTCCATGGTTTCTCTCTCTGTTTTGACTCATTCAGTGGGAATTTTTAGGTCCAATCACCCTCAAGTGTTCTGAACCCATCACCATCAATAAAATTCATCACAACCTGTCAGTACTCTAATATAATAGTATCATACCTCCAAACTATTATAGTAGAGAACTGAAGCACCACCTTCGCATTCCCTCTCCATTGAGCATGGTGTTTCAGAGAATGCGCAGAACCCATCCCATACTTTTTCAATTATTTCACTCACCCTTAAATTCACTATGTCGTCAAGTTGGTATAATATAGATAATGGAAATCAATGAGAGTTGGTGGTATTATTGGAGTAGAGTACTCACTATTAGAAGAGTACGGAGAGCAGAAACCTTGAACTGGTCCTTGATCGGTATAATATTGGTAGTAGAGGTCGTATCATCATAGTCTGTATAATATAGGTAGAATAGGTGGTAGTGATCCTTTCAATAAGAAAGAAGAATCCATCCTTGAGTGTCAGATCATTCATTTTAGCACTTTACCCATAGATCGAGCTATCTAGTTTCCAAGTAATCTACTTTATATAGTTGGGTAGCTTCCAACAGTGAGTCACAAAGCCAATCGGTTGAACGAACAAGACCTTGCCTACTATATTATATCTAGATAGTCAATCAATGAATCAATTTCGTATAATAAGTGATCTATTTCCTTTTTTACCTCGAGTGTGAACCCAGCGATCCCATCTGGATTGAAAGAAAAACCATCTCTGAGACGTTGTGTGGTTTCTATCTCATATTGCGCTATTCGATAAACATGCATTCAATCAAAGAAACTATTGACTACTACATATAGTACCAGTAGTCTTTGTTCAAGATCCAGTGGATGATGTAGTGGTTGTTTCAAAACATCCGTATGTCGGGCACCTTGATTGGGAATAGCCTGAGTCACTTCATCCAAGTCTGGACCAATTTGATCAAGGGATTCCAATTCTCGATATTGTTCCAATTCTAGTTTTGAAGCTCCACATACTTGTTTTATAGCTTTCACCTGAGTGGATAAGCCAACTCGACTGACCGATAAGCCAACGTTGATTGTTGGGCACATACCTCGATAAAATACCTCCATGCCTGAAAATATTTGTCTATCAGTAATTGGGATCACATTGGTGGGAATATAGGCTGAGATGTCTCCCACTAGTGTTTCTATAATGGGAAGGGTGGTCAGGTTACCTGCACCGGTATTGTCCAATAATTTAGATGTTCATTCTAATAGATGGGAATGTAAATAGAAAACCTCACCTGGGAATTCCTCACGGCCCGGTGGTCGGCATAACAATAATGCCATTTATCGATATGCCATTGCCTATTTTGAAATATCATCATATATGATCACAGCATGCATTCCATGATTGCAGAAATATTACCCCATTGCACACCCGAAATACGGTCCAAGAAATTTAAGTGGAGTAGGTTTCGAAGCAGTATCAGCCACGAAAATGGAATACCCCATACTGGAAGTGTCCAAGAGTAATTGAATGACTTGTGCAACCATTGAGTGTTTTTTTCCTATAGCTATATAGACACAATAGAGCTTGTCCCATTCCGGAGTGGTGGCGTTCAATTGCTTTTGGGAAATCATGGTATCGACCCCAATGATGGTTTTTTCCCATTTTTCGTTCCCCAGTGATGAGTTCATGTTTTCCACAACTAATAGTCATCAGGCTATCCACCACTTTGAGACTAGTCTGCATTGGATAATGAACCGGTAGACGTTCGATAATGTTTGGACCTTTCATTTTGACTTGTCTAGTATTAGATTCCTAGTGTGTGGTTGAGTTATTGTCAATTGGAACACCCAAATAATCGATAACACAACCCAATTGGAACATCCCCGAGGGAAAATCCATGATCAAACTGGGGTGCGTGACATGATCATCTTTTTTCAAAGTGGTATCCAACACCAACACCACAATACGGACAATATAGGGCTCCATATTCAATGTTATGTCTTTCACACCACTAAAAACATTACCATTTCACCACATTTTAATTGATGATATATATGAAATTTCATCCCCATATCCCAATACTATCCCGTTTGTTTCCACCGTTTTGGTACTCTTTGTGTCCAGCAGGTGCATTCAACTCTCTAATATGCTTGTCAGTTTAGCATAATGGGTTGGTTTGACTCCTGTGGAAAATTCTGAATATATATGACCATTAACTTTGATAGATTGTTCCTTCTATGACAATAAATGAATCTCTTCATGTTCTATCCGAGGGTTCGTGGCTAGAAGTACGAGTCGAGTCAATGGATAACGACTATCGTACAAGGTCAAGAATGACTCAAATCAATAACGACATGTCCACAATTCGGCAACTGATAAGGATAAACTATATTGGGTCAAGTACCGTAGATTTGACCCTTTCTAAACCGAATTGGGTGAAGTATCTTAGTTCTAAAAGATATGAACCTTTCTTTAGAAAGGCTGAGGTTCTAAAAGAAAATATTATAAAAAAATAGTATTTGTAGTGCTTCTCAATAAAATAAAATAAAGTGATCTATCATTTTTTTTGGTTCATTCTTTGACTGCTCTACTCCTAAATAAAGACATTTGGAAGAATAAATTTTAGGGTTTGGTTGTTGACCAACAAATAAACAGGGTTTTTTGGTCATTACAGCCCCGAAGATCATTCCATTCAATCTTGTACTAAGGTACATTGAACACCAACCTAATCTCAAAAAAAACAGGTACTCTTCTAATAGTGAGTCTACAAGAAACTAGAAAAACTACAAAAACCTCCATGAACAGATGCTTTGTCAGTGAATTAGAGTGTTCTAACTATATAAAATCAATATATATGTCGATTTCAATTATTTATACTTCCATAACTATATAAATAAATAGAACTACAAGTACTCAGTTCGATACATCAAACAATGATGAATAGGCGAGACTCACTCCAATTGTAGGAATAGATTAATATAGGAACTATATAGAAGAGTACCTGTAATACTGAAAACAAAATCAATGTGTTAATAATATCACATTGGAGAATAAAAAACTCTCATTCATCTGAAAATCATCCTCATGCTCAATCAAAAGCATGTTGACTTCCTCCCTGGTAACCGGCCCTCCTAGAAAACCTTTGGGCATAGACTACTCTATTCTCTTGCATTATTCATTCGCATTAGAGATAGAATTTTTTTGAAAAAGATCTCAATAGATTCTCTATTCTAAGAGGCCTTCTCTTATCTCTTACATAATTTAGAAATCCACTATTTGAATCTAGAGGGAGGGAAGAATCTAATTTATTATCTTCTCTCTTTTCTCATATAACCTTTTTAAATGGATGGATTATGGAAAAACCCCACAATTTAAATCTGAGGAATAGATCCATAAGTCATAGCTGAAGGTCTAATAATGTCTCCAGGCTACTGTCCCTATAAAAAAACCAAGATTCATTAGAACTCTGACAGAAAGGGTACAGTTTCTTATCTATCAGAAGAGAGAATAAGACAAGATATCTTGAACCTAGTTCAATCTGAAATAAAAATATTTACATTAACATCTATTTTTCATGGGTGGAAAACCTTCTGGAAACCATGAATGAAAGGTCAACTCATTTTTTTGTTTTTTTCCCCTCCAAAAAAAATCTTATATCGAAGGATAAAACGCACTACCTAGTTCCCTGCTATTGTACCTTACAGACTGAGTGGAGCCAGTCTTTCTATGATTCATCATAGAGAGTCCCATATTAACTGGTAATGCTCCAAGTAATTCAATCAATCAAATACTTATAACAAAATAGATATTCTTCTAGAAATAATGGTCTATGATACCTTTGTCATTTGGGGAAATAAGATCTCTTTCTATCTCTCTCTCTCTCTCACTCACTTTTCTCTTATCACACTATGATATTTCTCAATACTATTTATGAATCCCCTTTTAAAGAGATGTATTTGAACCAAAACTTCTGGAATGATTTGAGTTTCTAGAGAACTTCCACTTATTCAACCGTGTTTTCCCGGTTCCGCACCTGGGACTAGGGTGCGTACGTCCGGGGTGAGTGAACTCATCGCCTAATGTCAGTATGAAACCATAGACACATACTCAGTATTTTGGCTAGAATTGGGTTAGATTCAATCTAAGTACAGATATATATACTTTATATGATGGTTATCCCTACTCTCAGGTCATGAGATTCAATTTTGGCGCACTGGGGCCCAGAAGCTGGAAGTACCGTTGAAATCAGATCAACAAAAAGCTTCTCTTTACCGAGCAGTTGGTGATTTTATTGTTCTCTTACAAAACAAGTTCACCTCTATTTAAACCCATGCGGGGTGGATACGTTTCATAAAAATTGACCCATGAATATAGGGACATGATCGTTGAATAAGAAAACTCATTTCAACTTGATAAGGAAGCCAATCTGGAACTACGGAATGATCACCCCACTATTAGAGTAGAGTAGGGGGTTCGATCCTCTCTTTTCTTATCGTATTGGTGGCTTTATGGTGTAGAGATCCTACCGCTGGTTTTAAATTATCTATTGAGAGTATCGGGGAACATATCATATGGATAAAATGGGATGATAAGTGATTTGATGAATCCTATGGGGGTCTCCCGGTGCGGCAATGTGGAATGCCAAGGCACAACGAAGGCATATGGGAGTGGGTGGTACCGAGTGGAATGGATCAAGCCGGCTGTGTCTATTGCTATTATGTTTCTAGTCATGATGGATATATATCAATGTTTATATGGTCCAACTCAAATTTTGTTTTCTCCTCCTTTCAACCCTTTTGATTGCTAGTGGCATGAAAACACCCGTACTAGTGTAATGGATTGTCTGTAGAGATGTTTTGAGTGGGTCAACCCTCTCCAACGGTTTTTTTTCTAATTCCAATACCATCCTTTTTATTATTATGCACCTACCTATCTCATATCCCCAATCTCTCATTATACCTCCTCGTTCGAGCATCATTTCTAATAAGGTACACTCATTTCCTTTTCAGAAAAGGTGGTACTGATATATATAGGGTGGTAATTATATATATTAAGTCCATGGACATGATCCTAGTAGCTGGTTCCACTAGGTACCTATTTCCACTCTGAGAAAGAACCCCCATGACATTCCAACCCACGACTCATCATCCTTTGGTCGTTGGGCTGATCGTAGTTCTCGTCGTTGCTCATTGCCAATGGTCTGTGCTATGATTTGACTGCTATGTTCTCTCTTCGGTGTGTGGTGTGATCGGGATCTAATGTTCCATGGATCTCACTGCAATAGTATGATTGAGTTCCCAAGATCCACTCTTATCTATTAGGGTTCCCAACGAGCAGTAAGAGGGCATTTGGTCGTTCCTTGAGATGGGAAAAAGCGCAATGTTTTGAGCGCAGGTTGGCCATCTAACAATCATGTCAACTAGAAACATAGACGTTGATCCGTGGGACCAAGATCTAATGGTGCGGTTCAGATTTGAGTTGGCCAGACTAATTCCAAAGGAAATTTTCCGAGCTCCCATCAATCATTTGGGAGTCGTGATTTTGATGTTGGGTGTTCTGTTGTTGTTTTGAGCCACCTTTTTTGGCGCCAACCTACATCCCAAGCCAATCCTATAGTGTTTTGAGATGGAATTTAAATCCGAACTGGCTATTGCACCTATGGGAATTTTTCAAGTTCGGATTTTAGTTGTCACTGTGAGTGGATCCAGTTGACCTTGGGAGTAGATTTTCATGATCGATCAACCTGATTTTCCAATTCCCTGACTTATTTTGTTTCGGTGGCAAGAACAGATGATTAAAGTCAGTTGGTTCAGGTGATCTTGGCTTGATATAGCAATGACTACAAGCCTCGGGAAGTGGTACATGCTGTTCGGACCAGTCGACAACATCGTCCATGAATCTAGGGTATATATAGGTAGTAGTACTATTAGATAGAGTAATGAGAGGTCTAATTATAGAAGCTAGGAAACCATGGAATTGGTCGCCTTTCTAGAACATTCACCATGGGTCGTGCTCAATCCAACTTGATCTATTTTTCGGTTCGACATTCCTTCTTGGGATAGTGCAGTGTGCTCAGTAGATGGTGTACGCTTTCAAAAAATCAAGAAATATATATTAGTATTAGGATATGAGATTTTGCAGTTGGTTTCTTGGGGAAATTGGAATGAGATGGTCAAGACGGTCAACAATGAGATGTTTGGGTGCTGTCATGTTGGAATGGATAAGTTCAGTTGTAGATAACATTCGTACAACTTGCTTGCCTACCTACCAAGACAATGGAGCTGTATGATCTACCGGTCGAATCACATACAGTTCTGGGGTGTCAATCCAAACCAATGGAAGACATCTGATGGATTGGATTAGGGGTTGAACCGAACAACCAGTAGCTCAAGTGCCTTTTGGTTTTGCAGTTGGGTTCCTAACTCGCTTGAGAGAACCATCGTTGTTGTATGAGAGGTCATTTTTCGTGAAATGGTACTCGATCTCATTAAATTGGGTGTAAATCGATCTACTATTCTTCCTTCGGTTCTCCAATGCATTCAACCAACTCATTTCTAAATAGAAGTGCCAGGAGTAGCCGTGGTATGTTGCTAGAATGGTGTGTGAATCATCGAATGGGATATCGGTCTGGTTTACCATTGTTCCTAGAGATCAGATACAGTATCTGGATGATGACTATGATTGACATGGCAATACAAACCAATCCAATGAGTGATCCATATGCACCAATGGTTTCAATCACTGGACGAATCATGACGCTACCATTTGTTTTGGTGATTCGAGAGGTCCACTCATGGCTACTTCAGGGAGACAGTTGACTTGTTCAAAAACTATAAGGGATGATTGGAGTTGAAATGATGGTGGCCATATTTGATTCTCTATATGGGTCTGGAAGAAATGGGTTTGGGGCGAGTGGAGTGGAAAATTTCATGATGCATTGGTGGTCGGATGATTGATTTGAGTGTATACTGATGAATAGGGAGTGTTCAGCCGATTGGAATAGGTGGTTTTCTCAACTATTAGAATATATTATGGTTGAAAAACTTGACACTTTCTGATTTGAGTGACCTCATGAAATCATGATCATGGTCACAAAAAAACATCTGGGAGTGAAGAAGGGTGTCATATGGGTTGGGTTGTGAATGGGAATTCACTCTATGAGATCCAATCTCTAAAACCTCAGTATCTCAGTGTTAGAGAGGTGGAATGCCCTTTGGATGGTCAACTAAACAAGAAAAATGGCCTTATGGCTGTTTGAAATTATTTATTCTCACTAAGGTCTCAGAAAGGATAGATCATGTATATTGTATTTCTCCCTTTGATCTTGTACTCTTTCTGACTGATATTTGTATTTTTCTTTCTCCTAAAGGAATTGAAAGATTCTCCCATAACGCTATGAATCAAAGATGGTATGGCCTCATCTCAAAACAAAAAAAAAGGTAGAGGTGAAGGTACTATCCGTATAATATAGGTAGTATCCAAGTTGAGATTCAATGTGGGAAGGACTGTGCTTCATCACCAATGCACATGAGAAAAGGCAAGGCCAAGGATAGCATACTATATAGACTAAAGTACTGAAGTTTCTTTGTGGTGGGTAAGGACAAGGATAGAATAAAAGTCAATAATTAGTTCTAACTAAAACTAGATATACATAGAATATAAATGGCTGGAGACTTTATATGCTAGAATACTTACTACCTCTTATCGAAAAAGATGAATGAAGGTTCCTATCACTTGGCCGCCTACCATTTACTTTCCTCACATATCAAAAAGAATTGATTCAAGAGAAGACCAATGGATATGATACCAAGGTGTCAAGGTACCTCCGGGTATGGATTAAGAGATAGAGTTGGCCTACTACCTATATTATACCGACTCTAATCACTACGAGCACATGTCAGTTCTCTACTCTAATAGTCTAAATCCATTTCATAAGTCGATACTTCAACCTTATGGTCCAACTATTCCATATCCCCCATTGGAACCTAAGTTGATCTGGCCTTTCCTTCCCAGTTTCACCACCATTGCCTTGCTCTCATCCTCATTATTATATTCTTTCATAATAAAGGCTTTCATGAGTGACCTTCACTTAACTGAAATCGTACTCTCAGGTTGGTTTATTAGCGCACTCACCCCAAGTGCTACCGCCTCATCCATCCTGTCACATTTGGCTTTTTGTGTCCTTCTTCCTGCTTTGATCAAGTGTTAAATGACTACTGACCGTAAATAGTAAGCAAGTAGGGGTCGAGAAGGGTCAGTAGCAGACGAACAATTAAAGTATGTGGGGTCTTCTTGGTGAAGCGAATTCGACAGGTATCCCCTAGATATCGAATGAACTAGCCACTCATTAGTGTACCAAGGGTGGGTCTTTTGAGCTTCTACGCATATACGAATCTCCTCGATTCCTCTATATGTATGTAAGGTTATTTTAAATCTGACCCTTTCTAAAGGGTCAGGAACCCTGAAAGAGGAAAATATAAAATCCAAAATTGATATAATATATGTAGTAGAGGTCGCCGGACCACCCTGGACTCTCCCAACAGTCTTTAGCCTGAAAAGGCTCAGGCTTGAAGCTCGTGCTTCAAGAAAATATGGGAAAAGGGACACATATAGAGATCCAATCTAAGTCTTGATTCCCTATTATTGAGAGTCCCATGCATCATACTATTATAAGAGTACTGAGAAGACATTTTTTAATTTGTACCTTTGGGATATAACACTCAGGAAGAGACTATCCAACTCAATCAAGTAGTAAGAACGAGGGGTATAGCTACTCTACTATATGAGAAAAATGATAATTGCTTTCCACCAACCTCAATGGCTTATGTGCTAAGATTAGGACTTTGGTCTTGACCGACACTGCTACTTCTCCTTTCTCCTTTTTTTCTCCCTGAGGATTAATTTCTCTACTCTATTAGTTCTCTACAACCACAGACAAAAGTTTAGTTCCTTATCCCTATCAGTACCGGAATGATAGGGATAGAGAACTCACCTAACTCCGAGGGTATCTCAACTGTATGAATATTAATACAATGTTAGCCATTCACATTCATTATTAATCAGCTTTCCTAGATTTAGTTACTGATAGGGATAAGATTATAAACCCTTGATATATCAGTAGCACCATTCTAAACTGAATAGGGTGAAGTATCCGAGAGAGAGATTTCTTTTTAGTGGGATACAATGCTTCAAATCAATCTCACTCCTCACTGATAGGGATAAGGAATTGGTAGCAAGGATAGATAAGTTCCTATATTTTTGATCCTGGGGCCTTTGGAGCCCACTTAAACCTTATTAGATGAATACAAAGATCTATATTTGGCCAATTGATCTAATGCCTCCACTTAGAAGCAACTACTTTCTTCTGATTCCAATCTAATTCCTGAACATCCAGAGTATCTATTCATTATTCCTCAATTCCATAAAAGTGATTCTCATTACGGACCCAACTAATCCAAAAATGGAATAACAACACTCCAATATCTCTACTCTATATCCATGTTCATCATTCGAATCCCCATCTCCTACTCCTGGGGTGACTATATAGACAGAGTACCTGACACTACTCTAATAGTCCTGAAGGAACTCTCAATATATATAAGTATCAGTGTTCCAACCTGATACAATACAATCTCTGGAATGGGATAAAATGAACTTCCTCAAAGGAGTTGTTATTCGTTTAGGTGTTCTAGTTAGATTCCTTAGAGGGAGGAGAGAAATACATTAGATCGAGAGTACGGTCATCTCCCACTCCGGAGTCATCTAGTTATTTTGAGCTTAGTTTGGAATCAATGTTAGTATCATATAGGTATTAGCCTTAAGATCCCAGTGAGGTGGTTGATTCATCTCCCACTGGTTCGACTAGAGGGTTTGTAAGATTTGAACAAGTTCAGCAGAAGCTTATCGGTTGAGTCAGCATTAGCTTAAGGCATAGGGTCTGAAGGAGATCTCGTACTCTACTCTAAGATACTCTTACATATAGTTATAGACAGAATAACTGACATGAGATCATTGGTTCTTATCCACTAGGTTCATAATCAAAAAATTGAAATAGAGATGGAGGGAGTCTAGGTACTCTGTCTAGATAGTTATTGGTCGGGTAGTTACTGCCGGAGAAATGAGGTGACCTGGGACTAAACGTGAAGTAATTTTATAGGTATTTACAGGCCTCTTGGGTACAGGTTGAAGGAAATATGTTGGTTCTTCACCTACATTCTTTGGTTCAGGATTCCTATTAGATACGTCATAACAAGTGGGTCTACAAGATTTCAACAGATATCTTTGGACATGTACTATGTCTATATAGTAATTGGGAATGGTGATGCCAAGAGATATGGACTTGGAAAAGTGGGTTCACCAGTAGAGTAAATATTATCTAGTTGAGTAGATCCCAATGAATGGATTAGTTGAGAGCTCATATGGTTCTGGCCTCTATTGGTTCAATTGTTTCCACACAATATGGATTGTTTCTATTAGAAGGTTGGATGGGTTGGTGGCACTGAAAGGACTCATAGTTCTTCTTTCGAGCCTCGAAGGTATTTTAGTTAGCTAGATATGGAACCTGTTATATTCTAATAGTTAACGATACTAGTGGTTTGGGATGAAGGCTTTAGATTGATTGGATTACTCACCTCTCATCTGGGAGATAGAATGGGATTGATAGTTGCGTCTGGGAAGGTTCATTGTTATTCTTCTCCATCCCCTGATCGCCACTAAGAATGAGATGAGTTGGTCTCTCTCCACCTGAGAATGGATATGGAGTAAAGGTCTCAATGATCTGGGTGTTGGATTCTGAATCGTGGTTCTTTACCTATAGTGGTCCCCAAGTAAGGGTGTACATATAATCTAGATAGATGTTTTTATCTTCTTGCAAGAAGCATTGGAAACAAAATGATCAAAATTCATTGTTTGAGGTCCATAGTTCACCCTAACACCCACGTGTGACATACCCTATGAGATTGGTTACCAAAATCATATAATGTGCATGAATAGATAAAAAAAAGATATCCAGGGAACGGATGTTCTCAGCTTCCAGAAGTGCTTTGGTAATCAATCTAATAGGGGTGATCCCTGTATGTGATTCAGTCTACCCTAGGTTGATAGATTGGTTGGGTTCAGTCCCACTTAGTGACGTGGCTTCCTTTTTCCAATCTATTCATTTGTCTTCATTAAACAACACATGCTTGAGAGTAAAGTATTTCGAGCTCAGTTCCATGTTTGGTTCAGTACTCTTCATAGTAATAATAGCATTTCTGATGTTTTCATTAAAAATAATAATCTTAAAAGAATCATTACAAGTGTATTTTAAAACTTGCATTCTTTAGGGGTGGTACTTATATATATTAAGTAAAACACTATCATGAGTTCATTTCAACTCTGTGAAAAAAATTTGTGGAAGAGAATTCTTCAGTTGATCTAGCATCTTTAGAGTTTTTTCTCATAAGCGCCTTCTGTTGATCAACACTTACAGAATTTTGAAGAATGAAATTAATGAAATTGGGAAATTACAATAAAAACTATAATTTGGTTATTGAGCCCAGTCACCAGTTTTCAATTGATTTGGAGAGATGGAGTAGGGGAAGAAAATTTCTCTTCACAATAATCAACTTGTGTGACAGAATTCAAGAAGTCATGTCTAGTAAATCCACCAATTGTCAAATATAGGGCCAGGAAATAGAAAGAGGTAGAAAAGGGTCGGTGTAAAATATTGGGCAAGGTCCTTAAATCAAAGTAATGAGGACAGAATGCTTGTGATACATTATTCGGAAATTGTTGCCACATCGAGCTCTGAAACATGTGATTTCTCATTCTAAAAGCCTGTCACAACTCAATAAAAATAAGTGACTTCCAATCATCATGAATGAAGAAATACACAACTCTTCTTGCAATTCTATGTTATATATAGAGTATTTCTCTGGGCGTGATATAGGACTCTCTCAATTGCAAGCTAAGAAACCACTTGCAAGCAACGTATCCGTACCTACCTCTCCACTATCTAATCTGAAAACTTTCCTTCGTTTGGTAGATGTGGAATAGTAACTATCACAGGATCATCTCCATCTCGACTAAAGTTTGAGATCGATAGCAATAACCTCTTTGTATGCTCAATCTTCTCTTGTCCTCGTAGAGGAATTTGGAACAAGGATTCTCACAAGTATAGAACAGAATGCCTTTGCTTGGTCTCTTCCTTGCCACTCTCATTTCAATCAATGATCAATGTGGAGGGGTCAATTGATTTCCATTCTTGGTATCAGGCTTTTCCTACTCACAAGGTATGGAAGTCATGATAATAATGGTATTGTAAGACCCCTCTGACTTAAGAAAAAACAAAGAAGTCATTCCTTTAGCGTAAGCCATAAGTAACAAAACCTTGACCATCTGGGTCTCCAATTCCTGACCTATCTATCATTAAGAAGATAATAGGACGCTAGAATCACAGCTAATTGAAAGAAATATAACAATGAGATGCATCAACTAATGTATCCTTCTATGGACAAATTTCTATTTTTTAAGATTCCCATATTTCTATCATCATGCACCTAAAAATAATAGTTGTAAAACTTTTCACTTATGCATAAGACGGAAGAGTGTGCCACATCATTAACCATGAGGTGGTGTTCATCAATACCTCTCAATAATAATAGATGCAAGTATGCGCTATCTAGGATCTATATTTAGACAGTAATCAGGAGAGAAGATAGAGTACCTAAAGCACATTTGTTTGGTATTTCAAGGTAGCAACTTTGGACTCACTATGTTATGAATAAACCTGGAATGGATTACAACCTCTATTGGCTAAAATCCTCCTTACACATGGTCGAGGAGTATTGACATAGAAATTGGATGCCCTTCTAAGCCTATTTAAGGACCCATCATTGGAAGATAAGCTGACCCCCATAAATAGGGGAGTATCCATCGTTGACCAGTTTAATTTTGTACTTTTTAAGTGCTCATTGCCCATTTCCTCGTGGTTTTTGTGTGAAACTAGTGATTTAAAGGTAGCCCCGTCTGTATCATTTCTCATTTTTGGGGTGTCTCTTAAGGAAACATTGAAAGCATATTCTATAAACTCCCTTATTCTAATTGAGATGATTCTGGGATGGAAGGCTTCGTAGAATTAGTAGTGACATTTCTCTCCTCTTTTTTTATGGTAATGAGATCAATCTACTTGATTACGGTAAGGTGACTGAGAGTGGGAACGCTAACCTTTGGATTCTCTTTACCATGTAAATTCATGACTTTCTATCTATAGATCTAGCGTGTGCTCGTTATATGTTTTATCTTTTTCTTCTGGTAGTCCTTACCAACCTAGATAATTAAACCAATTGATGCTCTCTTTGAGTGGAGCCATGTCCTAGAAACAAAGGGAGGTTCACGATTAATGTACCCATTCTCTATTCCCCCTTTATATTCCTAACGTCCGCGCACAATGAGAGCGAATTCATGTTAACTCAGAAGCATCAGCATTTGTTCTATTTCCGGATGGCCTATATTGTATTGCTTTCTCATCACGATATACTTGAAATCAATATTTTCCTATCTGATGGAAAGTGAATTAGCTTGCGCGCTTCCTACCCTTCACTTGAGTTGTTCATCACAAGTTTGGAATCAATCAAAAAGTAAGAATAAAGGAGGATAAAAAGGATGAATCCAACACGGGTTGAGGGCAAACAACAATTTTCATCTGAATTTGAGAATTCTCTTCTATGCATGGAGGGGGTTCCGGCATAGTAGGGTTCATTAAGTCAGGGGATCATAGAGAGATTGGGGTAGGTAATCTTGTAAATAGTTTAGAAGCTCCATCTCCCTTTGGTTTTGGATCTACTTTTGTTGTGATGTTTCTTTTTCATTCTTTCTCATCCATCTATTCGACATGACTATATAAAAATCTTGAATCTTATGAAGTCTAAGAAGTTTAGGTACTAATGGGTAAGTCATTCATAGACCTAGGATCAGATTTGTCCCATTCGATTGATCGATTCATAGTTCTGCACCACTATGACCATGAGTTTGAACCTGAGATCATGGGTTATCCAATCTCATCCCAAGTCAAATCAATAAGACGAAGCGAGACCTATTCAGATGAGGTCTTGCATGATCTCATCGCTCAAGTCCTCTGACATCCCTGTGTAAGCTTAGCAATGAAAATAGACATGAAAGAGGCTGAGAACTACTAATGAAACTGCCAAATTTCCTCCTTCTTTCCCAAGACAGAAAGAGATTGAATGAACAGAAAGTAAATGAACCCTGAATGGATAGGTAGAATAGTCTAATAAAATAGAATATATGCAAGTTGTATTTCAGTACTCTTCTAATAGTGTGGAAAGATTCTTTTTTGTACAATGGGACCCCTTTCTCGACCAATTGATTATCCAGATCTCTTTCTTCACCCAACAACTTTTATTCCCATTGAATCATCCCCATTTTCGTATTATAAAAACCTCATTTGAATTTTACCACTATGATCTTTCAATACTTGAACTCTTTAAGAAACCATTTCTTTTCAATGGAACCTGTGAGACCTATTTGCTTCTTGTATGACTTATTCAACCCGCTCAACATCCGTGTTCAACAATCAGAACCATCTCATCAATGATGGAACTCACTATCCTTCATTACCTCCAACCATATTTCTATTTATCTTCCCCCAAGATCTCTATTTCTAGGGATTGAACCATTTAGATTAAGTGGTTGGTTGGGGATTTAGAAAGTAAGTAGAATTCATACTTTGCAATTACAAGTAATTTGACAACCATGGAAAACATATATATGTTAAAAGAGTATGATGGTCCCAAACCTTAATCATCATAGGGCCACACTATTAGAAGAGTACTAAAGTCCTTGAACTTCCCGTTGATGAGTATATTGGTGATTTGATGGAAGAATCTCTCATTGATTGCTTTTTCGAAAAGACTGTATAGAGATGATACCTATGGTGGTTGCTCACGAAGATGAGACAAAGCTTGCTGTCAATATCAGTAATGAACTCTTTGAGATGTGAGGTGTTGGATTCACCTTTTCTTATAAGTATATTTATTTGGATAGGCCAAGTGAATGAAAGGTGGTAGGGTAGGAACCAAACCCTTATAGACTATGTAGCAAAGTGGTGGTGAGAATAGGACTGCAAAGGATAAAAAGCTTTTTTCATGAGTTCCTCCAGTGATTGATTGATGTACTTAAGCCGCCCTCTAGCTCTCGCATCTCTTTAGTTTAGTAATATTGGCTTCTTTGGACCTCAACTGACTGAAATGCCTGAAGGCTTCAATTTTTATTAATTTTGGATAAGCCCCCTTTTAAGGAAAAATGGGGAAACCTACATGACTTCAAGGACATACACACATATAAAAAAACTAAATGTCTAACCCCAACACAAAGCTACTAAGAAATACCCCTCCCTAGAATCATCATCAGTATGGAACATCCACCAGTGCGTGACAGTTCAGCCAAGAGAGACTCTGCCTTTAGAGCCAGCATCCTATCATGGATCACCTTTATAGAGTCCACCACCAATTTTACTATCCGATCACTTAGCTATTTGTTGGCATCCTTAATATGAAAATCCGCATGCTTCACGAGATCCATAACATTCGTGGTAAGCTCTGCCAGAACTACCATCCTCTATGAAATTTTGGCCTTGATTTATATGATATTTACTTCCTCAAACCTAGTGATCTGGTTTTCCTCTAATTTAGTTTGAGAGTTTTCAACCATAGAAGAAGTCTCGGTGTCTATTTTGGAAGGTGTACCAACTCTGGTGATGGATTAAAGCAAGCGGGTAGGAAAAACAACATGATCTGGCATGGTAGCAAGGTATTCTTATAATATAAGGGTTAGGTGCCTGTAATTCAGATGTCACCTTCTCATATTACTCTCTAAGAAGGGAAGACTACCTTTTTTATGATATATACTACTAAGTCTTCAATCCATAGATATTTTTGGTCTTTTCTAATCATATAGAGTCTAGACTCAGTAATGTGCCTATGTTTTCTTTTGGAAATCCCATTCTGCTCTGGAAAAGCATAAGAAATAATAGGGAAATTCCACATTTCTATAGATAATTAGAAAATGCTTTTGATTCTTTCTAATTTCATTCAAATTATCAGTGGATATCCTGGTTCATATAGGGAATAAATTGACTAACAGATAACATTATTTACTTTTGGAAAATGAAAATATTCAAAAGAAATTTTGTTATCTTATAGGGAAGAATAAGTGGAAGGAAATTGACTCTAATGATATAAGAATCCTTTTTCCTTTAGAAATACATGGATTTTAAAGAATGATCACATCAAGATAGAGAAATAAATGGCTAGTATACTACCTAATTTATACCAATGCTGATAGATTTCCCATAAATAGGGTAAAGAAGGAAGATTTAGAGGCTTTAGGGATGAGTCATCTTTCTTCGAGATTTTGATATGAGAGAGGACCGGTATAATCTAGAGAGACTCTATAGAAGAGTACCTGGCTATAATATACCAAAGGTTTAGTCCTTATTAAGGATCTTATGGAAGAATACAATCATCATACAAGACATATAAGTCTATTTAAATCACTTAAGAAAGACTCTCTGTTGTATTCTTCTATCCAGGACTAGAAGTCACTTCATTCTTTTCCTTTTTCATCCTTGAATCTCTTTTATCCTTGACGATCTCTAGAAAAAATAGTTCCTTCCTTCAGATCAAGTCTCTCCAAACCAAGGAATTCATTCTTAGTACTTTTCTAATAGTTTTGTGCTCATAACTACTAAAAAGAAGTTCACTCCAGAGTGGTTTGAATCCACATCGTGGGAGCCTTCCAAGAACTTTTTTCTTCCGCTACATTCCTTCATATATCTCCCTCTTTTTATAGGTTCTAAACCCTTTATATATTGGTAACACCTTTATGGTGAACTATATAGGGTCAAGAACCATAGATCTGACCCTTTATAACCCTTAGATATAAAGTAGTCGATAAAAGGAACCAACTTTATTCCATCTCGGTCGGCCTGGGAACCCAGAGGTGTGGTTTTGGTTATTTAGAAAAGAATATGCGTCCTACACCTTTCCCTACTACCGAGAGACTTTTTCTATAACCCTATCTCTAATCTCCAAACCCCTATTTTTTCCCTAAATATTTTTGTTGAGGCCGATAATCCCCTCATCAGGTTTCTCAGAGGCTTTTACCCCACCCTCCTAATATCACTTCACTTCTATCTGTGAGAAGTGTATCTAAAGAATTGATTCCTAAAATGGTGTCAGTTATGGTAACATACTCATTTTTGCACATACGTTTTGAAGCTAATAGCATTCACGAAACTCTTTCTCAAATAGTTGGGTATTATGGGGGTATTCTAGGTAAAAAGCTTCATCCACCAAGGGGTATTTTGGGGATAACATCAATCTATGAATGATATACTGACATTGATGAATCAAACCTATAGAAACCTCTTAGTTAGATAACCAAGAATCACATGAATTTTACCTTTAATCTCCTCCGATTTAAACCCCGCATGTTCAAGGTATGAAACTTCTAAATTTCTATTGGCTCGTCCCTTTTCAACCCATTATAACTATCACAAAATATTAAATCCTCATTCTAATATAGGCAGTCATCCACTTAAAATTGAATAGTCAATCAATATGTACCCCAGACTATGGAAATAACTACTAATCTATCTACATGGTGAATTTTCCAGCTTCCCCACTACTAATGAATAACCCCCAGTATTCCCATCAATACTCCCAGCCTAGGTATTTACATAGTCTGGGGTTCAGTTTGAGCCTTTTGAAAATTCTAACGAAGAAAACCTCAGGGAAGGAACCTGCAGAAATGGTGTCAATAGCAGTCACATACCAAGCCATTACACTTCCCTCAGAACATAAGTAGTGGTCAAATCACTAAAATCCTATCTCATAGCCTTCCTCAAACCTTATTGACATGGGACAGGTCACTATGATTCACTACGGCAGATGCACTAATCAATTTGATCTAATTGACTCATAACACCTTGAACTCCCATTTTGCGCATCAACTTTAGCACTACATATATTATTATATTACTCTTCTATTACAATTACTAAAAAAATATACACCAGATAGGACTATCTTCAAGCATTTGACCAAGGGTTGGAGGAGTATCCAAGGTGAGTTGAAGGTAAACTATTGGAGTAGATAAGCATGTCTACCTCAGAGAAGGGATTCATAACAACATATAAAGAGACGCTCCGAAATACTTCCATGGTCATAGATGAACACAATATAATTGGTATATAAAAAATCACATTCTAGATCTATTTACTATCAGTATTATAGAAGAATCTAAAGAAGAGGTCCCTTACTCAACCAAAAAAAAAAGAATCTTTCTTCAGCTCTATATAGAAGAGTACCTTCTTTAAAGAGAAATCACAGATCGAGGATTGTCAAAGATAAGGGACCCTACCTTATTAAGGACTTCCAAACTGACCTAGATGATGAAAAGGGAAAGGACCAATAAATAGAAATATGTCTAGGACACTTCCAACAAAAACTAAAGTATCTATTTCTTACTGGTGTGGATTATCCACAAGTATTAGAAACGATGGGATCTCTACAACTTTTTCCACAAACTCCAACTACTAGAAAGGTTAAAACTATATCCAATAAGTCACCATGATCGGATACCATCGAGTTATTATCCAACAAGGTTTGATGTATAGGTACTCTTATATATAGTGGAGCTCTTCCACTCATCTGTTGATTCTACTTATTGTCCTTTTTTAGGGGAACCACTCAGATTGAGTTCCAGGGATGGAATTAATTACACATTAGTTCCCCAGTCCACCAACCAAATAGTACTGATATATATTGACCTTCTTCCATTTACTAGAAATGATAAAAACATCATAGAGGCTATTATAAGAGCCCATTGGGCAGTCTTAACCCCACTATTAGAGTAGATTACTAAGGTCCCCAAAATCTATTGAAAGTCCTAATAGAAGAGAAATATATTCTAGTCCTAATTTAGGATCCAAAACAACCAACAAGATGATATCCTTAAATATAGAACTACTCTGAGTGGTTATCAAACTATTGAACTAGATCAGTCACAGTCCGCATTGAAGATCCATCCCCAAGCAAGCAAGGTGAAGCAGAATCAGTGGATATTTTTGAACCTGAGACAAAAACAAGCTCAAGATATTGATTTGATATTTAATCAAAGCAGAACTGACTTTCTTTCCCTTCTCCCTATGCTAACACAATAGAAAGAGTAGCTTACATATAGAAAAGATTATCCTTTGCTTTCTTCTTAGCCATTGATTCTATTCCCTTGAACCCTCATCTATCATTCATCGGCGAACAAGACCTTTAAAAGACATTATATATAGAATAACATTCTCCAAGTTTATGGTGAATATAATACCTTTATTATTTCTTGAATGGAATTTATATCTAGAATACCGTCCAATGTTGGCGAAGATTCTCTTCTATATTCTGTTATTTCATTCGACATAGCTGGTTGTTATGAGAGATCTAAAAATCTTATAGTCCAGTGGACTGGTACTGATATATATTGGATGTCCCCGGATATCCTAGATAGTGGTCCTTTTGATTGATAATCAAGTATCTACTGGCCTATCTACTAAAGAAATATTTTAGATAGTGGCTCTTTTCTCCATCCTCTACCTGCGCATGCCACACTCACTTAGGATAGCTCTGGAAATCTATTTGTGAATCTCAATTCCAATGACACATTCGGTATAATATAGGTAGTACATATCCTTCATCTCAAAACACCTTATGATGAATGTATTCATATCCTGCAACATGCTAGCAAGCAGTATGTTGTCAACATATAGGACTAGAAATAGAAACTCACTCCTAGAGTAAACCATTTCACAATGTTTCGGTATATACAGTAATAAACACAGTTTTACTTAAACCATTCTCACCTCAGGGAATTTGAGGTACTAATGATGGGTAGACTCATCCGTATATTGAATTCCTTAACCTACACACTGTTGCCCTCTTATGAGAAGATTCCAAGATTTAAACTTATATTATAAGAATATCTGACTTGAAATCTTTTAGGTTCTGAGTCATAGAACTCACAGATGCCAAACCATTCAAAAGAATCTGAATTAGCATCAGAAGATGTCTATCCCTTACCCCCTTTGATATCACCCTATCACCTACTACCTAATGAAAGGGAGGGCATAGATAGAAAATAAACTATAAGCACGAAAACATGTCAGTATATCAATATATATCAGTACTAGTGTCAAAGAGGGGGTATTCTTGGCTAATAGAAATTCAATTATCCCATTAGCAGTAGGAACTTGGCACAAGAAATGTGATGTTCAATGGTTGTAGGTAGTGTGATGGAAATGACTAGCTACACCATCTACCCCGTGATCCTATCAGGTTGGATGGTGGGGTTTTGGGTGTGGTGAGTGGTATCGTTCAAGACGATATACTAGAAACACTAAGTTGGGCTAGCGTACTAGGTAGTGGGAATGGTGGTATGGGTAAATCTGGGATCACCTCGAGTTGAATTCAAGCACCATAGTGTGTTTGGTCAGGTTGGGATGAGATCGGTAGCATTCACCCACTAGGTTGATAGGTGCAATGTTGGATTCTCGATTTGACCCACACCAGTAGCTATTTGAGTCATCTTCTTGAGTGCACATATGATGAGCAGTGTGAAACATAGCATGAGAGCGGTAGAAAATGAGATTGGTCATGTAATGGAATAGAACACAATAGAATGGAACAAAAAATAGCAGAAAAGCTTGTACAAAATGAGTTGGGAAATAGCGATCATTCGTGACTGGTATACGGGGATGGTGGAGCATGAGGAGCTCGAACGACTATGGAGGGAAATTTTGAAACACTAGGAATCTAGGTTTTTTGATTGGCTATGGGATGGGTCATATTCACGTTCTGATATGGGTCACATATATCGATCCAATGATAACTTTTAGAATTGTCGTGGTTGAAGTCGCCTTTGAGAGTGGTGTTTCCTAAATCAAGCACATGCCCATGCGGTGCATAAGGAACCATTTTCTTAGTAATAACATTGGTGGTCCACTAACCTCCTGATACTATATATGTATATTGTCATTTGTATACTGGTAAATTGACAAGCGGTAGTATGGGAAATGGTCATGTGATTGGAAGAGCACCTAACGTGACTACAAGACTACCTATCCTACTATACTCGTGATGTTAGGGGATTCAAAATGACATCTACACTAAATGAGCCACTGGTGTATCTAGTGCTAGAATGGATTGTTGGATGGTGAATGAAATGAGCCATGAGGTATATTCATAGGACTAGTGAATGAGATTGAGCAGGTCACAGTGCCACTGGTACTGATATATATTGTCAGCAAGTGCTTGATCTATCACACTAGTATTATATAGTTGTACATGAGCAAGGGGTCTACTTCATCTAACTCTTTCAGTTTTGATTCTAGCGTTCAGTAATATACTCTAATACTTCCCTTGTTGTTTGTTTATTCTTTGCGGCCTTTCTTTTTTGGTTGTTCTCCAAAGCATTCCTATAATGCTTGTGAGCTCTTAGGTGTTATCTAGTATTCCCTTCTTTCTTTACTCTAACTGACCAAGAAAATTTCCATTGCTTTTTGGAAATATATATTATTACCAGTGGGTCCTGAGTCCCTCATTTCCACCCCTAGGATAGGACCCTTCTTGAAGAATTAGATCATAGCTCAAGACCTTAGAGACCCAAGAGTCCGAGAGCTTATGATTGGGAGCTTCAATGCCTTTCAAAAGTATACTCCTTATTTAGATTCTTACTCTTGTATTGGGAGTTAGAGTATCAGTCCATCCTTGTATGAATTGAAAGGTTGGACCCCTTCGGGATTTCATACTTCTTGGTGGATACGCCCTCAATGTTTTGAGTAGGAATTTGGGACTGGGGATTCTACTAAATAATGGGATGGCACTGATATATATTGAATGATTTTGACCAATCCTGGTCTAGGTCAATATATATCAGTACCGTCTGGATTGCCTCTGTGGGGTCAGTTCTGATAGAAACCTCTCGTTGATAAAAAAACACCACTAAACTGGTATCATATCTATAACTACATATAATAGTACCTATATAAGAGTATTGAAAAAAGGTTCCCTCCAATAAATGAGTGCAAAAAACTATAATAAATTCAGTATACTATAGGCACTTGTGCTCTTCTCTCATCTAGAAGAGAGGTCTTTTATTTTCGTCAATAATAGAAATGTGATTGAATCTCAGAAGCATGAAACTCCTTGCTTGTTTGTGGACCCCTTTTTTCAAGAATAATTTCAAAGATTTAGAGGCTCCCCTATCATTGTGTATGGTTCTCCGGGAAGCCCCCCCCCCCCCCCCCCCCAACTCTTGGCTTATCCTGTCACATTGTAGTTGATAAGAATCGGTATAATATAGGTAGTAGGACATATCCCAAAGAAAGGAATATCTGAATAGGGAGTCATATTAAATAAGAAGATGGTTACCATTCCAGTAAAGTCCCTAGAGAGGGTTTCAATTAGGGGATCATGGACCGGACCAGGTCGACTTGAACTTTATAAGGAAATGTGGGAAGGATGGAGAATCTAAAGAAAAGCCGATTAGAATCAAGTATTTATTTGGTTTGGTAGAAACTCCGGGTATTCAAGCTGAAACCAGAGTTACGTTGGTACTCTATTACTGCCTATGAACTGAAAAGGGGGAAGTCAAGAGATTATCCCATTCTTATCTCTCAACTACAAGATCAAATAATGGAATTGCAGTGACACTTATCACTTTAAAAGCGAGAGGACTTCCCATGTCTATAAAATTGCTGAGATAGATCATCCCCATTAATATTAATCAATAACAGATATGGTTTTTGAGAAATCATTAAGATATAGGGGGAAACCTCATGGTAAGACTAAAGTTCCAGAACTCGATGGGTCTATGCCAACTCATCTTGTGTCCAATGGATTGACTTTCTAGCCCTGGCGCAATTTCCAGAGCTTTCTCATTAGCTCTGAATTTAAATAAGGTTCTACCAAAGAGTAAGGAAAAATCCTCTCACTAATCTTACTGGAACAAACCATGCTTCAGAACTGGAATCTCATCATGGAATGGAGTGGGAGCCGTTGCAACCAGGCGAGGAGGATCACAACTGCACTGCATGACCCCTTCGGGGAAGGTTTCCAGAATCGCCCAGATCATAGAATCTACTACAAACCTCTTTATCATGATAAGGTCCAAAGGTGGCTTACTAAGTGAAGAGCTCATCAAGCGAAGAGGGCCACCGGTGTAGATAATGAACATGTTTACAGAACAGGTACACCAGCCAGCTTACCGAAGACGCATAACTAAACTAGAAATGAAAAGTCGCCAAGAGGTCAGTCCCAAGGTTTTTTTTATTCATTCAAAAGTGCTTTACTCTCCTTAAATGAAAGTAGAATCAATGGAGGCATCACATACACTTACTAGTATTTTCAATTAGAATATAGGGTCTTTATATTTTTCAAAATAGCCTTTTTACCTCACGATTCTTTCTTAGGGTTCTCATATCTTCCTTTCATTTATGTTCTTTGCACCTGGTTGAGTCACTTCCTTCCACTCGCCACCCAGGGACCAACGGACTCCCAGGGGAAATGATGTCAGTGTTTGTGAACCCTCCCCTTGAGTCACCTTCGGAAGAGATATGGTGAATTTCAGTCTTATAGTGTTGAACACCTTCATCTGGATTTCTTTTCCAACAAAACCCCTATCACATAAAAGGAAAATAAAAATAAATAAAAAATTATATAATACATTTTTTCTGGATTTTGGCCTATCCTGTCACATATAGTTCAATCTATTTTATTTGCAAGGTATTATTATCAGTGGGATCTTGTTTTCTTTGTCTGTTAAGCCTCACATCTATTGTTTTAATTTTTTTTTCAAATCCTGAAGGTCAGATGTGATTCTGTATCTTCCTTCAATACTTTCCTATTATCACTTCTCACTGAAATTAAGGTCGACTCTCTCTCCTTAATTCGTAGAAAGAAAAAGGTCATGATACACGTATTTACCTAATTCAACAACATATTTCCACAATGAAGTATGGATATAGCAATGTCACTTCTTTCTACAACTCTTTACGAATTTTGTGGGAAGAAATTGCATTCTATCAACCTCTTTTGACTTGTTCATATGGGGTCATGATCCTATCTTTTTATAGGAAGTTGTCTTTATTTCAAATTTTTCATTTTTTGCAGAAATAGATAAGGATAAAGTGTTTCATTTACTTACTGGTCTTCGACATGAGTTCGAATATATTCAAATGGGGAATGTTTCTCTATGATCGATCAACAAAGTATATCCCATCCATCTCAATGGCTAGAAAGATATGAGTAATCTGGTAAATAGTGCATTAGATTATGCTTCTCTCAATGTATCATCTTGAGGGGGTTTTACCCACAATACTGCCCTTATTGAATAAGAGGGAAGAGGAAAAAGTGGAGGTCATAAGGGTGGTTGAAAAAAGGTCACTATACAGATATATTCTTGATTCTTCATCCTTTGAACATGTCTTCATCTACATCGGCCAATGCAATATCTCATTCTGAAGACAGAAATCTTTCTGCTACTTAGTCAATTAGTCTATAGTATAGGCCTTCACATGCTGTCGCACCATCAGTAAATGTACCTCTTGACATCATACAGTATACGTTGAACATGAATACTGGAGATTCAAATTCCGGTAATATTTTATCTCCTACTGTGAATGCTACAGGTATTTCTTTTAACAAGATCTAAAGTCAATCTACTCTACTATGGATTATGGATTTTGGTTCCACTCATCATATGGAAGGATCGTCCACTTCTTTTTCACCCCCCTCACTCCTTTTGTAATTGTTCTACCTTTATTGCTTATGGATCTCTAGTTCCTTCACTTCGGTATTGGAACCATGGATGAAGGGACATTGTGGATAGACAGTCCTGGGGATGATGCCTTTAGGTAGGGGTTTCCATCCTTAGTTTTGAAACCCCCTATCTTTGACCAATAGATCGACCTTGACTTATCTATGAAACCTAACTCATGATGAACGTGCTTCCATTTCCCAATCAAATCCACTTGTGTTATTTGATATATGGAAGAAGGGAAAGAAGCAGTCAATCCTTCTCATTACGTTTCTCAGGATAAAGGCAAACCGAACAAGATTCTACTTTTCTCGAAGGACAGCTGGAAAAAGTCTTTCTCCTCAAAGTTCAAAAAATAATGAAATTAAATGACTTGGGTATAGAATAGAGGAAGTTGGAAGAACTACTCTTCTTCTTCTTCCCCTATGGATTCATTGGCTAGTGAATGGGATCTTCTATCCCTTAGCCACTTCCACCTGTCCCAGATCCCCTATTTTTTCATGTGGTGCTAACCCCTATTATTAGTAGTTTGAAATCACCCCCTACTATCCAATATAAGTAATGAATCTAGGGTATCCCTCCTTGTTGGTTATCTATATAAATCTATATGTTGTCTTAGGTTAGCGTTACCACAGTCCCTATCAGAGGCACCTATCTCTGGAATAGAATGAACATAAATCTCTATTTGCAATCAAGGAACCAGAAGAAGATAAAGGCAGTTAATCACTGATAAGTTCTCTTAGACCATTCACTAAAGAAAAGAACTGATAGTCACTCTCTATGAGATTGGAAATCCATATTCTCTCTTCGACAGAGACAAAGATGTAGACTCACACTAAAGCCAATACAAGAATCGTAATCTGATTCTAACCCAAATCACCTCAATCTGTAACTTCAAGTACATCTCTAAGCTTTGACTTTTTAACATCAACCTTTTTATGTCTTGGCTACTACCTATATTACACTGATCCCCATAATAGGCCCTATCGGAATCAGCAGGAACCATAAATCTCTTTCTTAAATCTGTAGTGCCCTAGAAGCGCACGAATGGAGGAACTAAAAATCTAGCTATTATATTATAATAGTTGACCAATAAGACAAGAGAAATATCTGATAGTTATATTCACACAGTCATCTACTAAATCAAGAACTAATACTCCTATTCCTTATGCTATCACCCATATATTTCTTGTTCCTGGAACCCTTTAAAAATAGGGCATTAACCCAAAACACCGACTTTCACCCCTCTCACCCCAAAGATGAAAGAATTTCATATCAAATTGAGTCTTTCTATACTCATTTATAATCCCAAAATAATCAATCATGGACTATCAATCCCTTCCTTTAATCTAATTAGAGCCCTAGGTGAACACTATGTTTTTTTGTAGTATGATAGAGCGAACCCTGAAAGCCGTATGGATCCCTTTCGCATCTTCGACATGCTCTCATCCATATCCCCCTTTTATCTTAATAGGCTGCTCTCATAAACTTTGTAAGCCTAGCCACTGCTTCTTGAGTTGCCGCTGCTGGGTGAACTCCTAATTAAGAAAAAAACCTGAGATAACTATCACTAGAATTCCGAACCTAGTCAATAACATCTATTTTGTTTGATCTTGATAAATACTAACAGAGTAGGTTGGTATATTCATAAATAGAGGACTGGTTCCAGTGGAATAATTTCCACTTTCCATTGAGGGGTAAAAGAAAGAAGTAGGCTCCTACAGCGGCCAAACATAAATAGAGGCATTCCTTGGGTGATTTCCTACTTCTTCCTTTGGATTCCCTACCCAAAAGGAAAGGGTATATGACATAGGTTATAGAAGGAAGGCCTTTTTTACTTCTATCATGCCTATCTATGCAGATTCTGACTCTAGTTCTATCATTTGAAGGTTCTTCTCAATCTGCCTGGATGCCCTTCTCTATGGAGGTTCTGTGTAGGATTTCAATTTGAGATTCAGACTGTGAAAACAAATCAGACTCTAGGTATAGCATTACGTCTGCATCGTCTGACTTGTACTCTAAAATAGAGTTTTTGACCCCTATGATAAGGAGTCTCCCCTATTTTATTCAACAACACATTCTTTAAAAATTGGGTGGTAAAAAGATGGGTTGTGGAAATGACTGGGTTTCAGTGCCTATGTACCCATTTCGTAGTCAAGTAATGAATCTATATATTTTGAAGTTAGCAAGGACTTTTACTTTCCTTTAGGCCCACCCACTATCAACTATTATCTTTTTAAGGTAAATAATTAGTTTTGGTCATAGTCAACCTGATACTAGGAGCAACTCCCTTATCCCAGTACTTAATAAAGAAAGGGAGAGTCATTCAAAAGTCTGAAAGAATAGAAGATGTTCCACCGATAAAAAATAAAGATAATTGTATGGAAGAATCATATGATACCCGAGACATGTACTATTCCTATATAGTCAGAGACTGAGGAAATAAAAATCTAGATAAGAGGGACGGTGTCCTCACTTTCAAATTGATGCCAGGCCACAGGAAGAGTCTATCGATCCATAACTCATGTAGGCAAGGGGAAAACTCAGTCGAGTCCTTCAGTTTAGTTTATCTTGGGAAATCAATGCCTTGTCCTTTTCCATCTTTGGGAGTGTTTTCTGTCCCGGTGAGCCCAGAATTCTTGATTTTTGGCTCAATTATTTGGTGGAGAAAATGAATACGGAAGTGTCGGTGGTGCACATGATACTTGCTGAAACTATCCTTTCTTTGTCTTATTGCTCAACCCAGAAGCATGGTACTTTGTTTGGATGTGAATATTTGCTTCATGTATGGATTTTGGATCATATTGATGACTTCTGAGTGGAAGGCTACTATCGTGAAGACTTTATCGAAAGATTTAAGTGACGCACCCTCTAAGCTAAATCCAAGCGAATAATATCACCAGGTGTGTGTGATTATTTCCTTTTGTTCCTGTTCTGATTCCTAATACGAGAAATACAAACTCTTAATACGATCAGAAACAAATACGAGAGGTGTTAGAGACCTATGAGCTAGTGAGTAGTGACTAAATCAGAAGATGAGGTAATCACCAACTAGTACTTATATATAATCATAGAATCTAGTGATGAGAGTCAACTATTAGAATATAATAGTGATGTCAGAAAGGGAATATGAATTTGGAAATCCATTTACTACAGCCACTAAATATTCTATTTTTATACCGCTTCCAAAGACTGCTTCTCCTTTTCCTACTTTACCATATCCTAGGGGAAGTCCCAAGAAAAAAATCTTAAGGATTATCTCTCTCTGGATTTTCATTCATTCAACTAACGTACATATTAATAGAAACCTTTCGCTTGAATTTCTCCATCCAGTCTCACTCTCTTCTTCTCAGTTGACTCTTCTGAACATATAAGAAGACAATTTAACTAATTCCATAAGAAGGTTTAATTAATTCAATCACCTAGAAGATAAATCGATGCCCATTGAAACTACTGATAGTACTGATTTTGACTGGTCAGGCTAGACTGACTAATTTCCTTAGGTTGGAAACTGCACCTACAGAGATTGCAGAAAAAGCTGAATCTTTTTCTCCAGTGGTGTATGAATGCAGGATGTTGGGGAAGCAACAAGATAATGGAAAAAACAGGTGTTTCAGAGGCCGCCAAGTGAAGAATAGGATAGTCCCATAGTTGGAGCCACCAAAGTATCTTTTGCTGAAGTTGTATCTCATATTATTTATGTTGACTTAAATATAGATCTAGCAAGTGAATTGGAAAAAAGAAAATTACCTATTCCTCCGTCATAATTTACTAAAATTCCTTCATTGGTCAGAATTTTTTTTAGGATTACGTAAGAAGTAAAGGAAATGAATTAATACTATCCAGTAGTGTTCCAAGAAATGAATCAGGACAGAAAGAAAGGTAGCTTTATCTAGCTTGTCCCTTTTCTACATCACTCTGAGGAGAAATGATCTATTGTTGTACAATTTCATGCTTCATTCAGAAGCTTCACCAATGTGATGTTCCTGAAAGTGATGTATCAATTAGGCCTAAAGACCACTCGACCATACAGAAATGTATGTGCAATGGATTCTAGGGAAATCAAATTTTTTGGCCTTATTGAAGAAAGAAGGTCCAAGGGACTCATCTACCATGGTGATGGTAAGTGGAATCCAAGACATAAATGTACAGACAAGAAGCTCCTTATTATACAATTCAAATCTGAAATCTGATAGTGTTTCTAATTCATATAATTCAGATCTAGGGAAAACCCCTTTTAATGAGAAATTACATCAATCATGAAAGTCCCTCCCATGGTGCCTCTTCCCCCACTTAATTAGTTGACCTTGAACCAGAGACAACTCTGAACTAGGGATGTTCCCAATCGAGGAAGAGAGGGTACAAAGGATCTGGATGGAAATCAGATCCATCTCCTTCAAACCCTCCGCTCTAGCATCATTTATGGTTGAATCCAAAGACGCAGACACATCTGTCAGCCAAAACAACAGAGTCTTCAGAAATAAATGGATTTGAATGATGGAGGGGAGGGTAATGAAAGAATAATATTTAACATAAGAAGAACTGGTTTTAATAAAGCAGCGTGTTAAATAGGTTGGATGGGTGGGGAAACTCAAGTAAGTGATGAATCTGTTCAGGTGGTGGTTACAATGGTTTTTCCTTCATAAAAATAGGTTACTAGTGCTTGAAACCATGTGTCTTATGGAAGCAAAGGAAACCCTTATTTGAATAATAAAGGGTTTTATAATTTTTCCTTAATTTATTTCCCCTCATGTAATACCTCTTATATATATCAAATACTAATCCCTCATAAGACATACCTACTTACTAAGGCAATCAATCACCATCTCTATCCTTAGCCGCTTACCATCTGCTCTATTATCCCCTTTAGTGCACAATCATATTTCCATTCCTTGATTTCTTCTTTTTAGAAACCTATCGAGAGTTTCACCATCCCAATATATATATATATATAATAAATACCTCAAATAATAGGACTCTTTATCCCCAATACTCAGCAGCTCTAGTACACAGGCTAGTAATAATTGCTTGGACAGAGCGAATGAAGGATATGTAAGGACCCGGCTGGAGCAATGAACCACTAAGAGGAGGGGTGAATCAGTGGTACCCCCCTTATATTTTTAAGTTCCCTTAATATTGAGAACAACCTTTGCCTCCTGTTAAAGATATAATTCCCTACTGAGAAAAAAAACAAGCATACATCTAAAGGAACACAATAATTTACAAGGTTCAATATTCAATAAGAATAGCTACATCCTTGGTATGGTTGGAAACAATCCAGCACCATAAAATCTACTGAGAAAAAAATCCTTGGATTACAACGAGTAGGATATACCCTTACACTCATGAAGCATTGTGGAAAAATCACTCCAGTGCATGTGCTCCCTCTTACCACAATAGGGAAATGTCTCTTTTCTTGTAATAACTTATGTTACCTGCACTTCCTTTCAGATACACAAGTGTAAGAAAGTTCAGAACAAATATTCACTTCCTTGCCCAGAATAAAGGCAAGGACTCCTTGGACTTGAGATAGATCAATTAAAGTCTGAACTTCCCATTCTGAATCTCCACTCTGAATTTTCCCAATCCGATTCTTCAATCTGAATCTTCCTCATTCTGAGAAACTCAATATGGTGACAACCAGTACTGATTCCCCATTCTGAATCTCCACTTTGAATTCTTCACTCTAAATTTTCTTCTTCACTCTGATTATTTAATCCAAGTCTTCCCCAGTCTGAGAAACTCAATACGGTGACAACCAGTACTGATTCCCAATTCCGAATCTCCACTCTGAATTCTTCACTCTGAATTTTCACTCTTAATATCCACTCTGAATTTCCACTCCGAATATCCTCTCAGAATCTCCACTCTGAATTCTTCACTTTCACTCCGATTCTTCAATCTGAGTTTTCTTTAATCCGAGAAACTCAATACAGTGTCAAAAAATATCAAATTCTCGTTTCAATTGAATCTGAAATGAAAACTCAGTCGGCCAAACACTTATTTCTCTCTCTATATTATCAAATATTCTCTCACTACATCATCATAGAATCATTTTACTTAGTACTATGATCTCCTTTTAAAGGTGCTCCAAAGTGTGCTTAGGCAGGAAACCAAAATATTTTCTCGCTCACTTAAATTCACCCAAATATTAATTTCTCTTTAAATTTCGGATTAATTAATACTTTATCAACGCTTCTAGAATCTTCTCGAATCTTCCTCCACTTCTCTTGATTTAGAACTTTGGCTTTTTCTGGATCGTACCTTCTGGCTTCTCGGCATCACATTCTCAGATCCACCCTTCTGGCTTCTTGGTACCACATTCTCGGATCCACCCTTCTTGAATCTTTAGTATGACTCCATTTCAATTCTCAGCATGACTCTTCATCACTTCTCGGTATGGCTTTTGGTTCTCATAAAGGCTCTTCCTGATTCTCGGAATGGCTCTTCCTGATTCTCGGAATAGCTCTTCCGGATTCTCGGAATGGCTCTTCCTGATTCTCAGAATGACGTTTGGTTCTCAGTACGACTTCTTAGATTCTCGGTACGACTTTAGGTTCTCGGAATGGCTCTTCCAGTTTCTCAGAACGACTCTTGGTTCTCGATATGACTTCACCAGTTCTCGGTACGATGTTCTGGTTCTCAGTGTGACTTCTTCAATCATCGATACTAGAGATTTTGAATTCTCAGAATGACTCCTCCAGATCTCGGTATGACTTCACCACCCAGCTTTTTCTTGCGTCATGAGTACTTGCATGTACTCACAAATTAGAGTTACAAAACAGCAAAGCATCATGAAAATCAATGCCTTCACATCTCCTATCAGCCAGCTTTCGAGAATTTTCAATTTCCTGGTTCTGAACTTCTCAATTTCCAGACTCCAAATTCTAGACTCTGAATTCTTCGAACACTAGGTTCCAAATGTTCAATATACTTGGTTCTGAATATTCAAACTTCCAGCTTCCGAATTCTTAGAAATTCAAGGTGTATTTCCTTTATGAAAACTTCCTCAAGATCAACAAAAGACAATCCATGCAAACCATCTCTTCCTTCAGCTTGGTCCTAACAATCTCCCCCTTTGGATTTTTTTGTCAACCAAGTTTTCATAAATCATCAAACTTTGTAACCTTAAGCAATGGATTACCTATCAATAATTCTAATCCAACGTGAGCTAACTCATTTTAGGAAACAAGAATCATTGATAGCAAAACCATGTTGTCCATAGGTAGTGAAAATGACATCTTCAACTTCATACATATTCAGCTTCATATATCTTCAGCTTCATACATCCTTTAAACAACTTCAAGTTCTTTCCTGCAACCACTCCAACAAATAGTTAGAATAGTTCACGTACACAAGCAGTGCTGAGTTCACAGCTTACCCACAACTCTCTCTTTAAACAATAGATTTACGATACAAACAACTTATCCCCCTTGAAAAAACAATCCAAAGGTAAGAAGAGAGAGGAGACAAAGAAACATACCTTATCCTTGAAGAGAAATAGGTTGTACACCCATGTTCAACATCAATCTTGAGAATGATTCCTTCGGCAAGGGTTTCGTGAAAATATCAGCAACTTGTTCAAAAGATGAAACATATTCAAGTTTCAGTTCATTATTTTCCACG
This sequence comes from Viscum album, assembly GCA_963277665.1. Lineage (NCBI taxonomy): Eukaryota > Viridiplantae > Streptophyta > Magnoliopsida > Santalales > Viscaceae > Viscum > Viscum album. Next base: position 1,038,926,382 of record OY728135.1, on the reverse strand, counting down.
TTCTCTTTGATTAAATGATATTTGATGTCAATATGCTTCGATCGAGAATGTTGTACTGGATTTTTGTTAAGATTAATTGTGCTTTGATTATCACAACCCAAGAGCAAGTGCAACTTCAATTCAACTAACAAATCTTTCAACTATGTTTTCATCCAAATATGTTGAGTAGCAGCCATGGTTGCAGCAACATATTCAGCTTCAGCTGTACTGAGTGTCACAGAATTCTACTTCTTTGAGTGCCAACCAACACAACTTTTTCCCATAAAGAACACTCCACCAGATGTTGATCTTCTATCATCAACATTTCCTACCCAATATGCATCTGAATATCCAAAAAATCAATGTTATTTGAACTACTATACTTGATTCCGAATTCTATTGTGCCTTTTATGTATCTGAGAATTCATTTTCCAACAACAATATGTGATTCTTTAGGAGCACTCTGGAATCTTGCACATAAGGTAACATCAAAAACAATATCTGGTCTTGATGCAGTCAAGTATAGTAAACTTCCAATCATCTTTTGATATTCTTTCTGGTTAACTTCTTTTCCTTCATCATATTTGCTTAGCTTCGTTCCCACTGAGATAGGAGTTGATACAGGTTTTGAGTTTTCCATCCCAAACTTCTTAAGAATTTCCTTTTCATACTTTTCTTAGGAGAGAAACATGAATTCTTTTTGTTGCAAAATTTGTAACCCAATAAAGTATCTCATTTCACCCCACATGGACATCTCAAATACATTCTTCGTTTCTTCAGCAAACCTTTCACAGCTGCTTTCATCATTTCCAGCAAAATTAATGTCGTCAACATAAACAATCATAATGAGAGAAATATGTTGGATTTCCTTGATGTAAATATTGTTATCAACTCTTCCTTTCTTAAAGTTCATCTCTTTCAAGAAATTATCCAGTTTGGAGTACCATGCTCTTAGATCTTGCTTTAGCCCATACAAGGCTTTCTTTAACCTGCACACATAACTTTCATTTTTCCCAACAACAAAGCCACATGGTTTCTCAATATAAGCTTCTTCTTTAATATCACCATTAAGAAATGTAAATTTAACATCCATTTGAAAGTTTCTGTAGCCTCATTGTGCATCAATAGAAAGAAATATTCGGATAGTTTCTAATCTGGCCACCAGAGAAAAAGTTTCTTCAAAGTCAATTCCTTCAATCTGAGAGTAGACTTTGCAAACCAATCTTGCTTTATTTTTGATAACTTCACCTTATTCATTTAGTTTGTTCCGGAAGACCCACTTTGTGCCAATAATGTTCTTATTTTCAGGATTGGGTATGAGTTCCTATGTATCATTCTTTTCAATCTGATCTAATCATTCATTCATGGCTTGAACCCATTCCGGATGCTCAAAGTCTTCTTTAACATCATTTGGTTCCACTTTAGAATACAAGGAAGTATGTGATATGGAATTTCTTGTTTGAACCAAGTGATGTTTATCACCAATTATGTTCTAATATTAGACTTGTTTCATCAACCATGGATAATTTTTTCATGTGCCTTCCTCATCACTTGATATGGCTGAATCTGATTCTTCATCTTGATTAGGATTACAATTCATTGCATCCTTATCAGAATCGTTAACTTCATCTTCCTCATCTTCCTTGTCTGTCTGGACATGCTTATCTATCCATGGATTTTCTATGACTTTTATATCAACTACACCCACCATTCTTCATATTTCTTTGTTAAATCATCTATAACCTCTTCCTTCTAGGGCATAACCAAGAAAAATTCCATCTTCTCCTTTCTGCTCGAATTTTCCACTGCTTCCACCTTTTTTCTTTATGATGCATGGGATCCCAAAAACTTTAGCATGCTTCATACTTATAGTAATTCCATAGAAGAGTTCATATGGAGTCTTTTTTGATTGGGGCCTAGAGAAACATTGATTTTGAATATAAACAGCTATACTTGTAGCCAAAAGTAATGATTAAGGCCTTGTTCAAGTAACACGGTTCTTCCCATTTGCACCAAGCTTATGTTCTTTATTTTAGACACCCCATTTTGTTGAGGTGTATATGGAGCATTGTATTCATGCTGAATCCCATGCTTATCATGATAGTATTCAAATTCTTCACTTCTATACTCACCACCATTATCTGTTCTCAATTTCTTTACAGAGTAATCACATTCTTTCTCAGCTTTCCTTCTGAACATTTTAATCATTTTCAAGGCATCTGACTTGTGATTCATTAACATAACACATGTAATGCGAGTAAAATCATCAATGAAGGTGATGAAGTAATTGTCTCGATTTTTTTATTATTTTCTCATCCGACCACATATATCAGAATGTATTATCTCAAGGGGTTTTTTTGAACAAATGTCAACCTTCTTATGCACAACACTTGTAATATTTCCTTTCTGACAGGTAGTGTAACACCAATCTCTTCTTCTTGGAAAATCTGGAATATCTCGAACATTTTCCATTTTAGATAACTTGCTCATATTTCTCTGACACATGTGTCCAAGTCTTCTATGCCACAAATGATTTTCTTCTACTAAGCTCATGTAACAAGAGTTTTGTGAATTTCCAACCTGAAACAGATTTCCTTTAGTTCGTTGTCCTCTTGTAACAATATCCACATCTTCTTCACTTTTCACAACAAATCCATCTTTCTTGAAGATAAATTTGTTACCCTCATCACACAATTGTGATACACTCGTTAATTTGTTCTTCATCCCATCAACATACAGAGTTTTCTTATACTTCAATTTTTCCTTCCCAGTGATGGTTGATCCAACACCTTTGATTTTTAAAGATTCATCATTGCCAAATGTCACAGTGCCTTCTTTAAACTTTTTCACATTCTTTAGAAACATCAAGTCTCCTGTCATATGTTAATAACACCCACTATCAATTATCCAAGGTCGTTCTTCCTTTGTTACTTTTAGAGCAGTTTCAACAACAATAGATTTTTCTTTTTTCACTTTTTTCATCTCCTTCAACTTCTAAGAATTAAGAACTTTTTGTTGAGATGGTAACAACAAAAAACATCCTTTTGCAAGATGTACAGATTTTTCACACCTTTCGCAAATAGTATCCAGAGGCTGGAACCTATTTTCTATCTTGACTTCATTCTTCTCAACTTTCTTCAAGAAAACCTTTTCAATCTTCTTCCTTTGAAGATATTGACTCCCCCTCAATCTCTACCTTTCATAAATTGTGGGGTGGTGGTAATAATGTTTATTGAACCAACACATATTCATTTTATGCCCGAATCCTCCACAATACCAACAGTACCCATAGAAGGAGTACCTTCCTCTAAAGCTTTTGTTCTGATACTTCTTTGTTTCTCTTTCTTCAGCCCCACCAACCATTCTTTTTTTAGCAAGATTGCTCTGCTAGAATTCTGATTTTTCTTTTTTTTACTAGTGTTAGACTTAGGATTCCTTGAAACTTCAGAGTTCCCAGAAAAATGGTCTTGGCCATATAAATAGCTTTCTCATCACTCTTCTTCACAACAACCACTTTATTCTTCTGTTGAATTTTCTCAGGATTTTCTTGTTGGGAGCATTCACCTATAAAAGTAGTTGAGTTTTGAAAACATGTGTTTCTTAACTCAGCTTCTGATAGCTTCTTTTGAATGAGCTCTAATTCTTCCTCTTTTGCTTTCAACTTAACTATCATGTGCTCATTTTGGTTTTTCTCATCTTCAAGAGACTTCTTCAAATTTTTAAGTTCTTTTATCAAGTTATTCTTTAACATTATCTTCATTGCATGCTGAGGAACATTCATCTTCCAACTTTCCAGCCTTCTGATCTTCCTTAAACATTCCTTCAATTCTTATTTCAGATGCATCTCCAGCTGAGTTTCTTCTTCTTCCGAGCTACTGCTTCCAAAATCTGCATCATTCACTATTGCAATGAAAGTATTTTCAACACCATGCTCAACTGATTTTTCAGATTCAACATCACTTTCTTCATCTTCATCATTTATAGTTAGATGAGTTTTTCTCTTGGATTTGAAGAACTTCTTGTCTTTCCCTGACTTTCCTTTACCACCCTGTATCTTCTATAACTTTCTTGGCTTTCATTATTCTTCTTCACTGTCTTCTTCATTCTCCCTTTGAGGACAGTTATCCGCAAAGTGGCCAATGCCTCCACATTCAAAACACTTCAAGGGATGTTTTCCCTTGTATTTACCTATGCCTCTTTTAACATTTTTTGAAAACAAGGATAAAATATCGTTATGATTTTTACATACCTCGCTTTCAGAGTCAGAGTCACCACCATCTTATTCAATCAAGATATTATTAGACTTTTCCTTATTTATGGATTTGAAAGATAATTCTCTATCATCCTTTTTCTTGGTCTTCATAGCCTTTTCCCTTCTCATATCGTAAGTAATGAGTGTGATATGCAAATCATCAAGAGATAGAGTCTCTGAGTCTCTGTCTACTAATGAAGATACCTTCGAATCGAACTTATCAGGAAGAATACTCAAGATCTTTTCCACTATAGTAGAGTCTTTCAGCTCTTCACCAAGACATCTAATGGTACAAACAATATCGTTTACCCTGGTGAAGAAATCCCCAACAGATTCATGCTCTCTCATCTTCAAGTCTTCATACTTCAATCTCCAGATTTGAAGTTTTTCCTTCTTGACTTTTGTATTTCCTTCGTATATGTTTTTCATTTTGTCCCATATACCTTTGAATGTGGCCACTCCTTTTACCCTCAAGAATTCACTTTCAGAAAGTGAAGACAATATAGCATTCTTGGCTCTTCCATCATTCTTAAGAAACTTCTTGTCAACAGGTTTGAGTGGGACATTGTCTTCAATGGGGGGAAACCCAATTGTTGCAGCTTCAAGAACTTCATAACTAATTGACATGAGATGTAGTAGCATTCTATCCTTCTATATGTGATAGTTCTTCCCATCGAATACCGGAATGCCTTTACTATTCACACAATTCATATTCTCCATCAGTAAGGAAAACAAAGGAAACCACCCTCTGATACTACTGGTAAGGACCCAGTTGGAGCAATGAACCACTGAGAGGGGGGGTGAATCAGTGGTACCTCTTTTTCTTTTTAAGTTCCCTTAATATTGAGAACAACCTTTGTCTCCTTTTAAAGATATAATTCCCTGCTGAGAAAACAAACAAGCACACATCCAAAGGAACATAGCAATTTACAAGGTCCAATATTCAATAAGAATAGCTATGTCCTTGGTATGGTTGGAAACAATCCATCACCACACAATCATCTAAGAAAACAATCCTTGGATTACAACGAGTAGGATATACCCTTACACTCATGAAGCACCGTGAAACAATCACTCCAGTGCGTGTGCACCCTCTTAGCACAATAAGGCAATGTATCTTTTCTTGTAACAACTTATGTTACCTGCACTTACTTTCAAATACAAAAGTGTAAGAAAGTTCAAAACAAATATTCACCTCCTTACCCAGAAGAAAGGCAAAGACTCCTTGGACTTGAGATAGATCAATTACAGTCCAAACTTCCCATTCTGAATCTCTACTCCAAATTTTCCCAATCCGATTATTCAATCTGATTCTTCCTCAGTCTGAGAAACTCAATACAGTGACAGCCAGTATTGATTCCCCATTCCAAATCTCCACTCCGAATTCTTCACTCTGAATTATTCACTCTGAATTTTCTTCTTCACTCTGATTCTTCAATCCGATTCTTTCTCAGTCTGAGAAACTCAATACGGTGACAGAGAGTACTGATTCCCCATTCTAAATCTCCACTCCGAATACTTCACTCTGAAGTTTCACTCCGAATCTCCACTCCGAATTTCCACTCTGAATCTCCACTCTGAATATCCACTCTGAATTCTTCACTTTCACTCTAATTCTTCAATATGAGTTTTCATTAATCAGATAAACTCAATACTGTTTCAACTAGTATCGAATTCTTGTTTCAATTGAAACTGCAATGAAAACTCAGTCGGCCACACACTTCTTTCTCTATCTAGATTATCAGAGCTTCTCTCACTATAGCATCATTGAATCATTTTACTTATTACTCTGATTTCCTTTTATAGGTTATCCAAAGTGTGCTTAGGAGGGAAACCAAAATATTTTCCTGCTCACTTAAATTCACCCAAATCTTAATTTCTTTTGAAATATCGGAGTAATTAAGACTTTGTCAACGCTTCTAGAATCTTCTCGAATCTTCCTCCACTTCTCTTGATTTAGAACTTTGGCCTTTTCCGGATCCTACCTTCTGGATTCTCAGCATCACATTCTCGGATCCACCCTTCTGGCTTCTCGGTACCACATTATCGGATCCAACCTTCTTCAATATTCGGTATGACTTCATTTCAATTATCAGCATTACTCTTCATCACTTCTCGGTATGGATTTTGGTTCTCAGAACGGCTCTTCCTGATTCTCGGAATGGCTCTTCCTAATTCTTGGAATGGCTCTTCCTGATTCTCGGAATGGCTCTTCATGATTCTCGGAATGACTTTTGGTTCTCGATACGACTTCTTTGATTCTCGGTACGACTTCAGGTTCTTGGAATAGCTATTCCAGATTCTCAAAACGGCTCTTGGTTCTCGATAAGACTTCACGAGTTCTCAGTATGACGTTCTGGTTCTTAGTGCGACTTCTTCAATCATCGATACCGAAGATTTTGAATTCTCAGAATGACTCCTCCAGATCTCAGTATGACTTCACCACCCAACTTTTGCTTGCATCATGAGTACTTGAATATACTCACAAATTAGAGTTACAAAATAGCAAAGCACCATCACAATCAAGGCCTTCACATCTCCTATCAGCCAGCTTTCGAGAATTTGCAATTTCCCAGTTCCGAACATTTGAATTTCTAGACTCCGAATTCCAGACTCTGAATTCTTCAAACACCAGGTTTTGAATGTTCAATATACTCGGTTCCAAATCTTCAAACTTCCATCTTCCGAATTCTTAGAAATTCAAGGTTTCTTTTATCTATGAAAACTTCCTCAAGATCAAAAAAAGACAATCCATGCAAACCATCTCTTCCTTCATCTTGGTCTTAACAGGATAAGGAAATAAAATGAGCTACCAAGTATGATCAAAAGGCTAAAAACATAGTGAATCGGTTCAATAACTGCATCAATGCCTCTTGTGAAGCTATTTCCTTGAGATCGCTTCATGGACTACTTTTTTCCGGTTAGAGTGGCAGTGGTCCCGATTAATGGGGCACTAAACTTCTAGTCTAGTAATCATTTTTTGTCTAGTAGTAATTTTTATCTATTAGTTTTATATGCTCTCTGTTAACATTTTATCTTTAGTGATCCGCTTCTATCTCACTCTTTAGATGAATTTATTTTAGTTACCAGCTATTTTAATTTCTATTTAATCACTGCGTCTCAACAAGGGATCCAACTGTCTCCCCCAGATCATTGTCTTTATACTCTTATCATCATTTCCAATTATCCACCGAATCATTTGTAGAAGATCCTATTATATTCTAATAGTTGATTCCCTATTATTATCTTCGTTTGGACCACCTGAGAAGCAATTCGAGGCCCAAACATGGTTTCATTCCAACTCTTCATCATCCCAACATCACCCTACAATAAAAGACCCCTTACTATAGATATTCCCCCATACACAAACTCCATCACTGATGCTACATCTTGTAACATCACATACGTCAATAAGCCCTATCTACTAGCCTTCGATTGTATAGTTTCTTATATCGCTATTATCGAGCACTTGACGTTAGAGCACTCTAGAAGATGTATGTCCATAGAAGGAAATAGTTGACTAGATTAGATTTTCTCTTCTTACAGTACCAAAATTAGGTTAGTAAAGTATTAAAGAAGGTAACCCATTCACTCATTTGGACCCTTTCCCTATATATTTGTTCCCATGGTTCGAGTAAATAAAGAAATATGTCATCTTTTAGGATTTGAGGCAATCTCGATTTCACAACATGACCATAGGTCTGTGGGAACTATTTCTAAGAGTTATGTCTGGTGTGGCCTCCTTAGAAGGATATCTTAGGTCAGGTAACCTTTCTCTTTAACTGTCGGATATGAGTATAAAGTTTTGATCATACCATGATTCACTGTGTAATTTTCACCTTTACACTAGTGTATTGAACTTGTTTTATATTGAAAATTATAAAAATAATGACAAGTTGCATTCCATTTTTGAATAATTTTTTTTATCTCTACTAAAAATGGAAATGATAGTTTTTTTATGATTCCATTTCAGGAAGAGGTGATTTGGAGGGCCCATGATGACGTCCAAGAAAAATGGGCCCAACTGCATAGTATCCAAGCACACCAGTGGATTAATCTGCACATTCCTACTATAATGTGAATCCAATTGGGCTTATATTTTGTTGGATGGTCCAAATTTCATTGGTATACATTTCTTATGAAATAACCCAAGACTCATTCGGCCATCTAGTGTCCCAATAGACCTGATCTGTCCAGCACACTGAATCTACACGATGTCAAATGTTGTGGGCTGTGATCTAGCCATATCTCGGGCTATAGGTATCCAATTTATTCCAAACATTTTATAGAGACATAAAAGAGGTAGGGATACAACTTTTTTGTTTTCTCCAAATCTAGATAATTCTGTCTGGAGGTCGAAACACCTGTGACAAGTGGTTTTCATAATTCTGTATGCTCAAAACCATCTTCCCATTTTCATATAAAATGGCACCTTGGGCTCCTCATTTGAAAGTTTGGCCAGGAGGCAAAGATCTAGTATTTTTGAGACCTAAATAAGTCCTCTCATCATCCAAGTAGTTTTGGAGGCCCCTATCCTCATAGGGGAATCGAGGATGAAGAGGGAGTTCCACCCCGAGCCTCCTCCTCCTCTCGATGGCGAGCTAAACGGTGGATGATCATTTCGAGGGAGCTGCACAAACTTGGGAGGGAGTTCCAGCACATGTTCTTATTTTGGTTTTTTATAATTTGTGTTCTGAATATTTCACTTATTTTTTTCTTGACATCCTTTCCCCTGATTACATTTCATTTGATATAATTAAGTGGAACACTTTTTATTTCAACACCAATTGGGTTGAGATTTCAAGTGGGAATCTTAGGTTGTTAAGATTGTACAACAAAATAATCCTATTTATCTCACACATACATAAGATTTAAGTATTATTTGGTAGAACTCTTATTCTATGTTTGATAATCAAATCTTGGGAACATGACTGTTGTGCCAAGAGGTGGTTCTTTAAGCAACATTTAAAGAGGCAAGAGGGGAGTCAAGATCTTGACAACCTTCAACCAAATAATTAAACAAAACCATGTTAAATTTTCAGAACAATGAACTATCCAATATGTGTATTGAACTTGAAATGATCTTCTTCTCTAATAATTATTAATACACCACCTTTATATATAAACTATTTTACTCTTTAATTGAGTAATTTACCTAAAACTGTTTTCAAAACCACCCCCTATATAAGTCTTCTTATTAAAAATGCACACTCTAAACCCACCAAAGCTCTTTGAGAGACGGCCTAGGGTATTCCTTAGACTATAAATCAACCTTAAAATCATAATAAATTTTCCTTGTCATGACAACACGGTCAAATTTTGGCACCGTTTCTGGGGAGCTCTTTGGTTTTTAGTGCGTGTTTTTTATAAGGTTTTTGTAATTTTTGTGAATATTTATTTGTTTTCTCTTATACCTTTTCAATATCTTTTTGTTATGATCTATTTTTTGTGTAGGTTTTGTGAATGATGCATTCTACTTTGGCATATTTATCACCTTTCTAACCTGAACCGAAGAGGACCCTACTTCAACGACACCGAGACACACAAGACAACACTTTGAAGGAGGGCACACCACATATTGAAAATCTTCTTCACCCTTCATCTTCTTCTGGAACTAACATCAAAACTTAAATTAACATGAATAAGATGGATGAAAAAAATCAAAAACTAAATGAACTAGCCTCACCTGATCTTTATATTCATCCCACATACATTCATTTACAAGGCGAGGCACCCAATTTTGAACTCAAATCTGGTTTAATTCATCTATTACCAAGATTCCATGGACTTCCTGGAGAATATCCACACAAGAAATTAAAAGAATTTTATACTATTTGTTAAACATTAAAACCTGCTAATGTGGATGAGGAAAAAGTAAATCTTGGATCATTCGCATTTTCTTTAGAATACACTGCGAAAGATTGGTTGTACTATGTTAATTCACCAATAAGAGGTTAGGAAGACATGAAATGCATTTTCCTTGAAAAATATTTTCCAGCCTCTCGAACTGCAACAATAAGGAAGGAAATATGTGGTATAAGACAATATCAAGGGGAAACACTTCAAGAATATTGGGAAGGATTTAAAATATTATGTTCAAGTTTTCCACACCACCAAATAAGTGACCAACTTTTAATACAATATTTTTATGAACATTTAATCCCTATTGTTAGAAATATGATTGATGTTACTGCAGGTAGTGCACTAGTAGATAAGACCCCAATTTCTGCAAGGACCTTAATTGATAACATGGCACAAAACACTCAACAATTCGGTACAAGGTCTAGTATACCCATTTGAGGTGTCCATGGGGTGAAAAGCACTAAATTTGAGAAGAAGGTGGACACAATGTTCAAAGAGGTAAGTACCCTTCTTTGACAACTTTCCCTTTCCCAAGGGAAATACCAATATCCTCCTCCCATCCATTGTGGTATATGTTCTTTTGACACCCACTACTCTGACCAATGCCCCCAATTGAGCGAAAATTCTAAGAGTTATGAGGCAATCTTCCCAGAATGCCCCTATAACCAACCCTTTAGGCAAGAACCATACTATCCATCCAACTATGGGTGGAAGGAGAACCTAGCCTATAGCAAAGGGGGGTATTCACAGCAACCTCAACAATAATGGAACCAACCGGGGTAGAGTAGTCATCCACAACCACCACCCAGAAATACTCAACCACCCCAAAGGCCTTTCCAACAAACTCCTCCAAAACCCGAGCCTAGCCTAGAGGATATGATGAAAAAATGGCTACCAACAATATACAATTCAAAAAAACCACTCAAGCAGCCATTCAAGACCTAAAAACCCAATTAGGCCAACTATCTAACTCAGTGGGTGAAATTCAAAGTCACGGATCTGGTAAACTTCCCTCTCAACTAGTAGTTAACCCTAGGGATAAAAGAAATGTTAGTGCCATCACCCTTAGGAGTGGAAAACAACTAGAAAGAAAAATGCATAGAAAACCTCCATCCCAATCATTAAAAATGTTCCGAATGTTGAAGAACCTTTTCCTAAGAAAATCCCTTCCAAAGGAAAGAATGTGTATATTGATGAGTCACCTAGCCCAACCATTCCACATTTATTTCCTCAAAGGGCCACCCAACCAATAAAACAAAAGGAAACTGAACTTGATAAGGAAATATTGGAAATTTTTAAGAAATTTCAGGTTAACATCCCATTGATTGATGATGTGAAGAAAATTCTACAGTATGCCAAGTTTCCAAAGGAGATGTGTTCACACCGAAGGTGACTTCATGGAGATGAGAAGTTGAGATTGGGGAGGAATGTTTCAGAATTGATAGATCCATCACTTCCCACCAAGTGAAATGATCCTAGATCATTCTAAATTCCATGCACTATAGAGGAGTATTATTTTTCTAATGCTATTCTTGATTTAACTACCTCTATTAATGTGATGCCTCACTGCATTTACTCTACATTGCAGGTCAAGGAACTGAAGCCTACTAGAATTATTGTTTAACTGACTAACTGGAGTACCGCACACCCCTCTGGTGTGTAAGAGGATGTTCTTGTGAGGGTTCAAAATTTAATTTTCCCTACTGACTTTTATGTGCTTAAAATAGAGGATGATAGGATAAATAGACATACCCCGATTATATTGGGGAGACCATTTTTGAAAACTTCCAAAACAATAATTAATGTCCACAATGGTATATTATCTATGTAATTTGGTGGTGACATAGTCCATTTCAACATCCTTGATTCCATGAATCACCCCTTATAAGAACATTCCTCTCTCTCTCTATCTCTATTAATTCAATTTATGTACTCCCTACCCCTGAAAAAACAACTTTTCTTTCCCTCGATCACCTTTTTGAGTTATCTTCACTGATATAAATTCTTTGAAATGATTCTTGCATTGATTATTGTAGTGGATTAGAAAAATGTCATTCATTTTTATTAATTGCTGATTTCTTGAACACTGAGGATCCACTGACCATCGATGATACTGCTAAGCTTGTAAAAGCTGATTCCTCTATTGTGGATGATACCATTGAGTAGATATATGAGATCAGTGACCTCTCACTTTCACAAACACTCCCATCAATCCAAAATCCTCCTAAATTGGAACTGAAACAATTGCCTAGATATTTAATATATTCATATATTGAGAATGGAAACAAGTTTCCCATCATCATTTATAGTTCACTCCCTCCTGAGCATGAATTATGACTGCTTGAACTTTTGAGGGAGTATAAGCAATCATTGAGATGGACACTTGCTGACATTCCTGGTATTATACCATAAATTTGTACACATCATATTTTGTTAAATGATGAGGCTAAACCAATGAGGCACCCATAATGTTGACTAAACCCAATCCTCCTAGAAGTTGTGAAAAATGAGGTAACAAAATTATTGGCTACTGGAATCATTTACCCCATCTCTGACAGCCAATGGGTCAGTCCCGTTCAAGTAGTTCCTAAAAATACTGACCTTATAGTAAACAAAAATGAAAACAATGAATTGGTTCCAACTTGTGTACAGAATAGTTGACATGTCTGTATAGACTATCACCAACTAAACCAACACACTAGGAAGGACCATTTCCCTTTTCCATTCATTGACCAAATGCTAGAGAGTCTAGTGGGTAAGTCCCACTACTTTTTCCTTGATGGGTATTCTGGATACTTTTAGATCCATATTTACCCTGAGGATTAGGAAAAGACAACCTTCACTTGCCCCTTTGGCACATTTTCCTATAGAAGGATGCCATTCGGTCTATTCAATTCTTTGGGTACTTTCCAACGTTGCATGATTAGTATTTTTTCGGATTACCTGGAGAATTTCATGGAAGTATTCATGGATGATTTCACTGTTTATGGATCTTATTTTGATGAATGTTTGAGTAGTCTTCGTTCAGTCCTACGTCGCTGTATTGAAAAGAATCTTGTATTAAATTATGATAAATGTCATTTCATGGTGCGAAAAGTTATAGTTTTGGGGCATGTCATTTCTGGGGATGGAATCCAAGTAGATAAATCAAAAGTGTATTTCATTTATTCCTTACCATTCCCCAAAAATGTACGGGATGTGAGGTCTTTACTAGGTCATGATAGATTTTACTGTCGTTTCATTTATGACTTTAGTAAAATTTCACTCCCCCTCTCCCGATTACTCCAAAAAGAAAAGGAATTTGTTTTTGATAAAGAATGTGAGGAAGCTTTTAATATGTTAAAATGGAGTCTCACGTCACCCCTAGTAATTCAACCACCTCGGTGGGATTTACCATTTAAGCTCATGTGTGATGCCTCTAACTATGATGTTGGGGCAGTCTTGTCAAAAAGAGTAAATCGAGCTCCACATATCATTGCCTATGCCTCACATACTTTGGACCCTGCCCAAGAAAACTACACCACAACTAAAAAATAATTTTTTTCCATTGTTTCTTCCTTGGAAAAATTCATGTCATACCTTTTGGGGTCCAAAGTCATTGTGTTATTAGACCATGCAGCCCTCCAGTATCTCCATAAGAAACCTGAAGCAAAACCACGTCTCATTCATTGGATGCTCCTCCTTCAGAAATTTAATCTAGAAATTATAGGTAAAAAAGGAGCTGAGAATGTGGTGGCAGATCATATAATTAGCATCACCCCATCCTTTTACATTGACTTATCCCCCTATATTCCTATAAATGATATGTTTCCCGATGAGAAATTGTACCAAGTGAAAGATGTTATTCCTTGGTATGCTAAAATTTTAAATTATTTGGTAGCATCTTGAATTCCTACTGATTTCAATAAAAACCAATCCAGTCTTCTAAAACATGAGTCTCGTTGGTACATTTGGGATGACCCCTACCTATGGTGCACATTTAGCGATCAAGTCCTTAAGCATTGTGTTCCCGATAGAGAGTTTTAGTCTGTCCTTAGATTCTTCCACGCTCTTGCTTGTGGGGGTCACTTTGGTCCCCAAAGGACTGCTCGCAAGGTCCTTGATTCTACCCTTTTTTTTTGGACAACACTTTTTCAGGATTCCCATGATTTTTTCAAATATTGTCTTCATTTTCAAAGAATTGGTAATGTATCTAAAATAAATAAAATTCCACAACAACCATTACTCTTTCATGAAATTTTTGATGTTTGTGGTATTGAATTTATGGGTCCATTTCCTAATTCCATTGGAAACATATACATTATTCTAGTAATTGATTACGTGTCAAAATGGGTAAAGGCATGAGCTATAAGTATTGATGATTCTAAGGTAGTTTTAGAATTTTTGAGAACCCAAATCTTCTGCAGGTTTTTCTTAACTAGGTTCATCATTAGTGACCAGGGTTATCATTTATGCATTAGAACAGTGCAATCACTTTTGTGTCGGTATGGGGTCGGTCATAGAGTGTCTACTACATATCATCCACACACTAGTGGTCAAGTTGATGTATCAAATAAAGAGGTAAAACAGATTCTTGAAAAAACGGTTCAACCCAATATAAAATATTGGAGTCTTTGACTTGATGATTCATTATGGGCCTACTGTACTGTTTCAAAACTCCCATTAGAATGTCACCTTATCATCTTGTGTTTGGAAAGAGTTTTCACCTACCTATTGAGATTGAGCACTGGGCCTACTGGGCCATCAAACAATGCAATTCTAATCTTTCTGGTACGGGTGCCCAAAAGAAGCTACAGATTCAGGAGTTGGAGGAAATTAGAAGAGATGCATATGAACACTCTAGGATTTATAAGGAGTGAACCAGGGCTGACCACGACCGTCTTATACTTCATTGTCAGTTCCACATTGGGCAGAAGGTCCTCTTTTATAATGCAAGGCTGAAGTTGCATCCAGGTAAGATTTGTTCCCACTAGTTTGTCCCATACACTACTATTAATGTATCTCCATTTGGTGTTGTTAAGGTTTAAAATGAAGAAACCAAGCAAACCTTCACTATCAATGGGCAGCAGCTGAAGCACTTCCATGAAGCACATTTGGAGTTCCCAATGGAGGAACACCATGTTCAAGAAGCAACATACATGTGAAACACACCAGGTTTTATCCTTCCTTCTCACATTCTCAATTATTACAGTGAGCACAATGCACATTCTAGGTTTGGGGGGATGGGTACATTCTTGGGATAGATAGGAATTTTCATCATTTTTTTCTTTCTTTCTTCTCTTTTTCGCCTTCTTTATGGTATTTTCATTTTTCCCCAATAAAATTTTTCAAAGTTCCATGATTAGGTGACCATAAAAGGGGGATATTAAAAATATCATAAATAATGGTGAAAAAGAATATTTGTATGAAGTGAACATAAGGGATTGATTTTTAGTGAATTGGTTTTCTATCAATTATATAAATGGTTGTATCACTGCAAAACATTTGAGATGATTGATACTCCTTCTGTGAGTAGTTTTTGGGAAAACTGTGTCACTAATATCTCCATATATTTTTTCACCAAACCAAAGTGTGTGAATATTTATTACTTAATATAAGGTAAAAATATGTTAGGTTAATATTTTTCAACATTAAATGATATTTTCATACGTTTGTTCCTTATTTGATCTATTTCATTACTATACTAGATTGACCAATGCGTGTGTACCTAATGTCCGACTGTTGTACGCCCTCAAAAAAATGTTTGTTTCTTGGGAAGGTCAAAAATCACTCCTCCTCAACCTTTGATCTTGTTATAATTATTTTAATTAGTGTCGTGAGGAGATCAAACAAGGGTTGAGAGATGAGTGTGAGATTTTTTCCAAATGAAACTTCTAAAAAAATAATAAATTAAGAGAGTGATGAAATGTACAGAATGTGGGGATATCTAGGTCGGGAGCTTATGGTTTGACTTCTGGGAATGCTTAAGTGAGTGGGTTTTGAAATATGATTTCAAAGGATGTACGGAAGGTTCGGTGAAAATTCATTTAAAGCTGAATAATTTTAAAATAACATATATTAATTGGATAGGAAGTGGAAAGAATATCATGAAATTGTTTTCAAAAACACACATGGACAGTTAGTGGAATGGTTGAATTTTGAATTCATTGCTCATGTTGGTGTCCTGAATCTCTTTGAATTTCATTGTGATATGATTTATGAGACATCTTTTTCCATTGGAAAAACTCCTTGGTGTGGTCCGTGCATTGATATCATTACTTTAATGAATTAAAATTTCCTCAAATATTAAATTTGAATGATTTTGGGAATACTTATATTCCTCATTTTATTTGGATATGTGATATTTCCCAGGAGTTCAAATGTTTAGGTGTGGGGGTGTGATTGTACCATGATTCACTGTGTAATTTTCACCTTTACACAACTGTGTTCAACTTGTTTTATATTGAAAATTATAAAAATAATGACAAGTTTTATTCCATTTTTTAATCATTTATTTTGTTTTTTTCACTGTTAAAAATGGAAATGATACTTGTTTTGATGATTCCATTTTAGGAGGAGGTGATTTGGAGGGCCCATGATGATGTCCAAGAAAAATGGTCCAAACTGCGCAGGATCCAAGCACACCAGTGGATTAATCCATACACTACTACTAAACCATGCATCCGATTGGGCTGCTATTTTTTAGGATGGCCCAAATTTCATTGTTATACATTTCTTAAGAAGATACCCAAGACTCATTCTGCCATCTACTATCCCAACTGACCTAATCTGTCCAGCACGTTGAATCTGCACGATGTCAAATGTTGTGTGCTGTAATCTATCCATATCTCAAGCTAAAGGTGTCCAATTTATGCCAGACTTTCAGTGGAGACAACCAAGAGGTGGGGATAAAACGTTTTTATTTTCTCCAAATCTAGATAAGTTTGTATAGAGGTTGAAACACCTATGACAAGTGGTTTTAATAATTTTATGTGCTCAAAACCACCTTCCCATTTTTCTATAAAATGGCACTTTGGGATCCTCATTTGAATGTTCGTCCAGGAGGCAAAGATTTGGTATTTTGGAGACCCAAAGAAGTACTCTCATCATCCAAGTAGTTCTGGAGGCCCCTATCCTCATAGTGGAATCAAGGATGAAGAGGTAGTTCCACTTGAGCCTCCTCCTCCTCTCGATGGAGAGCTAAACGTTGTACGATCATTTTGAGGGAGCTACACAAACTTGGGAGGGAGTTCCAGCACATTTTCTTCTACAAGTTTTGTATAACTTGTGTTTTGAATATTTAAATTTTTTTATTGACATGCTTTCCCCTGATTACATTTCATTTGATATAATTAAGTGGAACACTTTTTTTTCAACACCGATTGGGTTGAGATTTCAAGTGGGAATCTTGGGTTGTTCTGATTAGACAACACAATAATCATATTTATCTCACACATAAATAAGATTTAATAATGCTTTGTAGACCTCTTATTCCATGTTTGATGACCAAATATTGGTAACATGATTTTTGTGTCAGGGGGTGGTTCTTTAAGCATCATTTTAAGAGGCAAGAGGGGAGTCAAGATCTTGACAACCTTCAACAAAATAATTAAACAAAACCATGTTCAATTTTAGGAACAATGAACTATTCAAGATGTGTAGTGAACTTTAAATGATCTTCTTCTCTCCTAATTATTAATACACCACCTTTATTTATCAACTATTTAACTCTTTAATTAAGTAATTTACCTAAATCTATTTTCAAAACCACCCCTATCTAAGTACTTATTATTAAAAACGCACACTCTAAACCCACAAAATCTCTTTGAGAGACGAACTAGGGTCTTCCCTAGACTATAAATCAACCTTAAAATGATAATAAATTTTCTGTGTCATGACAATGCGGTCAAGTGGCAAGATTGAATGTCAGTCAATAAAGAGGTCGACATAATGAGGGCCCGAAGGAGACTTAAGTTGAACTGAGGGATTCTCTTTAGTGAGGGACACCTTCCTTCTTTCATCTATACTCTCCCATGATTGTGTAACATAATCACATAATAGTGGAACAAGTATGAAGTAGTTACTAAGCTACTATTCGCATCCCAACCTAATATCTCAACCAATTCCGCACAACACTTGGCGTGTCCACCAGTCGGGATAAGTATGGTATCAAAAAATTTAGCATATTATTCCATTGGTCATATATGATTTTCAAACTCGCATTCCTAATGAAGTGAACCATTAGTTTGTGTACATAGAAAATCCAAATCCAATACACTGGCAACTCCCATCATATGAATCGTAGTTTTTCATTAAATGTTCCTAGGCTTCTGGGCCCCAAAATCCCCACTTTCAGACATATGTCGGGACCTTCATCACATACCTATCACTTTTGAATATATATCCTCTGTTGAACCTTATCTAGAAGTAACCTATTATATAAATATAAGTTTTTTGATTATCAAGGGAAGGGAATCTAAGAAATATCCCCTCTTCTATTACCAGATAAATTCATAAATAAATGGATTCAACCTCAAGGTAGGATTCGGTAAGGTGGAACATGAACAACAAGGGAAATTTCTCCATAGTGATAAGAGGTTCAAGTACCATTAGAGATGTTCAGACCTAGAGGCGGGCAGGTATAATGGAATATGGTTAGCTAGTGTCATTTTCCTTCTGCTTCTTGTTCTTATTCTATTCTTTCTTTGAGCTCTCGCCCCATCTTTTGTAGCATATGTTTCTATAACAACAACATATTTTCTGTTAGTTGTCGCAAGATTGGGAGCTCTTCTCCCTTTGAAGCAGATTGTCTTTATAAAAATATTCATTAATAGTGGAGAATCACTACTCTCTATCGGTCTTTAAATGGTATCCCTTCTTCCTTACTTTCGGCTCTTAGTTTATAAATACCTTTTCCTCTTCTTCCTCCTTTGTTTTGATTCTTTTTTACAGTATTTATTTCGTTTGACCGACAAGAATTTCCATATTCGACTTAGGAAAATACCATCACTAGAAAGACTAATAGATTGAGTGATGACCTAGGGATTAAGCATTACTCCCTACTCACTTTTGAAGAAAATTATAGGATAAGAATGGTAAATCATCATCATCAGATGAATATAATAAAAAGGAATTGAAAATAGATGTCACCCTCTCTTCCTATCAAACACTCTGACCCCTGGGAGAGATGAAACTTGTTTTACGAGTATAATGACCCTATTAAGAAGGTAATAATGAAGAATAGGGGTTATATTTGAGTAGAACGGATTCTACCTCATCCCTTCGAGAACATGGCAGGGATTTAGAGTTCATAGGGGGGGAGTTCCTGAACCAACATGAGAGGGATTTACACTCAATCTCTAGCTACGTCTGGTTGAATTAACAAAGAGATATTAGCATATTATTTTCTAATAGTGACTATTAGAAAATAATTTCTAGGTCCTTCATCCCTTTTCTCTTTCCCAAAGAGGCAGGTGTTGTTATTTTGTGGTGGTATCATGGGAAAAAAATTCAATGGATTTCTCCCTAATATGGTGAGTGTCTGATCGAGATAGGATGCCTAACCATATGGTGTAACATTATTACCATGGAGGGGTATTCGTCAGTGATAGGTGGAATATATTCCAGAATGCCTCACACTGCCTCAGTTGACTTAACTGCTTGAGTAGCCTGATCAATTCATCAATAAAGGGAAGTAGGAAGAGTTGGCCTTGTGTTATAATGGGTATAATAGGAGAAGGGACAAATGATCTGGAATATTATTGAGGATAGAGATAAAGGAATAGAGGGTTAAATATCTCTATAAACTTCCCTAGGAGGTGGGGCAGTGGTCGAGTGTTCCATCACTTGTCCCCCCTTGTATTACCCTCTCGGTTGTTCGATTTCTTGTCTTTCTATCAATGCATCTATAGTCATTTGGAGCAGAGGTTCACCCCCACTTATTATAGATGGTATCTAAAATTCAAGGGTTTCCCAGCTAATAATTATTTACAACCGGTCTTGAAACACCTGTAGAATTATTCCAGGAATGTCGAAGTCATTTATATATGAAGTCTTCTACTAGACTATTAGAGTATAGTCGGGTACTCTTCTTATATAGTTCTTTCCTTTCCATCTCTCTTGGTCCTGCCAAGGGGAATATAAGAGATTGGGAGGTAGCAGGCAGGTCTGGGATGGGGACTAGAAATCAACATGAAAGGGGTGAAATGGGAAGCCATAGACGATATTCATTAGTTGTGCCTACTACCTCCCACGGTTAGGCGTAGCAACGAACGAACAAATAGGGGTAGTACTTTATATTCTAATATTTGATGCCACTCAGATCGGATTCAAGTACTGGTGTGAAAAGAGGTTGAGATCTTGGATCCAGGTCATTGTTCTTCTCGTTTTTAGTCCTTGATGGATGGATGGGAAGAATATTTCTTGAGGTTAGATGACAAGCGCGGGTTTGGGACAAGAAGACATTATAATATAGGTAGTATAGTTTGATATTTGCACCTTAGAATCGAAAGATATAAGAGGTAGGGTAGGGATATTTGGTTCTATAATCTTGGATAGAGAAAGAGATGGTTGAAAGGCCCTGGCATAGGAATCAAGAATTGGTAGACTCGCTTCCCCATTGGTGAAGAGAAATCAGAAGGAGATGGAGCCTTCTCATTCGCTTCCATCTGATTCAGGGAGACTAGTACTAATATATATTTTCATTGTCAATAGACTAGATGGGTAGTTCAGGTCTAGGGAGGATCAATCGAGAGATCGATATGAAATTATTTCATGAATTAATACATATGTCACATCGATTGGAATCCAGTTCATCAGCTGCTTATTCTTTCTAACTAAAATAAATAGAATGGATTATTGTTATCGAGTAATCCATCCTTTATCTGATGAATAAAATTCATATTACTAATTATTTTATTCACTTACTAAGACCGGTTCCTTCCTCCTGTAATGATTCATAATACCACCTTGGAAAACCATATATTCCAATAGTTGAGTCTGATTTGACTACACGAAGCATAAAACTAGATTCTGATATTATGGATTACAAGAATAAAATCTTCATGTATGACTAGAATATGGATTAGATTTATATGAATATAATTTAATATAAAGAAAAATAAATAAATATACAGATGATAAAGGGTG
The DNA here is from genome assembly GCA_963277665.1 of Viscum album. Taxonomy (NCBI): domain Eukaryota; kingdom Viridiplantae; phylum Streptophyta; class Magnoliopsida; order Santalales; family Viscaceae; genus Viscum; species Viscum album. Next base: position 1,038,905,162 of record OY728135.1, on the reverse strand, counting down.
GGATCAATTGACCATGCCCTAGCTTCGCTCACGAGGTGATTCAATTGAATCTGGGAATGGGGCTACTTAGAGAACGCAACGCCCTAAAGAAGTGATAAAGGAGTTAGTTGTTAGCCAGCTTAGCACTCCACTTTTTGTTTTGGTTAATAACTCTCCCCCTTTATGAGTGGGAGTATATCATAGGGAATTTTTCTTCCTTTTAAACTGAAGGCCTGTTGAAATAATTTTTGGACATCCTACTACCATCTTGAGTGAAAAAATATAAAGATGTGATGAAAAAGCTGCATGTCGCTCTTTTAAAATCTAGTAGTTATCGAACTTCTGAGCAAGGAAGATAAGATCTTGGGGATACATGTAAAGTATTGGGCATGCATGTGGTTTCTTCTTACCATTGTTGTTGTTTTTCGGTTGTTGCTTGTGCCAAAGGGGTTAAGGAGGGAACAATTCTACCAAGCAGGGAAAGCAAGGGGAATCATCATCATACTAAATCTATAAAGAATTAAATCATGTACTGATTTGATTGTGCCTGCCATTTCCTGATTCATGATACAACCCTTACTTCAGAAGTGATGCAATATAGGAAGGGAGAGATCTTATTTCAAAGATATGTACTTATATATAAAGTGTGTAGCTCACGTAAAAGATTAAGGATGGTGTATTCATGGATAGATAGCCCGATATAAAAGGAAAGCACTGGAAAAGTGGAGGAATGGTACTGATATATATTGAAAGTAAAGGCTTGATAAGTACAAGGAGCAAGGAAGTCTATTGCTACTACGACAGATTGTTGACTAATGATTCTATGGTTATAGATAGAAATTCGCTAACAGGAGATTTTCATCCCATACTATAATCATGCTACCTTTCTTTACCTTCTTATAAGCTAGATAACTAAGGCCTATAGACTAATTACCGGTATAAGAATATTTAAGGGTAGGAGATAGAAGGTAGAAAAATGAAATTTCAAATTACAAAAAAGAATTTAGGCACATCCTTTTCCACAGTTACAGAAACTGTTGCCGTAGATAACTGCTTTGACATATTAGCCCGGATTACGCTTTCAAATCAATAGTTCATGCCTCTGGTATTTTTTTTGAGCAAGCTATAGCTTGTTAATAATGAAATAATTCCATAATTATGAGGAACCTAATCAAAATCTAGTTGTGACCTTCTTAGAACTCTTGAACTAATGATTGGAATCCTGATTGGAATCATGGAATTACCACTCGGCGGAGTTCTCTCTCTATTTCTTGAATCTCAGAAGATTTCTTATAAAAATTTCTTCAGAAATTTGGAAAGTTTGAAATCATGATCCAATGATTGAAGTTGAGGGAAAAACCTAGTAGCACAATCTGGTGCAGTTAGTTTACCCTTTAGAACCCTTAGATATATGTAGAAGATTAGTCATTTATTTTTGCGGTTTTAGAATTACAATAAGAGAATATTTTAAACATCATCGCATCCCGTATTGAGAATGATATGATTCACCAAGAGTACTTATGAAACCTAGAACTTCACTAAGGTTTTGATTTGCGACCTCCTGAACTGTTCGCATCGCTCTCTTCGGTTCAAGCAAACAAAGGCTATGATATGATGAAAGTTCGGATCGGCTTCATAGAATACAATATACTGAATGGATTCCAAATCCCCCCTATTTTATCTTAGACTAATGACAGTTATTCCTTTAGTATAATATAGGTAGAACCCCTTAACATGAAAATTAAAGCCCACACAATACTCGATACCTGCAACTACTCACGCTTATGGTAGAAGATAAATGGGTGTACATGTATATGCAGCCTCTGCTACTAGTAGATTGATTGTTTTACTTTATATAGGTCAGGGGATGAAACTGATGGTAATGCTTAGGAATTATACTCTAGCTCTAGCTCCCCTGACTAGATCAAATAAGGCACCTACGAACCGCTAAAGATAGTTTTTATCTTCCCCTATCCCGACCCTCCATTTTAGGGAGGGTCAGATAGGTGTTAGTTCATATATAAGGGTTTAGAACTTGGGATACATGAAGTATCTGAATATCTAGATTATATGGATGGAGGAACTCACCCTTTCCTTCAGGTCGGATCTTTTATAACCTTAATTGGGAGAAAGAATAAGGGAGAAGATCTAGATATTGAACAAAAATACCTTTCAATGTTGAGACTTTATGGTAATACTGACCCTTTAGGGAGGGTCATATCTTTTAGAACATGATCTATGATTTAGATATAGTGATTCGTTCCCTTCCAGTAGTAGCTCCTCTAGTCATTCCTCAACTAGGTTGGATGAGGAAATCACTCCACCTAAGTTCGAGAAGTTATTTGATCAGATCTATGATGAATACGCAGAGTGGGTGGGGAGAAGTAGGAGGCAATTACCTCCTGAATGGATGGTGCCCAACCTTTTTCGGGCAGTGATTTCCGACATTCAGATTGACAGTCCTCGCTTTCTGACAAGTGAATTTTATGATGTAATGTGAAATGGAAAAAATTATTGGTTATTCTAGGATCTTCATCACTTTATCTATTTGATAAACTATTCCATATAGTATGAAGGGACATTGTGTGGTTTTCTTCACAACTCCAAGCTAGTACTCCAAGTCGGCTTGGAGTATCGGAGTTTTCCAATGAGCTACGCTGAACTGGTTCTCCCAATTGAGTTTGATATTCCACCTAAGCCACTCCAACTAGTTCATGAATGAACTACCTTTCACCCCAAGCTCCTTCTTTATTTTTTACCAGCCATAGCTCACCTCTATGTTTTTTATTGGCCATCAAGTGTTGGGTGCATTCCTTTCAATTGGGTTGATGGTGTTTTATCTTGATTAGAAAATAGGGACTGTCTTCCCAACCCTTTAGAAAGGTGACACTTTATATATATATATATATATATATATATCAAGGTTTTAGAACTCAGTTACTTCACCCTATTCGGTTTAGAAAGGGGGATATCTTTTAGAACCTTTGACCATTTCAATCGCCATAGATTTTGGGGGTAATTTCATCAATGTTGACTCTCTAGTTGCAAAACGAGTGAGTTGGGAGCACAGTCTAGAGGGGGCATGAGACAATTCATTCATCCACTGGAATTCCACTACACATAGTCTTATACTAGAAGTTCAGCCTCCAACTCAATGAAAATTCATTTCACGACTTCGCTAAACCACTATAGATATATGATTGGCGACCACTCCAGTCCCAAGGCGGCCTCCTACCTTTTCTATGATGGTCATGCATAGGGTACTCATAGATCAGCTGGGTGCCCATATCCATCAAATGATGGGCTCTATTGGGCAGCACATTTTAGATCACAAACCTTCCAAACTTTTGATCCTTTGTATGAATACCTCAAAATATTGAGGGGCAGAGAGGATCGACTGACTATAAGGAGAGACTATATAGAATAGTACATGTTTTTGTTGTAATATCTAGCTATTCTCATCTTTTGAACCCTGGTATGATCTCTGTACTCTACTCTAATAGTGTATCCTCATTTCATCACCATTCAGCAAAGTTTTAGTCTCATATCTGTCAAAAAGATACTTCACTATGATCTCTATTGGGAGTACGGAACTATGGCCATAGGTTCAGGAAAATGGAATCACTCTGAGAGATAGACTGATGGATCTCATATGGTTGAAACCCCTTTTCCAAATCAAGGATTTTGAACCCTGTGGGTCCACTACCATGAAATATGACTTTTTTTATGCAGTTAGCTTCGGTGTGCGTCTTTCTTTGTTTTCACTTGATCCCTTCCTTATTCACCTCAATCTCTATATACACACTTGTTCCTATCCCATGGTCTTGATCACATTTCTTTGGGTATTTTTATTTGAATAAAATCAGTATAATATAGGTAGTTGGAATTTGGAGAAAAGAGTCCCACATATTCCTTCCTCTAACAGATATTTCCGTGTCACCTTTTTCCAGTTCCTTCTTCTTCTTCTTGAATTGAAACTGACTCTAAAAAGATCCCATGGGACTGACTGATACAACACTAGGAATAGCATAGCTGGTTAGATAACTAGAACCTTCCTGATTCACTAGCACTCACAAAAGGGACTGATTCACACTCAGTATAATATAGGTAGTAGACATTGGGATACTTCATGTATTGTATCACTAGGATACATGAAGTATTCTAGGTCCTCCTTGGTGTAATATAGGTAGTAGACCCTTCCCTTTTATAATCTAGAGTATCCTGGAGCACTTGGGAATGACCAGGTTTTCCCTCTAGTTAGTCAGACCTGGTGAGTCTTCTGGCCCAGTTCAACTACCACCTCTAGACCTGGTGAGTGAACACACTATGGAATGGAGTACTTGGACCATCCCCCCCGCCCCATTTTCCTAAAGGAAATATCAAAGTGGACAACTCTAGTATAGGCCAAAAACACCTATTCCACCACCAACTCAACTCCAATAGAGCAGAATGTTGTTGGAATCAACACAACGGGGTTGGATTGTCATTGTGTTAGCCCCACTAGAATACTACCTATATTATACCGAAGAAAGGACAAATCCAATGCTTGACTACCATTTTTTTCATACTATATTTTGATCTACTACTACATCTATCCTGAATTCCCAATAAATCGTAAACACCTCGAATACAATGGTATTTCACTCCCATCGCATCTTTCAGTCTCCTGCCTCAGATTAAAATTATTTTATGTTCATTTGGACATTAAACTCCCCCAGGAATGTGAGAAAACACTTCAATTATATATCTCAACCTCAATAATACGATCTTTCTATTGGCTGAATTCAGTTTTTCAGTGAAATAGTCTGCACATGCGGGCATAATTTTTTCTTCTCGGGTGAATGTTCTGATTATATTGTCCCGAAATGGTTTGAATTTTCATTGTGTTGAGTTAAATACCTCTTATGAGTCAATTGGTTTCTTGTTGGAATTGGGAGCTCTATTTCATTGTGCACATATGGGCCTGATCCAAACTGACGACTTGCCCACCACTTGCCAACCACTTGCAGCTTGATCTTTCACTGCTTGACTTTAGCCTCTTTCTATTTAATGAAATGGTGGCCTACTCACTTTTCCCTCCCATATATATAAGTCTAAAAGGGCACAACTCCCAATTCCAATCTCTGTATATCCCTATTTTTATAGGCTCTAAACCCTTGATATATCAGTAGTACCTTTTAGGTGAACTATATAGGGTCAAGTACCGTAGATTTGACCCTTTATAACCCTTAGATATAAAGTAGCTAAGAAAAGGAACCAACTTTCTTCCATCCCAGTCGTCCTGGGCTCCCAGAGGTTTGGTTTTGGTTATTTAGAAAAGCATACATGGCCTACACCTTGCCCTACAACCAAGAGAATTTTTCTCTACACCTCTATCTGATCTCCAAACCCCTATTTTCTCTCAAAATATTTTTGATGAGGTCGATAATCCGCTCATTAGGTTTCTTAGAGGTTTCTACCCCATCTTCCTAAAATCACTCCACTTCCATCTCCAAAAAGTTTATCAGACAAATTGATTCCTAAAATGGTGTTAGTTATGGTCACATACTTGTTTTCACACATATGTTTTTAACCTAATAGAATTATGGAAACTCTTTCCCAAATAGTTGGGTATTATGGGGGTATTCTAGGTAAAAAGAGTCATTCACAAAGGTGTATTTAGAGGAAAACATCAATATATGACTGAGATACCAGCATTGATGAATCAAACCTATAGCAACCTCTTAGTCAGCTAACCAAGAATCACATGAATTTTCCGTTTCATCCCCTCCAATTTAAACCCCTCCTTTTCAAGGTATGAAACTTCTACGTTGCTATTGGACCATCCCTTTTCAACCCATGATAACTATCATGAAATATTGAATCCTCATTTTAATCTAGGTAGTCATCCACTTGGAATCGAATAGTCAGTCAATCTGTACCCCAGACTATGGAAATACCTACTAATCTGTCTACATTGTGAATTGGCCAAGTTCGCCACTCCTAATGATGAACCCCTTGTATTATCGTCAATACTCCCAACCTTGGTATTTTCATAGTCTGGGGTTCGGTTTGAGCCTTTTTAAAATGATAATGTGGAAAACCTTAGGGAAGGAACTAGCAGAAAGGCTCTCAAAAGCAGGCAAGTACCAAGCCATTCCACTACCCTCAAACCATGATTAGTGCTCAAAGCACAAAAATTATAGCTCATATCCTTCCTCAAACCTTGTTTACATGGTACGAGTCGCTATGATTCACTACGAAAGATGCACTAATCAATTCGAGATAATTGACTCATCCCACCTGAAACTCTCATTTATCCTATTGACTTTAGCACTAATTATATTATTATATTACTCTTCTATTATAATTATGAAAAAAAATCTACACAAGATAGGACTATCTTCAAGTGTTTGACCAGGGGTTGGAGGAGTATCCAAGGTAAGATGAAGATGAGTTGTTGGATTAGATAAGCAGGTCTACCCCAGAGAAGGGAATCATAACAGCATATAAAGAGACACTCTGAACTACTTCTGTGATTGTAGAGGTCCAAAGCGGCCAAGATTACTAAACTAAAGAGATGAGAGAGCTATATGGTGGCTTTGTTACATCAATCAATCATTGGAAGAACTCATTTAGTGTGATTCTTCTCCTTTTCAGTGCTAATCTCACCACCACTTTTCTACACAGTCTATAAGGGTTTGGTTCCTACCCTGCCACCTTCCTTTCTCTCAGCCTGTCCAAATAAATATCCTTATCATACAAGGTGACTCCAACACCTCACATCTCAAAGAGGTCATTTCTGATATTGACAACAAGCTTTGTCTCATCCTCATGATCATCCACCAAAGGTATCATCTCTATATGGTCTTTTCCAAAAAGCAGTCACTGAGAGATTCTTCCGTCAAATCAACAGTATACTCAACAACATGATGTTTAAGGTCTTCAGTACTCTTCTAATAGTGTGGCCTTGTGATGATTAAGGTTTTGGGCCATCATAATATTTTAACATATATATGTTTTCCACGGTGGTCAAACTACTTGTAATTGCAGAGTATGAATTCAACTTGATTTCGAAAGCCCCAACCAACCTTATAATCCAACTGGTTTAAACCCAAGATAGGGAATGGTCAATTGATCCCACCATTTATCATCCCTTTATTTATTTGTTTTATTTCAATTAAATTATATTAATATAAATATAATCCATATGCTAGTCATACATTAATCTTTCAGTGTTGTAATCCATAATATCGGAATCTAGTCTTATGCTCTGTGTAGTCAAATCAGACTCAACTATTAGAATGTAAGGTTTTACAAGGTGGTATTCCGACTCATTCCAGAAGGAAGGTACCAATATCATGAAGTGAATCAAATAAGTAGTAATAAAAATATGATTCATCAGATAATGGATGGATTACTCAATAATAAGCATCCATTATATTTATTTTAGCTAGAAATAACAAGCAGTCGATGACCCGGATTCCAATCGTTGTGACATATGTATTAATTCATGAAATCTCTTCATATCGATCTCTTGATTACGCCTCCTTAGACCCAAAATACCCATCCATTCCATCGACAATGAAAATATATATCAATACCAGTCTCCATAAACTAGATGGAAGTGAATGAGCAGGCGCCATCTCGTTCTCATTGATCTTCACCAATGGGGAAGTGAGTATACAAATTCTTGATTCCTATGCCAGGTCCTTTCAACCATCTCATTCTCTCTCTTGGCTTCTAGCACCAACTGGACCAACCCTACCTCCTATCTCTTCTGATTGATTCTAAGTCATAGATATCAAACTCTACTACCTATATTATAATGTCTCCTTGTCCAAAACCCGCTTCCGTTAGCTGACCTCAAGAAATATTCTTCCCATCCATCCATCAAAGAGTACAAACGAGAAAAGAAATGACCTAGATCCATGCTCTCAACCTCCTTTCGCACCAATCCTTGAATCCAATCTGAGTGGCCTCAACTATTAGAATATAATTTCTTACCCCTATTTGTTCATTCACTGTTACGCCTAGCCCCGGGAGGCTGTAGGAACAACTAATGAATATCATCTCTGGCTTCACATTTCACCCCTTTCATGTTGATTTTTGGTCTCCATCACAAACCTGTTTGATACCGCCCAATATCTTATCTTCCCCTCAACAGGACCAAGAGATATGGAAAGGCGGGAACAATATAAGAAGAGTACCTCATCTACTCTAATAGTCCAGTGGGAGACTTCATACATAAATGAATTTGACATTTCCAGCAGACTTTTATAGGTTTTTTAGGACCAGTTGTAAATAAGTATTAGCTGGGAAACCCTTGAATCGTCGATACCATATCTAATAAGCGAGGGTGAACCTCTGCTCCAAAAAAATGTAGATTTATTGATATAAATACAAGAAACCAAACACCCAAGATAGGAATACAAGGGAGACAAGTGATGGAACACTCAACCACTACCCCACCTCTCTGGGAAGTCTATAAAGATCTTGACCCCTCTGTGCCTTTATCTCTCTCCTCAATAATATTCCCGACCATTTGTCCTTTCTGTTATTAGACCTACTGGAACATAAGGTCAACTCTTCCCGCTTCCCTGTATTGATGAATGGATTGGGTTTCTTAAGTAGTAAAGTCAACTGAGGCGTTGTGAAGCATTCCAGAATAGATTTCACCTATCACTAACGAAGACCCCTCCATGGTTAGAATGTTACACCATATGGTTAGGTGTCCTATCTCGATCATACACACACAATATTAGGGATAAATCTAGCAAAATTTTAGTCCCATGCTACCACCACGAAATAACAAAACCTACCTCTTTTGGAAAGAGAAAAGGGAAGAAGACGCTAGCTATTATTTTCTAATATCCAATATTAAAAAATAATAAGAAAATGTCTCTTTTTTCATTCAACTAGATGTAGTTAGAGATTGAGTGTGAATCCCCCTCATGATGGTTCAAGAACTCCCCCCCCCCCATGGACTCTAAAGACCTGCCTTGCTATCAAAGGGATGAGGGGGCATCCATTATACTCCCATCTCACCCTCTATTCTTCATTATTACCTTCCAAATAGGGTCATTCTACTTGAAAAAACAAGTTATATCTCTCCTGGGGGTCAGAGTGTTCGAGATAAATGGAGGGTGACTTCTAGTGTCAATTTATTTTTATTATATTCATCTGATGATGATGATCGACTGTTCTCCACCTACAATTTTCGTCTAAAGGGAGTAGGGAGTAATGATTACTACCTTAGGTCATCACTCAATCCAGCAGTCTTTATAGCAATGGTATTTTCCTACGTTGACTATGGAAAAGCTTGTCGGTCGAACGAAAGAAAGACAACAAAAAGAATCAGAACAAAGTAGTAAGAAGAGGAATATGTATTTGTAAACTAAGATCCAAAAGCAAGGAAGAAGGGATGACATTTTAATATTGAGAGCGAGTAATGATTATCCACTATTAATTAATATTTTTATAAAGATAGTCTGCTTCAAAGGGAGAAGAGCCCCCAATCATTCGACAACTAACAAAAAATATGGTGTTGTTGTTATAACAACGATTCTATAGAAGATGGGGCGGGAGCTCAAAGAAAGAATAGAATCAGAACAAGATGCCGAAGTAAAATGATACTAGCTAACCATATCCCATTCTACCTGCCTGCCTCTGGGCCTGAACATCTCCAATGGTAACTGAACCTCTTATCACTATGGAGAAATTTCCCTTGTTGTTCATGTTCCACATTACCGAATCCTGCCTCGGTGTTGACTCCATTTATTTATGCATTTATCTAGTAATAGAAGAGGGCATATTTCTTGGTTTCTCTTCCCTTTATAATCAAAACACTTATTTTTTTAGAATAGGTGACTTCCAGATAAGGTTCACCGGAGGATAGAGATCCAAAAGTGATAGGTATGTGATGCAGGTCCCAACATATGTTTGAAAGTGGCGCTTCTGGGGCCCATAAGCACATGAACATTTAATGAAAAACTATTATTCATATTATGGGAGTTGATGGTGTATTGGGCACGAATTTTCTATGTACACAAACTAATGGTTCACTTCTTTGGGAATGAAAGTTTGAAATTCATCTAGGACCAAAGAAATAATATGCTCAATTTTTTGATATCATACTTATCCCAAATAGTGTAAAGGCCAAGTACTATGTGGTATTGGTTGAGAGATTAGGTTGGGATTTGAATAAAATAATATTAACTACCAGTGACTTGTTCCACTCTTATGTGATTCTGTTACACAATCAGGGGAGAGTGTATATAAAAGAAGGAAGTCGGCCATCGCGGAAGCGAATCCCTCAGTTCAACTCGAGTCTCCTTCAAACCCTCATTATGCCAAGATCTTTATTGACTGCCATTAAATCTATCCACTTTATACTCATATTCGACCGTTAAGGAGAAAGGTTCCATGACCTAAGATATCCTTCTAAGGAGGCCACACTAGACATCACTCTAAGAAACAGTTCCCCTAGACTTATGGTCATGTTGTGCAATCGGGATTTCCCTAAATCCTCAAAGATAAGATATTGATTTACTTACTTGAACCATGGGAGTGAATCTACATGGAAAGGGTCCTAAGGAGTGAATGAATCATCTCCTTTAATACTTTACTAACCTTAGTTGGGTACTGTAAGAATATGTAATATAATCTAGTCAACTCTTTCCTTCTATGGGCATATATCATCTAGAGTGATCTGACGTCAAGTGCTCGACAATAGAGATACATTAAACCATATAATCAAAGGCTAGAATATAGGGCTTACTGACATATGTGATGTGTGCAGATGTAGCATCGGTGAGGGAGTTAGTGGATGGAGGGCTATCTATAGTAAGGGGTCTTTTCTTGCAGGGTGATGTTGGGATGATGAAGAGTTGAAATGAAACCATGTTTAGGTCTCAAATTTATTCTTAGATGGTCCAAACAAAGATACCAATAGGAGATAAACTATTAGAATATAATAGGAGCTTCTGTGAATGATTCGGTGGATAATTGGAAATGATGATAAGCATAGCAAGGAATTGATCCGGGGGAGACAGTTGGATCCCTTATTGAGACTCAGTGATTAAATAGAAAGAAAATTAGAAGGTAGCTAAAATAAAGTCATCTAAAGAGAGAGATAGAAGCGTATTTTTAAAGATAACATTTTAATGGGGAGCATACACAACTAGTAGAAAAAATCAACTACTAGAATAGTAGTTGTGTGCCCCATTAAGTAGAGGTGGGGTCACCACGAGAGGTTTCATGTACTGGGATAAGGGCGTTGCTCCTAGTAGCAGGTTGAATATGTACACAACTGATTCTTTTCCGTAAGAGGATAATAGTTGATAGTGGGTGGGTTTAAAGGCAAGTAAAAGTCCCCTCTAACTTCGAACTATATAGAGTCAGTACTTGCCTTCAAAATGGGTATATAGGCATTGAACCCCAGTCCTTTCCACACCGTATCTTTGTAGCACCCTATTTTTAAAGAACTTTTTATTGAATAAGATAAGGGGATACTCCTTCTTATAGGGCTCAATAAATTTATTTTAGAGTAAATGTCAAATGATGCAGATGCAATGCTACACCACCTTATCTCTTCCGACACTGATGACTTTTCTGAGCCTCCTAACAACTCAGTATAATATAATTAGTTTAATCGATGGGGCCTGCCTATGGTAATTATATATATTGATTTGTCTTATATGTGAAACACTTTTCAGGCTATATATCTATGTCTATAGCATCAATAATCCCAAAGTAGAAGAGGGATGTTCTCTTGGTTGATGAATAGCGTCTCAATGACATTGGATGATTTGACAGATTTAGAAATGCACGCTCTTTATCCTGAACTGCCGGTCCAATCCCCAAGCTTTGGTTCGGTATAATATAGGTAGTATAGTGTATTATATAGTCCTCCCACTATAGGAACCACTATAGGAACCACTATAGGAACCACTATATTGGTGCCTATAGTGGTGCCTATAGACTATATAGAAGAGTACCTGGCTAGATTATACTGAGGGATAATTTATATATCCTTGGTATAATATCGGTAGCCTACTATATAAAATAACTAGATTATACTGATGTATAATATAGATAGTAGCCTGGAGAACACTATGAAATTTTTGTTTGGGAATGACCAGGTAGTCTTCGGAGTTTTCCATACTTGTCATGTACCTATTTCATCATCCTTCTGCTTCGAGAGCACTTTGGTATTCAATATATATAAGTACCAACGTACCAGATGGAATGGGGCAGGCTCAATGGGGGTGAGTGGTGGATCTATTTGAATGAAGACTATGTTCATGGATATCCAGGTTCCAAACAACATAGTACACCTGCAATATATATCAGTACCAGGTCCAGCGCTACTCCAATTCGAGTGGCCCGACAATATATATCAGTACCATCCCCCATACTGTCAAGTTGAAGATATTGGCATTGCAGTTCCAGCAGTGGCTATCTCATCATAAAACCAACAAGTTGACCAGTCCCAAGTGCATTCAGATATCCATGAACATAGATAGAGCCGTATGGAGTTTCACAATCTATGATTTCCAGAATGGATCCCACTATTAGAAAATAATAGGCATATATCCTACTTGACCCTTTGGTACTGGTATTGGCATTAGGGATGGAAGGTGTTGGAAATCTAACCCGACATCTGGGTTTTTTCCCATGGTGTGTTCTAGTGTTATAGGGTGGTACTTATATATATTAAGGATTTTCCTTTCACTATTGAGTTCATTGGTCATCTCTGGTGCTTGGGCATTCAGAACTCTCTAGTGCCCGTTCCCCCATCTCCGAATAATTAGAAGAGTACTGAAGCCCCGGTACTTGAGATCGGTCATGTCAGTGATTTCATTCGAGTACCAACCTCAATACACCCACCATTTGAATAGAAAATACCAAAACCACCCATCATTGTACTTGAACCATCTCTGTTTCCCACCCCCTTTGGAATTGATGGGGTATGTGGATCCATTTTCCTAGAGAACCCCTTCCAATTCAAGACTATATAGAGTAGAGTAATCACTATTAGAAGAGTATCGATATTATTCTCCGTCACACAAACTAGAACCTATCGGACCCCATTAAACCTTATCGGTGCAATCAACTTTAATGAAAAATACCAATCCAAATGTAGTAGTGGTAACATCTCAATAGGCAGGGTGCCAATTAGGTCGTAGAACAGTGATCCAATGTTGGAATCCATTCAACTACTGGTGTTTTGATTGGGAATGGAGTGGATTTCCCAACTTCTCTCTTTCTGACTAGTACGACCCCATCAATCCCGACGACCCATATGTGCAATAACAGTCACATGGACCCAGAAGCAAGGTCACCAACCAATCCATCAACTCTCTCAACCTTTTTTTTGTTGTACTGAGCCATCTGACCCCAACATTTTGAAGGTTATACTACTAGTGAGCCCACAATATTATTATTATATTGTCTCTACTACCTATATTATTATTATACTATCTTGGTTCACACAGTATGATATAGGTAGTAGATATAGTCATATGAGCAGTTGAGTTGGAATTGTGCTACCTCTTTGTTTGGCACCTGTTCAACACCGTACTCGAGTGGGGACTGGTTAAGCAGCTGGAAGCCAAGGGGATGCCCGACCATTTTCATTGATACGGTGGTCATGGGTGCGTTCTGGAAAGAGAGATCGGAGAAATTTAAATACCTCATCTCTCTCATCATAGTACGAGTTGAGGTCGAGTTGACAGTTGGCTCATGGTCGGAACACTGAAAGGTCATCAAATCGCTGAGCTCCACAAGTAGGTGCACCATTGACATGACCCTACCAACATCCCCATTTTGACATACTTCATAAGACTTTATTGGTATTTAGCATATAAAGTCCACATATAAAGTCTTCCACTTCAACCCCCAAGACCATCCTGACCCTCTCAACTCCAGTATATGCCTCGGTGAACTAGTAGCCCCATTGGTCGTCTGTGCGGTTGTTTCCATTTCATCTCTTGTGATTGAGTTGTCATTTCTCAGGTACTCTTCTATAACTATAGTATAAGAGTACCGTATAATAAGAATAGGGTAGTACATGGTGGTATTGGTGGTGCCGTACCTCAATATTGACCCACTCATGGACAAAATGTCACCCTTTGTCTTGATATGGGGCACATGGTATTGCTACGTATAATATCCGAAGGCCAAAAATCATTCACATTTAGAAGGATAGTGGATGGATGATTTAAAGGCCTATTCAACCCATTTCCTTGCACCCAGATCAATACATCGATCGAACCCCATATAACTCTTTCTTGCGTGATTGGCTCCAATACCATATCTCTCAAACAACTCAGTACATAATGGTCCCAATGATCTCATTCCACTTAAACCACCAAGAATCAAGTAGCATTCCATGTGGGATCAGGGTATCTAGGTCGATCATTCCAAAACATCAATACCACAGGTCTCTTTTTCATAGTCAACTACCTTTCGCCCATTTGCGGGTTGTTCCCATATATCTAGCTTCAATTCAAGGTCAGTTCGCCATCTAGTGCATACCCTTTCAGAGTAGTGGGCCTCGAGGTGGCCAGAATGCATCGATCGAGTAATTTCATAGGCCTATTGGTACTTAAACCTTATGTTGAAGTCTAGGGAGGTCCAAGTGGTGTCAATGTTTCATGCCATCATAGAGATTCCATGACGCGATACCGAGCTACACATGGTTGAACCACCAATATATATAAGTACAAGGGTCTAAAACCTTATATATGAAGTAGCACCGAAAACTGAATAGGGTGAAGTATCCATGTTCTAAACCCTTGATATATCAGTACCACCTTTCTTTAGGAAGGGCCAAGTTCTAAACCCATATATATAATATAATATATAAGTAGCATCCCTTTAGGGAGGGTCAGAATGCCACGCCCCAATGTTTGAACTGATGTGCCAAATATAGGGATGCATGGATTCCCCATATAGCGCCAATCAGTGGCATCATAGTAGTATAGTCAACCTAATCCACCCACAGGTTACCCTACGACTACCTTGTTATGAATTCACCCCATGAGAAAAAGTTCATGAAAATAGCATGAATCAAACCAGACCATGAGCACCACAACATACACGCATTGGTCGAACACCCACTATCCTTTGGGAGTCAATGATAAGGATAAGGGAATAATGGAACCATGAATCGAGCAATAGGAAAGAGGTGTGAATCGATGCATCAGGCTACGACTAGCAAAGGGGTGTGACGGGCGGTGTGTACAGGGACAGGGTAAAGATTCACCGTGGCATGCTGATCCGCGATCACTAGAGATTCTAACTTCATGTTCCCGATTACAGAGAACTATTCGAAAAATTTACTGTGGTATCCTCTTTTCCTTCGAACCGAGTTGGCTTAGTTGTTCATCCATGCTTCTCATTCTCATGGACCACTACTAGTAGCATATGTGTCTCCCCGACCATCAGGCCATGCAGACGTGACTTCATCCCACCACCTCCATCTTTTTGAGTGGTAGTACAGAGTGATTAGCACGCCATATCATGACACAGTCCCCCCCCCCCATCGAAGTTCCAAATAAACTCAACCACAACTCCATGAAGATGCCATATCTTCTAGGTCACTCCACTATTGCTTGATGGTTGGGTATTCTAGCATATAAATTCCACCACCAACTCCTCCACTACTCAATTGATTCTGTATCATACCAACACTATTAGAGTGTATTAATAAAGCTTAAGAGACTATTAGAGTAGTGTACTAAGTGAACACCTTCCAAGGTGTACTTGGCAAGGACCATGAACCCCCTATGCCATGATAGAGTGGATGGACCTGACAATATATATTAGTTCCAGTTTTAGATGCTGAACAATATATATCAGTACCAACGTATAGAGACATTGGAATCACTGGAATGTCTCAGTAACACTGTACTAGGTAGTATTGAGCTCATTATCAGATGACCCATTGCTATCACACGAGATGTGCTGACGACAACTATAACGACCCGAAATTTTGAATAAATCTTGTTTCTGAATTTTGTGTGTTATTTTATTTTATTTTTTTATACTCAACAAAACTGTTTCATTGGATAACATGAGTATAATTAAAATGAGACTGTTGGTTTTTTGACTGTTATATGACCATTGGTCAATATAACTGATGGAAACTAAATGTTTTGATTATTTTCTCTAAATAAAAGTAATCTTGGTTAATTAATATAGAAAGAAGATTTGATGGCCTCACCAAGTACTTTTGGACCGATCGAATCCCATCTAACAGAACTTGGGAAGGAGGTAGCACCACTGGGCTTTGCTCTGGACCAAACCCAAGCTGAAATTCATCATGTTAAGCTAGAACGGGATCGCCTTCGCGAGAAGTTCAAACTGATAGAAATTGTTGCTCGTGCGATGTTGGCCGAGCCTCCCTCAGATTATCTCACCTTATCACACCTTACACTTAGGTCCTATGATGGTGTGATAAGGGGATATGTAAGGAGAACGTAACTGCCTTGTGTAATCCTTTATTTTAAATAAAAAATTGGGATTTCTTCTTATGATAAAGTTTATGAATTTTCAAATGTCCGGATAAATATAGTATTCATATTTTTTGGTGAATTCTAGAGAAAGGATATTTAAAAAAAATGTTTATGTAAACCTTAAATAATTAAAAATGTGTAATGATTTTCAAAAAATGGTCTTCCGCAATTATGTCCAGTACGAAATTTAGAGTCTAATAAGATCAACTTGATTTGTGGTGAATAGTAAATTATGAATAGTGATTTTATGATTAGGATTAGAAATGTGTCCAAATGGATTAATAATATCACTTAAAGAAATTATTAATATAATCTAGGCGCCTTGATTAAGTAATGTGATTCAATAAAACGGTTAAATAACGGTTTCATAAATTATTATTCAAGTATTAGTTTTTTTCGGGTGAATAGTGTTTTTTAATTAAAAATTAAATTCAAAATATTTAGAAAATTATTTTTATAAAATGGATTTCATTTTTGAACTCAGAGCATCGATATTATGTTAAGGTAATTTTTGGGAATTTTTCTGAAAAAAATAAATTTTCGGTGAATAGTGTATTTATTTAAAAAATAAATTAAAAATATTTAGAAAAATATTTTTTTATAAAATGGAGTTCATTTTTGAAATCAGAGTATTGATGTTTGGTTAAGGTGAAATTTTGGGATTTTTCTGAGAAAGTTGAATTTTCAGTGAATAGTAAAAATACAGTTTTAGTGTTTCAGTATGTTTAATGACATCATAACTGTGTCATGATGATGTCATGAGATATTTTATGGGTTTTCCGACCAAAGGTGATGAATTGTTGTATTGGGGTCCCCATGTGGCCTAACTTCATTGGAAATATCTTGGGAGAGAACATGGTTTTGAGAAACCCACTTATGAGGTGTCCCTTGGCCATTAATGCCTTGTCCCCTCACTTTCCCTATAAATACCAAGCCATGCTCTCATCCTTTGGACTCCAAAATCGTTCCAACAAATTTCTGCTCTACTTAACTCCCATGAAGTCCTCCCAAGGTTCCCCCAAGCCCTCAAGGTTCAAACCTTTGAGTTTTAAGAGTTACATTTTAAGGTAAGGGATCTGACCTCTCTCTTTCTTTTCAAATGCTCTCTTTTAAGTCATTTCTTTTATGCTCCATGTTATTATGTTGGAGGATGTTATTTTATATTAATTATACTTTCCTTTTTATGTTCATATGATGAGATACCCCCTCTTACTCTCATCATTTCATTTTATGAAAGTTTAAGTGGCGTCGTTAGGCTGTCGAAATTTTTATAACAGATTCTTTCACCCTTCTCATTTTCAAGTTCTATTTTCTTGTCAAGTCTTTAAAGTTCCTTTTTATTATGTTGTGGTATGATCTCTATATCTATAATAATGATATTTTATGATAATATTATGAGAGACCCCATTTTATCTCTTCAATTCAGTATTTTGAAGTTTAAGTGACGTCGTTAGGCTGCAGAATTTTTATAAGTGAAATCTAATTTTTGTCTTCCTTCCATGTTTTTCATTTCAAATGGTTTGTCCTTCAAATTTCATTACCATGTTTATATATCCTTCTTATTATTTCCCTCAACTGTTTTATGGGTCATTTATGAATGTTTGACCCATGTCCCCTCTCTTTTCAATGTTTCCTAAAACCCCTGAAACATAGTCGTTATGCTGCAGAATTTTCGTCTCAAAATGCCTCTCTCTCTTTTCTCAAAATTATTTTATGTTATAAAGTGAATACTAAAATCTCTTATTTCTACAGGGGTATTCACATATATATGAAAATGTTCTATTCTAAATTCTTGGATTTACATACATGAGACCTGCTCTCCCCTTCCGTGGGTTTAAAGTGACGTAAAGATCATGTCTTTAAAGCAGCTTTTAAAACATTATGATTATGAAATGAAACCCATTTATTTTATGCTATATTGGTTATTTATGAAATGTTTGATGATGATATATGTGGCTCACATGATAATAAAGGAAAATTTAAGGGTGCACCCTGATAGCGCTCTAATTCATTGGGTAATGATGTAACCACTAGAGATTACAATTTTCACGATATCTTGGTGAATAACCTTGGTAATTTTCAAATGAAACCTTGGGGATGGACCTTGGTGATATGTTCATGATTGTCTATGTTAAATGATGTAGCCACATCTTAAAGTTATGAAAAATGTTATTTTTATTATGATATGCCACATGATTTCTTTCTAATGCCTTAAAGTTCTTTTTATGACATAGTTGATGTATCTCAAGTTCCCATGTTAAATGTTTCTCTTGTTTACCTTACTGGGCCTTATGCTCACCCTTTCTTTTGATGTATGTCCCCAGGTTATGAGATGCAGTAATGAAACTAGGATGAACTTAAAGAGAAGCCTTTCAAGTTTTTAAGAAGATTGTTTTATGTTGTTTTCATGTATTATGTTCCTGGTTTCCAAGACACTAAACCTTAAAGATCCTCATATTTTTGTAATGTAATGAAAGTTTTTGTGACAAAAAAGTGGGATGCTATAGTTGGTATCAAAGGATCGTTTAGTTATTTGTGTAAATTAGGATACGAAAACTCTATGAAGAACCCTATATAAATGTTTAAATATAGGAAATCTTCCTGGTATTTTGGTGAGTATTGAGTAAGGGGTTTCCAAGAAAATACATCCCTGTCTGGATACGAGTAGGTAGAGGTGGCTCTGGCACAAATGTACATAGGGGTAAAACCCGAAAACACCGCTTTGAGATAGACTCGAATGGGAAATGGTACACGAAAACGGGCCTTGCTGCACTCTTGGTTACGACACTCCCGGGGGATATTCTTTGGTAAATTTATAAGATTAGTATGAACCATTGTTAAAGGAATAAAGATAAAATAATATAAATATTCACATAAGAATATATGATCATGGATAACCTAGATGGGAACCTAGGGGATAAAAAGTTAGGGTATACATTTCTTCTACAAGTGATCCTTATATTCTTTAAGTTCTTTTTCATGATTATTGGCTAAGTATTTAAGCCCCTAATTATACTTTCTCTTCTTAGTTAATGGTGTGAAATGGAAGAACATGTCCCAACAACCAATGTGATAGGAAATGCGACGATTGCCATATTAATATGAAAGAGATGATTAGGGGATTAAAAGATGATTATTATTTTGGAAGATGTTCACTATTTTGGGGACCCTATATGATCGAGGTAAATAGATTACTACGGTATTTTCATTGAGGAGTATGGTTGACTTATATTTTCAAGAATCGATGAATTTAAGGTGGACTTATAGTAATTTAGGTTACTTATGGGAATGATTAACCTATCTTGAGTAAAATATGTCTAGGTTAGCTACTTTTGTTATAAGATGTTAGTAGTGGTTGATGTTGTTTGGAGATGAACGATGAAGTTTATTTTGGAAGACTATGTTATCAAATCCTTCTTGTATTTGCGTTTCAATATTAGTTTGGTTTATTTTGAGGAATTTTAAGGACCGTTATTTATGGAATGGTCTATGATGAACTTTGGGTAGTACCATGGAACTTTGAAGATTTAAAATTAGTTTCCATTCCTATGGGATTCTTTCTTTTTGAAGAGTTGTTTTACCTTAACCTTTCTGTTTTTGGGATAATGTTTAAAGACAAAAGAAATAGATAGTTAATCTTTTGTGGATTATGTGATTCTCTAGAAGATGATACTTGTGCTTTTTATGAGACCAAGTGTTTTTGAATTCTCACCACTTGAAGAAAAGATTAGTTTTGGTAGAGACTTATTAAAGGATGAAACTCTACTTGAAGGTAGGTATATTTTCTTATGTTTTTGTTCTATGTAGTAAATGAATTCCTCAAAAATATGAAAAGGAACGTAAAACAAAAAAGTTTTTGGTTTATGTTTCCTACTAGGTAATCAAAGACCGTTTACACACATCATAAGTTTGGGATTTTCTTATGGTTAATTTTCTCCTAATCATGTTTTCTATCACTCTCCCTTAGAACGTGACCCTTTGTTTTTTCCTCCATGTCCATGTTTTCCTACATGGGATCCTAGTATGGGTTAACTCAGGTGACCTACTTCCCTTTATTTTTTTTAAAGTAATAGTTTTAATGACTCTTTTTTTGGTGTGGGACTTTCAATGAAATTTCAAAACCCAGTTTTAAAAATTGCGAGGATGCAATTTCTTAAGGGGGGAAGATTATAACGACCCAAAATTTTGAATAAATCTTGTTTCCGAATTTTGTGTGTTATTTTATTTTATTTTTTTATACTCAAAAAAACAGTTTAATTGGATAACATGAGTATAATTAAAATGAGACTGTTGGGTTTTTGACTGTTATATGACCATTTTTCAATATGACCGCTGGAAACTAAACGTTTTGATTATTGTCTCTAAATAAAAATAATC
The DNA here is from genome assembly GCA_963277665.1 of Viscum album. NCBI lineage: Eukaryota > Viridiplantae > Streptophyta > Magnoliopsida > Santalales > Viscaceae > Viscum > Viscum album. The sequence goes on along the minus strand of OY728135.1, from coordinate 1,038,884,304 downwards.
TTGGTTAATTAATATAGAAAGAAGATTCGATGGCATCACCCAGTAGTCTTGGACCGATCGAATCCCATCTAACAGAACATGGGAAGGAGGTAGAACCACTGGGCTTTGGTCTGGACCAAACCCAAGCTGAACTTCATCGTGTGAAGCTAGAATGGGATCGCCTTCGCGAGAAGTTCAAACTGATATAAATTACTACTCGTGTGATGTTGGCCGAGCCTACCTCAGATTCTCTCACCTTAGCACACCTTACACTTAGGTCCTATGCTGGTGTGATAAGGGGCTATGTAAGGAGACCGTAACTGCCTTGTGTAATCCTTTTTTTTAAATAAAAAATTGGGATTTCTTCTTATGATGAAGTTTATGAATTTTCAAATGCCTGGATAAATATAGTATGCATATTGTTTGGTGAATTTTAGAGAAAGGATATTTTAAAAAAATGTTTATGTAAACCTTAAATAATTAAAAATGTGTAATGATTTTCAAAAAATGTTCTTCCACAATTATGTACAGTACGAAATTTAGAGTCTAATAAGATCAACTTGATTTTTGATGAATAGTAAATTATGAATAGTGATTCTATGATTAGGATTAGTAATGTGTCCAAATGGATTTTTAATCTCACTTAAATAAAGTATTAATATAATCTAGGCACCTTGATTAAGTAATGTGATTCAATAAAATGGTTAAATAACAGTTTCATAAATTATTATTCAAGTATTAGTTTTTTTCGGGTGAATAGTGTTTTTAATTAAAAATTAAATTAAAAATATTTAGAAAAATATTTTTATAAAATGGATTTCATGTTTGAACTCAAAGCATCGATATTATGTTAAGGTAATTTTTGGGAATTTTTCTGAAAAAAATGAATTTTCGGTGAATAGTGTATTAATTTAAAAACTAAATTAAAAATATTTAGAAAAATATTTTTTTATAAAATGGAGTTAATTTTTGAAATCAGAGCATTGATGTTTGGTTAAGGTGAAATTTTGGGATTTGTCTGAGAAAGTTGAATTTTCAGTGAATAGTAAAAATACATTTTTAGGGTTTCGGTATGTTTAATGACATCATAACTGTGTCATGATGATGTCATGAGATATTTTATGTGTTGGACGACCCAAGGTGATGAATTATTTTATTTGGGGCCCCATGTGGCCTAACTTCATGGGAAATATCTTGGGAGAGAACATGGTTTTGAGAAACCCACTTATGAGGTGTCCCTTGGCCATTAATGCCTTGTCCCCTCACTTTCCCTATAAATACCAAGCCATGCTCTCATCCTTTGGACTCCAAAATCATTCTCAACGAAGTTCTGGTCTCCTTACCTCCCAATAATTTCTCCTAAGGTTCCCCCAAGCCCTCAAGGTCCAAACCATTGAGTTTTAAGAGTTACGTTTTAAGGTAAGGGATCTGACCTCTCTCTTTCTTTTCAAATGCTCTCTTTTAAGTCATTTCTTTTATGTTCCATGTTATTATGTTGGAGGATGTTATTTTATATTAATTATACTGTCATTTTTATGTTCATATGATGCGAGACCCCCTCTTACTCTCATCATTTCATTTTATGAAAGTTTAAGTGGCGCCGTTAGGCTGCCGAAATTTTTGTAACGGATTCTTTCACCCTTCTCATTTTCAAGTTCTATTTTCTTTTCAAGTCTTTGAAGTTACTTTTTATTATGTTGGGGTATGATCTCTATATCTATAATACTGATATTTTATTATCATATTATGAGATACCCCATTTTATCTCTTCAATTCAGTATTTTGTAGTTTTAAGTGGCGCCATTAGGCTGCTGAATTTTTAAGTGGTTCTTTCACCCTTCTCATTCTTTTCAAAGTTCTACTTTCATGTTAAGTTTTTCAAGTTCCTTTTTTTAATTATGTTGGGGTATTATCTCTATATATATCATACTGAACTCTTATTTTCACATTATGAGAGCCCCTATTTGATCTTTTCAAATCATTTTTGTTGAAGTTTAAGTGACGTAGTTAGGCTGCAGAATTTTCATAAGAGAAATCTAATTTTGGTCTTCCTTACATGTTTTTCATTTCAAATGGTATATCCTTAAAATTTCATTACCATGTTTATATATCCTTATTATTCTGTCCCTCTACTGTTTTATGGGTCATTTATTAATTTTTGACCCATGTCCCCTCTCTTTTCAATGATTCTTAAAACCCCCGAAACATAGTCGTTATGCTGCAGAATTTTCATCTCAAAATGCCTCTCTCTCTTTTATCAAAATTATTTTATGTTATAAAGTTAATACTCAAATATCTTATTTATATAGGTTTATTCACATATATATCAAAATTTTCTATTTTAAATTCTCGGATTTACATAAATGAGACTCGTTCTCCCCTTCCGTGGGTTTAAAGTGACGTAAAGATCATGTCTTTAAAGCAGTTTTTAAAACGTTATGATTATGAAATGAAACCCATTTATTTTATGTTTTATGTGTTATTTATGAAATGTTTGATGATGATATATGTGGCTCACATGATAATAAATTAAAATTTAAGGGTGCGCCCTGATAGCGCTCCAATGCATTGGGTGATGATGTAACCACTAGAGATTACAATTTTCATGATATCTTGGTGAATAACCTTGGTAATTTTCAAATGAAACAATGGGGATGGACCTTGGTGATATGTTCATGATTGTCTATGTTAAATTATGTAGCCATATCTTAAAGTTATGAAAAATGTTATTTTTATTATGATATGCCACATGATTTCTTTCACATGCCTTAAAGTTCTTTTCATGACATAGCTGATGTATCTCAAGTTCCCATGTTAAATGTTTCTCTTGTTTCCCTTACTGGGCCTTCTGCTCACCCTTTCTTTTGATGTATGTCCCCAGGTTATGAGATGCAGTAATGAAACTAGGATTAACTTAAAGATAATCCTTTCAAGTTTTTAAGAAGAATGTTTTATGTTGTTTTCATGTATTATGTTCCGGGTTTCCAAGACACTAAACCTTAAAGATCCTCAGTTTTGTGTAATGTAATGAATGTTTTTGTGACAATAAAGCAGGATGATATAACAACCATGCAGCACCAGTGTGAACATGATTCTGAATCATACATTACCCCATAATCCCTATTTCTTCCAAGGGGTGATCATTCCTACTCAGGTGAGTAAGGTGATTTGCGTTATATCGAATTAAACCACATGATACACCACTTGATCTGGCCCCGGTAAATTCCTTTGAGTTTCGGTCTAACCGTACTTCCCATGCGGAGTGTTCCAAGCATTCTTAATCCCCACCAGGAGGGCTAACACTCATCCTTTACTGATAGAAATAATGGGGTATCTAATCTCGTTTGCTCCCCATGTTTTCAAAACCAATTAGTATTTGTGCTGCCCAATAGAGATTCCTTCGCTTCATCGGCGTTCCATATTTGATCTCCGAATTTGACCCCTCCTCAACTAGACATTCCCCTCTACTCAAGTGACTCCAGTGGCATTAGTAATGAACCCAGGCTAGCCAATCAGGAAACAAACAATCCCACCACTCAACCACCACCCACTTTCCCTGGACACCCATTCATTCCGAAGAAAACTTGCCCCCCGTCTTACTGTGGATGCTGGCATGGAGTTGGTCGGGGATTCAAACCTTATTCTGTCATGATCTCTATCACCCCAGTAGATTGAACAAGATTTACAAGTGTATCTCTCCCATCGGTTCACTCACTCTATATTGATGTATCAATCATCGAACAATTTTCACAAATTCCCCACTGCTTCCTCCCCAAACCAAAGTTTGTCCTTCTCATTCTCAGTGTGGTTTCTCATCCGACAAGACCAACAATGCATCAAAGTCTTGGTCCACTATTCACTGAACAAATACCTAGTACGACATAGGCTCCTCAAATAGTGAGAACTTATTTACTGATTTTTTTTCTAGCTCCCACACTGTTTGGAAGATGCTGTCTAGCCCACGTGTTACACACCCGTTCACCCAACATGTTCCAAGTCATGTTCCCACTTCTATCTCCATTATCCCAGCACTCACTAGGATACTTCATGTATCCCAGTGAGGACCTGGTGAGTCTTCTAACCAGGACATACCTTCGATTAGTATGAATGAGCTATGGTTTCAATAAACATTCGACTTTCATGTGATAATAATATCGCTAGAGTTCCTTCTAATCCATGATCACCCTCATGATTTGACTATGTTGTTAGGTGTGGTCCTGAGTCACCAATCGAGTACCAGGTGGGTTATTGGGGTTTATGGTTGCATTGGCCTATCTATTTTTCTTGTGACATGTACATCAGTTTCCCATTCCTCCTTGTACCCCAAGATCCATTGTCCATCTGCCTTGGCCCCAAGGCCTTTTAGGGGATTGAAAAAGGGTATACTAAGAAGACCTATAGAATCAGTCATCCAGAAAACATCATTCGTTGGGCCTGCTACAAATTCTTACTATGCGCTAGCCTATCCCTATACCTCTCGGTACTTCAACCTATGGTGCTGATCCCACAACTTCATTGACTTTAGAGACCTTTTGGTACTTCAACCTATGGTGATGCTCGGTACTTCAACCTATGGTGGTGATTTAGTCTTCCAATATGTCCAACACTATTAGAGTATAGTACTGAGAAAGAGAAGAGGTAAAATAGCCTCTAGACATCCTCAAACTGCCTCATCCCATTACTCATGACTCAAGCGTCTGTTCACCTCTACCTTTATTCAAGGAGAGAACTTTGATTCACTATTAGAGTAGAGTAATGACTTTCATTAGAGTCTATATGTGCCTCTTCACCTGGATTGACTTATGAGACCTGAAGCTTCTATTTATAGAAATCTGGCTTCGACCCTGCCATATTCCTCAGTCTCTTTCTTTTCTTTATTTATTTATAGTATCCAGTCTTGTCATAGTAAACCCCATCCTTTGTATGAATCAAAGTCAAATATCTTAGAGATAGGGGTGATTCTTGATCTTAAATAGTAATCATATAGTGATAGATAGTTTTACAAAGAACATGGATTTGGAAACCACTTTTATGGACTACAAGAGAAATGGAAGTGGTAACTAGATCATATAATGAGTCAAAAGGTGACAAAAAACATAAGAGGTACCTGAATCACAAAAAAGAAATTTTGATTCATCAAGATTAGGCCTACTTCCACCGAAAGTAAGAGATGATCAATAAGTTAACCAGAAAGCAGTGCCATCCTCTCTTTACCTTGTTAGGCCAACTACCACCGAAAGCAAGACCCTATTCACACGGATTAGGCCGATTGGCCTTTCCTTACTTCTTTAGGAAATGGTGTAGTATAAGTAGCATAGAAGGGCAGTACCATAGGCTCACTTCTCTCCCTGGTAAAAAAATAGGAGCTGGGTGAGCAGACTGAGTCACGAGCTCTCTTCCACATGTTGGAAACTCATGCTTTTTCCCATCTAAGCCCTTATAACAGGACCTTATAACAAGTATTCATTTTATAAGGGCATGTTATAAGGACCTGTCACACTTGTTGACTTCCGCCTCTATGAAATCAGGTGGAGCTAGAAGGTGGTCAAATAATTGCTTGAACTACCTTAAACCTGTACTCTACTACCCTGGTATTTCTTATCAGATTGCGCTTCGCCATCTAACTACTAAGAGCTACTATCAAGACTCTACTATACTCTTCGTGAGGTTTGAAACCCCTCAGCTTTCCATCATCTATGAAGTGTACCACACCACCCAATCTCACACATAGGGGGTTGAATTCTAATGAAACACCATCATTTCTGAAGGGCACCAGGTGTACCCTACTATAATAGTGTTGAATAGGTGAGCTGCCAACTCAATCAAACCATCATTGAACTAACAATACAACAACAACCGTTAATACTCTACTCTAATAGTGGCTACTAGCACCAAGAGAAAAAAGTAGGTTGAATTTTCTACTATAAACGACATAGATATATATTGTAAAGTGGGTCACTATTAGAGTATAGTACTCACTATTAGAATAATACCTAATTTATAGCTCCCTCAAGGCAGTTGGAAAGCGAGAGTCCAATCAATCCCAAACACAGTGTACTAAACCACCTGTCCCTAAACCCCCCTAAACATATTCCCATGTACAATATATAGATGTATGAGATAAAAACCTTCCATCATCAGTTTACCATCAAAATTTTTGATGGGAACAGTGATTGAATGATTTTCACGGTGCCTTCGGGACCGTACCTCTTAGGTTTTGTCAGTACTCTTCTAATAGTGTCTACCTGGAAGTTCTGCTAAGAAAGTTTCCAGTATTTTCATTAAATAGTTAGGATTCTTTATAAGCTAGAATACCGATCTCTAGATTCTCTATAGGTATCTATATAATTCACTATACAGCTTATAAGCATCACATCCATTAAAGTTCTATAGCTAATAATAGCTAGATTACTGCCAATTTCCTTGCGAGACAAAATGGCTATACGTAGTCGGTAAGACTTTATTTTCCATAGTTGGGAATGGAGTGATCCCTAGCGAGTAAAAGGTTCAATGGATATAGGAGGTTTTTTACATACCCATCCATACCCTAAAGGTGATACTTATATATAAGGGTTTAGAACCATACCTCATTTTATAAAAAAGATCCCTCTTTGAGTCTTAGCTACTTTATATCTAAGGGTTAGAAAGGGTAAGATCTACAGTACTTGACCCTATATAGTTTAAAAGGGAATTTTCAACACTCTTTAAGTCCTTATTCTTTCTTTTCCGCCTTTTGAAGGTATGATTACGTTACAACCCTAGTTTCAGGGTGTAAGGGAGAGAGGAACTGAAGTACTCTATGAAATATGGGTTAGAGAGAGTGACCAGGTTCATTTACTGTCGGTCCAGCCATTGAGGGTTCAAGTACCACTCATCTAGAGCTAGTTTTAGTTCTAAAGGAAGGAACTGAGAAAGTGTAAGTGCTTTTATTGTTATGTCACAACGATTAAATAAGAAATCCTTTGACACCTATTCAAGTACATCAATGAAATTCTACTATCTATATTATACTGATAGTCATAGGGTAATTTGTCTAATTTAGACCTGTAGGCTTCTTCGATATCTTAATATAAGATATTATAGTCAAATAAATTATAGTAAGAATAATATGAAATTTTCTTTGTAGATACTAAAAGAATCCACTCCCTTTGCATGCTATCACTCAAGCCTATAATGTTAGCTATAGAGTTTGATTTCTCAGTCTTCGGTGTAATATAGGTAGTAGGTTCAAAATCCAAAAGTGGAGTGGAAATATATATCAGTACTAGGTTCAAAAATTTTAATTGACCCTGTAAACCCTATCAAGGCATCATACTAGGACTTTCGCAACTCTCACACCCATTCCATGGTTATGGGTGATCCCTCAGATGATGAAAAGAGTGGTTATAAGTTATCGGGCTAATGGATTTATTCAATAGAGAGATGCAAAGAGACTCATAAGAAGTGGAAGAATCTAAGCTCCCCAGGTCAAACAGAATAAGGTCAGTACTCTACTCTAATAGTGTCGAGAGTTAGGTGTCTACTAATAATCGATACAGGAAGGTTCAAGGTGGACCACTGCCACTCCGAACGAAGGTAGCTCAGTACTCTACTATAATAGTGCAGTGAGCAATAAAACCTAGAGTCAACGTGTAAATGGAAAGGATTCATCCAGAATCCCATTAGCTCCTAATTGAAAATTTTAAACTACCCCTAGGAACTTCGACCCCAACACTCTGGCGGATTGTCCTTCTCATGGGCTGGAAAACTAGACTATTAGAGTACACTATATAGAATAAAGTATTGAAATCTACTCTATATATTCTGGAACTGTCGATTATTTAATTCAGTGCTTCCTCCCCATGTCACAATGGGTTTGGGCCCTCAAGAATACTGCCCATCTTCCAATGGAAGCAATTAGGATCCTAAATATCCTATCAGTAGTGAGCCGGTAATAATTGGTTAACCTATTATAGTTTCCTCTAGAGTAATTTTGTTGGCCGATGTTTCCACCAACCCAATATCAAACAAATAGGAAAAAACTGTTTCGGCTGGTAAAGGATCAGATCTCCCGAGCATGGTTCAATAGTTCCCAGAGTTCTTTGAGGAATCTATGTAGTGAAAATGGTGGATATGGTGCCTCATATGATTATATTATCACTTTCAACTTGGCAGGCTCAACTATTATAATATAATGGAGTAATGCATGGAATCGCTCGTTCCTACTTCCCGTTTTAAAAAGAAGGAACTTCGATCGGTTGATTCTAGCTAAAGATAAATATCTAAAACAAATAGGTAAGGGTTTCCCTAATGTACCAACTGTTGTGATTTGGGCAGAAAAATCACAGAATATATTGGAGAAAGCATGGAATAGATGCTCTCAACTTTGGAGGGATCCCTAGTTCTGTCTATCAGCTCCAAATTATCTCAGATATTCTTATAATATAAGGATCCTCTCAGATCCTTTAAGTAAAGGACTCTGGGGAATTCCATCAATCTCATAGACAATCGTGGGAAGAGTATACTTCAAGTATTGGACTTACATGTGTTGGTAAGACAATATAAACAGAGTACATGAATCTACTATAATAGTACTATAGAGACAAAGTACCTAATGCTACTCTGTAGACTTGAAACCGAGCAGCTGGGACTAGCCTTTCACAGTGCTGGTGTACCCTGATTTACCCATTGAGTGAGACTCTATATTATATCATTTTTTGAGGTTTCTCCACCCCTATTTCATTAGCATTATCTTTATTTTTTTTCTTACATTGATCTGGTACTTATATATATTTTTGTAATTGGCCAATCACCAAGGGAGATGTTAAGTTAACATTCTATTAGAACGAATTGAATGAACTTGAATGGTAGGGATAAGGAACTGATCACCGGCACAACCCAGTTGGGGAGAGAAGAGAAAGGTACAACAAAACTAGAATTCTTTTTCAGATATCGGAAAAAGAATTAATGCAATTGGTTGACCCAATAAGGTAACATCCCCTACCACTAACATCTCTGTCCTAATATTCTGTTTCAAAGCTTTCAGGTCCTTAGATTGGGTCAAGCTTTCTCACTTCTTCTAACTAGAAAAAAATATTTAAATGGTCTTCGAGAATAACCTTACTAGCTTACACTATTAGAGTAGAGTATTTAATCCGTAGTTATAAGAGAGAATGAAAAGTTTCCAGATGAATGGAATCATTTTTTTGTGGTTCAAGAGAGTAGATACCAAGACAAAGAGAGTTTAAGTGCTCTAAAGGGGAATAGATAAAGACTGTTTAGCGGTGAAGTCATTAAGGAATAGGGAATTTGAGACAATATTCATATCAATTCGGAGAGGTAGCATAAGAGAAGTGGAATTGGGGCTATGATGGCATTGTAATTGGGGGGGAAACCGATAGTCCAAAGAAAGCAGGTTGTGATCGATAATGTCGGGAACGACTAGAGTTGGGGTTCATGGGCTGCCAATTGGGCAGCTTCCATAGCCATCAAATAGTGTGGGATATAGGTGTTTATGTTCAATTCAGAAGACCCGTGACTCCGTATGAATCATGGGGTTTGGGTCGACCGAGGAGGACCTGGAATACTTCATGTCGCATATGTGATTGATGTCATGGCCCAAGGGTTGGTGGTTGAAATGGGGTTTCCGAGGTGAAACGTAAGTGGTGCTTGTATGGGGTTGAGATCGAGACTATGATGAGCCAGTGTTGGTGCATGTTGCTTCACCAATATCAATGAAAAGAGTGAGAAATGATGGAATGTTCTGTCACCATTTTAGGTGACAATGCCAATTTTGAAATGATGTTACACCTACTACACTCTCTATTTCAGCTATTGGGGTATCCTAAAAGGTGAAAGAAGGGTAAGGAGGGGGAGCGGTATCATTGGGGGGTACACGCTTCCTGCCAGTGTATTGTACGAGGGTGTTCTGGAATTTCATTTTGGGTCTCATGAGTTGTTGGTTTGGAGTATTGGGACATGAGGTTTGGAGAAAAATATCATAGTCATTGAAGGGGCAGTACGATTTATCACTCAACGCCCAACATGATTTCGAATTCGAAGGGAATTCTACTACCTATATTAAACCAATGTTTCATCAAAAACATTTATATGAGTTTGGGTTGGAAGGACAATAGATCCACGTGAGGTAGTATTGTTGGTATCATCAAAGCATCATTCTATTCTTCTTGGACTGGTATGCCTCATACGCAGTTGAAATGGGGTTCCTCCTGTGTGTCGGCACTACGGTTTGATTTTCATCAAAAGTTGTAGGAACTATATCATTGAGGTATGGGAGACCAGTAGATGCAATTTTCATTCATAATTGAATATTCATAATTTCATCGAGTATATCCTGACCCTCTCTAAAGGTTCTACTTAATATATAAGGGTTTAGAACCTTCTAAACTCTCTCTTAGTTCCCCTCATGCTAATTCTAAAAGGTATACTTCTTTTTCTATTCCAGCTAGTTCTGGTTCTTTTGAGGGTGGATATGGGTTCATGCGAGCTCATAGTCATTTCAAGGTACCTTGGATGTTTTGGGGCCAGAGCTAACAGCTATGGAATTCCTGGGGCTGGTAACAGTCTCAATTCTTGTATGCTTCACATGTGGTGGAGCTAAGTATTTCATACCTTCTTTCACAATATATATAAGTATCAGGTTTCTTCTCACCTCTTAAGCCATTTCAAACATGGAAGGGTATAATACTAAATCATACATTTCAGACATTTCCACCGCTCAATCCACCCCTACCGAATGTTGGTATTCAAGAGATGGAAACTATGTCAAGAAGGTGGAACTTGGAATAAGAATAGGGATCCACGTCGAGCAGAAAAGAAGCATCACTGGTACTTATATATATTGTGGCAGACACAAAGACGAAGATAGAGACGAGCTAACATGTAAAGTAGTGGAATGGAAAAAAATGGTAGCCCACCCAAGACCACAAATATAGTAAGGTTTTATTTATGTGAGAGAGTAAAACCGTATAGACATGGCTCCTTTTGGATAGATCGTCAAGAAATTGACCCATATAGCTATTAACGTGAGGGTGAAATACAATCTGGATTGAAACTTGAGAACCTGAATAAATAAAGATATAAACTGAAAGATAGAAGCTATCTAACAATTTGAATATTAATAATCTACTATCTATATTATAATGATAGAGAGAATATACAAGGCCATGCTGAAATGAGATTTCCATTCCTCGATTTTGGCTCGGGAAAATGGGGTCACCTTGGAAGAGGAAAGTCTGGCCTTTTGGAGACATACGGAATATCAGAAAGGTTCTAAACATTGATATATTAGTAGCAAATTTTGAAATTGAATAGGGTAAAGTATCCGAGTTCTAAACCCTTATATATGAAGTAGCACTGAATAGGGTCAGGATACATCAGCTCGACTAATCAACTAAGTTCTTTCGGAATGTCTAATACCACCTTATCTCTTCCAACACCGAGCAATTTTCTGATCCTCCTAACAAATCAGTATAATATAAGTAGTATAATCAATGATGCCTACTCATTTTACTTATATATATTGATTTGTCCTATCCGTGAAATGCTTGTCAAATCGTATATCTATATCTATAGCATCAAGAATCTCAAAGAAGAAGAGGGATGTTCTCTTGGTTGACGAATAGCGGCTCAACGAAATTGGATGATTTGACGGATTTAGAAACATGCACTCTTTAACTTAAACTGCCGTTATGATCCCCAAGACTTGGTTCGGTATAATATAGGTAGTAGAAGGTAAAATATAGTCGGCCCACTATAGGAACCACTATAGGCACCACTATAGGAGCCACTATAGTGGTGCCTATAGTGGTGCCTATAGACTATATAGAAGAGTACCTGGATAAATTATACCGAGGGATACATCATGTATCCCTAGAATAATATAGGTATCCTACTATATAACATAACTAGATTATACCGACGTATAATCTGGATAGTATCCTGGAGAACACTGTGAAATTTTTGTCTAGGAATGACCAGGATGTCTTCGGAGTTGGCCATACTCATCATGTACCTATTTCAACGTCCTTCCACTTAGAGAGCACCCTGATTTTCAATATATATGAGTACTAGTATACCAAACAGCATGGGGTAGGGTCAACAGGGGTGAGTGGTGGCTCTATTTGAATGCAGACTATGTTTGTGGATATTCGAGTTCTGAACAACGTAGTACACCTGCAATATATATCAGTACCAGGTCCAAAGCTACTTCGATTCAAGTGGCCCGACAATATATATCAGTACTAGCCTCCATACTGTCGAGTTGAGGACATTGGTGTTACAGTTCCGATAGTGGATATATCATCATAAAACCAACCTTTTGACCGGTCTTGAGTGTGTTCGGATATCCAAAAACATAGATAGAGTCATATCGAGTTTCACAATCTGTGACTTCCAGACTGGAGTGGTGCTACTATCATAATTGATTTGATGGTTTGAATCCAGCTTCATCTCTTGATCTTTATTTTCTATCTCGACTATTAGAATATAATGGTGGGGATGGAATCATAGTGGCCAACTGGGACCCGTGGTTGAAGGTTGTTTCCTATACACTCTCATCCACCCATTTTCATAGCTCACTAAAAAGCGAGTAACCCCAACCTCCTGGTACTAATATATATTGTCAGTAGATTAAAGGAATTTCTTCATCAAATGGAAGCATTAATGGAATTCCAAATCAATAAATATTCTTGCTGGATATGGAGACATTGGAAAAATGCGAAAGGAATTCCACTCACACCACCGCCGTTTCGAATTTGCATCATTTCTATTGGAAATGCACCGACCACATGAGCCAGCCCCGAGATAGCAGTAGAAGAGAGTCATTGTTCAATTGCTTGTTTCAAATAGTTGTTGATGTAATGGTTTATGAATTGAAAAATGGCATCACTTTATCATTGGATTCGAACCACCATTGACCAAGTGAAAAACTAACCATTCCATCTCAAGAAAAAATAGATGTAAGATATTGCTGGAGCGACTATGATTTCCTCATTGAAGATTCAGATTTGCTTCAAACTTGATTCCAGAATTTTCATTGACCACCAAGACACTCTAATGTGAATTTCCTTGCCTTGAATTGGACATCTCCATATCCATAGACCCCAAAATCCATGTCCGCTCTAAAACATCAACACACTCAATCACCCCTGTGGAACACATCCACCAGAACCATCATCTCAATAGGCAACCCAGGGTATTTCTATGTCAGTAGAGTCAGTACCGGTCAGTATCAGTTGGAGGGACCCTTTTGGGGGTTTCATTCGCCGATATCATGAGTTTGATCCTCACCCCGAGCCACCCGAATTAGAAAATGGGACTTTGAGTTCCTGGTGCTCCAGGATACTATCATTATACATCGGTATAATCTAGCCTGGTACTCTTCTATATAGTCTATAGGAAAACCACTATAGGAACCACTATGGGAACCTTTTTTGGTGCCTATAGTGGTCCGACTATATTATACCGAGAAGTAACAACCAGGGTCTACTAACTATATTATACCGAGGGTTTCACTCCTCTCATTTTTGCCCAACGGTTCAGGTGCCTGGGTGGACATACCAGGGGAATGGTGTTGGCAATCTCATTGAATAGACAATATATTCAAGACCATACATGCAATCATTGCTTGTAACATGGCCTTAGGAAACCCTTAGATTCATGCAATCTAACGTCATTGAATGGCCAACACTTCGGGCCAGTCATTAGAGTTGTGATGAAGGGTGAGAGAGTTGGAGTTCCGAATGGCCAATGGTAACATCACTATCACCTTTCCCATCCTGTGTTCTTCCATCTCTCTTCCGACCTTCTCTACTCCATTGTTATAATACCAATCAGACCACTATAGGCATATTTTTTTTGTGCCTATTGTGGTGCCTATAGTGGTACCTATAGTGTTCCGACCTAAATGCCTCTAATGAACCCCCAATCCACTACAAAACTATGAACAGTCAAAAGCACGCTAGACCGAATCAAGAACAAACCAGTGAGACAGACCACCCATTTTCATATGATGAGCAACGAGGACCACCATGCAAGAAAGATCCCATTTACTACATGAATAGAAGAGGTAGCAATAAGTCGATAATAGGCAGATGTATTTTCAACAGGGTCCCGAAACCACCAGCCACCCCGACCTAATTCATGATGATCCCACCAGCTTCCTGTCATGATTCCCATAGTGTGAAATGATCAACATGTCCAAATAGCCAATTCCAACATCAACTGGTCCAAACCCACTTCCGAGCACTCCACCAATTCCCTTGAACCTACAACATGCCTATTGTTGACATTGAGTTGGTCTCTTTGATTTGAGGTCTCTTGGAATGGAGTTGTTTGTTTGATGATTATGATATGATATATGGCCCTAGGTTTTCCCTAGCCACATTACCAGGTCTGACCAAACTCTAATGGGGTACCTGCCTGGATTTCATGACCAGGTTTTCCCAGGCCCTCACTAGGATACTTCACATATCCCAAGTACTCACTGGGATACTTCAAGTATCTCAAGTACTCACTCGGATGCTTCACATATCCCAGGTACTCACTGGGATACTTCACGTATCCCAGGTGCTCAGTGGGATACTTCACATATCCCAGGCGCTCACTGGGATACATCACATATCCTAGGACAGACTTGGTAATTACCTGGTGAGTCTTCTGGCTAGGGATGTCCTAGTCTTTGGAGGACTTGGTTAGTGAACACCTAGACTTGAAATGACGAGGCATCTCTATTGAGTAATTGATATTCTTTGTCATCTTCATTGGCATATTGGATGGATGGTCCAAAGGCCTCCAGTTCAATTCTGAGCTACCTCTGACCGTACCGAATGAGTAGTGATGGCACCAGTTCAATTCCACTCTATCGTTTTTATTGAAAATACCAGGCTGTTCATTCCATTCCCATAGTTTGGATATAATGATTCTAGCTAGGAAACAACTAGCGAGGGAACCCTAATAGATGATGGGTAGATGGATTGTTGATACAGAATCATGTGGCATAGGATTTGATGCTGCTAACGGCTCGGTACGAACACCCCAGACTCCATCTACAAATGGATCCTCCATTCTAGTCAACATGGGAGTGAACACCAAACAATCCCTTCCCCAGACCGACTTTCGATACTCAAGTAGAGTGATATTATAGTTCCAAATGCTTAAGAACCGAGTCAGACTATCCAATTGAAGAACCCAAAACAATGAAAAACAAGGAAAAAATGGAATTAATTTTTACATCCAATTCAATACCATATGTCCATTGAAAAACAAGCTAGCCTGAACATGATTTCCTAGACCCTAAGTGAAGAAAAGGGCAACGTACTAAACAATGACCACTGAAACACTGTTGCTCTGTCTAACTGCTAGTTCAGTTCGACCACCTCATTCCTCAAGCTGTAATATAGATGTTGGTGTTCTGACATTCAGGAATACATTAGAAATAAAATAAAGGAATCAAATTGACTACAGGAGAATAAACCCATATAGTATACTACCATCGTGAGTCACCAAAGTACCAAAGAGATAAAAGAGCATCAGTGTATTAGAAGATAAATGGAATTGACCGGTCAAGTTATTCGGTGACTGAAGGAACGAATAACCTAGATAGGAAAGCAGAAGGATCCCAAAAGCATAGGTGTTCCCAAAAATATCGCTTTGAGTAGTTAGGAATGCAACTAGGAAAAACGAATAATGAAACCATTCCATCATTACTGCGCCATCAACGCATACGGGATTGTTCACCGAAGGGTAGTTGAATGGAACCGTCAAACCAAACCAAACTGATATATATTGACCCTGCCTTTCAGTACTCTACTCTAATAGTCTCAACCAGTTCCCCTATGATAGTCATGTAGTCTGTTGACCATGATCGATCTCACTATTGTTGAACCACTAACATCCATTCCCCCATCTGTTTTCCCCTTCCTTTCCCATGCCTATCTCCTGTTCAAGGATGATTCTAGTGGATATGGCCTTCTTCTCTTGGACACAACCAGACATGATGTTTTTCCTTGAGTAGTGGCAGGGGATGGTAATGATATATATTTACAGATGACTAACTTAGTTGGTTCATAAGAATGAGACTAATATATTATAATAGTTGACCCCTCCAATTCCAAAGGGGCACCAGTGGAATGTGTATCGTACCCTCTGGTACTGATATATATTGTATGTACACTACTCTAATAGTTTTTTGGGCCATGAACTACCAGAAAGGAGTGATCCCACCAACTCCCCTGCTACTCAATTGATTCTGTCATCCATGGAAAACCGTACTCAAGTCATTCCACCATCAATGACATAAAACCGGCATCCCCCCATGCTCAAACTCATATTCCAATGAAATGCTTCCTAGATTCTCTCCAAACATCAGTACTCTTTAGTTCCTTATCCCTATCAATTATTAAAAGTGTACTAAAAATCATTTCATTCTGACCCCACTACAATGCCAATCCAATACCCACAGTATTCTTGATTGTCAATAGGTGCCCATATGAACTGTACACCACTCGTACAACTAGAAAGTAATTTCCACCCAGGGATTAGGCCACCAAAGGTGGGTTCCATGCAGTAGGATGGCGTATTGAATTTTTAATCTATCAACTATTGAGTGATTTTATAAAAAAAGGACTGAAAGGAGTTAGTTACCCCTGCATATCAAGTGATGAGGCAGGGACAAGATTCGAACCTCAATATCCCATAGAATGGTATGGGATATATTCCATGCCTTCCAATCATAAAATACAATACATGACTAGATCTATGAAATGTCATGTATCACTCATCGGGTTCATGAATTGAGAAATTCCAAAAGACTATTAGAGTAGAGTATTGTGAAGGGCGGAGGGGTGGATGAGGCGGATAGCGAGGGAAAGAAAAACATATTGCTTCTAGGCAGCAATAAGGTCTCAGATCTTCCATGGGGGATCTTGATGAAGTGGTTAGAGAGTGGAAAAATATCTCTCATTTATGTTCCTAGTCCATCTCATTCAATGGTGAGACTTGACAAAAACCTAATCTCTATTTTCTGTCACTTTGTTCCTATCTATGTGATTTGGAGATGTCATTCCTGCTTGAAAATATCAATATATATCAGTACCAAGACCGTCCTCTACCCATACTAGCCACACTTAGTCCTCTACTCTAATAGTCTAGAGTCACCACTATTTGATTAGAGTACTGTTGACATGTTAGCTTTAGAAGAATAGCATACAGGACTAGCCTCCCCCTTTGGGGATTCTTTCTCGGTCAACTATCAACCTATTTTGAAGAAAGGTTTATTCAATCACTATATAGACAAAGTACTTGTCCTATACTAGATATCTCATATCTGAAGAATCGTTCGTCACTCCTAGAGCCTATTTACTATAGTACAGAGAGAGATGAGGGGTCGGAATATTAGTAATCTCAGTAGTCTACTCTACGGTACTCTTATATATATTTATAGAAGAGTACATGATATATAAGTATTAGCTTGCTTGATATTTTTATACTCAACCACCATGATTCCTCCTCACTACCCTAGATCAGATCAGGAACACTAACTAGAAAAGATGTTGTTCCTCTCAATGCCTGGGGACTACCGTGGAGGACAGCATCACATATGATATTGCAACCACTACCCATACTGAAAAGCTAATCCAAGGGCCTACTACCAGAGCAGGAAGTGAACCCCTCTTCTGAATGGAAGGTATACTTTGAGTCATAACTCGCTCTGAAGCATTCTCCTTCATGTCTCATGTTTGGAAAAACCTCAGTAGATTAAAAGAGGAGCAAATACAGTGGTAGTTCTTTCATATTCAATATCAGATCAGATTGATGGCTACCAATAAGCCCTTGCAAGTCATGTTTTTGAAACTATATCATATCAGTTAAAGGTCCAAGAAAGCTATATCAATCTATGTTATAAGTATATTATAGCCATGTACTCTTCTATATTGATAATTTTTACCGATGAAAAAACAACCTTGTGAATATGAGATGATGGGGGAGCGAGAGGAGGCATTGGGGAAATTGTATTTGGGTTTCGAAATGATGGGACGATGGAAAAAGGAATGGAAATGGAGGTGTTCAACAGCAAATATGTTCTTAAGTGTAATTCATAATCAAATTGGTTTAGATATGAGCGATTGAAGAAAATAGTTGACTATATATGGATGGGGAAGTTGTGAGCATGGAATATGGGAACCTTAACCAAAAAGGTAGGGGTATTTGGAGGTCAAGTCTAGGCTTCATTGTGATAAAAAATGCCCCGAACTAGCCCGACCCCGAACCCTTGGAACAAGAGCTCCCAATATGAGTTCAAAGAGACCTCTAGGCAAAAGGTAAATAAGTGGTTGGCTAAACAACAATTATTTCTAGGATTAGAACACAACGGTTGGAAGGTCAAGGTCCTCCATCCGTATAATCTTGATAGTTAGATACTGAATGTATCCCGTTGACTTGTTAAAACATCATGAAAAAGGTGCACTGTTTGGAATAGAGTGAGTGACCAACCACTCCAATTGAGCCAAACCATAAATTTGAAGTAAAGGCCGCTTCTATTCTACTTACTTCTCTGACTGTCCAAAAAACATTAGAATTGGGGTTCTATTTCACTCCCTCGTGAATGTGGTGGGTCCTCTTTCAAATTCCCCTCATGTCACTCGTTGGGATATCAGTGTCATAGATGAATCTGGTACGTCAACCATTGAAGAGGGTGGTTTCCCGTGTTGCTGTAGGTTGTTGCGGAAAATACAGAATTCGAACAAACCACGTAATAATTATTGAGGCTCCACTCTCAATGGTCAAGATGAATGTCAGGGATTTCACCTTCATGGGAAGATCATTCCAAACCATTCAAACCACACTCAAATTGTCACCGCTCAGTACTCTACTCTAATAGTCATCAGTACTCTACTATAATAGGGGGGATAGTCATATTCTTTCTGAGCACAGTCACTGCAATTCGAGTAGCCCAGTACTTCACCCTTATAGTCTTTCTATTTGAGCTGCCAAATGTCAGACTCGTAGGCCGATAGGTTCCCACAGACTGGTGGATGCCTACTAGCCGCATGAGCCCACTCACCCCATGGTGCTCACTCGTCGCAATTTCCATGTTCTTGATTGATTGAGTGGATGGATCTAGTTTTATGTTTCTGTTAACTCTAATCTATGCCCCCATTTCCATCACCAATGACTCCTGCACCCATTTGATTAACACTTGGACATCCCATTTCGTGGTAGCTGGATAAAAAAATCACCTCCATCCCAATCCATACTACCTAGTCAGCACTAGCTATGCTTGGATTCCACCCCCACTATAGGTGGATGATGTGGTGGTTGGACGTTTCACTCTAAGCTTGCTCACCCACACCATTAGTGCATGCCCCATTCCCCATTCGGTCTTTCTGATGACCTCATAGAAGTCGTTTGGTTTGAGTCCTATGTTGAACCATCCAATTATATTCCATCCAATGACCCATTTGTAGGTGTACTTCATCTATAAGGATAAATATTAAAGAGTAATTTATTTTTATTTAGTATATAATGTCCACATATAAATTCCACCACCCCACCAACTGTCGTAGGCATATAAGGTCCCCCATCGCCCCTGATGTCCAAACCGGTGATGGAAATCAAGGTTCGTCTACTTCATCTATAAGGTTATATATTAGTTTATGCGACTTATATATAAGGGTTCTAAACCAAATAGTGTGAAGTAGCCAAGTTTTAAAACCTTATATATGAAGTAGCACCTCCCATGGTGAGGGTCAAAGATCTGACCCTTTCTAAAGAGTTAGGAACCCTCCACGTCCGAGCAGCCACTGGAGCTAAATCCAGATGAGTGGTTGAAACTAGAGAACCCTGAAGGTGTATCATGGGACAAGGAAAGGTGCTGGGTGTTTGGGGGTGAGCACAACATCAAGGAGGCATGCATAGTCCCATAGTTTATCCCAGTCTTTGATGCATATGAGAAGGCACTAGCATCCCCCGCACTTCCCGAGCAAGTGATCCAACCTAGTGAGTATAGTGGATGGTCCAAACTGTGCACCTTGAACCATAAATAACACTTTATATGCTAAATACCATAGTTATTTATCCTTATCAGTCTATAGAGTAGAGTACTCAGGTGCCGAGTAGCCTTTTTGTCCATTCCCCTTGCACTTCACCTTTAGGATGGTGAGTCGAGGAATTGGACGACCTACCACTGGAGAGACCTCCCATGAAACCGCTTTCTTGTCTCATCCCAGAGGATTACCAGGCCATTCTAGAGAGACACTATCCATTCCCCAATCATACATGCATCGTTGGAAGAAGACCTCACTCCTGATACCCCCAAACTTTATATGCTAGAATACCTGTATCTGGTCATTACCCACTCGTGAAAACCCATACCCCAATCCAAGTACTCTAATCTATATAGTAATGAATTGCATGTTCTAGTAGTAAAACCCTTGAGCTCTCCGCCCTTTGGAATTCTTATGAGCATTCCAGCACTCAGAACCATGAGGTTTCAAGGCATATAAACAATTGAATTTACATGAGTTCCTTATCCATCCCTATTAGTCTATCGCATCAGTCGGTCGGCAATTGATGAGCATGATGCCTCCCCAATGCTCGAGAACCATGGTCCCGAGCTATTATTTGAATAGAGTACCCGATGGAGATGAATGTACTCATTCATGACCCTTTCTAAAGAAATGTTTAGATAGGTTCTACTTTATATATATGGGTTTAGAACATGGGATACATGAAGTATCTGACTATCTAGATTATACGGACGAAGGACCTGACCCTTTAGAAAGGTTCAGATCTATAGTACTCAACCCTATATTATATATTTCACCCTCTCTAAAGGGATGATACTTAAAGATAGCTAAAGTGGCTACTATATCCTTTTTCGTCTGGTTTCTTTATTCTTGATGATTTTAGGAAAATACTATAAAACTTCTTACTAAATCACACTCATGAAAATGCAAGATACCTGAGAGGTAGATTCTACCATAGAAGTCAAGGAAGGCAAGAAGATAAAATACATAATCCTCATATGTGGACACTAGCCTGATTATGAAATATTTATACCTAGCTGTCTGCGCCCTCTTAGATAATTCATTTAAGATAACACTAAGGCTAGAAACATTCTGTATTTCATTATTTAGGTAATAATATTTCCTCATAAGATCATATGCTTCTTTCAGATTCACGTGTGCTATTATTCCTTTCATAAAAAGAGCTTCGTTTTCTAAAGTACCATGATTATTCTTAATGAACCCCAATATATTTTTATTGATCTAAATTAATTTTTTTGAAGCCCATTCAATATGTTGAATATTTACTTGTATCTATAATCATCTAATTCTATATTGAAATTGTTTAAGTTGTTGGATGATATAAGGCTAAACCTATTATCTATGGAGGATCTATTACTAAAACTATTATATATATCAAGAGTATGACTAGTTAAGTAACTTCATGTCATTTTAGATAACCTAAAAGACTTACTTAACTCAAACTCAAAAAATAATTGTTTTTATGATATGTGCTCCCAACATAATGGCTTGTAGACCATTAGAATATTGAGTTTCAACAGGATAACACTTAAGTCAAAATCACATACAATGAATAAATAGGATTTTAAATAACCCTTTCCTTTATCTTGAACTACAGATGTATGATCATCTATTGAAAATGTCTCAATATGGTTCAATTTTCTTTCAATCATGAACTAGAGAAATCTTGTATCAATTAAATATTTCTTACTTTTTTTCTACTTGATATCACCATCCTTACTACTATCAACTCGAGTACTTATTTCTGTACTACTTACTGTCTTATTTTTATTGATTATATTAGCCTGTGTTCGAACAGTGCTATTTAGCATATTCAACAATGTAGATAGCCTCACAACTGAGGACTTCTGAATACTGTTATACAACACCCCTAGGACATATATAATGATAGCCTCCAGCGTATATTCACAAAACTGAGCTATAGTACTATAATAAATATCTTGAGGTAGGTATTTATATAAATAAGATCTAGTGCTTATAAGATCCTTTTCTATCAATAGTTTAATTAGATTTGGAGTCTCATTAAATATACTATAATCATCGAATTTACTAGTCATATCTTCCATTTTAGTCTGTAACATCTGTAATTCATTTTTTGATATAACAAGAGTATTATTAATTATTTCTTTATGATTCTTGTACTCATTCAATAATATCATAACATTTTTATCATACCTACTTCTATATTCTTTATCTATGATTTTAGCTTCCAATTCCCTAAAAACAATCTTCCAACAACTCATTCATTACAATATTATTAGATGTACTATACTCCTTTATATGAATGATAAATTTAGACCCTCTATATAGAATAAGTATATTATACGTACAAGCACCTTTCTTTATTAAGGGTAATACATTCCATTTATTTATTTTCATGATCATTTTATATGGTTTGTTTATTATTAGGGTACTTAACATCTATTTTTATTTTTTCCCCTAAAGGTTGGAAGAACTACTATGTGTATTTTTTTCTATTCTTTGCAATTGGGTAGATGGTGGTTTATCTTGATTGGAAAATAGGGACTTCCTTCCTGGCCCTTTAGAAAGGTGATACTTCATATATATATATATATATCAAGGGTTTAGAACTCGGCTACTTCACCCTATTTTGTTTAGAAAGGGTGAGATCTTTTAGAACCTTCTAACATTTCAATCGCTATGGATTTTGTGGGGCATTTCATCAACGTTGACTCTCCAGTTGCAAAATGAGTGAGTTGGGTGCGCAGTCTGAAGGGGGGTTGAGAAAACGCATTCATCCACTAGTGTTCCATTATGAATAGTATTATAATGGCAGTTCAACCTCCAACTCAATGAAAATGGGTTTCATGACTTTGCTAAACCACTGTGGATATATGATTGTAGACCGCTCTGATCCCATGGTGGCCTCCTACCTTTTTTGTGATGTTCATGAACAGGGTACTCATAGATCAGATGGGTGCCCAAATCCATTAAATGATAGGCTCTGTTGGGTAACACAGTTTGGATCACAAACCTTCCAAACTTTTGATCCTTTGTATCAATACCTCAAAAGATTAAGGGGTGGAGAGGCTCGACTGACTATAAGGAAGACTATATAGAAGAGTACTTGTTCTTATTGTAGGCTCTAGCTATTCTCATCTTCTAAACCCGGATATGATTTCAATACTCTACTCTAATAGTGTTTCCTATTTCATCATCATTCATCAAAGTTTTAGTCTCCTATCCATCAAAAATATACTTCACTGTGATCTCAATTGGGGGTATAATTTCGTGGCCATAGGTTCAGGAAAATGGAATCACTCTAAGCGATATAATGATGGATCTTATCCGGTTGAAACTCCCTTTTCAAATCAACAATTTTGAACCCCGTGGGTCCACTACCATGGAATATGACTTTTTGTTTTATGAAGTTAGCTATGGTGTGCGTCTTTATTTGTTTTCACTTGATCCTTTCCTTCTTCACCACAATCGCTGTGTACACACCTGCGCCTATCCCATGGTCTTGATCACCTTTCTCCGGGTATTTTGATTTTAAGAAAATTAGTATAATATAAGTAGTAGGAATTCAGAGAAAATAGTTACACTTATTCCTTCCTCTAATGGCTATGTATGTAATGCCTTTTGTCGGTTCCTTCCTCTCCTTCTTGAACTAAAACTGACTCTGAAAAGATCCCATGGGACTGACTGATACATCGCTAGGGATATCTTAGCTGGTTAGATGACTAGAACCTTCCCGATTCACTAGCTCTCACAAAAGGGAATGATTCGCGCTCGGTATAATATAGGCACTAGACACTGGGATACTTCATGTATTGTATCACTGGGATACATGAAGTATTCTAGGTCATCCTCAGTATAATATAGGTAGTAGACTCCACCCTCTTATAATTTAGAGTAGCCTAGAGCACCTGGGAATGACCAGGTTTTCCCTTTGGCCAATCAGACCTGGTGAGTTTTATGGCCCAGTTCAATTACCACCTCTAGACCTAGTGAGTGAACAAACTGTGAAATGGAGTATTTAGACCAATCACCCCCTCCCATTGTCTCAAAGGAAATATTAGAGTGGCCAACTCAAGTATACACCAAAACCACCTATTCCACCACCAACTCAACTCCAATAGAGTGAAATATTGTTGGAATTGGAACAACGGGGTTGGATTGTCATTGTGTTGGACCCACTAGTCTACTACCTATATTATATCGATGAAAGGATATATCCAATATTTGAATACCATTTTTCTCATACCATATTTTTATCAACTACTACGTCTATCCTAAATTCCCAATAAATCTTGAATTCCTTGAATACAATGGTATTTCACTCCCGGTGCATCTTTCAATCTCCCACCTCATATTAAAATGAGATGATGTTCGTTTGGCCATTTGCCTCCCCCCAGAATGTGAGAAAACACTTCCATTAGATTTCTCAACCTCAATAGTATGATCTTCCTATTGGATAAATTTTGTTTTTTTGGTGAAACAGTCAGCACATGCGGGCGTACTCCTTTATTCGGGGGTTCATGTTCTGACGCTCTTGTCCTCGCATGGTTTGAATTTTCATTGTGTTTATTTCGATATCGCTTCCAATTCAATTGGTTTCTTGTTGGCATTGGGAGATCCGTTTCATTATTCACCTATGGGCCTGATCCAAACTGACGACTTGCCCACTACTTTCCAACCACTAGCACCTTGCTCTTCCACTGCCTGACTTTAGCCTCTTTCTAGCTAATGCAATGGTGGCATAATTTCTTTTCCCCTCTTATATATAATTATGAAAGGGCACGACTCTCGATTCATCCCTATCTCTCTCCCTCTTTTTATAGGTTTTAAACCCTTGATATATCAGTAGCACCTTTAGGGTGAACTATATAGGGTCAAGTACTATAGATCTAACCCTTTCTAACCCTATTAAATTAAGTAGTTGAGAAAATAAACCAACCTTCTTCCATCCCGGTTGTCCCAAGAACCCAAAGGTGTGGTTTTGTTTATTTAGAAAAGTATATGTGGCCTACACCTTTCCCTACTACCAAGATACTTTTTCTCTAAACCTCTCTTTGATCTCTAAACCCCTATTTTATCTCTAAATATTTTTGTTGAGGCTGATAATCCCCTCATCAAGTTTATCGGAGGCTTCTACCCCACCCTCATGAAATCACTCCACTTCCATCTCCGAGAAGTGTATCCGAATAATTGATTCCTAAAATGGTGTCAATTATGGTCACATACTCATTTTCACACATACATTTTGAACCTAATAGAATTCCAGCAACTCTTTCTCAAATAGTTGGCTATTATGGGGGTATTCAAGGTAAACAAATTCATCCTTCAAGGGGTCTTTTGAGGACAACATCAATCTATGACTGAGATACCAACATTGATGAATTGAACCTATAACAACCTCTTAATCAGCTAACCATGAATCATATGAATTTTCCCTTTCATCCCCTCCGCTTTAAACCCCACCTGTTCAAGGTATGAAACTTCTTCCTTTCTATTGGACCATCCCTTTTCAACCCATGATAATTATCATGAATTGTTGAATCCTCATTATAATCTAGGTAGTTATCCACTTCGAATCGAATAGTCAGTCAATCCATACCCCTGACTAAGTAAATGACTAAAAATATGTCTACATGGTGAATTGGTCGACTTCCCCACTACTAGTGACAAACCACCGATATTCCCATCAATAATCCAAGTCTAGGTATTTCCATAGTCTGGGGTTCGGTTTGAGCCTTTTGAAAATGCTAACGAGGAAAACCTTAGTGAAGGAACCAGTAGAAAGGCTCTCAAAAGAAAGCAAGTACCAAGCCATTCCACTTCCCTCGTACTATGAGTAGTGATCAAAGCACTAAAATTATGGCTCATAGCCTTCCTCAGACCTTATTGACATGGGACGAGTCGCTATGATTCACTATGACAGATGAACTGATCAATTCAAGCTAATTGAATCATTCCATTCTAGGTTTATTCATAACATCGTTGGTCCAAAGTTGCTACCTTGAAATACCAAACAAAGGTGCTTTACCCACTCTATCTTATCTCCTGATTACTATCTAAGTATAGATCCTAGCTAGTGTATACTTTCATATGTTATTACAGAGAGGGATTGATGAAAATCACCTCTTGGTTAGTGATGGGGCACACACTTTCTTTACGACAGCTTCCTTTTTTGACGTATCAGATCAGGTAATCTTCTATAACTATATATAAGAGTACCATAGAATAATAATAATCTACATCTGAAGTAGATATTTATGCAAGTATCTTCACTTCCCGCCCTATATATTTAATGATAACGGAACCCACTTCAAGGTTGTAAAGTCTTTATTTTATGCATATTCTTTCATAATATAAGGGCCAAATCTCCACAGTGAAATCCTTTTTTAGAAGGATTATTGACTCTTGATTTACACATCTCTTCGCCGCTTCTTAGCAGTTGACTATGATATTAAAACATTCTTTATTACTAAATAGTTCTCTTTTCTACTCGAGCTAGTTCAACTCTTCTATGAGAGTAATACCAACTTGTAATCCCCCTTTTCATCTAAATGACACAATCATTATCTAAGGGCTTATGATCATCCAAAATTAGTACCTGGTCCTAATAAGAAAAATCCACACTTGCTGGATTCGACTTCTTGTGTACAAGAAAATCATCAAAATCCTTTTTGTTTACAAGTATAAACTAATCGATATGATTCTACACATACATTATTATAGGAGAGTCATACCAGTCTTTTTTCCCTTACCCGTCCTTCCAATACCACTATTAGAAGAGTACTGACGATCTAGTCCATGTGTGTACAAAGGAATTTTTCAATCCCATTACCTAAAAAGGTGACTACCTATCAATCGTATTGACCCAATTCCAGATCAATAGAATAGAAGGTATCATATTCACTAAATTCTTAAGGGGATTGACTAATATAGTCTGCCTATTGTGTGATTTTCTAATGATTTCTTGTATCAAGAAGGACGTCCACATGAGAGTTGTACCCAGCAAGTGTTCTCCCTTCACTATCGGACCTGTTTATGACTTATTGGTTAGTGCCTACGGGAATAAAATAGGTGATCTTCTATATATTCATTCCTATTTAATTAAAATACTAGATCCGTCTAAAAATGCCCAAGGGTCATTCAAGATTACATGTATTTCAGTAAGTGTATGCAAGAGACACAGTCTTAGTAATAGGAATAGTGAGTTCTCCCACATATCCATAGAAGTTAATGCAACTGAACCCTTTGCTACTCCTTTTTGTGTGACTGACCAACCTACTGAATCATGAATTTCATACCTATTAGAGTAGAGTATTAAAGGTGTGGGACTTTCTTTTCTTTGGGCATCTGTGAATGTCACTGCATGTTACATTATATGGTCTTGGAGAAAGATCATTACTCTACTATAATAGTATGTTCTTGGGAATATCAAATTCAATATCTCACTAGGCTTAATCTAATAGCCAAAATAGTAAAATAAGATAGAATGGGACAAGGTTGAGAATCCATAGTGTACATAGTTCACCGAGGTGCGGATCAGTGTCGTATGCTTTTGGAATAATATAGGTAGTAGTAACCTAAGGCTTGAAATGATTTGGGGACCTTAGATGCTTGATCCTATTGGCTCGTGTTCTTTCTTTGTAATGTTGTATTTATTCTAATAATTTGGAGAATTGTTTCATGGTGGTGCAGGGTTTCAAGGAAAAGTAACTTGTTCATCTCCTAACCCTTTAGAACCATTAGATATTAGTAGCAAATACTTAAATATTAATATGATATATAAGGGTGTAGAAATAGGCTACTTTACCCTATTCGGTATTCGGTGCTACTTCATATATAAGGGTTTAGAACTCGGCTACTTCACCCTATTTGGTTTCTAAATAAAGGACCGGGATAGAATAGTTTTCACATTTCACCGTTCACTCATACAAAAAGAGCTTAACTGATTTATAGTAAGGGTGCCAAAGTTCCCCTGTAGTATTTCAAAAACTTCACCAATGTTTATTTCAGAGTAGTAGGAACCTACAGACCAAAACTTTACACACAAAGAGACCTGAAAGAAAAATTAAAGGATGAATTAATATGGTGTTCTACAAAGGTTTCATTGGTTGGTAGATCCTCGCATCACTGCTCGGGATGGGTACTTTTCCTATATAGTTTAGAGTAGATTACTGAATAAATTATGGATTTTCACCACTCACAATGAAGGGCCTATATGAGTGGAATATGGGTATATCTGTACATAAAGGAGTTGAATTACAACTTTCAAAGATCAAAGATGTTGACTTAGGGTCTTAAAAAGAGGTACTCGTCAATATGGTAGGTTGATTGATGCTGGCCTAGGAATCAAGTCAAATCATCATTTTGAAGACAAGAGAGCTAGTCTGACTTAAATAATCATCAGATATTCTATACAGGTACTTTTATATATAGTCTATTATAGAATACCTAACCACTATCGACTGGATTGTCCTGTACCGGTGCTCATTTCCTAATGTTCTATCCCAATACCTGTAGTACCCTTTGGCTTTGATGGATTAACAGTTTGGGAATAGTCACGTAATAGACACAGTAGCAGAAGTTCAAGGGAAGTGGTGATTAGTTACCATTAAGGATCATAAGGGGAATCCAGGAAGTTGGGGGAGCACCATGGGTTGAAGTACTGCCACGGAACGCGGGTCAGCAAAGTCAAGCCAGTACGATAACTTTTTTCGAGCGTTAATGAGAGCAGCAGAAATGGTGGCCAAGTGGGTGAAATGAAATGTC
Organism: Viscum album; assembly: GCA_963277665.1. Taxonomy (NCBI): domain Eukaryota; kingdom Viridiplantae; phylum Streptophyta; class Magnoliopsida; order Santalales; family Viscaceae; genus Viscum; species Viscum album. The sequence continues at coordinate 1,038,855,529 of OY728135.1, read as the reverse complement.
AAGTATCAGAGAAGTGGGACTACGTTATTGGAGTTGTGGCATGAACATCATCTGGGTGATCAGAGAAGGATAGTGCACGGATTAAATGGGATAAATGGGCCGAGAAGGGATCCAAGCATGAAACCACATGATCTATTCATGGAATTCCTTTGACCACTGAACCACGTGAGTTTCCAAACAAAGTTTATGCACCGATACTCTAAATGCTCAAATAGAAATCGACAACTAACCATCCAATTCAAAGAGTAGTTTTCCTTGGTAGACAATAGTTATCACTCCCTTCGGTACCCCATTGCCTCTTCCCATGCATACATCTTGGGGTTTCCAAGTCAATTACACCACTAATCAAACTCGAGACCATCTATTCACCTTCGAGAAATAGTGGACGATTGAACTAGTAGTTGCTGCCAACGATTGAAATGATATCTGAGAAAAAATAGTAGTAGTAGTACCATATCTTCAATAATCAAGTCGTGTTCCTTGGCGGGTGCTTACCTTGTTATTGGCCATATAGAATTGCTAATATATAGTTTCAATTGTTGGGATGGTCACTTGGTTGGTCGTGACTATGAAATGGGTGGATGCTGGTTGAATTCAATCCACACTTTCACCCCAATCATGCCATATCAAGTCGCTATACCAACAACAGCATAATCGATATTGGACTTTAGAAACCATCTTGTTTGTTTTTCCATCGTGAGGACTTCATTTCGAGCTATGGATTCCCCGTGAAATCGACCAGCACACCAGAGATGGAGCCACTTGATCCTCTTCAGTTCATTCCTACTCAAGAGAGAACGAGAGATGCTAGTAGTGATAGAACAAATGGTCCAGTTTTACTATCACGGGAGAAGGGAGACGTCTTGAGTGATGAATGCTACACTTTGAAATTCCGATTGGAGCTTGACCAAGTCCATTAGTGAAATAGTAGATAGGGTTCTAGACACCAAGATCCTCATATTCTAGTAGTGCAAAAATGAGTTCCAGTAGTGCAATCATACCTTTAGGATGCTCGATAACTACTCGATTCCCATCGTCAATTGTTCCATCAAACCAACTCAGGCAATGAATTGAACTATCCATTCATGAACCATCTCCATTTCCATGAGGTTCGCTACTTTTTCCATGTATAATGAACCCCATGATGTAGTGATGGGATCATCAAGGAGTGCTGCTCAAGTGACGACTTGAGCTCTGAATAAAGCATATGGAATTTTTGTTCCCCCTCGCTTGGAGTTGATTTGGAAGTTCTTCTACCCCCAAAGTAGTACCTCCCATTCAACTGATAGCATGTGTTCCAATAAAATATCGATTTGATTCTGTATTCTCTTTGAGATTCCCTCTATGATTTCCAGTGTAATGGACTTTTACAACATTGTATCTAGGCCTGGTTCAAGTTGCGGTACCATGATAGCAGTTGGGAATAAATGAAACAAGTGGTTGATCTTATTCAATATGTACTTAAGGACTAAAGAACTAATTGAACCGAGCATTGCTAGGTTCATCTGGGGATAGGCTACCTGATCACTACCTGTTCTGTTCAACTGGATACCAGGGTGATGGATCTAGACGATGGAAAACTATAAGTTCCGCTGTGTTTGAACATACCCAATCGTAGTAGCATTTACTTATGACATCCTCCCTATTAGATCAATTTGTGCCATTAATATCCCCCATCGTGTCTCATTTAAACCAATGTAGAGGATTTTTATACACTTTACTAAGACGAACATCTCACTTAAGCCCTTATTTTCTGTCATGCAGCTATATCCTTCAATATTTTGTGTCTTTCGAAGAAACGCAACTAAGATCAGAAGGTATTAATGGTGGATTAATTTTTCATCACACTATCTATTGGATATTCTATTCTATCTATTTTGAATATATTCTTTCCATAACTTTTTGAGTCCACGAATATGGACAAGGTCACATCCCTACTGCTAGTCTACTAGCAAAGTGTCGAACCTGAGATAGACTATCTATCCTGATTATGCGACTATGGGAGCTCTTCCCATTTTCTGGAAAGAAAGATGCTCTCTTCATCCTCAAGTTTCTTATCCCTATCAGTGGAAGAATTCTGCTGATCAGTCAAGCAACATGATTGTATTTTGGCAAGGCAGCAGAGTCCTTTAATTTATTGGTGTAATATAGGTAGTAGGTGACGACGCTGACACTCTGTCAGTTCTATATATTCTGATCCTAGATTTTTTCTATATTTTGGGATCTATTGTATATTGATTGGAGATACATGGATCGTTGAATTAAATAAATAATCTAGACTATTAGAGTAGAGTTATGAGAAAGAGAAGAGTCAAGGGTGATGAATACTTGAGAGAAAGAAAGGGGTTGATTTGGAGTCGAGGCCTTACCGATTGGGAAGGCGTATAGAAAAGAGGTTCGAGCTCAGACCCCTAGAACACTCAAGAGATCCTAACCGGTAGAATGACTTTGTATCATCTCTATTACTATATATAAGATTATTGTAGAAGAGTACTAATTCATATCTCATTGGAGACAAAAAGACTCTACTACCTATATTATACCGAACTAGACTAAACCAAAGAATAAATTCCGACCACTATAGGAAGCCAGATAAATCAAAGAGACAATCAATATAATATAGGTAGTAGAGAACCTTACTATCCCAAGGACATTTCATGGAAGAAGAAGAAGAAGTCAGTCGAGCATATCAGATATAGATAGACTATATAGATAGAATATATAGTCTATCTATGTCCGAGAAGAAGGGGAAAGCGGATGAACAAAGGGTTAAAGAATAGTATGGGGGCTGGTACTATTATATATTTCCTAGAGGTTTGGAAATATTCTAGTGTCGATGCTTTGCTGCTTTGAAACCTCTATAAGTAGTCTTATAAAAGTGTCCTTTGAAACATATGCCGCCATCCAAGTACTCTACTATATATAGTGCCGATTGATTCAACTAGAACTCATATGCCCGGAGTCATAAGCACCTTTGGTATGGCTGGAAGATGGAGATTACCTATTATTAAAATGACTTAGATCGACCGCTCACGCGCCTGAGGATAAGCCATATCCCATAATGAAAGAGATTCAACCAGATGAGAGAGGATCACATCATAGGGGTAGGATACATACATATCTTTCAGAACCAAGAATGGTATATTCGCATGAGTAGAAGGAGGAGAGAGAATAGATGATCACTCTTCAAGCATCACAAAGTCATCTATGTGACAAATGCATGCTTCAAGGAAAGCAAGGTTTGAAGACCAAGTATCAATATAAGTGAAGAAAGTAGATATTGACAAAGAAGGTCTCAAAAGGCACATGTACTCTTCTATATAGTCATTTTAAGGTCACCACCCACTACTATTCTTATTCTTAGTGGGGGTTTTGAAAGAGTGAATGAACCCTTGTGTCTTGTTTGTACTTTGTTTTCTGCTCAATATCAGTGTACTAAAGGTAGGTCTGATCCCATTGGTGAAGCTACCTATGACTATATATGAAGAGTGCTTGGGACCATCAGTACTCTTCTATTTCTATATAGTTCACCTATATAATCAATTGAGTATAGGGGTTGGACATTAACAAACCACTGGTGCTCATATCTTGGCATTGGTGCTATCAGTCGCATGATTGAATATTGGGCAGTTGGGATGGTTTGAGTTTCTCGGTAGTTTGAAAGACATAGCGTCTGTGTTTGGCTCATTCCTAGTAGTCAACTAGGACACCTACGGATTGATACCATACTATGATATGAGAGATTAGTACTCCTCTAATAGTCCGCAGTTTTGTGGGAATGGTGATATTGGAACAACCAAAAACACCCATCCTTCCAACCCCACCATTGTATCCCAATGGTTGAACTGATGTCCTGGTTGTTTTTTCCATCTAGACACATGAGTATTCTCATTTCCACCAATAGCTATTGTAGGGTCCCAGTGTCCAACGACTATATTGTCTGGATGATACCCTTGGATCCCATAGACCAGGTCAGTACTATTCAAAAGATTGGATGGTTTAAGTACGAATACGTTCAGTTCGGAGCTAGGGATGTATTGTTTGGACATGGTTGATGCATTACTGGCACTGAGAATAATTCATATCTTGAATATACAAAGTGGTATATATTCATACAGTATTATCCCCTTTTGTTCTTTCAAAATCAAAAGATGGTCTGCCATCTTCTATTGAAATGTCTCCCTGCGCTATGGTCTACTTCATGTTTCCTCTATTGGAGCATCAAATGAGCGGCTTCATGGTTCCGCTTTGCTTCTCTGGGTGTAGGGAGAGATCCCATCGCTTACTCCATTTGAGTTTTGGTCTCTTGATGGTGTTCTAGTTCCTAAATCCAACCCCACTCATGTTGTATTTTTGGCATGTTCCTTCTGTGTGGGACAACCACTTCACCACTCAATTTATCCAATGCATGATTCCACCTATCCTATCAGACCATCTGCACTTGGCCATTAGATTTTTGTTCCTTCATTTGCTCAGCTCCAAGGTAGTACCATGCATTTCCATCTGTGTTTCATGGCCCATCGTATTCTCTATTGATTCCCACACTCGGGCTACTGGTGCATCTAAGTTCCTATGAGAACTGACAGCATTGGGACACCTTTGTTGTTTTGGCTTGGTCTTGCAGCTTATCCCAACCGCTACAGTGACACCTCTCGAGATGGACTTCTAAGTCATATAAAGTTTCACCTCATATTCGATATTCGAGTTGGCTATCTATATGGAATTTATTTCTCAAGAAGTAGTATGGATGGTAAGGAAATGAGGTTCGGCCTGAAGGACACTATTGACGATGGATGGTTGGGTGATGCACATCCCAGAATTCCCGAGCACCAATACCCCAACTCAACACTATTCAATGGCTTCTAGTTGATATGAATTTGTTTCCCCACTACGATGCCTTGTGAAACGACCTTCCCATAAATAGGAGAGATAGTGGTGATAGAGAAGGTTCAAGTACAACATAGTCGTTGGCATTCCCATTCCAACAGAGGCAATTCATACGTTAGCGTCAGCGAGTCACCATTCCTGGCTATAGTTTTCATAGAGAGATGGAGTGAAAAGGGAGAGTTACTTGGGTGGTTGTTGTTTGGAGTTGAGGTTGAGCATTGGTAGTGGTGTATCAATTAGAATCGAAAACATAGATAGTTTTTGGCCTGTGACTATATAGGGTAGAGTACTAAGTCTTTGGGAGATGGGGAATTGGGGGGTTTGAGCCTTATATTATAATAATACCTGAGTTGAAACACTACTTATATTATACCAAATTCGGCGAACCATGAGAAGAAAGGTATTGAAATGGGGTCGTGTTTCATCTCTACAGGACCTCCGCCACGAGCTGAGGGATGGAATTTCTTCTTTGAGGGCGTATGACCGATGTGCTCAGAACCTCTCATGCAGGTCAAACAACAATGATCACACTTGCAGAATAACGGTCACCCCGTTCCATTATCCATCAATTCTTAGGTCATGATGGAAGGGATGGATGTTTCATGGGGGCTCATCGGCTGGTGGAGTTCAATGTGTACGGATGGAGCGCGCGGCCAAGATATCCAGGAAGGGGATATGAGGGTGGAAAAGAGAAACTGCTAGACCTTTCGAGCTTGGTATATTATAGGTAGTAGGCCCCTTATAGACTATATAGAAATGGGTTCAATGATCAATATATATAAGTACCAAACATTCTAATGATTTTTCTCACTATTAGAAGAGTATTGAATCAAACCCATCCTGTTGAGCAGTTGAACGCCTTGAGTGTTTGTCATGTATCATCTATGTATGTTATGCACCAGTACTCCGGCTCGGTCATTTCCCCCACATCTATTCATCTCACTATGGTGGTGGCAAACCACGCACTAGTCCACCATTGTCTTGAGGCATTTCGGTTGGACCCCCTAGTATACACTTCTAGTGAGGTGTCACCGAAGGAGCCGATTCGACTTGTGATCCATAGCTGGCCATCCCAGCCCCTACTTCCCTATTTATTTTGTGAAGGGGGAATAAGTATGTGTGATAGTGGGCCTAGTAGAGTGAAATACGATTCCCGTTCTCACCCCCCCCCCCTTCGGCACCTAAGGGTTTGTGCTCTAGTTCCACTAGTCAAAACAACCGCTTGGAAATAAGGTTCTAAACCCTTATATATCAATATCTTCTACTGATATCTAAAGGTTCTAAAGGGTCAAGAAGGCTGGAAAAGTGGTATGTACTGTATTATATCATATAAAGAATAATTTATTGGTATTTAGCATATAAATTCCACATATATAGAATCCTCTTTTATTGTGTATATATATAGAGAGAGAAGGTCATAGTATTCCGAAAGCATTCCATTCGACAGTCGCTAGTCAGAGGTTCCATGAACGTGGGAAAGGGGAAGGTGGTCTTGAGATGTTTTCATAAGTGGTACTACTTGTGTATAGATGAACCTGATGGTTTGATGTCATATCACTGGACTATATAGAGTGATCACTAGAGGGAGCCTACTGGCCCGAACCACTGAATGGAAATCTAGGTACTCCGGCGCTATATAGAGTAGACTACTGAAGGTGGGGCATCCGGGGGTATGGGAGGAAGCCAGGTCCAAAGGTTATAAACCCTTATATATGAATTAGAATCAATTTAGGGAGGTTGAACTGTATAATATATGGTCGAATACCATAGATCTGACCCATTCTAAAGGGTCAGGTCCTTCGTCCTTATAATCTAGATAGTTAGATACTTCATGTATCCTAGGTTCTAAACCCTTATATATGAAGTAGCACCTATCTGACCCTTTCTTTATAAGGGGTCAGGAATGATTCCATTAAAATCCATGGGTACTCTATTCGAATATTGACTTGCGACCATGGTTATTGAGCATTGGGGTGGCATTGTTCTCATCAATTGCCGAGCGAACGATGGGACTGACCGATAGGGATGGATTAAGAACTCATGTCAATTAAACTACTCAGACGCCTTGAAACCTCATTTTTCTGAGTTCGAGAAAGCTTAGACACATTCTGAAGGGTAGTGATATCAGGGGGTTTACTACTATCAAATGAAATTCATAACTATATAGAGTAGAGTACATGACTTGGGGTATGAGTTTTCACCAGGGGGTGATGACCAGATACAAGTATTCTAGCATATAAAGTCTAAAGGTATTGGGAGTGAGGTCTTCTTCCAACGATGCATATATGATTGGGGAATGGATGGTTTCTCTCTAGAATGGCCTGGTCATCCACTAGGATGAGACAAGAAAGAGGTTTCATGGGCGGTCTCTCCAGTGGTAGGTCATCCAATGCCACAACCTGCCGGCCAGAAGGTGCGAGGAAAGGGGAATGGATAGAAAGGCTACTCAACACTTGAGTTATCTACTCTATAGACTGACAAGGATGAATAACAATGGTATTTAGCATATAAAGTGTTCTGGATGGTTCAAGTTGCATAGGTTGGACCATCCACTATACTCACTCAGTTGTTTCACTCGCTTGGTAAGCGTGGGGGACTCTGGTGCCTTCTTGTACGCATTAAACTCTGGGATGAACTGTGTGATCATGCATGCCTCCTTGACATTGTGATCACCCCCAAACACCCAAAAACTTTCCTTTTCCCAAGATACACCTTCGGGGTTCTCTGGTTTCAACCACTCGTCTAACTTTGGCTCCACTGGCTACTTGGGAGTGGAGGGTTCCTCACCCATTAGGAAAAGTGTCAGATCTTTGAACAACACCCTGGGAGGTGCTACTTCATATATAAGGGTTTAGAACTCATCTAATTCACCCTATTTGGTTTAGAACCCTTAGATATCAGTAGAAGATACTGATATATAACCTCATATATGAAGTAGGATAACATTGATTTCCTTCATTGGTCAGGACATCGGGGGAGATGGGGGACCTTCTACGCCTACGAATGTTGGTGGGGTGGTGGACTTTATATGTGGAATTTATATGCTAAATACTAATAAAGTATTATTTACTCTTTACCCTTATATATGAAGTACACATGAAAATGGTTCCTTGGATGGAATACGAGTGGATGGTTCAACATAGGACTCAAACCAAACAAGTTCCATGAGGTCATCAGGAAGGTGGAATGGGGAATGGGGAAGACACTGCTAGCGTGGGTGAGTAAGCTCAGAGCGAAATGTCCAACCACAAAATCATCCACCTATAGTTGGGGGAAAATCCAAGAATAGCTAGTAGTGACTATGAAGGATGGATTAGGATGGAGGTGATGGGTTGATCTAGCTACCATGAAACGGGACGTCCAAGGGTCAACCGAATTGGTGCGGGAGTCATTGGCGATAAAAATGGGGTCACATATCGGAGTGAGAGGAAACATTTGACTAGATCCATCCACTCAATCAACCAAGAACATGGTAGTAGCGGCGAGCAAGCACCATGGGGTGAGTGGGATCTTGTAGATGGTAGGAATCCACTAGTCTGTGGGCACCTATCGGCCTATGGGTTTGGCATTTGGCTGCTCAAATAGAAATACCATAAGGGTGAAGTACCGGGCTATTGGAATTGCAGCGGCTATGCTCGGAAAAAATACGATCGTCCCCCCTATTAGAGTAGAGTACTAATGTCTATTAGAGTAGAGTACTGAGGGGTGATGATTAGAGTGTGGTTTGAATTGTTTGGAATGATCTGCCCACGAAGGTGAAAGCCCTAACATTCATCCTAACCATTGAGAGTGGGGCCTCAATAAGTAGTACGCAGCGTGTTCGAATTATGTATTGTCTGCGACAACCTGCAGAAACATGGGGAACCACCCTCTATAATAGTTTATGTACTATATTTTACCATGACACTGATAGACCGACGAGTACTGTGATGGGAATTTTAAAGAGCACCCACCACATTCCAAAGGCAGTGAAATAGAACCCCAATTCTGATGGTGTTCAGACTGTCAAAGAAGCGAGTAGCATAGTAGTAGCCGGTACTTCAACCTTATGGTCTGGCTCAATTGGAGTGGTTGGTCACTCACTCAATTCTAAATGGTGTACATTTTTCATGATGGGTCAGTGAGTCAATGGGAAATGTGGCTAGAGCTACCAGGTAATGGCGCTACTCTCCATTGGGATGTGATTCCTTTGGACTCGAAACCTACCGAGCTTTCCATAGGCAAGTGGTCACTTTCTAGTTGGTAGTGGTAGACCGATCCCAAGTATGTGTAAAAATACTGGGAATACTGGTGGCTAGGGGTGATAGGCCAACTGACATTGGGGATAACTGGTTTTCCATGAAATCTATTTCAGTAGTGCATACCTACTATCGAAATGACCCGAGGTAGAGGGTGATGGTGCATTGGGATTGAAAATGGATATGTGATGCTAGGAGGTGTTCAACTCCATGGTTACCCTATTCAAATACTAGCCTGGTATCAGTGGTACAAGATAGATGGTGCGGTGCCAAGATCCACTATCGAGAGGGAAAGAGCCCAGATCGTCAGCTAAGGTCCCCAAGCAACTATCTTAGTGCGCAAGGAAGTGGGGGTATTAGAGCTGGTTTAGGAAGTCAGCTTGGAAGAAGAAATATAGATGATCAAAATCATCATAACTCACTGTTCAAGGGCGAGTTCGAACTGAAAATTTCACGGGTCTATAAGTGGTGCACCGAAGTGATGAGATGATTCCATTATGGTTCTCCCTCCGTATAATCTAGATAGTTAGATACTTTATGTATTCTAGGATATGAAAATGATGGTGTTGTCAGTAGTGGGACATTCTGTTGATATATGGTAGGGCCTTTGATACTACGCCTAGGGTTTCCTCAAAAGATAGAATGCTGACATAAGTATACTATTTCAATCCTATTTCCACAGGGAGCACTAGCAGTAGATTAGGGTTTCAACGGGTGGTCGGTAGTGTTGAGTGAATCAGTCCCTTATTTCTCCTATTTCTAATGGTGGTACTCGAGAGTGAGAGGTCTATTTGATAGATAGTGAAACTCCAGTGAACATTACCATAAGGTTGAAGTACTGGTTGGTAGTGGACTTTATATGAAAAATACCAATAAAGTTCTGACCCTTCCATGGTAGTTCATTATTAGAAGAGTACTTACCATGTTTCGTAACGTCACATGGTGGAGGTCATCAGTAATCTTCTAATAGTGTTGATAGACTATTAGAAGAGTACTGAGGATTCTCCATGAAATGGTTGGGTGCCTGGATGGATTAGGTACTCTTTAGTAGTTCACTATTAGAAGAGTATCTGGGTTGTTCATCATTGCTGTAATTGGGAATATCGCACATCTAAATCACATATACATATACATATAAATATACATATAGTAGTTGGGGGGTTGAGTTTTGCAATGGGAACCAAAAGGTTAAAATCACCACCATAAGGTTGAAGTATCGGGCGACTGGTCATCGGTTTTATGGATCATTCACTGACACCACCTCATGACTATATAGGGAGTGGACACTATATAGACAGAGTACCTGAATCTTCTAATAGTGGCGCCACCTTCCATATGGTAGTGCCGAAGGTAGGGGTAGTTTCAGCTACTCTATCTAATAGTCATGTGATAATTTTTAGGGGGAATATGTATAATATAGGTAGTACAGGTAGTGGGACTAGGCCAAATCCACTCCAACTGTTCCGTCAGTGTTGATGGTGGAAGTGGTTGGGCTATGGAAAGCATAAATTAGAAACAACTATGAGTGGACAAGTCAAATCAAGATAGAAAATAGATGACCGTACCAACAATCGACATAGGTTCACCATTAGAGTATATTATTTGGCGGGTGAGAAACCTATTTGGAAGGAACTCAGAAGGCACTTGAACCACCTGTTGTGTCACTATTAGAGTAGAGTACCGAGGATAGTCTTATCTCATTGGATCACCTCTGGTCCATTCATCCAAAAGGTGGGGAGAAAGGTTTCAACTATTTATTAAACACACAAGACTCTGCTAAGAGGTTGACCAACATATAGAGTTTGACACCTACCCAGTTCTACAAGGTAGATGTAGTTGGGTACTGAGCAGAGGGCGCCCGACCATATCAACCTAGTGTTAAATAGTGATAGTAACCCTAACTGTCTGAAGGTATAAAAATTCTGTGTCGCATAAGTAGCAACCTGTACGAATGGTGTCATGACTTCCCAACTGTCTCCAAAATAGAATCTGGTGAAAATGAACTCTCGGTTTAGATGTCTACCTCTCCAAAGCTAGATGGTAATACCCTGTGCACCTTGACTATTTGCTTCTCTATGAGAAATACATTTTAATTCCTCGTAGGATGGTAGTAGTGATGTACTCTCCTACCGCCACCACTCCACCGGGCCACTCGTTTGGTCAATGCCTAATGCTCTAACCTTATGAGTGAATAATATATTATAATATTTGAGACTCACCAGTTACACTATAGGCACAATCTGGTACTTATATATATGAATTATTAAGTCCATATCTATAGACGACTCCAAAAAATTAAGGGATATGTGCAGAAAGCAGTTCGACCATTCACCCCCCTTGTTTCAAGGTTTCCCACTACTCCGATATGTTCACGGGGCAACCCAATTAGGAGAAATAGAGAGTATCACCTCTATATTGTGGTGGTATTGGTGGAATTTATATGTGTTTAAGATCTTTATATGGCCATGACAGTTGTCATTTTGACTGATATAGAATGATACCATGGTTCATCAACTTATTCATTCAATTAAAGTTCAAGTCTTGGGAATAGAGCGAGTTCGGTAGTTTATATGGGGAAGATGCCTCCTAAAGAGTAATGGGTGGTGCACAATGGAAAAAAGACACCCAACTCTACCAGTCACATATTAATGTTCAAAACATGACTACAATATGAAACAACTCAAGAAGGTATAGACGATTCAAAAGGTAATCTGAGCTGTCGACCATAGTGAACCGGGATGTTCCGTGTGGTTGGGCACTCGTGAAACGAATCACAGGTACGCCAGGAATAACATGATGATGAAACCCAAGAGCTCAGATCAACAGTTTCCTTTGGCACCTCGATGTCAACTCATCACCTCCTAGGTCGAATGTTGGTCCCAAGTGTTTCGTTGTTTGTCGATTGAAAACAGTGGTACGTGAGTTGGGTTTAGAACGTTGTGAGACAGTTCGATTCCTATCTATCGTGGGGTCATGAGAATGGAAAGGTACATGACCTAGTATGAGAGGACTGGAATCGGGTGTGGGGCCAACCCATTATGATCCAGAACCCATGTGGTGGTATATGGTGCAATTATGCAGTTGGTATCATCTCTATTGGTGGTGGTCACTGGTGGACGGATCTTGGAATGCCACTTGGACTTGTTCTCAGAATCGGTAGAAGAACAGCATCTGATCAGATAGGCACGATGTGAACAATCCCTGTTGGCACTTTATCTTGCTCACATGTGGTGGAGATCAATTATATATCATAGATAAATCGTATTCATACTAATCAGACACCTAACTGATAGTTTGCTCAGAGATCATGGGCCACCACCCCACTCAGGTACTCGACTCAAACCACCACGTACACCACCATATTCCACCATATCCAATACAAACAACATGACAAACACAGATGAGTCAGATGGAAAATGACATTGGAACCACGGGAACCGGTTGACAATGCATTAGAGTCATGGTCTTGTCGACCTTGGGGCCAATGCATCTGCCAAACCGAAGGCAGTAGGTTGTTTCAGGTTCATCGGTATAATCTTGCCAGGTACTCTTCTATATAGTCTATAGGCAGACCACTATAGGAACCACCCCAAGGTTTCAAAAATTCATGTATATGGAAGTACCTCGATAGGTCTATCTCCTTAACTGAATGATTAGATTTTAGAGAAGCAGTCCTATGGTTGTTCTCTCCAACCACAAGGTTTAACTGGAGCAACTTTCTTTGTTTTTGGTTAACAAACAAGGGTGATCCCTTAAGACTATTAGAGTAGAGTACACTCAATAAGGTAGGATGCTTCCCCTTCCATCCTCTCTAGATCTCTCTCATTACTTCAATCACATTTTTGAATAACCAGATCTCTCTACCCTCGCTAAGGATTTGATTATATGAGTTAGAAAGTTACTGCCAATTCCGACCATCATTCTGAGACACGTCATGTACCAACCACTACAGACTTTCATAGGGCATAGAGGACCACTATAAGTAAAGAACTGCATCCACCAGGTTCATTATTCTCTTTATAAGAGAGTGTCTGATCTCATCACAGAGAAGAGTATCATTGCCTTTTTTACCATTATCACTAGTATTAGTACCACTGGAGCTCGCGATAGGGAGGGGGGAGGGTTTCCACCTGGTTTTCAAATTTTTTGCTATCAAATTCAAAATAAAGAAAGACCAATAAGAAAAAATTTAAATAAAGGGATTTTTACATCTAGTAGCATTTGAGTTAATTGATTTGATTGTTATGAGAAATTCAAAGGAGAAATGTAAATATTTGAGCTGATACTTATATAAATTAGAAGAAAGAAAAACAAATAGGATTCATTGTCTGACATAACATTCCAAGAGACTGACTCTCTTTCTATTAACTTAAAAAATATCTTTAATAGTAGTAGAGTGACTACTGATTTCTGATTGTAATTCCTATCTGAAAGCTGCTTTTTATTCTTTTGATTGACTCCCAAACGGCTCAAAGGAAGGCAAGAAAATCCACAGACTTTCTCGATTTAGCGTGCCTCACCTATTCTATTACAATTTGGTGGAATCAAAAGGAATTCAAGATGAAAACTAAGAGAAAGTGGGAAAGACACCAAGAAACAAACTTCTAGCACAACCTTGTTGGAGTTCAACCCTCCAGGTTAGACATCAAACTCAATCCCATGGAAGAAGTCAAATCCAGTGCGAATTCTAGGATTCGAATCTGATCATGACGTTCACATTTAGAGCATTTCAGTGTGATAATGTTTCTTCTCATCATAATCTAAAAACAAAAAATCAGAGAAAGTTAGTTCAAAGAATAATCTGAAAACCAAGAAATCATATCATATAAATAAGGGGTTTTTATCCAATCTGATCCCGCCAGTCTTGGATTCCTTGCCCAATTGAGAAGTATGCCCCCACACTTCTCGTTCAATAAGGGACATACTTTCTCATTCTTCATGCCCGATTTCTTCAATTTTTTGGTTCTCAAAAACACCACTATTAATATAGTACTAAGACTATAACAGGTAAAGGATGAACATAAACAGCAGATGCGTAGAGTAGAGTTCTGATATACCTAATATGTCGGCCCCCCATCTCTCTATTTACTATCGTAAATAGGCTTTATGAGGGACAAATGATTCTTTAGTTGTGGGATATCTATTATAGGATATGTAATTTTTATATATAGTTATTTAATAAACATTTCTTTAAAAGAGGTTGATATTTGATTGAGAAAGAATCCCCGTAGGGGGAGGCTAGTCCTGTATTCTATTATTCCAAAGATGACATGTAAAAATTACTATAATCTAATAGTGGTGACTCTAGACTATTAGAGTAGAGTACTGAGTGTGACCAGTATGGATGGAGAACAGGCCTGGTACAGATATATATTGAGGGTTTCAAGTAGGCACGACATCTTCAAATCACATAGATAGAAACAGAGTGACAGCAAATAGAGATGAGGTTTTTGTGAAGTCTCACTATTGACAGAGTTGGACTAGGAAAATCAATGAGATCTCTTATTCCTCTCTCCAACTGCTTCATCAAGATTCCACATGGAATATCCAAGATATTTCTCCTTCCTAGCAGCAAGATGTTTTTCTTTCCCTCACTATCTGCCTCATCCACCCCACCGCCCTTCACAATACTCTACTCTAATAGTCTTCTGGCATTTCTCAATTCGTGAACCTGATGACTGCTATATGACATTGAATAGATCAAGTTGTGTATTTAATATGATGATAAGAAGACATGGAATCTAGCCCATACCATTTTATGGGATATTGAGGTTTGAATCCTGTCCATGCCTCATCACTTGAGATGTAGGGGTCGCTGTAATGATCCAGTGTTTTATAAATGGAAATTCCTTTCTTATAAATATGTCATAAAATAACATGAAAAAACAACATAATGAACTAGTAAGTTCTAAGTGACCTTTAAACATAATTTTTTCACTTCTGTATTTGGAATTTCGAAAATCTGACATACACGGTTACAATTAGTAAGTTATTTGGAGTCCGATATGAAAAACTTAATTTTTGGTGAATAGTAAACTACCTTTATGAATAGTAACATACCCGTATGAATAGTTATATAACATAATAAATAGTAACCTCACCTCTAATAGTATAAATAAAATATTAAAGTTGAAAGTAAGATATACCTATATTTTAGAATAAGTAAATGAATGTTTTCAAATTGGGTTTTGATAATAAATTATAATTATAATTAAATATTAAAATAATAATATTTAGAAGATTATTTTTGAAAAATGGACTTCATTTTTGGATTCTACATATTAAAAAATGGTTAGTGTGAATTTTTGATATTTTTCTGAAATACTTGAATTTTTGATGAATAGTAAAATATGATAATTTATAATAAATGCTAAATAAGGGATTTACTGAGTCATTGATGATGTTATGCTGATGTAAGCCCACTTTTTTTGGGATCACATGATAAAATTACTATTCTGGGTCATGAAATACTTAATATTCCTTGTCTTGGGAATAAATAATAAATTAATGATTATAATATTATGAAAACCCTCCTCTCCTCCACTATAAACCCCCACCCCTCACTCCCCCTTCACTTCACTCCTCTCAATAGTTGTGACTTGCCAATATTCTACCAAAATATCTCCCCAAGATCCTCCCCCACGTCCAAAATCTCCTAGACTCTTCAAAATACCAAAACCTTTCCACTTAAGAGGTTCTCAAAGGAGGAAGTCTTAAGAGGTAAATTCCTCTTTCCAATTCCTTCATTCCTTTTAAGTTCTTTTCTTTTTCATTTCTTTCCTCACCTACCTTCACCATAATAGTATGATAAATATAGTAACATACATGTACTATAATGTTTTCATGCTAATGGTATATTTCATTATCTTCTCTCCTTTCTCCACCCTTTTATTTGAAAGAAATGAAAGCACCGTTTGAGATGTGCTAATTTAGCACATTCAAGGAAAACGATTTATCAATTTCTATTATAATATTTAATTCTGGTCATTAATACATTTGAGTTATGGTTTAACCAGATTATTATGTATGTAATATATCCTATTTTTAGTTCTGTAATATTTTTGTACAAATGGTATTAAGTTATAAAAACAAAACTTGTTCTTTGTAATCAAACTCACCGATTAACAAAAACGGTTGTCACTATGGTTTTAAATAATAATTCAACTTCACTCTAAGTAACCTAATTAAAATTAAAACCATGTAATATTCTGTATGTTCACTAATAGAATATAACTTTATTTCTGGACAACCAATTTCATCTTTCATGTTTACCCGAACTTGAATATAATGGAACCGATCCTTTAAAACCAAGTAAACAAATGAGCCCGAACAATGAAATTAAACCTTGTAACTAATAAAGAAGGATTTTAATGAACTAAAAAGGGTTATAATAAATTAATTACATATATAAGAGTTTATGGACATATTAATTAATAATCCTAATTATTTTATTCAGGTATTTAAAAACAACTCGAGAACACCAACGGATTTAAGGTAAGGGATCCTCTCTATTTCACTCTTATTCAAGATTGTCCTCTATGATATGACTTTTTATTTTCAATAGAAAATGATGGGGTATGTTTATTCACCTCCCCCATACTACCCTATTTATTTATAAGTGATTAGAACCCCCTTTCTCTCTCATCAATCCCTCTTAGTTACACCCGACACCATGCCGGTAAAATCGTAACGAATTCTACCCGAACCTTCTTTGTTCTTTCGGGTTTCCTTATCTTTCATTAAAAATGGTGTTATATTATATATTTATTTGAATATTATAAATTCTTTTTATTCATAAAAAAATATTATATCAAGTCCCTTTCATCACTTTATTTTGGAGATATACATGTTTTTAAAAGATTCCCTCCTTAGAACTTTCCGATAAGTATACATGTTTTAGGGGAACTTCCTGAACTGTTACCCTATTTCAAGTGCACTATATCCTCTGTTTTAAGACACCCTTGTATTTATAAAATCAGTATTTTTAGGATAAAAACATTATTGGTTCAATTGTGTTTTTATATAAAATATTTTCCTTTTTTCTATTTTAAAAGATCTATAGTATTTTACTTAAAACCGCACAAAAATGTTTTAATGCTAATGATTCTCAAATACATATCTTATATGTTGTCACTTATGTTTGACATCACTTACCATTTTATATTACTATTTTACCCTTTGAACGTCCATGTATTCTCTAATCCTTTCATTTCATGGACACCTTCATGATACGCCCATTGGTTATAATTTATGTCATGATTGTGGTACCCAAATTCTTTCCATTGGTACCCTTATGTTTTTGTATGGTTGATTATGTATAATTATTTATGTGGTAATAATATTTAATTGGAAAGAATATTCATGAAAATTTTGAGATGGGTGTTCCCATATAGCTCTCCAATGCATTGGGTAAGGTTAAGTCTCATGAGATGCGATGTGAAACGGGATTGGCGGTTAGCCTTGACTCATACTAAAATGGGAAAAGAGATTGGCGGTAAGCCTTGACCCATACTAAAGAAATGTTTTATGATTATTCCACATCTATATGATTAGATTTTTATATGATCCCATGCTTATATGATATTATTTCATATGTTCCACGCTTTGAATATTATTATGTCATGCCTCCTAACTCGTGTTCTTAAGATGTATCCTTATGTTCATTCCCTTACTGGGATTTTTAGCGCATCCCTTTGTTCATGTGTTCCCCAGGGTACCCAATGCAGATGTAAGGGATCAAAAAAAGTTAATATCTCTTTATGGAGTTTAAATAAATAATTTTTTATCCCTGTGTTTTATATTATATGTACCTAGTCTTCCAAGACACTAGACTTAACAATCCTTGGATTGTACTCTGATGATTAATTATGCTTAAAATCATGAAATGTTATATGTAAAAGGGTTGGGTTTCTATAGTTGGTATCAGAGGATGGTTGAGTTATTTTTTCTAGATTAGGAATAGAGAACCTTAGTGTGAACCTTAAGGATGAGACCAAGTATAAAAAAAGAGTCCTAAATTTTTGTGAGTATTGAGTAAGTGGTTATTCAAGCAAATAAATCCCTTTCTGGATACGAGCAGGTAGAGGCGGCTCTGGCACATATGTATCTAGGGGTAAAGCCCGAAAACACCACTTTGATATAGACTCAAACGGGAACTGGTGCACAATAATGGGCCTTGTTGCACTCTTGGTTACGAAAATCTTTGGGGATATGATTTGTTAGATTCACGAGATTAGTACAAAACATTGGTAAGGGACAAAAAAAGACCATAAGAATATAAGTTAAGAAATATATTGATGATAACCTGGATATAAACCTAAGGAATCACAAGTTAGGATGTACTTATTCTTTATAAGTTTATCTATTTATGTTCAAAGTTTCCTTTTTATTCCCAATAGCTAAATATTCAAGACCTCTAATTATACATTATTTTTCTTAGTTAATGGTGGGAAATAGAAGAACATGTTCCAAAAACCAATGTGATAGTCAATGTGATGATTTCCCTAATGATATGCTTGATTCTGAAGAAGAGGGTGCTCAAAACTTTATGGCAGTACTTGCTCAGTTGGCCCGAGTTATGAATAATAACTTGAATCAGGTGGAACGTCCTCCTCCTCCACGGAAAGAGAAAGTTGCCGTAGAATCCTTCATGCAGGAAAGGCCTCCCATGTTTAGCGGATCTTCTAATCCCCTTCTCATAGAACAATGGATTAACTCCATTGAAAATATATTCTCAGTCATCCAGTGCTCGGAAAAAGAGAAGGTTGTACTGGCAGTCTATCATTTTGATAGGGAAGCTGATCAGTGGTGGACACTGATCAAGAATACAAAGTCCAAAGAGTAAATTGATTCCATGGATTGGAAGGAATTCAAGAGAATGTTTTTTAACAAATATTTTCCTCGAACCCTTCGTATCAATATGGAAAGAGAGTTCCTCAGAATCAAGCAGAAGGAAGATGATTCCATCCGGGCGTATGAAGTGAACTTTACAAGGCTTGCAAGGTATTCATCTGGCTTTGTCATGAACACAAAAGGCAAGGTGTGTTACTTCTTTATCAGACTAAATCTGAGTCTATGAAAAGTGTTGGAAATTAGAGACTTCAACAGTTATGAGGAGATTGTATGTTGTGCCCTCAAGGTTGAAATGGATATTGGAGACTCTCAGTGGTCTCGTGGGCCTAGTGAAAAGAAGTGGAAAATGGAGAACAACGTGGGTGGTTCATCAAAAAAATCCCATGATGGAAATAATCCTCACTTTCCCCTTTTCAAAGATTGTGGGAAGAAGCATCTTGGTAACTGTTTTAAGGGCACCAAGAATTGCTTCAAATGCGGAAAGTTTGGTCATCTAGCCAAGAACTTCTGAAGGGATATGAAAAATTCCACTAATGTTGAAGAATAAAGAAATGTTCAGATCAACACTCAGCCTACAGTGCAGTGTTACAACTACAAGGAGCATGGGAATTATGCAAAAAAATTCCCTAAGTCTAGGGTTGTCGGAAGAAATCAACAATAGCCTCCAAGGAAACAATGAAGGGATTATTTTATCACTACTGCTGAGGTGGAGTTAGAAAATGATGTGGTGATAGGAATGCTAGTTATTCATTCAAGAATAGAGAACGTACTATTTGATTCTGTTTCTATGGATTCTTTCATATCTTGCAAGTTTAGTAAAACTATTCAAACACCACCACAAAATTTGGAGGAAAATTTATCTGTGAGAACAGTGAATGGGGAAATTATTGCGATCATGGTTTATAACTTCTCTCCGGTTAAAGTTTTTGGACTGAACCTCCCAGCAAATCTCACGATACTTCCTTTAGTGGAGTTCGACGCTATCTTGGGCATGGGTTGGCTATCTTTGTATAAGGCCAACATCAACTGTCGGGAAAGGGCGATCACTTTTCACATCTCAAAGCATCCTCTGATTCCATACAAGTGTAAGAGGAATATGAATCTCCTTTAAAATCATCATCTCAAGTTTGGATATTATTACATTATGAGAAAGTATATATAGCACAAATGATTGAGACAAAGGAGAGAATCATGCTTGAAGACATGCCCATTGTGAGGGATTACACTGATGCATTCCTTGAAGAGTTTCTTGGTATTCCTCCTGACCAAGAGGTTGAGTTCTCAATTGAACTTATCCCTGAATCTCTACCATTCTCAAAGACACCTAACAGAATGGACACTGTAGAGCTGGAAGTGCTGAAGAAGTAGTTACAAGAGAATATAGAGAAGGGTTTTATACACCCGATTGCTTCACCATGGGGTGATCCAGTCCTCTTCATCAAGAAGAAGGATGGATCAATGTGCCTATGGATTTATTATCGTGAGCTCAATAAAACCAAAATAAAGAACAAGTATCCCCTTCCATAGATAAATGAATTGTTCGATCAGCTTCATGGGGCCAGTTATTTCTCTAAGGTTGACCTTCAGTCGGGATATCACCAACTAAAAGTGAGGAAGGAATATATTCCCAAGAATACCTTTAGAATGAGGTATGGACACTATGAGTTCATAGTGATTCCCTTCGGAATCACTAATGCTCCATCAATTTTCATGGATTTATTTAATAGAGTCTTTAGAGATTACCTTGAAGAATTTGTGGTAGTCTTCATTGATAGTATTCAGATATACTCCAAGAGTAAGGAGGAACATGAAGATCATTTGAATATTATGTTAAATACTTTATAAAGGGATAAGTTGTATGAAAAGTACAGTAAATGTGAGTTCTGGATGGAGGAAGTATCATTCTTGGGGCATGTTATCACCAGCAAAGGGATATCCGTGGACCCTTCCAAGATAAAGGCAATTGAAAAGTGGCCGATGCCATCTTCTGTAATGGAGATCCATAGCTTTTTAGGTATAGCTGGGTATTATAGACAATTTGTGAAGAATTTTTCATGATTGTCAAACCCAATGACCAATATGACAAGGAAGGTAGTAAAGTTTGTCTAGACATAGGAATGTGAATACTATTTCAAGGAGTTGAAAAAGAGACCTATCACTGCATCAGTACTCACACTCCCTTCAAGTGGAGAACTCTTTCTGGTGTATAGTGATGCTTCTAAGAAATACTTAGTAAGTGTGCTAATGAAAAATGATAAACTGATAGCCTATGACTCAAGGATTCTGAAAATCCATGAGTAAAAATATCCTACGCGTGATTTGGAGTTGGCGGTAGTGATCTTTGCATTGAAAATCTGGCGGCATTATCTCTATGGAGAGAAATTTGAGATATATATTAACCACAAGAGTCTAAAATATATATTCACACTGAAAGAGTATAATATGATCCAGTGAAGATGGATATAGCTCATCAAGGATTATGACTACTCAATCCACTACCATCTCATTAAGGAAAACAAGGTGGAAGATGCTTTAAGTAGAAAGGATCCTACATATTTATCAGTGATGAGAATTGAAAAAGATATGATATTATTTTATTCGCAAAGGATGGACATGGGAATAATTAAGGGAGGAACATCATAAATCCTTTCAAAAATTATTTCTCAACCATCCCTCTTGTAGAAAATAAAGGATGCTCAAAGAAAGGATGTGGAAATTCAGAAAAGGGTGGAAGCTGTCAAAAAAGGGAAATCCTCCGATTTCAAAATTGACGAGGAAGGAGTTGTAAGATTTGGGACACGATTATGTGTATCATCCAATATAGAGATATATAAGGAGTTATTGAATGATTCACATATCTCAACCTTCTCTATCCACCCAGGGAGCACAACAATGTATCGAGATCTCCGAGAAAACTTTTGGTGGGACAATATGAAAAGGGAGATTGCCGAATAAACATTAAAGTGAATCGTCAGCAAGTGAATGCTGAGAGACAAAAGTCTAAGAGGATGATTCAATCACCACCCATACCAGAATGGAAGTGGGAGAACATTACCATGGACTTTGCCATTGGACTTCCAAAGACATCTTGAGAAAACAATGCTATATGGGTCATTGTGGATTGTCTTATGAAGACAACTCAATTTATCGTGATTTTAGAGGACTTATCATTGGATCAACTTGCACGTATTTACATAAAAGAAGTGGTAAGGATTCATGGATTACCACAATCTATTGTATCCGATCGTGATATGAGATTCACCTCAAAGTTCCGAAAAAGTCTTCAGTGTGCTCTGAGAACCGAACTGAACTTAAATACAGCCTATCATCCTCAAACTGATGGCCAGTCTGAGTGAACTATTCAGACACTAGAAGACATGTTGAGAGCATGTTCTATGGAATTCAAAGGAGGATGGGACCAACATCTTCCACTGGTTGAATTTTCTTACAACAACAGTTTCCACTCAAGCATCCAAATAGCACCATATGAAGCCCTTTATGGGAAAAGGCACAGAACACCGGCATGTTGGGATGAAGTCGGTGAGAGTAATCTTCTAGGACCTGAAATGGTCGAAGAAATGGTGGAGAAGGTGAAAACCATTCATTAGTATATCAAGGAAGCCCAAAGTCAACAAAAGAGTTATGTAGATAACCGTCAACAATACCTTGAGTTCAAAGTTGGAGACATGGTATTTCTACGCATATCTCCATGGAAGAAGGACATGAGGTTTGGGAAGAAAGGGAAGTTAATTCCCAGGTACATCGGCCCCTTCGAGATCCTTGATCGAGTCAGAGCTATGGCATATCGACTGGAACTTCAACCTTCCATGTCGAAAGTATATGATGTCTTTTATGTATCCCACTTAAGGGAGTACATACCAGACCCTTCACATGTACTCTCTTCAGAGGTGGTATTGTTGGAGGCTGATATCTCTTACGAGGAGCAGCTAGTGAAGATCTTGGATCGTAGAGACAAAGTCCTACGCAACAAGACTACTCATCTGGTCAAGGTACTATGGAGAAACCATAAGTATGTAGAGGAAACATGGGAATAGAGGATGCAATGAAGGAAAAGTATGCACACTTATTTTTTTCCTAGAATGTAAAATGAAATTTTGAGGGTGAAATTTCATAAGGGGGAAGATTGTAACGACCCAATGTTTTATAAATAGAAATTCATTTCTTATAAATATTTCCTAAAATCACATGAAAACACAACATAATGAACTAATAAGTGCTAAGTGACCTTTAAACATAAGTTTTTCACTTCTGTATTTGGAATTTCAAAAATCTAACATACACGGTTGCAATCAATATGTTATTTGGAGTCCGATGAGAAAAAATTAATTTTTGGTGAATAGTAACCTACCCTTATGAATATTAACATACCTTTATGAATAGTGATATACCCTAATGAATAGTAACATCACCTATGAGATTATAAAAATAATATTCAAGTTGAAAGTATGATATTCCTATATTTTAGAATAAGTAAATGAATGTTTTAAAACTGAGTTTTGATAATAAATTATAATTTTAATAAAATATTAAAATAACCATATTTATAAAATTATTTTTGAAAAATAGACTTCATTTTTTGGATTCTACATGTCGAAAAATGGTTAGGGTGAATTTTTGGGATTTTTCTGAAATACATGAATTTTTTATGAATAGTAAAATATGATTATTTACAATAAATGATAAATAAGAGATTTATTGAGTCATTTATGATGTTCTGCTAATGTAAGCCCACTTGGTTCGGGATCACATGATATAATTACTATTCTTGGTCATGGAATACTTACTATTCTTTGTCTTGTGAAGAAATAATAAATTAATGATTATAATATTATGAAAACCCTCCTCTCCTCCACTATAACCCCCCCCCCCCACTCCCCCTTCTCTTCACTCCTCTGAAGCCTTGTGTCATTCCAGTATTCTGCACAAATATCTCCCCAAGATCCTCCCCCACTTCCAAAATCTCATAGCCTCCTCAAAATACCAAAACCTCTCCCCTTAAGAGGTTCTCGAAGGAGGAAGTCTCAAGAGGTAAATTCCTCTTTCCAATTCCTTCATTCCTTTTAAGTTATTTTCTTTTTTATTTCTTTCCTCACCTCCCTTCACCATAATAGTATGATAAATATAGTAACATACATGAAATGGAATTTTTTCATGCTAATGGGATATTTCATTATCTTCTCTCCTTTCCCCACCCTTTTATTTGAACGAAATGAAAGCACCGTTTGAGATGTGCTAATTTAGCACATTCAAGGACAATGATTTATCAATTTATATTATAATATTTAATTATGTTCATGAAACCATTTTTTTATGGTTGAAACAGATTATTATATATGTAATATATCCTATTTTTAGTTCTGTAATCTTTTTTTACAGATGGTATTAAGTTATAAAAACAAAACATGTTCTTTGTAATCAAACCCACTGATTAACAAAAACAGTTGCACTATGGTTTTAAATAATAATTCAACTTCACCATAATCAACCTAATTAAAATTAAAACCATATAATATCTTGGATGTGAACTAATAGAATATAACTTCAATTCTGGAAAACCAATTTCATCTTTCATGTTTACCCGAACTTGAATATAAGTGAACCGATCCTTTAAAACAAAGTAAACAAACGAGCCTGAATAATTAAATTAAACCTTGTAACTAATCAAAAAAGCTTTGAATGAACTAAAAAGGTTATAATAAATAAATTACATATAGAATAGGTAATGGAATTATTAATTAATAATCCTAATCTATTTATTTAGCTCTTTAATAACAAGTGGAGAACACCAACATATTTAAGGTAAGGGATCCTCTCTATTTCACTCTTAATCAAGATTGTCTCATATTCTATGACTTTTTATGTGTAATATAAAATTATGGGGTATGTTTATAAACCTCCCACATACTTCCATATTTATTTATAAGTGTTGATAACCCCCTTTATCTCTCATAAATCTTTCATAGTTACACCCGACACCATGCCGACAAAATCGTAACGAATTCTACCCGAACCTTCTTTGTTCTTTCGGGTTGCCTTATATTTCTTTCAAAATGGTGTTATCTTATCTATTTATGTGAATATTATAAATTTTTGTTATTTTTACAAAATTCTTATATAATTTCCCTTTCATCACTTTCTTTAGGGGATATACATGTTTTTAAAAGATTCCCTCCTTAGAACTTTCCGATAAGCAAACCTGTTTTAGGGAAACTTCCTGAATTGTTACCAAATTTCTAGTGCACTATATTTTATGTTTTAAGACACCCTTGTATTTATAAAATCAGTATTTTTATTATAAAAACATTCTCGTCTTAATTCTGGTTTTATATAAATGATTGTCCTCTTTTCTATTTTAAAAGATCTATAGTATTTTCCTTAAAACCGCATGAAAATGTTTTAGTGCTAATGATTATCAAATACATATCTTATATGTTGTAACTTATGTTTGAAATAACTTACCATGTTATATTCCTATTTTACCCTTTTAACTTCCATGTATGTTATAATCCTTTCCTTTCATGGACACCTTCGTTATACTCCCATTGGTTATGATTTATGTCATGATTGTGGTACCCAAATTCTTTCCATGGATAACCTTATGTTTATGTAAGGTTGATTATGTATCATTATATATATGGTAAAAATATTTATTTGGAAAGAATATTCATGAAATTTTGATATGGGTGCACCCAGATAGTGCTCCAATGAATTGGTTAAGGTTAAGTCTCATGAGATGCGATGTGAAACGAGATTGGTGGTTAGCTTTGACCCGTACTGAAATGAGAAATGGGATTGGAAGATAGCCTTGACCCATACTAAAGAAATGTTTTATGATTCTGCGACATCTATATGATTCTATTTTTATATGATCCCATACTTGTATGATATTATTTCATATGTTCCATGATTTGGATCATTATGTCATGCCTCCTAACTCATGTGCTTAAGATGTATCCTTATGTTCATTCCCTTACTGGGATTTTTAGCTCATCCCTTTGTTCATGTGTTCCCCAAGGTACCCTATGCAGATGTAAAGGCTCAAAGAAAGTTATGAGCTCTCTATGGAGATTAAATAAAGAAGTTTTTTTAGCCTCATGTTTTATGTTATATGTACCTAGTCTTCCAAGACACTAGAATTAACAATCCCTGGCTTGTACTCTGATGATTAATTATTCTTAAAATCATGAAATGTTATATGTAAAAGACTCAGGTCGCTATAGTCACTCACTCCTATGAGTCATTTTTTTATATAATCACTCAGCAGTTGAGAGATTAACCATTCGGTAGGCCGTCCTACTGCATGGAACCCACCTTCGGTGGCCTATTCCCCAGGTGGAAATGACTTTATAGTTGTACGAGTGGTGTAAAATTCATATGGGAACCTACCAGCAATCAAGAATACCATGAGTATTGGAATGGAATTGTAGTGGGGTCAGAAAGAATCAATTTTCAATACTCTTTTAATAACTGATAGGGATGAGTAACTGAAGAGTTCTTACAGTCGGAGAGTAGCTAGGAAGCATTGTATTATAATACGAGTTTGAACATGGTGGGGGGGATGCCAGTTTGATGTCATTGATGGTGGAATGACTCAACTATGGTTTTCCATGGATGAAAGAATCAATTGAGTAGTAGGGGATTTGGTGGGATCTCTCCGGTTTGGTAGTTTATGGCCCAACATGACTATTAGAGTAGAGTACTGACAATATATATCGATGCCAGAGGGTACAATACGCGTTCCACTAGTGCCCCTTTGGAATTGTAGAGGTCAACTATTAGAATATATTATTCTCATTCATATGACTCAACTGATTTGGCCATCTGTCAATATATATTAGTACCATCCCCTGCCACTACTCAAGGAAAAACCTCATGTATGGTTGTGACCAAGAGATGACAGCCATATCCACTAGAATCATCCTTGAACTAGAGCTAGGCATGGGAAGGAAGGGGCATGAAAATTGGGGAATGTATGTGAGTGGTTCAACAACAGTGAGATCGATCATGGTCAATAGACTGCATGACTGTCATGGGGGAACCGGTTGAGACTATTAGATTAGAGTACTGAGGGGCAAGGTCAATATATATTAGTACCATTTGGTTGGACGGTTCCATTCAACTGACCTTCAGTGAACAATCTTGTATGTGTTGATGGTGCTGCAATAATGGAATGGTTTCAGTATTCATTTTTCCCAGTTCCATTCCTAATTACTCTAAGTTATGCATTTTGAAACAACTATGCTTTTGGGATCATGTTGCTTGCCTATTTGGGTTATTCATTCCTTCAGTCACTAAATCAATTGACCGGTCAATTTCACTTATCCACTAATGCATTTATGATCTTTCATCTCGTAGGTACTTAGGAGACTCATGATGATAGTATACTATATGGGTTTCTACTCCTACGATCAATTGGATTACTTTCTTGTTTTTTAAATGTCTTCTTGAATGTTAGAACGCCAACATATATCTTACATCTTGGGGAATGAGGTGGTCGAACTACACCAACAGTTGGACTGATCAATAGTGTTTCAGTGGCCATCATTCAGTACGTTTCCTTTTTCTTCCCTTGAGGTCTAGGAAAGCGAGTTTGTGCTAGCTTGTTTTGTAATGGAAATATGGTATTGGAGGGGTTGGTCACTCACTCGATTCCAAATGGTGTACCTTTTTAATGATGGGTCAGTGAGTTAGTGAGAAATTCGGCTAGAGCAACTAGGTAATGGAGTTACTCTCCATTAGGACGTGCTACCTTTGGACCCGAAACTGATCGAGCTAGCCATAGGCAGGTGGTCACTTTCTTGTTGGAAGTGGCAGACTGAGCCCAAGTATCTGGAAAAATACTAGTACGACTGGTGGATAGGGGTGATAATCCAACCAAGATCGGGGATAGCTGGTTTTCCGCAAAATCTATTTTAGTAGTGCATACCTACAATAGGAATGGCCTGAGGTAGAGGGTGATGGTGCATTGGGATTAGCAATGGATATGTGATGCTAGGAGGAGTTTGAATCCATGGGTACTCTATTAGTATACTGGACTAGTATTAGTGGTACAAGAAAAACGGTGCGGTGCCAAGATCCACTGTCGAGAGGGAAAGAGCCCAGATCGTTAGCTAAGGTCCCCAAGAAACTATCTTAGTTCATGAAGAAGTGGGGGTATTGGAGCTGGTTCAGGTGGTTGGCTTGGAAGCAGCCATATAGATGATCAAAAGAGTCATAGCTCACTGGTCAAGGGATAGTTCGAACCGACAATGTCACGGGTCTATAAGTTGTGAAACAAAGCAACGAGATGATTCCATCATGGCCCTCCCTCCATATAATCTAGATAGTCATATACTTCATGTATTCCAGGATATAAAAACGATGGTACTATCAATAATGGGATGTTCTTTTTATATATGGCAGGGCCTTGGCTACTACATCTAGGGTTTGATCAGAAGAGAGAATGCTGACATGAGTATACTATTTCAATATTGTTTCCACAGGGAGCACTAGCATTAGATCAGGGTTTCAAAGGGTGGTCATAAGTGTTGAGTGAATCAGTCCCTTAGCTCTCCTTTTGTAAATGGGGGTACACAAGAGTGAGAGGTCTATTTGACTGATAGTGAAATGCCGATGAACACAACTATAAGGTTGAATTACCGGTTGGTGGTGGACTTTATATGTTTTCTTTATATGCTAAATACAAATAAATTCTTGACCCTTCCATGGCAGTTCACTATTAGAAGAATACTGACCATGTGCCACAATGGAATAGGTTGGAGGTCATTAGTACTTTTCTAATAGTGTTGATATACTATTATAAGAGTATTGGGGATTCCCCATGAAATGGTTGGGTTCCTGGATGGATTAGGTACTCTTCGGTAGTTCACTATTATAAGAGTACCTGAGCTGTTCAGCATTGTTGGAAATGGGAATATCGCACATCTGAATCGCATATACATATACATATACATATACATATACATATAGTAAGTAGGGTTTGAGTTGTGCAATGATCACCGAAAGGTTATAATCACCACCATAAGGTTGAAGTACCGGGCGACTGGTCATCGGTTTCATGGATAATTCACTGACACAACCTCATGACTATAGGGGGAGTGGACACTATATAGAAAGATTACTAGACTCTTCTAATAGTGCTTCCACCTTCCATATGGTAGTGTCGAAGGTGGGTGCATTTTTAGCTACTCTATCTAATAGTCATGTGATACTTGTTGGGGAAATCGATATAATATAAGTAGTAGAGGTAGCGGTACTAGGCTAAATTCACTCCAACTGTTCCGTTAGTGTTGATGGTGGAAGTGGTTGGGCTATGGAAAGTATAAACTGGAAACAATTACGAGTGGACAAGTCAAATCTAGCCGTAAAATAGATGACCATACAAACAACTGACACAAGTGCACCAGTAGAGTATAATATATGGTGCATGAGAAAACCATTTGGAAGGAACTCAACAAGCACTTGAACTACCAGTTGTGTAATTATTAGCGTAGAGTACTGAGGATATACCTATCTCATTGGATCACCTTCAGTCCATTAATCTAACAAGTGGGGAGCAAGGTAGTGACTATTTATTAAAAACATAGGACACTACTAAGTGGTCGACCTATGTATAGAGTCTGACACCAGCCCGATGCTGCAAGGTCAATGCAGTTGGGTACCGAGTAGAGAGCTCCCAACCATATATACCTGATGGTAAATGGTGATAATAACCCTAATTTTCTGAAGGTAGTGAAATTCCTTGTCACATAAGTAGTGACCTTCACGAATGGTATCATGACTACCCAGGTGTCTCTGAAATGGAATCTGGTGAAAATGAACTCTCGGTTCAGATGGCGAGCTCCCCACAACTAGAAGTTAAGACCCTGTGCACCTTGAATATTCACTTCACTATGAGAAAGACAGTCGAGTGCATCATAGTATGGTAGTGGGGATCTGGTCTCCTACTGCCACCGCTCCACCAGGATACTCATTAAGTCAATGACCAATGCTCTAACCTCATGAGTGACTAATATATTATAATAGTCGAGACTCACTAGTTCCACTATAGATATAACCTGGTACTTATATATATGAAGTATTAAAGTCATATCCATAGAAGGCTCCATACGATTCATGGATAGGTGTGGAAATCGGTTCGGTTATTCATCCCCCTTGTTTCAAGGACTCCCACTGCTCTGATACAGTCATAGGGCAGCCCAATTAAGTGAAATAGAGAGTATAATATCTATATAGTGGTGGTCATGGTGGAATTTATATGTGGGTATGATCTCTATATGGTCATGACAGTTGTCATTGTGACCGATATAGGATGATACCTTGGTTCATCAACTTATTCATTCAATACAAGTTCAAGTTTATGTTTTGAGAACAGAGCGAGTTAGGTAGTTTATCTGGGGTGGATTCCTCCTAAAGAATAATAGGTGGTGCGTAATGGCCAAATACAACCAAATATATCATGCGTGTATTTATGTTCAATATCTAACTACAAGATGGCACAACTCGAGCAGGGATAGACAATTCAAAAGGTAATCTGAGCTGTCGTCCATAGTGAACCGAGTAGTTCCGTGTGTTTGGGTGCTCGTGAAATGGATCACAGGTACACCAGGGATAACAGGCTGATGAAACCCAAGAGATCAGATCGAAAGTTTCATTTGGAACCTCGATGTCGACTCATCACCTCCTAGGGAGGAGGATAGTCCCAAGGGTTCGGTTGTTCGCCAATTGAAAATAGTGGAACATGAGTTGGGTTTAGAACGTCATGAAACAGTTTGGTTCTTATCTACCATGGGGTCATGAGAATGGAAAGGTACAAGCCCTAGTACTATAGGACTGTAATTGAGCATGAGGATAACCCAATGCGAGCCAGAACCCGAGTGGCGGTATACGGTGCAACTATGTTGTTGGTATCATCTCTATTGGTGGTGGTCATTGGTGGATGGATCTTAGAACGCCACTTAGAATCATTCTCGAACTTGGTATAAGAACAGTACCCGAGCAGATAAGCGAGATGTAAACCATCCCTTTTAGAACTCGATCTTGCTCACCTGCAGCGGAGATCGGGGATCTATCATGGAGAAAGTGTATTCATACTAATCAGACAACTAGCTAATAGTTAGCTCGGAGCTCATGGTCCACCACCCCACTCAGGTACTCGAGTCGAACCACCACGTACACCACCATATTACACCATATCCAATACAACTAACAGGAAAAACGCAGATGATTAGGATGGACAACGGCACTGTAACCATAGGAACTAGTCAAGAACGCATCAGAGTCATGGTCTGGTCGACCTTGGGGTTAATGGATCTGCCAAACTGAAGGGAGTAGGTTGTTTCGGGATCATCGGTATAATCTAGCCAGGTACTATTCTATATAGTCTATAGGCATACCACTATATGCACCACTATATTCACCTTTTTTGGTGCCTATAGTGGTGCCTATAGTGGTCCGGCTATAATATACCGACGCCTCATATAAAAGTCGATGGTTCGGGGGTTTGATGGTGGATATGGTGGTGCTGGAATTGGAGTTGGAGGTACTATACTAGACTATTAGTTGTATTAGTATGACTATGATTGGCTGGTGGCATGGCATTTTCATGGTTGGGTTGAGGGTGGTCAGTTTAGAAGAGAATTTTGGTCGAAAACTATATATAAATGTACCCGTGGTGTGGACGAATGTCATGAAAGGTCGGATATCAGGGTTGTTGAGATGTCAGAAATGATATAATAGACTATCTAGGAGTGGATCCAGGTACTCTTATATAACTATATATAAGAGTACCATAGAATAATAATAGGTCAGTTGGAGGTGGTGCTCGGGGAGACCTTGGCTTACAGGAACTCATCTATGGAATTGGACCGAGCGGAAAGGGAAAGCAGCGCTTTGATGTCCAAAAGAGTCATGTTACCCCCCCTTCCCAATATTTTCCACCTTCGCCACCAATGTTGTTTGAGTGAGTATACTCAAGTCCAATCTCCGCATCTCTAGCATACTACTACTAGTCTAGTATAGTGGTGCGTTCATGCTTTCCGAATGGTTTCTGCTGGACACTTCCCCATACACCAGTACTATATATATAAGAATACATGAGCATCTCTCAGGTGGTTTAGTGGAATGGTGTTACTGATTGTGATTTAGTGCATCTTTCTCTCTTTAGATCCCACTCTCTCGAACGCCACTACCAAATCACAAATTTCATTGTCATATAGCATGATCCAGACTATATAGAGTTAGTACTTATGAAAAAGAATGAAAATACCCTAGGTATGTTACCATAAGGTTTGAGTATTGAGATAGGAGGTACGGTGAGGTTCTTGAGGCCAACCACTAATGGAAAAATGGCCTTCCAACTAGTGGAACCCAAAAACTTGATTCCTTACCCCACTAGGTAATTATATATATTAAATACTTTTCTTACTATATCACAAATCACAAATCAAAAATTGGTACAATTGAAGACATCTCATGAAAATATATATATGTATCAGGGCATTCAGTGATGGGAATAGCCAAACAACTCGACTTTGGTACTTGAACGACGACCTTCACCCTACTATATAGAGTAAGGAGTGGTTCAATAAACACATGGACCATTACTCAGTACTCTACTCTAATAGTGTTGAATCACATACTAGATATCAGATCTCTGGTGAGGATTGGGGGTTTGAATATCAGTATAATATAGGTAGTAGACATGAATGCCTGGACACTGGTTGTGGTATTGGGAAAGAATGGAATGGGGCTGGTGCTACCTTAACCGGGCGGACTCCCCTCTTATCTATTCTAATAAAGTGTGATTTCACCATGTATCCATTTTTTACTTTTGGAATATGGTCCAGTAGAAAAGCCGTAAGTAGTGGTGTTGTGATTGAGATGGTAGTTAGGGGTTGTGGTTTGGAGTGGGTGGATCCTTAGTACTCTTCTAATAGTGTGAATACCTTAAAATTCCAGGGTCATGACATCCACCCCATTGGAGTGTAGTCAGACCTGGGAATGGATATATAGTATGTCGAGAGTACTAGGCATAACCAGATGAATTGTGTCCAATAGGCGAAGAGTTGAGGATCATAAACCAATTAGCTTCCTTCTTACCTATCCTTTCGAGGCCATGTATTTAGTTTGTTCCCCGAAAGGGATAAGGTCTCACTGGTTTAAATATCCTATTCCTCAAGAAGGATCAGATCAAGCAGAGGGGCATCCCTAGTCAAATAATGGGACCTATCAATAGAAGTCAGAGCAAGCACTCTTTGTCCATGACCACTTTAGTACATAAACTCTTATGTAATAAAATTGGTGGTTCTTGTATTATTAAAATAATGGCATCTCTAGTTGAGTTCATTCACAAAATAAGGATCAACTTCACATCTTAGTCCACACCAAATTGTGTAATAAAGGTTTTTATTCCTCCATCAATAGGGATAAAAACCACTGCTTGTGCGGTTGGTAGTTGAAAATGGAATAATAGGCATTTCTCTTTCCGTTTTAGAAATCATATACTTCTCCTTCCACTTTGACCCAATAGTCTCAGGGATTAGATTCGTGTCTATAACTTCAATGAATGCTAACCACGATTCACTTAATTATGAATAATCAGTTCAGTTCACTTCAACATCTTTCCTCGGCTATGACACATCGATCCTGAAAAGAAAGACCTAATCTTATTAGCAATGAAACAAAGAACTTTTCTGATTTTGGGCACAAAAGGGTGCTTTATTCCTCTGATCCCTATCACTTTGAATCCTCTTGTCTCACTTCTCGGAGTCTCGTATTACGTAATGGCCTTCCTAAAAACTGTTTATAAAGGGACTTGGCGAACGAGATCTTCCCGTGCTTTCGGAAGACCTTATTAGGACCAAACCAACCAACCGAAGGAGACAGACTATAAGGCTCATATCCCTTCATTTAAGAAAAATATTTTTCCTATCCTCTCTCATCTCACTCTATTACACATTCTCTCTAAAACCAGTAATAGAAAAAAATGTCTCTTGACTATCTGGTTCGTGCACGTTCGAGCCATTTGATAGCTTCGCTCTCCTCTTTCTTTCTTTGTTCTGGCTAATTTCTTGAACTTCTATACGCATTCCTTTAAGTGGATCCTCTTAAACTGGAATTGTTGCCCGAAAAAACTATTCATTCTATCCTTACCTCATTTTATGGGTAGTTTCGAGAGATTTCCCTATCTGAAGCACAAGGATACCCCATTGGTTGATACTTAATAAGATAAATAGGTTCCTAGAAAAAGTGCATCTGTCAAAACAAAAATAAGAGATGAAGCATCAGGTCCTGTATAAGATGCAGTAGAGAACAACACGTCAAAGAATCGTGCAAGCTACTTCACTTTCCATCAGATAGGCAAAGATTGATTTCATGTATACCATGATGAGAAAGCAATACAATATAGGCCAGCTTGGTAGTTGAACCCGTATATTATTCGTACTAATAAGAGGTATGTTCTGGAAAGAATACTCACTAGGTCCTCATTGGGATACATGAAGTATCCCAGTGAGTGTTTGGGACAATGGGAATGGAAGGGGTAACATGACCTGGAACACGTTGGGTGAACGGGTGCGTAACACATGGGCTTGAGCGCATCTGCCGAACAGTGTGGGAGCTATCAAAAAAGAAATAAATAATTTTTCACTATTTGAAGAGACTGAGTCGTAATAGGTAGTTGGTCAATGAATAGTGGGCCAAGACATTGATGTGTTGCTGGTATTGTCGGATGAGAATCCATACTGGGAATGAGAAGGACAGACTCTGGTTTGGGGAGGAAGCAGTGGGGAATCTTGGACAATGGTTTGATGACCGATCCAGCAATATAGTGTGAGTGAACAGACAGGATAGATACGCTTGTAAAGCTTGTTCAATTGACTAGGGTGATAGTGATCATGAAAGAATTGGGCTTAAAACCCTGGCCAACTCTGTGCCATCAGCCACGGTAAGACGGGGGGAGTGTTCTTCGGAATGAATGGACGTCAAGGGAAAGTGGGCAGTGGTTGAGTGGTGCGATTGTCTGTTTCCTGACTGGCTAGCGTAGGTTCAACACCAATGCCACTAGAGTCACCTGAGTAGAGTGGAGGTTCTCATTGGGGAGGGGTCAGATCCAGAGATCAAAGATGGAACACCAATGAAGTAAAGGCAGCTCTATTGGGAAACACGGACGTTGATTGGTTGCGACATCATGGGGAGAAAATGAGATTAGATACCCCATTAGTCTTAGTAGTAAACAATGAGTGTCATCCCTCCTGGTGGGGCTTGAGCATGCTTGGAACACTCTTCTTGGGAAGTACAGTCTGACCAAAAATCAAAGGAATTGACGGGGGCCAGATCAAGTAGTGGATCGTTTGGTTTAATTTGATACAATGTGCATCACCTTACCCGACCGAGTAGAAACAATCGCCCGTTGGTAGAAATAGAAGCAATGGGGCCTATGGGGTACTGTATGCTTTGGGCTCATGTTCACACTAGTGCTGCATGGTTTTTGTTAGCGCATCTTGTGAGATATCAATGGGTCATCCAATAACGAGCTCAATCCTACCTAGTACAGTGTTTTTGAGACATTCCAGTCATTCCAATGTCTCTATACGCTGGTACTGATATATATTTTTCAGTGACTAAACTGGTACTGATATATATTGTTAGGTACATCCAATCTTTCATGGCATAGGGGGTTCATGGTCATCTCCAAGTACACCTTGGAAGGTGTGCGCTCATTACTCTAATATAATATTATCTTCAACGTCAGTACTCTACTCTAATAGTGTTGGTATGATACAAAATCAATTGAGTAGCGGAGGAGTTGGTGGTGGACATTATATGCTAGAATAACCAACCTTTAAGCAATAGTGTAATGACATTGAAGAGATGGCATATTCATGGAGCTGTGGTTGAGTGGATTTGTCACTTTGGTGGGGGGGGGGGGGTTGAGTCATGGGTTTGAGTGTTAATCAATCTAGAATGCCACTCAAAAAGATAGAGGTGGGGGGGTGAATTCAAGTCTACATGGCCTGATGGTCGGGGTGAAACATGTGCTACGAATAGTGGTCCATGACACTGGGAAGCATGGCTAAATGGCTGATCCAACCCAGTTCAAAGGAAAAGAGGATACCTAAATAAATTGTTCGGATTGTTCTCTGCAATTAGGAACATGAAGTTGGAATCGCTAGTGATCACGAATCAGCATTCCATGGTGAATTTGTACCCTGACCATGTACACACTACCAGTCACACCCCTTTGCTGGTCATAGCCAGACGCATCAATTCACACCTTTGTCCCATTGCTCGATTCATGGTTCCATTAGTTCTTTATCCCTATCAATGACTCCCAAAGGATAGTGGGTGTTCGACCAATGTGTGTATGATGTGGTTCTCATGGTCTGGTTCGATTCATGCTATTTTCATGACCTTTTTCCCATTGGGTGAATTCGTAACAAGGTAGCCATAGGAGAACCTGTGGCTGGATTGGGTTGACTATACTACTACGATGCCATTGATTGGTGCTATATGGGTAATCCATGCATCTGTATATTCAGAACAATAGTTCAAACATTGGGGGGTATCCTAAACCTCCATAAAGGGATAATACTTATATATTATATTATATATAAGGGTTTAGAACCTGACCCTTTATAAAGAAAGGTTATACTGATATATCAAGGGTTTAGAACTCGGCTAATTCACCTTATTCGGTATTTGGTTCTACTTCATATATAAGGGTTTAGAACCTTGTAATTATATATATTGGTGGTTGAACCATGTGCATCTCATCATCGCGTCATGGAACCTCTATGATGGCATGCGACATTGGCACCACTCAGACCTCCCCAAACTACAACATATGGTTGAAGTACCAATAGGCCCATGGCATTCCATGATTGATGTGTTCTGGCCACCTTGAGGCCCACTACTCTGAAAGGGAATGCCACAGATGGTGAACTGACCTTGAATTTAAGCTAGATAGATTGGAACAACCCACGAACAAGCACACAGTTTTTTACTATGAAAATGAGACCTGAGGTATTGATGGTTTGGCATGATCGACCTAAATGTCCCGATCCCACATGGAACATTAATAGATTCCTGGTGGTTCAAGTCAAATGAGAGCATTGAGGCCATTGTGTACTGAGCTATTTGGGAGACATGGTGCTGGAGCCAATTATGCGGGAAAGAGGCATATGTGGTTCGATCAATGTATTCATCTGGGTTCATGGAAACGGGTTGAAGTGGCCTTCAAATCATCCATCCACAATCCTTCTAAATGTGACTGATTTTTGGCCTTCAAATATTATATGTAGCAATACCATGTTCCCTATATCAAGACAAAGGTAAATTTTTTGACCATGAGTGGCTCAATATTGAGTTACTCCCCCACCAATACCACTATGTACTACCCTATTCTTATTCTACGGTACTATTATATTATAGTTATAGAAGAGTACCTGATCATTGACAACTCAATCACAAGAGATTAAATAGCAACTGTCACACAGATGACCAATGGGGCTACTAGTGCACCGGGGCATATACTGGATTTGGGAGGGTCAGGATGGTCTTGGGGGTTGAATTTAAGGACTTTATATGTGGAATTTATATGAAAAATACCAATAAATTCATGTCAAGGATTTCAAAATGGTGACGTTGGCAGGGTCATATCAATGGTGCACCAACTTGCAGAGCTCATCGATTTGCTGACCTTTCAGGGTTCCAACCATGAGACAATTGTCAACTCAACCACAACTCATACTATGATGAGAGAGATGAGGTATTTCAATTGCCCCGATATCTCTTTCCAGGATACTACCACGACCACCATATCAAAGACAATGGGTGGGCATCCCCTTGGCTTCCAGCTACTCGACCAGTCCCTGCTCGAGTACAGTGTTGAACAGGTGCCAAACAAAGAGGTAGCGCGACACCAACTCAACTGCTCATATGACTACGTCTACTACCTATATTATAATGTGTAAACCAAGATAGTATAATAATAATATAAGTATTAGAGACAGTCTAATAATAATATAGTGGGATCACCAATAGTATACTCTTCGTGATGGTGGGGTCAGATGGATTGGGACAGCCGAAAAAGGTTGAGAGAGTTGATGGATTGGTTGGTGACCTTGTGTGTGGGTCCATGTGACTACTATTTCACCTATGCGCCTTCGGGATTGATGGGGTCGTACCAGTGGGAAGGAGAGCGGTTGGGACATCCACTCCATTCCCAATCGGAATTCTATTAGTTGAATGGAATCAAACATTGGATCACTATTCTATGACCGAATTGGCACCTTTCCTACTAATATGGTACAACTACTACGTTTAGTTTGGTATTTAGCATATAAAGTGGATTTCACTGATAGGGTTGAATGGGGTCTAATAGGTTCTAGGTTGTGTGAAGGAGAATGATCCTGGTACTCTTCTAATAGTGATTACACCACTCTATATAGTCTTGAATTGGAAGGAGTTCTCTGGGAAAATGGATCCACCTACCCCATCAATTCTAAATGGGGGTAGGAAATAGAGATGGTTCAAGTATAGTGACGAGCGGCTATGGTAGTTGTTATTAAAATGTTTGGAGTATTGGGGTTGGTACTCTAATGGAATCACTGACATGACTGATCTCAAGTACCAGGGCTTCAGTACTCTTCTAATTGTTCAGATATGGGGGAGCAGGCACTGGAGAGGTCCGAATTCCCAAGCACTAGAGATGACCACCAAACTCAATAGCACAAGGAAAATCCTTAATATATATAAATACCACCCTACTACACCAAAACGTGCCATGGGGAAAACCCCAGAGGTCGGGTTTGATTGCCAACACCATCCATCCCCAATGCCAATACCAATACCAAAGGGATAGGTAGGGAATATGCCTATTATTTTCTAATAGTAGGCTCCATTCTAGAAGGCACGAATTGTGAAACTCGATAATACTCTATCTATGTTCGTGGATATCCGAACACAGTCGAGACTGGTCAACTTGTTGGTTTGATGATGAGATAGCCACTGCTGAAACTACAATTTCAATATCTTCGACTCGACAGTATGGGGGATGGTACTGATATATATTGTCAGGACACTCAAATCGGAGTAGTGCTAGACCTAGTACTGATATATATTGCAGGTGTAATACATTGTTCGGAACCCAGATATACACAAACATAGTCTACATTCAAATAGAGCCACCACTCACCCCCTTTGACCCTACCCCATGCCATCTGGTATACTGATACTTATATATATTGAATACCAAGGTGATCTCAAAGTGGAAGGATGATGAAATTGGTACATGATAAGTATGGCCAACTCCAAAGACCGCCTGGTCATTCCTAGACAAAAATTTCACAGTGTGCTCTAAGATACTATCTAGATTATACGTTGGTATAATCTAGTTATGCTATATAGTAGGATACCTATATTATACTGAGGATACATGAAGTATCCCTTGATATAATCTAGCTAAGTACTCTTCTATATAGTATATAGTCACCACTATAGTGGTTCCTATAGTGGTGCCTATAATGGGACGACTATATTATACCTTCAACTACCTATATTATATCAAATCAAGGCTCAGGGATCAGTCTGGCAGTTCAGGATAAAGAGCACGCGTTCCTGAATCTGTCAAATCATCTAATGTCATTGAGCTGCTATTCGTCAACCAAGAGAACATCCCTCTTCTGATTTGGGAAGCCTGATGCTATAGATTTTGATATACATTTTGAAAAGCGTTTCATAGATAAGACAACTCAATAAATATAAGTACCATGGGCAGGCATAATCGATTCTACTACTTATATTATACCGAGTTGTTAGGAGGCTCAGAAAAGTTAACGGTGTCGGAAGAGATAAGGTAACAGTAGACATTCTAAAAGAACTTAGTCGATTAGTCGAGATGATGTATCCTAACCCTATTCGGTGCTACTTCATATATACGGGTTTAGAACTTAGCTGCTTCACCCTGTTCGGTTTATAAAGGTACTACTGATATATCAAGGGTTTATAACCTTTCTGATGTGCCTTATGTTTCCAAAAGGTCAGACTTTCCCCTTCCAGGGTGACCCCATTTGCTCGAGCCCTAATCGAGGAATGGAAATCTCATTTCGGCCTGGCCTTGTTTCTCATCTCTATCAGTATAATATAGAAAGTAGACTATTCATATTCAAATTTTTAGATGCCTTCTATCATTCAGTATATATATTTGGTTCTCAAGGTTCTCATGTTTCAATCCAGATTGTATTTCACCCTTGCGATAATAGGTATATGGGTCAATTTCTTGACGATATATCCAAAAGGAGATGTGTCCATGCGGTTTTCCTCTCTCACATAGAGCCAAACTTACTCTATGTGATGTTATGCGTGGGATAACATCCTTTTCCATTCCACTACTTTACATGT
Source organism: Viscum album (assembly GCA_963277665.1). NCBI lineage: Eukaryota > Viridiplantae > Streptophyta > Magnoliopsida > Santalales > Viscaceae > Viscum > Viscum album. Next base: position 1,038,815,129 of record OY728135.1, on the reverse strand, counting down.
TAGGTAGTCTTTGTCTTTGTCTTTGTGTCTTACACAATATATATAATTACCCTTGATGTTGCTCATCCGCTCAACATGGATCCCTATTCTTATTACTAGTTCCACCTTCTTAACATAGTTTTCATCTCTGGAATACCAACTTTCTATAGGGGAGGATTGAGCGGGTGAAACATTCTAAAGGTATGATTTAGTAGTAGACCCTTCCGTGTTTGAAACGGATTAAGAGGTGAGAAGAAACCTAATACTTATATATATTGTGAAAGGAGGTATGAAATCCTTAGCTCCACCATGTGTGAAGCATATGAGAACTGGGACAGCTACAATCCCTAGGAATTCCATAGCTATTAGATCTAACCCTAAAACATCCAAGGTACCTTTAAATGACTAGGAGCTCGCATGAACCCATATCCAACCTCAAGAGAACCAGAACTAGTTGTAAGAGAAAAATAAGTAGACCTTTTATCATTAGCTGGTGGGAAACTAAGAGAGAGTTCAGAAGGTTCTAAACCCTTTTATATTAAGTAGAACCTTTAGGGAGGGTCAGGATATACTCGATGAAATTATTAATATTCAATTATTAATGAAAATCACAACTACTGGTCTCCCATACCTCAATGATATAGTTCCTATGTTTTTTTGACAAAAATCAAACCACAGTGCCTACACATAGTAGGACCCCCATTTCAACTGCATATGAGGCATACCAGTCAAAGAAGAAGATAATGGTGCTTTGATGATACTGATGCTAATAACTCATGTGGATCTATTGGCCTTACAACACCAAACCATATGAATGTTTTTTATGAAACATCGGTATAATATAGGTATTATAATGCCCTTTAAACTAGAAATCTTACTGGGAATTGAGCACTAAACAGTTCCACCACTTCAACGACTATGTTATTCGTCTCTGAACATCATGTCCCAATAATCCAAACCAACCCCTCATGAGCCACAAGATTCAATTCTAGAACTCCCCTGTGCAATACACTGGAAGGAAGCGTGTACCCCTTGATGATACTGCTACCCCTCCTCACCCTTATTTCACCTTTCAAGACACCCCCAATATGTGTAATAGAGAGTTTAGTAGTTGTACCATCATTTCACAATAGTCATTGGAACCTAAAACAGATATAGACCATTCTGAAAATTTCCCACTCTTGAAATTTATATTGGAAAAGCAGCAGGCACTAGCACTGGATCATGGTAGTTTCGTGCTCAACCCCATGATATCACCACTTTCATTTCACCTTAGAAACCTCATTTCAACCACTAACCCTTGGTCCACAACATCGATCACATACCGAGCATGAGGTTTTCCATGTCCTCCTCAGTCAATCCAAACCCCATGAGTCATACAAAGTCACTGGTGTTTCGAATTGACCACAACCACCTATATCCCACGTTGTTCAATGGCCATGGAAGCTATCCAACCAGCAGCCCATGAACCCCAACTCTAGTCATTCTCGAAATTGTTGATCACAACCTGCTTACTTTGGCCTATCGGTTCGACCCCCAATTTCAATGCCATCAAATCCCCTGACTCCACTTTTCTATAACTAACTCTCCGAATAGATACGAATACAATCACAAATTCCCTATTCCTTACTGACTTCACCCCCAAAATTGTATTTCTCTATTCCCCCTCGAAGCACTTCAACTCCTTTGTCTTGGAATCTACCCGCTTGAATCAAAGAGAAATGCTTTCATTCATCCGAAATCTTGTCATTCAAACTTCTAGATATGGATTCAGTACTCTACTTTAATAGTGTAATCCAGTATGGTTATTCTCTAGGACTAGTTAGAGATTTTATTTTCTAGTTAGAGGGAGTGAGAAAGATTGACCCAATCTAAGGACTTGAAAGCTTCAACACAACAGATTAGGATTGAGAATTTAGCGGTAGGGGTCATTGCCTTGTTGGGTCAACCAATTGCATTACTTATTTTTTTAGGATCTGAAAAAGAATTCTAGTTGTGATGTACCTTTCTCCACTCTCCTCGTTTGTGTCATACTGGTGATCATTTCATTATCCCTATCAGTCGAGTTTATTCTATTTGTTCTAACAGAATGCTAACCTAAAATCACCCTTAGTGATTGGCCAATTCCAACAATATATATATAAATACCAGCTCAATGTAAAAAGAAGATAATTATAATGAAATAGGGGTGGAGAATCCTAAAAAATGATATAATAAAGAGTCCCTCTCAATTGGTAAATTGAGGTAGACCATCACTGTGAAAGGATAGTCCCAACTGCTCGGTTTCAAGTCTATAGAGTAGCATCAGGTACTCTATCTATATAGTGCTATTAGATTAGAGTCAGGTACTCTGTATATATAATCTGACCAACTCACGTAAGTCCAATACTTGAAGTCTACTCTTCCCACAAATGTCTACGAGATTGATGGAATTCCCCAGAGTCCTTTACTTAAAGGCATCAAGTGGATCCTTATATTATAAGAATATCTGAGATAATTGGGAGCCGATAGACAGAAGTAGGGATCCTTCCAATGTCGAGAGCCTCTATTCCATGCTTTCTCTAAGCTAGTTTGTGAGTTTTCCACCCTACTCACGATATTTGGTACATTATTGAAACCATTACCTATTCATTTAGATATTTAGCTTTAGATAGAATCAACCGATCAGATTTACTTCCTTTTATAGGGGGGATGTGTAATGAGTGATTTCGTGCATTACTCCATTATATTCTAATAGTTGAGCCTGCTAATCCGGCAGTAATAATATAGTCATATATGGCACCAAATCCACCATTGGAACTAGATAGTTTCTCCAAAGAAATGTGTGAACTAGAGAACTGCGCTCGTGAGATCTAATTATTTACTATACGAAAGGTTTGGGTCCTATTTTTTTGTTATTGGGTTGGTGGCGACATCGGCCAATAACACGACTCCAGAGGAAACTATAACGGGTTAATCGATGGTTACCAACTCACTACTGATAAGAGATTGAGGATCCAACTCACTCCCAGTGAAAGGTGGGCGGTATTCTTGAGGGCCCAAACCCATTGTGACACGACAAAGAATTGATGACTTAAATAATCAACAGTTCCAGACTATACAGAGTAGAGTTCATTACTTTATTCTATATAGTCTACTCTAATAGTCTATTTTTTCAGCTCGTGAGAAGTAAAATCTACTGGAGCATTTGGGTCGAATTTCCTAGGGGTAGTTTACAAAGCCGAATTAGGAGATATTGGGATTCTGGATGAATCCTTTCCATTAACTTTCCAGCTCTATATTTTCTCACTAACCACACTATTAGAGTAGAGTATTGAGCTACCTATGCTCAGAGTAGCAGTGGTCCACCTCGAACCTTCCTGTATAGATTGTTAATGGAAACCTAACTCTCGACACTATTAGAGTAAAGTACCAACCTTGTTCTGTATGATCTAGGAAGATTAGATGCTTTCACTTCCTAAACATCTCTTCACATCTCTCTGTCGAAGAAATCCATTAGCTTTATAACTTATAACCACTCTTTTCATAATCTGATGGATCATCCATGACCATGGAATGGGTGTGAGAGTTGCGAAAGTCTTAGTATGACGTCTTGATAGGGTTAACGGGGTCAATCAGAAATTTTGAACCTGGTACTGATATATATTTCCACTTCACTCCTAGATTTTTGACCCTACTACCTATATTATACCAAAGATAGAGCAATCAATCTCCATTGTTAATGCTATAGTCTTGAGCGCTAGCGCATGAAGGGGTGACTTCTTTTAGTATCTACTAAGAAAATTTCATATTATTCTTAATATAATGTCCCTGAATATAATATATTCTCTTAAGAAATCAAATAATCCTACAGAACTAAACTAGATAAATTTCCCTATGACTGTTAGTATAATATAGATAGTATAATTGCTTTGATGTACTCGAAGAGGTCTCAATGTATTTCTTATTTACTGGATGTAATGTAACAAGAAAATCACTTACACTCTCTAAATTCCTTCCTTTAGAACTAAAACTAGCTCTAGTTGAGTAGGACTTGAACCCTCAATGGCTGGACCGACAGGAAAGGAACCTGGTCACTCGCTCTAACCCATATTTTATAGAGTACTTCACTTCCTCCCTCTCTTAAACCCTGAAACTAGGTCTGTAACATAATCATACCTTAAAAAGGTATAAAATAAATCATAAGGACTCGAAGAGGGTAGAAAAGGACCTTTTCAACTATATAGGGTCATGTACTATAGATCTAACCCTTTCTAACCCTTAGATATAAAGTAGCCGAGACTCGAAGAGGGATGTTTTTTATAAAATGAGGTATGGATCTAAACTCTTATATATAAGTAGCACCTTTAGCGTATGGATATGTATGTAAAAAACCACCTATATGCATGGATCCTTTTACTGGATAGGTATCACTCTATTCCCAAATGTGGAAAATAAAGTCTTACCGACTACGTATAGACATTTTGTCTCTCAAGGAAATTGGAATCTATCTAGATATTATCAGCTATAGAACTTTAATGGTTGTGATGCTTATAAGCTATATAGCTAATTATATAGCTAGCTATAGAGAATCTAGACACAGGTATTCTAGCATATAAAGAATCCTAACTATTTTTAATGAAAATACTGTAAACTTTCTTAGTAGAACATCCAAATAGACACTATTTGAAGAGTACTGACTAGTTTAGTTGATCTGTTACAACATATTGGTCTTAGTATGAAGACAAACTATTTACGGATCAACCTAGATAAGCTATAGAGAATAGATACTATAAAGATCTAATCTCTCACTCTCCATATCCCTATAGTGCATTCCTTTTTCTAAAATACAAACTATTAGAAGAGTATTGACATTCAACTTGCATATATGCTATTTTATTAGAATATTATCCCAATATATTCAAGGTTCAGTTACTTTCCGTTCATTCAATCTATGTCTGTCTTGTGAAAGAAAGAGGAAATTTGGTAATTGATTTAGCATCTCCCAGCCTCTTTACTATCTATTTGCATTGCTAAACTCACATAGGGATGTTGGAGGACTTTAGAGATGAGATCTTGTGAGACCTCATCTGAATAGGTCTTGCTATGTCCTGTTGATTTGACTTGGAATGGGACTGGCTAACCCATGAACTCAGGTTCAAAATCATTATCATAGTGGTGCAGAACTCTGAATCGATCAATCAAATGGGAAAACTCTGATCCTCGGTCTGTGACTGACTCACCCATTAGTACCTCAACTTCTCAGACTTCCTAAGAGTCAAGATTGACATATAGTCATGTTGAATAGATGGATGATAAATACAGACAAAGAAGCATTACAGCGAAAGAATAACCAAAACCAAAGGGAGATGGAGCTTCTGAACTATTTAGAAGAGTATATATCACAATCTCTCTAATCTCCCCTGACTTAATGAACCCTGTTATGATAGAACCCCCCTCCATGCATATAAGAGAATGCTCAAAGTCAGACAGTAATTTTTGTTTTCCCTCAACCCGTGTCACCTTCATCCTTTTTCTCCTCCCCAATTCTTAATTTTTATTGGTTCCAAACCTTTGATGAAAAACTTAAGTGAAGGCCAAAAAAGTCCCTAACTACAGCTTCTCACTTCACCCAAGTCATCCCATTTATTTACTCTTTTAATAGTGGGACTAAAAGCAAATAAAAACGGAACAAACAAATCCCTTCACATAGACACTATAAAGCCGTTTCTTGTTGAGTCTTATCATTTATCTTTTTGTATTATTTACCCCAAAGACTTTATCTAATAAATATTAGATAGATTTTTGGTGGGTTTTTTACCAAAAAACAGAAGGTGGGACCCTTTAAACATAGGTATTCTAGCATATAAAGTCTCTTGTACTTAAATGTAGACTTCACACCAACCCAATCTCAATGAATATGGGAAGCGCCTATAAACTCAAATGGACATGCGTCCAGGTACTCTTCCTATATAGTTTAGAGTAGAGTTCTGATGATTACTTCCTCTCTAAAATTATTTCTTTCTTCTCTAATGAAATTGATAGTTTGATCGAGCCAGTACTCTTTTAACAATGTCTATTAGAAGAGTACTTCTTAGTGCTTGCACTGAAGCTACTGACTTGTTAGAGTTTAGTATAATATAGGTAAAAGACCTAATAGTCAGATTAGTACCATCTTGATTCTTACTTTTTGAAAGGATAAGAGTCTAGCCTAATATTTCTAGAATAATTGAACTATTGGAATGCTGATAAACTAGATACATTGTCAGTACTATACTCTAATAGTCGATCGATTATTTAAGTCACCAATTCCTACGCTTATGTTCAAGATTATGATTATATAATCCATCAATATATATCAATATAATTATCAGCATTCTTTACCCTCCCTGAAGGTTCTATAAGATCTGGCCCTCCCTTTTAGGGAGGTTCAGGAATTGACTTCACCTGCTTGGAGCAGTAAATGGAATGCAAAGTGAGTACCTGTTTCCGAGTGTATTTGTCCAAGAGTGATACATAAAATGGGTAATTTTCCTATATAGTAGTGACCCAACAATGTTTCAAGAGTACTTTTAGATTATAGTACTAATTATGAATCTCTATATATAAATATAAGAGCACTCGGTATAATATAGGTAGTAGAGCTTCAATTTTGAGGTAGTCCCCTTTCAACCTTGTGTGAGTCGCGCATCGCAATGTGTCCCACATCAAGATTGGAGTTCGGAAGCCCCATACCAGATTCCAATAGTCCCATATGAATATCTTCATGACCAAACTTGAGATTTTCAAACCCCTAACACCAACATCAACCTCCAACTGATCCGATCTCTTCCCACCACTCTGTATCGTGATGCCAGTAACAGTGGATGCCCAACCCCAGATCCCATGGTCCACCTATTAGAGTAGAGTATTGAGATACACTTTATATGATAGAATACATTCATATAAATTCCACCTTTCACTGAGTGTTTTCATGGTAGTAAAATAGACTATATTGGCTGAGTATAACATGGACTAATGAAACCACCGTATGACATGGCGACCCCCTCTCAGTGATATCAGACCTCAATAGCCAACTGATATGTCCTTAAACGCCTAGTTTCCTAGTGATTTCTCTAATGAAAAAGATCCCAAGTCATTTGATCTGGTTACCCCAGTACTATCCCATTTCCATACACCAATTGGATACTTGGAATCAATATTCAGATAGATAGACTACACTAGTGAAAAACCCATGGATGAATTCATCTTGAAAGTGGAACACCATGTCTATCTCTTTTAATAGTAAGGTCATTACCGATTTTCATAGGTGAAACCATAATTTTCAAATGCATATCAACCCCCAAACTCCAACTAGGATCATATATATATAGTATGTCGAGAGTACAAGGCATAACCTGATGAATTGTGTACCATAGGTGAATGCATCTAGTTGGGACATTGGAATTAGATCTAGAAAACTTGTGCCTAAATCGCTTCCCTCTAGTTGTTCCTACCACATCACCCTTAAAAGAGTCACCTCTTCCGCTCAATTCAACCTCACTTCCATCCATCTACTACTAGTCTGGTATAGACCTATATTATAAGAATACCTGTCCCTACTGCTAGAAACACCAACCTCCCCCGACAGGTACTCTGTCTATATAGTCCGGATTCTGAGCATCGTTTGTCCCCACAACCTCCCAGCAATTCCCATGGCAGCTGCTCTACTACATATATTATACTGAATTGAGTGGGAAGGCATTCCAATGCCAAACATGCGATTTCCCAACCTCACTATTAGAGTAGAGTACTGAACTAAGCACACCATCCCTGAATGAATAGGAGTGCATTTCTGAGACTATTAGAGTAGAGTAATACTTCTCTAATATTTCTTTTTTTACCCTCTTGACCCATAACAGAGTGGGACTTGGTAATTCTCAGGGATACTTCATGTATCCCTCAAGTAATCTAGCCAGGTACTCTTCTATATAGTCTATAGGCACCACTATAGTGGTACCTATAATGGTCTGACTATATTATACCGAGATTATTCTTTCTTTCTCTTTTCCGCCAACCACCAACATCTCTATGACAATAAAAGGCATAACGCCCTCTATTACAATGAAAATAAAAACCTTTTTGAACACAACTGTAACTCTCTATTGATGAATCCATCCCAGGTACTTTGTCTATATAGTATAGAAGATTTCCATCGTGTCCACACCAACACAAGGAGCCCAGGAACCCGGTGAAAGGAATATATAGAAGAGTACCTTACTCTACACTAATAATATCGACACTGATATAGGAGGATACTGTCCACCCCCATTGGGAACCCACCGACTCAGTGCATCTTCCCTAGTGACCAATCCAGAAGTGAACAACCCATGTTAGGTGCCATTCGATTCCTCCAGTGGATATGGCCATCATACCCACCATAGCTATTTGGAATAGATCATGGACGTTGAAAACCCAATCACATAGGTCCATTGTGTTTGGAGGGTTATGGTTCTAAAATATCTGACCCTAAATGGTCATATCTACGGTACTTGATGCAATATAGTTGACCCTAAGGTGTCATATCTTTTATAACCTTTTTCCACCTTTGAGCTTATCATTATCCTTTGGACGCTAAATCTTCCTTAAAGGAATTATTGTGAAGTCTAGTATGGACATAATAGAGTGTATTCCATTTTCCTCATCATTATATTTGAATCGATAGGACTCACCCATCATCCCTTTACGCAAAATGATTACAAGAAACGATATTGTAAACGTCGAAGCTGAACCGATTTTTTTCGTATTCTAGTAACGCTTGTGTAGAAGGTTCCCCTGAAGGGATCGTCTTAATGAGAATATCCATTTTGAATGATTGAGTGCGTGTATCAATCAATGTTCTACGATACGTTAGGCTCTATTGGAATAAATCACCCTGCAGAATCACCATAGTCAAGGACATCCTCATTGGGCATTTGACTAAAAAGTGTGTATGGTGAATTATACATTCTCCTTCTAATCCAACCCTGAAAGGTTGCAATGATTATTCCTTCCTCTATATCAGGTCTTGGTGGTCAGACTCATAGTTTGATAAACCTCTATCTAATTGGGTTCGGTTCCTGTTGGTACTCTCTAGCTTTTGTGGAAGTTCCAAGCACTACAAGGGGTATATTACCTTTTTTATGAATGATCGGTGGATTACCATCAAGGTTGTTTGGGAATTGATTAGGGTCTTCTTCCAGGATGCAGATATCTAAGGGATTACCAAAATTTTCATCCACTTAGAATTGGAAGCCGTTGGTGAATCGTATCCTGAGCACATGAGATTGCTTATGGAAGATGATACTTCTTTGAGTTCGCGATCAACCATAAAGAAATAGTTTCTCCAACATTATATTACGGTCAAAGCATAGGCAACAAGACAACCATTCAACAAGAAGATAGATATGCTCAAGATCTTCTAACTTGTATTTATCTGGTTAACCCTATCTATCTAAATAAGATAGAAATTTTTCTCCTAGGTTCTTCTGACTATCTCGAAGTGACATAAGATCTCCATATATATTTTTAAAGCTTGTATAGTAGTTTACAGCTCAATATCACAATATGGGATTGCTATATATCTCGTACCAACTTTCACATTGTTTAAGATTTGAGATGATGATGTTAGACGTTCTCGTCTCTATGAGTTGGCCTTCCTCGTTAGGGGAGATTGTACTAACATTAGTAACGCTCTTCTTCCTTAGCTTAAGAGAGATCCTTTGACTAGGATCAGTGGCTATATCATAGATTTAATCCAATGAAAACTCACTTGAGACAAATATTTGGCCACCCTACTGCACAAGGTATCTACAAATAGATGCCCAGCTCTTAGTTCCTTATCCCTATCAGTCATCGAGCCCCAGTCAGAGAAGACACGCCTTATTCTATTCACTATTATATTATAATAGTTGAGTTTTTTGACACATCACAGTTAAGGTTCTAAAAGAACTTACACATATTAGGTTAAGGATTCCGACGTGAAGGTTCGTGCTACTAATTCCACTCAAAACAGCAATAACTAGACAGTTGAATAATTTCTTAATACGGGTTGTCACAAACTCAGGATACAATTCATTTACTTCCATAATAATCAGTGTTACAAGCATATATTGATGAACAGTAGAATTATTATACATCATATTACTAGAGTCCATATTGACTTTATTCATTTTATCATACGGAACAATCTTCTCACTCAATAGGATGTCAAACACTAGAGGGATACCTAGGAAATATATGGGAGAGGCTATAGTTGCAATGATAATCAAACAAGTGAGCATGGGGAACACGAGTGGGATTTTCGCGACGTATCTTATCTTATATAATGAATCTGGTGGTGGAGATGTCGTAGAACACCTAGAAGTCACTGGATATTGTTGATCAGTGCTTGATTCAGTCCATGTGGGAGCGAGAGTATCACCTTGAGGTTGATGTTGAAATCCAGATTGGACTATTGTTGGTGCTACTGAACTTTGAGTGGGAAGCTGAGGTGGGACCAGAATAGTCTCTGAATGATGATTAATAACATATTCCTTCCTCTATAGAGGTTAGAAATCATCTATTATCTTCTGGGTGAAAAAGAACCAAGTTTCATCAAAAGCCACATGTTATGATGTGATATAAGAATCTTTCCATTTTCTGGATTAAGGCATCTATAACCCTCTTGATCTATGTTGTAACTAACAAATATACATATAGTGAGTTTAAAATGTGTTTGAGGAGCCAACATGAGTATAACATAAACATCCAAATATGCTGATACGAAATATGATCTGAAAGAGAGTCAACATTCTTCTTCTCATTTAACTATATATGGTCAAGTACCTTAGATCTGACCCTTTCTAAAGGGTGAGAAGCTAGGAATAAAACAAAGACTCCCAATTGGGGTGCTACGTTCATCCTGACACTAGGGCATAGTTGATGGCAGTCTGAAGATAGAGGAATGTGCGGGTGAGAGGATAGACTAATTACAAGGTCTTGGAATTCTGGATTAACTCCTATCTTGATTTTATGGTAGAATCAACTCCTTCTTCCATGCATGTAATGCTACTAAATGTCACACCAGCATAGACCTTCCACTTTCCAGTGAAAAATTTCCACTATCCAGTGAGACCTTTGACACCTGGTTGCGCGAGTGCAAGACCTTGGGACACTATCTTATGAGAATACATGACTTATACACTTCCAAAGTTATTGGTGGGGGTTTGATGTGGAAAACCGAGTTCTAAGAGATCTTACACCTTAGGGTGAACTATATAGGGTCAAGTACCGTAGATATGACCCTTTCTAAGTGTAAGGATTGGAAGTAGTTCAAGAGGTGAGATAATGAGGGGAACTTCCCAATCTTTCACTTGAGGTTTGGGAGAAAAACTTCCTATTCAAAAAAATTATTTGGTGGTCATTACTCTATTAATATTATCCCAGAAGAGGTGCTACTTTGAGCCTCATGCCAAGGTTCTAAAAGATATGACACCTTAGGGTAATGGGAAGTAGTTGCTCATCCCATAAACCTCTTATGATTCCTGAGCCTTCAGAAAGGATCTACTGATATATAAAGGGTTTACAAATCAGCTACATAAACCTATTCAGTTATGTGCTACTGATATATTATATTTAAGGATTTTTAACCTTGAAACCACCATGGTTTGTCTCTCTATGTTGACTCATTCGATGGGAATTTTTAGGTCCAATGACCCTCAAGTGTTCCGAACCTGTCACCATCAATCACATTCATCACATCCTGTCAGTACTCTAATCTAATAGTATCATACCTCCAAACTATTAGAGTAGAGTATTGAAGAACCACCTTCGTATTCCCTCCTCGTTGAGTATGGTGTTTCAGAGAACGTGCAGAACCCATCCTGTAATTTTCCAATAATTTCACTCACCCTTGAAGTCACTATGTCATCAAGTTGGTATAATATAGATAGTGGACATCGATGAGAGTTGGTGGTACTATTAGAGTAGAGTAATCACTATTAGAAGAGTACAGAGAGTAGCAACCTTGAACTGGTCCATGATCGGTATAATATAGGTAGTAGAGTTCTTATCATCATAGTCGGTAAAATATAGGTAGTAGAGGTGGTAGTGATCCTTTCAATGAGAAAGAATAATACAACCTTGAGTATCAGATCATTCACTGAAGCATTGTACCTAGATATCGAGCTATCCATTTTCCAAGTACTCTCCTCTATATAGTTAGGTAGCTTCCACCAGTGAGTTGTAAAGTCGACCAGTTGAACAAATAAGACCTTTCCTACTATATTATATCTACCTAGTCGATCAATGAAGTGATTTTATATAATAAGTGATCGACTTATTTCTTTACCTCGAGTGTGAACCCAATAAGCTCTTCCGGATTGAAATTCCAACCATCTCTGAGGGGGTTTGTGATTGTTATCTCATATTGCGTTATTCGATCAACTGGCACTCGATCAAATAAAATGTTGACTACTGCATATAGTACCAGTATTTGTTGTTCTAGAGCCAGTGGATGATTTAGTATTTGTTTTGGAACATCTTTAAGTCAGGCACCTCGATTGGGAATAGCCTGAGTCGATTCATCCAGGTCTGAACCAAATTGAGAAAGGGATGCCAATTCTCGATATTATGCCAATTCAAGTTTTGAAGCACCACATACTTGTTTCATAGATTTCACCTAAGTGGATGAGCCAACTGGACTGACCGATAAACCAATGTTGATTTATGGGAGCATACCTTGATAAAAGAGCTCCGTGTCCAAACAGATTTATCCATCAGTAATTGGGATCACATTGATGATAATATAGGCTTAGACTTCTCCAACTACTGTTTCTATAATGGGAAGGTCAGGCAAGGTACCTGCACTAGTTTTGTCTGATTGTTTAGCTGCTCATTCAAATATACGAGAATGTAAATAGAAAACATCACCTAGGAATGCCTCATGGCCTGGTGGTCAGCATAACAAAAATTCCATTTGTCGATACGCCACTGCCTATTTTTAAAGATCATCATATATGATCATAGAATCCATTCCATGATCGTGGAAATATTCCCCCATTTCACACCCAGAATACGGTCCAAGAAATTGAATTGGAGAAAGTTCTGAAGTGGTAGCAGCCACTAGAATGGAATACCCCATACTGGAAGCTTCAGAGAGTAATTGAACAACTTGTGTAGCCATTGATTGTTTCTGTCCTATAGCTACATAGACACAATAGAGATTGTCCCATACCCAAGTGGTGTCATTTAATTTCTTTTAGTCAATCATGGTATCGACACCAATGCTGGTTTTCCCGTTTGTTAGTCCCCAATGATGAGTTCGTGTTGCCCACGACCGAAAGGCATTAGGATATCCATCGCTTTGAGACCAGTCTTCATTGGCTCATGAACTGATTGACGTTCGATAATGCCCGAACCTTTCAGTTTGACACGTCTAGTATCATATTCCCAGTGTTCGGTTGAGGTATTGTCAATTTTAACACCCAAAGTGTCGAAAACATGACCCAGTTAGCACATCCCCAAGGGAACATCCACTATCAAACTAGTGCACATGACCTGATCTGATTTTTTCATGGTGTTATCTAATCCCAACACCACTATACAGACAAGCTCGAGATCTAGATTCAACACTATGCCTTTCACACCACTATAAAACTAGACTATTTCACCACATTTCAATTGATGCAACTCAGATACACATGTAATGCCATCCCCATAGGCCAAGACTAGCCCGTTTGTTTCCACCATTTAGGTACTCTAGTGAGGGGAGGTCAAGTTTCTTTATCAGTGCTTCATAAATAGAATTTTCTACTTCACCTTGATTATGAGACCAAAAAATGGCTCAAATGGACTATTTTTTCTAACCCTAGGAGGTGACACTTCATATATAAAGACCCTATTGAGTTTATAACCCTTAGATATCAGTAGTAGATACTGATATATAAGGTTTTAGAACCTAATATTATGAGCGTGAAGATGATTCTTTAGAAATAATTTTGATGTGTGCCATTGTGATCATGGTATAGGTCCCACTTTGTAAAAGAATCGACAGATACTAAGATGTATTCATGTCTGATTGGCCACATTTGGGTTACCACCTTCCTATGATACCTAAGAAATATACTGCAAAGGTCCATGGTGTGGTTTGGTTATGAATCTCCGCCTTTACTCATCAATACAGTAAGGGATCAAATTCACATGCACATGGAACTTGTGGCATCTCTAAATAAAATGGATGAAATCCCTACAGTAATGAAAACATCTTGGAAGTGGATATCTTCCACATGCTCTTAGAACTGACAAAGAACGACACATACTGGAATGATTTGTCTTATGGGTCACCGCTATTGATATCCATTTCATTTACTAACTTGTACTAGTACATTCCATGCACCACTTTCAAAAAACTATTTTCCATGGTATATTCAAATTACTAACTAGATAAAGGAGGGGAAACATCTCTCCAGCCCCAATTGAGTCCCTATCCCTTCCCAATGTCGCTTCCTTTAATTTTAATTAATGAGGAATGAAGGTGCATGCAAGAGACAAGCAATCTTCTAATATTGTCCCATATTTTGGCATGATCCCTAGTACATTGACCTCTCATAGACCTCAAAATATAGTTTTTGGATTCAGTACTCTTCCAATAGTGGGTATACTACTTTTTAGGTTCATAGAAATGAACAAATATGTATATATTCTCAATAAGGGAGGAACTAGACCTCTTCCTTGGAAGACCTTGTATTGCTAAAGAAAAAGGCCTATGATGATGAATGATCATACCATAGATCGAGGATGAGTTGGTGGCCAATGAGAACCCCTTCCAATTCAAGACTATATAGATTAGATTACTCACTATTAGAAGATTACCAGGATCATCCTCTATCACACAACCTGGCACCTATCGTACCCCATTCAACCCTATAGGTGAAATAACCTTTATATGATAAATACTAATACAAACGTAGTAGTGGTACCATCTCAGTAGGAAGGGTTCCAATTCGGTCGTAGAAAAGTGATCAAATGTTGGAATCCATTAAACTGCTGTAATTTCAATTGGGAATGGATTGGATGTCCCAAAAACTCTCCTTCCCACTGGTACGACCCCATCAATCACGAAGGCCCTTAGGTGAAATAGCAGTCACATGGACCCACGCGCAAGGTCACCAACCAATCCATCAACTCTATCAAAATTTTTCTTCTATCCCGAGCCATCTGACCCCACCATCATGAATATTATACTACTGGTGATCCCACTATATTATAATTATACTATCTCTACTACCTATATTAGTATTAGACTGTCTCTGTGCACATAGTATTATATAGGTAATAGACATAGTCGTATGAGCAGTTGAGTTGGCGTCACACTACCACTTTTTTTGAAACCTGTTCAACACCATACTCGAGTAGGGACTCGTCGAGCAGCTGGCAGCAAAGGGGATGCCCACCCATTTTCATTGATATGGTGTTCATGGGCGCATCTTGGATAGAGATATTGGAGAAGTTAAAATACCTCATCTATCTCATCATAGTACGAGTTGAGGTCGAGTTGACAGTTGGCTCGTGGTCGAAACACTGAAAGGTCAGAAAATCGTTGCGCTCCACAAGTAGGTGCACCATTGAAACAACCCTACCAAAGTCACCATTTTGAAATACTTGACATGACTTTATTGGTCTTTATCATATAAAGTCCACTTATAAAGTCCTCCACTTCAACCCTAAAGACCATCCTGACCCTCTCAACTCCAATATATGCCCCAGTGCACTAGTGGCCCCATTGGTCATCAGTGTGATCATTTCCATTTCATCTCTTGTGATTGAGTTGTCATTTATTAGGTAATATCCTATAAATATAATATAAGAGTACCATAAAATTAGAATAGGGTAGTATGTGGTGGTATTGGTGGTGGCGTACCTCAATATTGAGCCACTCATGGAAAAAACATCACATGTTTTCTTGATATGGGGCACATGGTATTACTATGTATAAGAAACGAAGGCCAAAAATCAGTCACGTTCAGAAGGATAGTGGATGGATGATCCGAAGGCCACTTCAACCCGATGCCATGCGCCTAAATGAATACATCGATCGAATCCCATATGCCTCTTTCCCGTGTAATTGGCTCTGACACCATGTCTCTTGAACAACTCAGTACATAATGTCCCCAATGCTCTCATTCAAATTGAACCACCAGGAATCGAGTAGCATTCCATGTGGGATCGGGGTAGCGAGGTAGATCGTGCCAAACCATCAATACCCCAGGTATCATTTTCATAGTCAACTACCTTGCACCTGTTCGCGGGCTGTGCCCATATAGCTAGCTTCGATTCAAGGTCAATTTTCCATCTGGTGCGTACCCTTTTGGAGTAGTGGGCCTCAAAGTGGCCAGAACACATCGATCGTATAATTCCATGGGCCTCTCGGTACTTCAACCTTATGTTGAAGTCTGGGGAGGTCCGATTGGTTCCAATGTCACATTCCATCATAGAGGTGCCATGATGCGATGCCAAGCTGCATACGGTTGAACCACAAATATATATTAGTACAATGTTCTAAACCCTTATATATGAAGTAGCACTGAATACCGAATAGGGTGAAATAGCCGAGTTCTAAAACCTTGATATATTAGTAGCACCTTTCTTTAGAAAGGGTCAGGTTCTAAACCCTTATATATAATATAATATATATAAGTATAAGCCCTTTAGGGAGGGTCGGGATGCCATGCCCCAATGTTTTAACTAATGTTACGAATATACAGATGCATTGATTCCCCATATAGCGCCGATCGGTGGCATCGTAGTAGTATAGTGAACCCAATCCAACCACAGGTTCCACTACAGCTACCTTGTTACGACTTCACCCCATGGGAAAATGTTCATGGAAATAGCATGAATTGAACTAGACCATGAGCACCAAAACATACACGAACTGGACGAACACCAGCTATCCTTTGGGAGTCACTGATAGGGATAATGAACTAATAGAACCATGAATTGAGAAATGGGATGGAGGTGTGAATCGATACGTCGGGCTACGACCAGAAAAGGGGTGTGACAGGCAATGTGTACAGGGCCAGGGTACAGATTCACCGCGGCATGCTGATCAGTGATCACTAGTGATTCCAACTTCATGTTCCCGATTACAGAGAACAATCTAAACAATTGATTATGGTATCCCCTTTTACTTTGAACTGGGTTGGATTAGTCGTTCATCTATGCTTCCAATTGTCATGGACCACTACTAGTAGCACGTGTGTCACCCCGAACATCAGGATATGCGGACTTGACTTCAACCCACCACCTTCATCTTTTCGAGTGGCAGTCTAGAGTGATTAGCACGCTAACCCATGACTCAGTCCCCCCCACCGAAGTTCCAATCAACTCAACCACAACTACATGAATAGTACAAATCTTCTAGGTCATTCCACTATTTCTTGAAGGTTGAGTATTCTAGAATATAAATCCCACCACCAACTTTTCTATTACTCAATTGATTCTGTATCATACCAACACTCTTAGAGTATAGTACTGATGCTGAAGAGACTATTAGAGTAGAGTATTGAGCACACACATTCCAAGGTATACTTGGCGATGACCATGAACCCCATATGCCATGAAAGAGTGGATGGTCTTGACAATATATACCATTACGAGTTTTAGACGTTGAACAATATATATTAGTACCAACGTATAGATACATTGGAATGATTGGAATGTCTCAAAAGAACTGTTCTAGATAGGATTGATCTAGTTATTGGATGAACCATTGCTATCTCATGAGACGCGCTGACGACATCCATGCAACACTGGTGTGAACATGAGTCCGAAGTAGCCAGTACCCTATTGTCCTCATTGATTCTGTTTCTGCCAAGGGGTGATAATTCCTACTTGGGCGAGTAAGGTGATGCATGTTGTATTGAATTAAACCACATGCTCCACCACTTGATCTGGCACCCATCAATTCCTTTGAGTTTCGGTCTGACCGTACTTCCTAGGCAGAGCGTTCCAAGCATGCTCGAGCCCCACCAGGTGTGATGACACTCATCATTTACTATTAGGACTAATGGGGTATCTAATCCCATTATCTCCCCATGATGTCACAACCGGTCATCATCCATGCTGCCCAATAGAGCCACCTTTACTTCATTGGTATTCCATCTTCAATATCTAGATTTTACCCCTACCCAACGAGACATTACACGCTACTCGGGTGACTCTGGTGGCATTGGTATTAAACCTAGCCTATCCAGTCAGGCAACAGATAAGCCCACTACTTGACCACTGCCCACTTGCACTTGACACCCAGTCATTCTGAAGAACAATTTCCCCCCATCTTACCGCAACTGCTGGCATGGAGTTGGCCGAGGCTTCAAACCTAGTTATGTAATGATTGTTATCACCCCAGTCGATTGAACAAGATTTACAAGCATATCTCGTCCGTTGGTTCACTCATGCTATATTTCTAGATCGGTCGTCAAACCATTGTCCAATATTCCCCACTACTTTTTCCCCAAACTAGAGTCTGTCCTTCTCATTCTCAGTGTGGATTCTCATCTGACAATACCAGCAATGCATCAATGGCTTATCCCACTATTCACTAACCAACTACCTAATACGACGCATGCTCCTCAAATAGTGAAAACATATTTATTGTTTTTATTCTATATCCCACTTTGTTCGGAAGATACGTTCAAGCCCACGTGTTACGCACCCGTTCGCCCAACGTGTTCTAGGTCACGTTCTCGCTTCCATCCCTATTGTCCCAAGAACTCACTGGGATACTTCATGTATCCCAGTGAGGACCAGGTGAGTCTTATGGCCAGGACATACCTCCGATTAGTATGAATAATCTATGGGTTCAGTTAATGTTTTACTTACATGTGTTAAGCATATCTCTAGCATTCCTTCTAATCCAAGATCACCCTCATGATTTAACTATGTAGTAGGGTGTGCTCCTGAGTCACCAATCGAGTATCGAGTAGGCTATTGGAGTTTATGGTTGCATTTTCCTTTCTATTTTTCTTGCGACTTTCACATCAGTTCCCCATTCCTTCCCATACTCCAAGACCCACTGTCCATCTGCCTTGGCCCCAAGACCTTTCAGAGGATTCAAAATGGGTATACTAAGAAGACCTACAAAATCAGTCAGCCTGAAAACCTCATTCAATGGGCCTGCTAAAAATTCTTGCTATGCACTATCCTATCCCTAGACCTATCGATACTTCAACCTATGGTGTTGACCCCGTGACTTCATTGACTTCATGGACTTTTTGGTACTTCAACCAATGGTTCTGCTCGGTACTTCAACCTATGGTGGTGATTTGGTCTTCCAATCTATCCAACACTGTTATATTAGAGTACTGAGAAAGAGAAGAGGGAATGTATCCACTAAACATCTTCAATCTACCTCCTCCCATGACTCATGACTCAAGAATCCGTTCACCTCTTCTTTTCTTCAAGAAGATCACTTTCATTCACTATTAGAGTAGATTACTGAATTTCATGAGAGTCTATATGTGCCTTTTCACCTAGATTAACTTATGAGACCTGATGCTTCTATTTCTAGAAAGCCGGCTTTGACCCTTCCATAGTCCCCAGTCTCTTTCTTTTCTTTTATTTTCTATCTTTATTTACAGTATCTAGTCTTGTCATAGTCAACCCCATCATTTGTATGAATCAAAGTTAAATATCTTAGAGATGGGGGTGATTCTTGATCTTGAATAGGAATTCTACAACGATAGATAGTTTTAAAAATGACACTGATTCGGAAACCACTACTAGGGACTACAAGAGAAATAGAAGAGGTACCTGGATAATATACTGAGTCCAAAGTTGAAAAAAAATGAAATAGGTACATGAAGCACAAAAAATAAATTTCGATTCGTCAAGCTTAGTCCTACTATCACTAAAATCAGGAGATGATCAATAAGTACACGAGGAAGTAGTCTCGTCCTCTCTTATCCTTGTTAGGCCTACAACCACCAAGAGTAGGACCCTCTTCATGCGGATCAGTCTAATTGGCCTTTCCTTCCTTCTTCTGAAAATGGTGTAGTAGCATTAGCATAGAAGGGTGGTACCATAGGCTCACTTCTCTCCTCGGTCAAAAAACTGGAGTTGGGTGAGCGGACTGAGTCTTGAGCTCTCTTATGCATGCTAGAAACTCATTCATTTTCCCATCTGAACCCTTATAATAGGTCCTTATAATAGGTATTAATTTTATAAGGGCCTGTTATAAGGACCTTCCACACTTTTTGACTACCGCCTCTCTGAAATCAGGCAAAGCTAGAAGGTGGTCAAAGAATTGCTTGAACAACCTTCAACCTATACACCGCTACCCTGGTATGTCCTATGCAATTGCGCTTCTCTAGATAACTATTAAGATATACTATAAATACTCTACTATACTCCTTGCGAGATTTGAAACCCCTCAGCTGGCCATCATCCATGAAGTGTACCACACAACCCAATCGCACACATGGGGGGTTGACCACCAATGCAACACCATCATTTCCGAAGGGCACCAGGTGTACCCTACTCTAATATTATTGAATAGGAGAGATGCCAACTCAATCAAACCATCATTGAACTACCAATACAATAAAAACCATCAGTACTCCACTATAATAGTGGCTACTACCATCAAGATAAAAAAGTTGGTCGACTTTTATACTAGAAACGATATAGATATATATTGTAAATTGGGTCACTATTAGAGTAGAGTACTCACTATTAGAAGATTACCTGAGTCCTAGCTACCTCAAGGCAGTTAGAAAGAGAGAGTCCATTTGATCCCAAACACAGCGTACCAAACCACCTATCCATGAAACCCCTAAAAATATTCCCATATCCGATATATAGATGTATGAGATTGAAACATTCCATCAGTAGATGACCATCAAATGTTTTGATGGGAACAACGATATAATGATTGGCACAGTGCCTTCGGGACCATACCTCTCAGTTTTTACCCAAGAGGTACGGTTCCCAACTCCATGAATTCTATCATATAAAGTAGCTCGATATAACGATTCACCACAATTCCATCTCTATGACAATCCACTGACCTATTCCCATACCACTGCATCTATTACACTAATACTTATATATTCAGTACTCTACTCCAATAGTCCAACTCGTTTGACCATAGAACACCTTGTATTTTTATGCATCTAGAAGTCTAGACATTGCAGTGGGTTACAGGAGAAATAGGCCATATTAGTACCGACACACCACTTGGTGTCCTAGTGGTTTAATAGACCTGATATTGGCATGGATTCTGAGATTAATGGTCATGAACTACATTATTAGAGTAGAGTACTCAATATTATAAGAGTACTGAGATTAGACTATTAGAGTAGAGTAATGATCCTTCCATCCACCCAACTCAACGTTCCCAGCCTTCGCCACTACTGTCATGGTGTTGGCCTTTTTGATTTGAGAAAACGACATGTTCTTGTATTGCGTTCCCACCACCTGTGTCATAGGAGCACATACCTACCCCTTGGTACCGGGTGCCTGGCTACACTCGATGCCTATTCCATGGCATTCCATTGGAGTCCCATGACTAGACAGCTCATGGCATATCTGATTGTCTCTCTAGCTCACCAACCTTCCTCACCCTCCCTAAAAGGTTCTAAAAGATCTGACCCTTTACCGAATGGGTTTAATTAGTCAGGTTCTAAACCCTTAATATATCAGTAGCACCTTTATAAAATGAATAGGGTGAAGTAGCCGAGTTATAAACCCTTATATATGAAGTATAACCTCACATGGTTATGAAAATAGGATAGTTCATGGATTTTAGTCTTAACTGACAAACTATAAGACTTTACTGGCTTGAATCATTTAGTTTTCTTTCTCAACTAGTCGGTATAATATAGATAGATCTTATTATTCATTATAGAAGGTTATTTTGGTCCAATACGGGGGAATCATCTTCCAATATATATCAGTACCAGGCCAGCATCTCTCTCATATGGAATAATAACAACTACATTTCCAAGCTCCAACTCTACTTTTAGATTTATTCGGCTCCTCCTAGAGTTCAGAATCGGCAAGAGATAAGAGGGACATACTTAACCATGAATAAGTGGAATCAATCTTGTTTTCTATAGGAAATATATATAAGTAATAGCTTTTAGGTAAACCCCTTTTTACTAGAAAGTCAAATCTCAGTTTGAAACCCCAGTACTTGCTACATCAGAAGAGGAATCTTCCCGGCTTAGAAAATATCTACTCCTCGGACTCCTAGTAGATTTATTATCTTTCTTCTATCTCGGTGGACATGGATAACCTTGAGAAGTTCATTTTCAAGAGAATTACTATATAGAATAGTATCTGTCTTCTCTTTTCATAAATTCTTCTTAGTACCCTTTAATGAATGGGAAGAGGAAGTGGTAAGACATCCCTACCCAACCGGTTGAGAAATTTTCATCATTGATCCCTTACCTAAAGGTCATTTTGACCTGATCTAACAGCGTATTGTCTACTCAAACTAAAAGAATCTTGGAACCTCCCTATTCATATGGGTTGGGTGAGATCTTGCTCCTCTGTTTTGAGTAGCCGAATCGCCCTTTTTGACCTTATATAGGATTCCCTTTCAAAAGATGACAAGCATTTATTTTATTATTCAACTCTAGTTAGGAGTAGTCCGAATTAGCTCATCAGTGGTAGAAGTTGGTTCATCAGCTTAATCCAGTAAATCTATCCAAAGAGCCTACCATATGCCTCCTAAAATAGATTTAGTTCCAGCTGCGCTTTTCTTATTTCTCAATCCTGACCCTCACTAAAAGGCTTCTACATCATATACAAGGGTTTATAACTTGGATATTTCACCCTATTCAGTAAGGTGCCAGATCTTTTAGAACCTTTTGAGCCCATATTTTCATTTTGGAAGGGGGTTCAACATACCACAGTTGTAGGTGTTCTATGATTCAACTCCGAAGAATGATTGGAATTTGGTATTGAGTTGAGAGTGAATGGGTGATGTGATTCATAAGGAGTCTATAACGGAGGTTGGGATGTGAGCAAGAAGTTAGTTGAGTTCCCATATCCTTATTCAAAATCTTCTTTGGTGGGTGGATCTGTTGAACAAAGGTGTCATGGGGTTGGTTATGATCAATAGTCATAGTAGTAGCAAAATGATAGAGTGTACTCAAGAGGCGATATTGAACTGCGAATGAACTACCTATGAAGTAATACAGTGCTTCAGATCTGAAAGGTGTACTACTAGATGATCCAAAGGAAATATACAGAGATGACCTAACCAATCGCAACCAACCGATCATGCGATGCACACCCCGAAAGGTTTTGATTAGCCTAGACCATTCATTGATGGTGCTATAATAGTGGAAATGGGGGTACTATCCCACATTATCAATGTGTACCAAGCATATGATTTCCACTACCAATTGAGTATATATGGTTCTCTGGAAGTTCAATTCAACTCGAGCTAAACTAGAAATGATATCTCTTGGCCCAATGTGTTGAAATGAATTCTTGATTCAAAACCCATTCACCAATATGAGGTTTCTGACCTGCTTCCTTGCCTGTGAAATGGAACCAAAAAATAGGAAATGAACCAGAAACATGTCCAATCTGGTTTATTTTATTCCATGCCATTGGATAGTCATTGATGCACCTTTTCTCTAAAGGGGGGAATGGTGAATTCATTTCAACAGGACTCTTAATGCCACTCGATTAGTCAGGTGTGTTTGTCATGTGTATTAGTTGTGATCATTGATGTACCGTTTGTATATCATTTGATATCTTGTTGTCCAGTTCACTCTCTTCTTGTACTACAATCATGATAGTAGTTAGTGTTGTCAGATGGTCAGTTCTGTATTCTAAACATTCCCTGGTAGTTGAGGACACCGTTTAAATTGTCATACTACCACCAATGAGTGCATTCAGTACTATACTCTAATAGTATTTCTCCCACACCTCGAATGGAGAAAGTTGACCTACAGAATTTCTCTTGAGTGGATGAACTCGAAGGCTCATATGATACTGTTATAGGAGTACTTGTGATGGTATGTTTATACTTGGTATAATATAGGTAGTAGGCCCAACGCACAACTCTCACCAGGGACCGTTTGGGGACTTCCACTATATACAGGATGCCAAGCGACTTCCTATGTCAATGTCATGGGTCAAAGGTGCACCACCTGGAAGCAAATTGAACTTTAATGATTCAGCATATTGGTGACACTAGAACCATAGCATTGTTTGCAGTTCAAATTCCATCCTCCACACACTCCGAACCACATCACTCTCCCCTCTTTCACCTCTAGGTGGTTGTGGGACTCTTCAACTATGGAGATCCTATCACCCCCGACTCACGGATCATTTCATATCTTGATACCCTTTCAACCCACCTACACCCGACCATCAAGACAACCACCAATAGAGTGGAAAGAGGTACCCAATCAATAAGAGTAGTAGGGGTGCCACAATCAGTACTCTACTCTAATAGTGAATAGTTCAGACCATCTCCTAACCCTTTAGAACCCTTAGATATCAGTAGAAGATACTAATATCTAAATAACCTACCTTATCAGTCAAGTTACTTCATACCTTTGACTACTCCTGAGATATAGTGTAAGAATTTTGTTATGGTGGAGAGTGGGGAGTGAAATACCAATGCAACAGATCATGAATCAGAATCCATTTATATTAAGGCAAACAACCTCTATGTTCTCAAAATGGTTGATCTTAGCATGCTAGCTGCTGCTTCATTTTGTATAGTGATAACACTTTATCTTTCTTAGCACTCCCCCCTTGTATAGTAATGGGAACTCTAGTTGCATGGCTTTCTCCGATACTCTTATATATGGTTATAGAAGAGTACCTATTTCTCCGACTTGACTCAACTTGACCTACTTGACTCAGTAGTTAGAGTATCGCTTTCATATGGTGATAGTCATTGGTTCAAATCCAATAGTAGGTAGAACTGGACCTACTACCTATATTATACACTGATAAGGATAAAGAATGACCATCATGACTGCAAGCATGGACTGGTGGAGTCAAATGAATGACCAGGTTGCTTCCACTTGTGGCCTTCTCACCTTGAAACAATAATATCAGGTATCCTCTCTTCTTCTCTTCATGTATGTGGGAAAAATCATCCCGAATAGAAGAACAGGAACAAGATAAAGAAAGGCACAAGAGAGAGTTGATACTCACCCCTCTTTCACAATTAGGTGAAAACCAGGTCCTCGCTAAATGTCCCGATCTGGTAAGGCCTAAATGATATTCCACATGTTTTCCCAAGGGGAAAACTTGACAAAATGCCTATATATTAGACTCACATGAGGAAAACCTACATGGATGTCACTATTAGAAGAGTACCGAGGATGGAACTCACAGAGAGTCACTCAAAATACACCTTCAATAAGTATATATAAGTAGGAGTTTAGGGACATCACATTGGCCTTTAACATGCTACTTGGTAGACCATGGATTCACTCAGCTCAGCAAGGGTTGTTCCCTCTGTCCGAAAGGAACATACGAAAGCCTGAAAATAGGAAAAACACGAAGGGGGTATCGAAAACTATATAGGAAGAGTACCTGTCTAGCAACCTCCTGAACTATTCGTATCAATCTCTTCAGTTCACGAAAACAAAGGCTATAATATGATGAAATTTTATATCATCTTTCTATCATATGGAATATTTAATGGATTCCAAAGCCCCTCTATTTTAGTCGGGTAGTTTCTTATGGAAAAAGGTTATGACATGGGACTAGAAGTGAAGCAATTGGATATGTATTTATGGGTCTCTTGGGTATAGGTTGAGGGAAAGATGATGGTTCTACACCTACATTCACAGGTTCAGGCTACCTATTGGATACACCATAACAAGTGGGTCTCCCAGCTTTCAAAGGATATATTTAGACTGGTACTCTGTATATATAGTCATTGGGAATGGTGATGCCAGAAGATATAGACTTGGAAAAGTGGTATCACAAGAAGAAGAAAGATTATCTGGTTTATTCAATCCCAGAGAATATATTATTTGAGAGATCAGATAGTGCCAGCCTCTATTGGGTAAATTATTTCCACATGAGATGGCTCATTTCTGTCAGAAGGTCATCTGGGTTGGTGGCACCTAAAGGACTCATAGCTTTGCTTTTGATCCTTGAAGGGATTTTAGTCAGCTAAAGATGGATCCTATTATATTCTAATAGTTTACGATACTAGTGGTTCAGGGTGAAGGATTTATATTGATTTGATTACTCACCTCTCATCTGGGATATAGAATGGGATTGATAGTTGTGCTAGGGAAGGTTCATAGTTATGCTTCTCCAGTCCCTGATCGCCACCTAGAATGAGATGAGTTGGTATCTCTCCACTCAAGAATGGATATGGAGCAAAGGTCTTGAAGATCTAGGGGTTGGGATTCAAATCATGGTTCTTTACCTATAGTGGTACCTAGGTAAGGATTTTCGTATAATCTAGATAGATGCTATCAGCTGCTTGCTAGAAGAATTGGAATCAAAATGATCTAAATTCATTGTTTGAGGTCTGGAGTTCACCCTATTACCTGCATGTGACAGACCCTATGATATTGGTTACCAGAATCATAGAATGCGCGTGAACAGATAAAAAAAGATAGACAGGGAATGGACATTCTTAGCTTCTAGAAGTGATCTGGTAATCAATCTCATAGGGGTGATCCCTGTCTATGATTTAGTCTGCCCTGGGCTGATAGATTGATTGGGTTCAGTCCCGCTCAGTGATGTGGATTCCTTTTTCCAATCTGTTTATTTAGCTTGATTGAACAACACAAGCTAGAGAGTAAAGGAGTTCGAGCTCAGTTTCATGTTCTGTTCAGTACTCTTCATAGTAATAATAGAAGTTCTATTATTTTCATGAAAAAGAATAATCTTAAAATAATAGTGACAAGTGGACTTAAAAAATTTCATTCTTTAGGGGTGATACTTATATATATTAAGTCAAACACCGTCAGGAGTTCATTTCAGCTTCGTGAACAGAATCTTTGGAAGATAATTCTTCAGTTGATCTTGAAACCTTCAAGTTATTTCTCATAAGAACCTTCTTTTGATCAACACTTACGTAATCTTGAAGAATGAAATTAAAGAAATCGGGGAATTACACCAAAAAGTATAATTTGGTTGTTGACCCCAGTCACCAGTTTTCAGCTGATTCGGAGAGATGGAGCTGGGGAAGCAAAGTTTATTTCTCAACAATCAACTTGTGTGACAGAATTCAAGATGTCACATCTCTAAAATACACCAATCATTGAATATGGGGCTAGGAAATTGAAATAGATATAAAAGGGTCGGTGTACAATATTGGGCAAGGTCCCTAAATCAAAGTAATGAGGACAGACTACTTGCGATACATTATTCGGAAACCATTGCCACATCGAGCTCTGAAAGAGGTGATTTCTCATTCCAAAATCCTATAACAGCATAATGAAACAAAATTGACTTCCAATCATCATTAATATGGGAATAGAAGCTAGGAAATCAATATTCTATGAGAGGTATCCTCCATAAAGCATGTGCGTATGCTATTTATGTTCGTTCTTTACCTGTTATAGGTTCAGTACTCTATTAATAGTGGTGTTTTTGAGAACCTAAATATCAATGAAATCGTACATGAAGGACACAAAAGCATCTCCCTTATTGAGTGAGAAGCATGGGGCATAATTCTCACTTGGGCAAGGAATCCAAGACTGGAGGGATCAGATTGGATAAAAACCCCTTTTTTATATGATATGATTTCTTGGTTTTCATATTATTATTTGATCTATCTATCTCTGATTTATTATTTTTAGATAATGATGAGAATAACCATTATCACACTTAAATTCTTTAAATATGAACGTTGTTAACTGATTCAAATCCTGGAATTCACACTGGGTTTGAATTCTTCCATGGGATTGAGTTTGATGGATAACCTAGAGGTTTGAACTTCAACAAGGTCATGATAGAAGTTCATTGCTTGGAATCGTTCCCACTTTCTCTTAGTTTTCATCTTGAACACATTTTGATTCCACAAATTCATAATAGATTAGGTTAGTCACACTAAATCGAGAAAGTTTGTGGATTATCTTGTCTTCCTTTGAGCTATTTGGGAGTCAATCAAAAGAAGAAAAAGAAGGTTTCATAGAGGAAGTATGAGTAGAAATCAGTAGTCACTTTGCTACTTTTAAAGATATTTTGTAAGAAAATTGAAAGAGAGTCAATCATTTGAAATGTTATGTCAGACAAGGAATCCTATTTGTTTTTCTGTCTTCCAATATATATAAGTATCAGATCAAATATTTATATTTCTCCTTTGAATTCACCATAACAATCAAATCACCTAACTCAAATGATAATAGATGTACAACTCCCTTTATTTAAATTTTGTCTTATAGGTCTTTATGTATTTTTAATTTGACAGTAAAAAATTTGAAAACCATGCGAAAACCCTCCCCCCTCCCTATCACGATCTCCAGTGGTACTAATACTAGTGATAATGGTAAAAAAAGATGACGATAATCTTCTCTGTGATGAGATCAGGAACTCTCTTATAAAGAGAATAATGGATATGGTGGATGTAGTTTTTTACCTATACTAGTACTCTATTCCCTACGAAATTCCACGATGTGTGGTATGGGACGTGTCTTAGAATGATTGTCAGAGTTGGAAGAAACTTTTTAACTTACATAATCAAATACTTAGCGAGGGTAGAGGGAGCCAGTTCTTCAAAGATTTGATTGAAGTAATGAGAGAGATCTAGAGAGGAGGGAAGGGGAAACATCTTACCTTATCGATAATACTTTACTATAATAGTCTTAAGGGATCACCCTTGTTTGTTAACCAAAAACAAAGAAAGTAGATACATCTAAACCTTTCGGTCTGAGATAAAAACCATAGGACAAATTCTTTAAAATATAATCCTTCAGTTAGGGAGCTAGAACTATCAAGGTACTTCCATATTCTTGACTTTTAGAAACCTTGGGATGAAACCCCTTATCTCAACTTAGAGTAAATCGGGCATTAAGGACAAAAAATCCAAGCTCCTATACATCGGATGATACTATAGCTAATAGAAGAAGCTCCAAAAGTCCATTTTATCATACATATCAGACCATACATAAGATGAAGAAAAAAGAGATATAATGTATGGATCCTCAGATGCATATGATTAGGATAGATGTCAAGACTTGCATACTCATCCTATACGTCTATCTACTGTATCACCTAATCTTTTACTGGCTAATAAAAGATGAATCACTCAAGTTAGGCACCTGGATGAAGGTTGAAGAATGATTTGGGATCATCTGGCACCAGGATCTCATTTCAAACTAGTCTAAAGGAAAAGATAAACAACCCTTAATCAAACTAAGAGGCAACAAAGGAGAAGAATCCCCTCAACTAGGGGGAAGAGCTAGTCCTATTCTTCTACATATACTATTCTTCTTAGGATGAGTACGTTGGATACACTAGAAGATTAGAATAGGAATTCCTCTATTTATGCCTATATTTATGAATTTATTCCTTTAAGAGTTTATTCAAGAGGAGTCACCCAGTCTCTTGATCCTAGTAGAGAGAAGAAAAATCACTTAGGAAGCTGGAAGCACAGGGAAGCGATTAGTCCAACACAGGAAAGAAAGATCGGCAGAATGGGCAATGGAATGTCTCTAGGAAGAAATGAAAGATTTGGTCAGAGGGGGGAATCCTATTAACAGAAGGGGGTACGTACTCCCAAAGAGAAAAATAAGAAAAGAGTAGAGAAACTATATATAAGAGTACCTGTGTTACAATAAATTGGTTTTTTAATACTAATCAGACTATACCTTTCTCATCTGTTGTTATCTCTCATCCGCTATTCCTCATGTCTATGAAAGTATAGGATAGTAGCTCTATTATTTTGAGAGCTATATGTGACTAAATTTGGTTCTGTAATCAACTACCTTAGGGAAGTATCTAATGGAATCTAGGGGCTATCGATGAGCTGAGGAGAGAAATAATCTCTCTGATTCATATGACTTCCTTCCCTCCCTTTCAGTTCTTGAAGGCAGGTAGATCCACCTAAACCATATAGTCCGAGTAGCTAGTAGAAAGTTGTGTCTCTCTTCTTGCCTAGTAGCTAGGTTGTTATAGAGTTATAGACGGTACGAGGATGATGAGAGATGTACCGTCCGTTATATCATTAACTTCTGTTGATGTAGATTCCCTTTCTTAATGTACTTGGAGTTGAATAAGGGACTTTAAGATTATTCTTTCTTTCTTTTCTAGAGCTATATGGGGCTAAATAAGGATATAAAGTCTTTATCTTAGGTTTATGATGGTAGCTTAACTTTCTTAACTTACTGGTATTTTCATAAGAACTCTAAGCCTAATGGGATGTTTTCACTATCCTATTAGCTAGATGGTTTTGAGTATCTTGCTTGCCTTTAGGGTTATAACACGATAGGGGTGAAAGTCATAGAAGAGATAGTAAATGGGATGAGTTACTATGAACTATCAATAAAGAAGTCTACGTAGAATAGTATGTGATTCCCAGGTGGGGATTGTGAACCTATCTATTTCCCTGGTAGTACACTAATTGAAGGCTCATAAGGATAGTTCTTCCCGTTACTAGGTGCAAGGGTAATATTTAATATATTACTGGTAGTGTCAAAAACTCCCTTCCTTTATCTATTATAATGGTATAAGGACAAGATAGCTTCAAATATCTATATGTAGCCACTGGGCTTTCTGGATGTAGAACCCTAAGTCATGAAGCTCCTAATCGAATAGTGCTTCTAGATGAAGAGAGAGCAAGAGCTACAACCGATTCTGCTATTATGCATTGCAGCTGCCTCTGTATGCTCTTAGCTTTCTTCGCTAGCTCCGTATAATCTCTTGTATGAAGAGAGTAGGAGTGAAAGGCAGTCTCCTCTAGAGACCTTTCCTACTATTTTTTATCTTTCTTTCCTGAACTTTTATAAAGGTACGTTTAGATCTGACCCTTTATAAAGAAAGGGTCAGGAAGGTGCTACTTCATATATAAGGGTTCAGAACCTGGGATACATGAAGTATCTGAATATCTAAATTATACGAATGAAGGACCTCACTCTTTCTTTCGAATCAGATCTATGGTACTTGACCCCATATAGTTCTCTTTCTCTCTTTAACTTGAAGGCAGGCTTAGGCCGCCTTATATAGTCATCCTATTCGCTTCGCTACTCTATCCTGAAATTCAATTTCTTGAGAAGTAGTTGAGACAAGAATTAAAGGAAAAAGTGGAGTCTTTGACTTGGAAGGATTTGGAAAGAATAATGAAATTATGATGTGAGTGGAGTTATACGCACTAGTTCCACTTTGAAGTCAGTACTCTTTTAATAGTGAGCTATCTTTTCTTATCACTATATTTAGTCACTCAATTGAGTAAGAAGTCAAGTTCTAAACCCTTGATATATCAGTAGTACCTTTAGGGTCCGGAGCGGTATCAAAACTATTAGATATTAGATTAGATTACTAACTTTCTCTTTCGTAGGGTTTCAGACATAGGCCCTTATAATAGGCCCTTATAACAGGTATTAATTTTATAAAGGCCTATTATAAGGACCTATCATTAGGGTCTTAACCACTCCCAGTTCAATAGAAAGAGGAGGGAGGACCACATTTTTCTATTTCTCACATTGCACTCAGAAGGAAGGGAAGAGAAGTTGTTCATTACTCTACTCTAATAGTCATTACTCTACCCTAATAGCGAGGAATCCATCAATATATATAAGTAACAGTTGTTTTTACAAATCCCATTGGAAAGCGTAGGATGGATTGCAGCTGGGTTGATAAGGGGTTAGGGTCTACTACCTATATTATATCAAACATCATCTAGTTCAATCCTATTTAGGAAGATCCCACTATTAGAGTAGAGTAATGACACTATTAGAAGAGTACTGAAAGAAGAATAGATATAAGGGAGGAATCTCTGATTGTGATAGAATAGCATCCTATCAATGAATTTTATGGGTCACTCATGGTAGTATTTGTTTTTCCTATGACTGAATCAATGGTAAACTCGGGGCCTTATATTATGAAAATATAAATCAATTCACTCTTTTATTTCAGAGCTCTTCCTGAATCAGCCAAGAGGAGAAATATCTGAATTGACACATCCGAACCTGGTCTTGAAACAACATCGGACAGTGGATTGAGCTCCAAATCATACGTTGTGGATTCCAATGATTGGGGTTAGATGGTTGGTTCATAGTCATCTGAATAACCGAATGTTCCTTTCATCTACAAGGGGCTATAGGGGTAGTTCATCTTTCCTTTGTTCCGTTTACATTGATCGTTTCTAGGTGGCCTGAGGTACTAATATACATTGTCTGTATAATATAGGTAATAGATTATTCCCTATTGAGATGCATGATACCCCAAGTATTCACTCCGATCTCACTTTTATTCCACAACTAAACCACCAATCCAAGTCATGATACCAGTACTAATTTAATTGGAACAACTAAGAAGCCACCATGGAACCCTAAGGCATGATGTCGATATGTACACCTACTATCACCCTACTACGTAGAGATAGAGTTTGGTATAATATAGTTTAATTTTTAGAGGTATATCCACCTGACTCTACTACCTATATTATACCAAGAACTGATGGTGTGGAGTTTACAAGAAACTCTACTACCTATATTATACCGATTGTGGATTGGATCGCCAATGCCTGATGCGGAACGTCAATGCATCCAATAGTGGGAATCTGGGTTCCTTGTTCTAGTTATAAGGAGATTACAAATGAATAGTAGTTGAATGGATATCCTCTGGTGAAGCAACAAAACAATCTTGGGCCTCGACTCCAAAACATGCCTTTTCCACTCTACTCTACTCTTTTTTATCGGATCACACAACGTCACAACATGATTCCCAATAGCAGTATACACATTCTCGACACCCAAATCAAATCAGCCTTTCCAAGTTGCCAACATCGCATAAGAGCATCTAGTCCCTCAATGCCATCAATATATTCTATCATACAGTTCACACATGATTGACCCTGGGCCGAGACTATTAGAGTAGAATACTGACTATTTGAGTAGAGTACTGACTATTAGAGTAGAGTATTGAGTCATATCACGTAACGAAACCTCTTATAATAGCCAACTATATATAATAAAGTACTAACCTAATCAATAGTATATGGTTTGATGGTTGTCATTGAGTCGAATGGCATTTGAACCGCCATACTACCTGGCTCGATTCATGTCCCCTTTTCTTAGAGTGTATTCCAGCGCTTCGGTATGCACTTTGAGGTCAAAATATTGTCTGGACCACTTATTGATAAAAGGAAATCATAACAGTGTATAACTGACTTGTTTTCAGAAAATCACAGTGGTATAGGTAAGGTGCTTGAGTCGAATAGCCCCACCAACCCAACTCGGTTAATAATGAATGGTTTATCAAATGCTCTCATTCATGATGCAGATCATTCAGACACCAATTTCAGACACCCCATCACTCTTAAATTTTTTATTGATGACACCTTCTAAACCACCCATAATAATTCCAATAGATAACCCATGCTTGAGTGGTCCACATACCACACTTTCAGATATCGATTGATGAACCTATACTCTATATATTTGGCCAATTCCATGATCGATCCCACTGTTGCTAATCCGAACTTTTCCCTTGTTGTTCACCTACGACTGCCCCCTGCCTACAGGTTTGTATTGGCATGACCCCATACCTTCCCTTTTGAAACTGGACTGAACATTTGGACAGGTTCCAAACGTACCTCTATATAGAAGAGTACCTGTTGCCTTGACTCTAAAGTGTTGATTGGTGTGTGTCTAGGTTGTTCTTGCTTTGAGATTGTGCTCCACTACTCAATCGTTACTTAAACCTTATGGTCATGTTTTCACCTTTCAATATCTTGACACACTATTAGAGTAGAGTTTGGGTACTCTTCCTATATAGTTGGAACAACCTAGCTCAAAGACTTGTTTCAGTCACATCGGTAATATATATCAGTACTATCCCCCATAATCTTTTCGACTAGCTTCCCACTTACACCAGTTTAAGTACTGACCCTTTCAACTCGGGCTAATGGCATGTTGGACCATCCAATGTACCTCAAGACTTCCAGTCCATATCATGCTAGCCACATCTTACACCTATGCAAAGTCAATGTGATGGGTAATCTGACCTGAAAAAATATTTCCCATGCTCTTTATACAACGCATTGTACCTAAACATCTTAGAGTGTTTTAGCAACCACTAGATTTCATCTAGACATAAGTGATTCATCATCAATCTTCTACTTGACCAGCTGATTTGTACAATATGTATCAGTACCAGGACCTTCAAATGGTGTGTACAGACAGTATGGGGGTTGATACTGATATATATTGGCGGTGGTTTCTGATCGTTGGCGTGATGTACCGCTTATTATGATGACTATAAATATATATCAGTATCATTCCCTCTTCTATCCCATGCCCAATAGTACATTTTTATAGAAGTAGACGACATCACTATAAACATCATCCATAGGCACTAGAGCAGGTACTGGAAGTGGATCATGAACTATTTTAGGTTCTAATTTATTGTGGTCAATATATATTAGTACCAGTCACTAGGAAATTACCAAGATAATGAATTGTGTATTCCCCGTTCGGTACTTAAACTTTATGGTAGAGATAAGGTGACTTCCAAATATGACTTTGTTCATTGATTTCAGCACTCGGTACTTCAACCTTATGGTCTCGTATTACCAATGCGCAGTATCTTTCACTTCTCGTCGACTCATACTAAACTGGTCAATAGGGGCTGGTACTGATATATATTGGTTCTTTTCTTTCAATGTTTGTGCTTCATATTCTAATATTCTTACAGGACATCTGCTATTGCAATAGAATTAGTGCATATTTTTAACAGATTTTTCTCTCGCTTGTTTTACAGGGGTTGAAAGTCTTGAAGAATTAGAAAATAGAGGTAGCCATGATCAACGCAGGAGATGGGGATTTCAGAGTCATCGTGAATCTGAGAAGATCTCTGATTGTGATCAATTGGGTCTCACTCATAATAACAAATGACTTTCTTGACATTGTCTCGTATTACTGAAATCTTGTATGATCCTATCAAGTTCACTGGTACTGATATATATTGTAAGAATGTTGATTGCTCTATTGTAATTGTTTTCAGTCACTCCAAAGATTCCATAGAAGAATCTATACCCCCATCTACCGAACCACGGATGCCCGTACGCAACCCCATGAAGAAACATGAGTATCATGCCCATGTAGACTTTTTCAACACATCCTTAACCTGAAAAATCATACAAAAAGAAGTCATTTATGGATTTTCATTACCGGGTCCAGAGATTTGTGTATATTCGATCCCAATGATCAATGATTTATCTACCACAGAGATACCTAGACCCTCCTTCAATTCCATTAATACAGAGTAGATGACCAAACTGTAGTGAATCAACCAATGGGTTTGATGATCAAAAACACCATCATTGACGTGAATTATTACACCACTATCAACAAATTTAGTAGATGCTCCTAGCCCGATTCTTAGTACTCTAACCTAATAGTGGACCTCTTTCAGGTTTCAAATTGGGTACTCATTCCATAGAAAGGTTATTCCATTCATTCCATCAACAACTCAATTTATGGGACTTTCTTTCCTTCATAAAGTAAGTTACCCGGAGTCGGTAGAAATGACCTTCTTAAGATAGAGAGAGATTACCCCTAACAGAGTCCATTCTACGAATAGTCACATGTTCAAGCCCAGGTCCTCTTCTAATATGGTGTGCCTAGAATGAAAGATCTCTTATATATAAAGACTATACATGACGATCATATGATCAGACAATGTTCCAATAATCATCTTCTTATCAGATTGTCTGTTGAATTTCATCAGTTTTTCCTTTTTCACTTTATTTCCACCCACAATACAAGATTGAAACTGACCTTTGACATTCCCAACCTGTGATTCTCCTCAGCAACCTTCTTTATGGAGGGTACTGACCAATCTCACGACGATGATTCACCCATTTTCTTAAAAAAAATCATTCCAATACGAGAGAAACTAAATCAAGATCAATTACAACTCACTCTAATCAAATAGCACTCAGTTATTGGATTTCTAGCAGAAAGGTATCCCTATTCGCTTCGTTACCCTTGTACGCACAAATATATCTCATAGAAACATTGCCGAGCTCAGTTACTCAGTACATATATTGGAACAACTTATCATGGGAAGTCTCGTATGTTGTCTTATCCTCGCCTCACCTATTTCCCTCATAAAAAGATCAAAATGAGATAGAATTGGATCTAAAGTCTTTGTGGCTACCACATTCCCTCAGAAAAAAATAGGTAATCTTCTATATAGTCCTAGACCTGCTGCACCCACAAATTAGGATCAGGGTTAGTCTACTAGAGATAGAGGAGAGATAAGTCTTACTCCTTGATCAACCAAGATGAAATATATATCTCATCAAAATACTTGTAGTAACCCTTTGTAATCGTCTTAGCCCTGAAAGTTATCCTGATAGTCAATCTGCTATGCCCCATTGTTACAGAATTAGTCAGGGTTTCACACCTTGTGTGATCTGGGATCGTCAGATTAAATTTTTCAGAGATAGCCTGATTTAAAGGACCCACGAGGGGGGTAACTAAGATAAAAAAAAAGATAAATCAAATGAAATACATGGAAAAGGGTGAATCTCCTTACTAAGATTTCAGGAAAGTCATCACTATTCTCATATGTAACAATCTTGAGGTACCTATGCTAAGTCTTTCTGCCTGCCCCGACGACCAAACTTAATGAGTAAATTATAAGCCTAAGGATCATGACTAAATGTAGATAGATAGATATTATATTATAACAGTTGAATCCCCTTGCTATTCAAAAATTCTATGTATGTGAAGCTTCTCAATCCCCCTCCTTCTGCTGAGCCAATGAGCTCCAATCAAGCAAGAAAGCACGAATTCAAGAATTTAACCATGAGGGATTCCAAGCAGCATTGATTCTCCTCCTAGTGGGGGATACTCACTAATTAAAGTCGTTAACCTCCTCAAAGGGACAATAGACATAAATTTAGTGCTTCTACCCAACCGTAATAGTCTCACTTCATTCATAAAGATCTTAGAAAACATCTCAGAAATAACTGGTAGAGAACTAACTAGGAGAAAAAAGACAAGAAATACAATCATATTATAGTTTAGAATAATATAATCTCTTATTATCTTATGAATGAAGGAAGAATGTGTAGCTTTGAAATCAGTAAGGAGTGTCAGGTACTAATATATATAGTGGACATGATGTGTCCATCAATAATGGAATCTTTCTCTCATATCTCTTATTAGTTGAGGAAAAAAAGATGGGGTTTCCTAAATAAGAACACTTCATATTGAACAACTAGGAGTGGAATCTATCTTGAGAACGAAAATATGCGGGTGGAATTTATATTCTAAATACACACCTATAACATTTATACAATTTGGCCAGAATTTGTGTGGACGAAGGAAATTAATGGTCGATCACTTAGGTTTCTATCGCTATTAGATGATATATTATTTATTTTCTTATTGTCTACATCTATACAGACTATAAAAGATAGATGGTGCAATTCCAAGACCCAATGTTTAGAGGGAAATAGCCCAGATTATCAGCTAAGGTCCCCAAGAAACTATCATAGTGTGCAAGGAAGCGAGGGTATCAGAGCTGGTTCAGGCGGTCAGCTTGGAAGCAACCATATGGGTGATCAAAATAATCATAGATCACTTTTCAAGGGAGAGTTCAAACCGAAAATGTCACGGGTCTATAAGTGGTTCACTGAAGTGATGAGATGATTCTATTATGGTCCTCCCTCCATATAATCTAGATAGTCAGATACTTTATGTATTCCAAGATATGACAACAATGGTGCTGTCAGTAGCGGGACATTCTGTTGATATATGGTAGGGCCTAGGATACTATTCCTAGGTTTTTCTCAAAATAGAGAATACTGACATGAGTATACTATTTCAATATTGTTTCCACGGGGAGCACTCGCAGTAGATCAGGGTTTGAAAGGGCGGTCAGAAGTGTTGAGTGAATTAATCCCTTAGCTCTCTTTTTTTTGATAGGGGTACTCGAGAGTAAGAGGTATATTTGACTGATAGTGAAATTCTAATGAACATGACCATAAGGTTGAAGTACTGTTTGGTGGTGGACTTTATATGTGGACTTTATATGCTAAATACCAATAATGTCATGACCCTTCCATGGTAGTTCACTATTAGAAGAGTAATGACCATTTGCTACAATGGAACAGGGTGGAGGTCATCAGCACTCTTCTAATAGTGTTGATATACTATTAGAAGAGTACTGAGGATTCCCCATGAAATGGTTGGGTTCCTGGAGGGATCAGGTACTCTTCGGTAGTTCACTATTAGAAGTGTACTTGAGCTGTTCAGCATTGTTGGAATTGGGAATATCGCACATTCGAATCGCATATACATATACATATACATATACATATACATATACATATACATATACATATACATATACATATACATATACATATACATATAAATATACATATACTTATACATATACATATACATATACATATACTTATACATATACATATACATATACATATACATATACATATACATATACATATACATATACATATACATATACATATACATATAAATATACATATACTTATACATATACATATACCTATACATATACATATACTTATACATATACATATACATATACATATACATATACATATACATATACATATACATATACATATACATATACATATACATATACATATACATATAGTAACTGGGTGTTGAGTTGCATAATGGGCACCAAAAGGTTAGAATCAACACCATAATGTTGAAGTACTGGGAAACTGGTCATTAGTTTCATGGCCTATTCACTGACACCACCTCAAGACTATAGAGGGAGTGGACACTATATAGACAAAGTACCTGACTCTTCTAATAGTTATTCCACCTTCCACATGGCAGTGCCGAAGGCAGGTGGCAGTTTCACCTACTCTATCTAATAGTCTCGTGATACCTGTTGGGGGAAATCAGTATAATATAGGTAGTAGAGGTAGTTGGACTAGGCCAAATCCACTCTAACCATTCTGTCAGTGTTGATGGTGGAAGTGGTTGGGCTATGGAAAGCATAAACTGGTAACAGCTGTGTGTGGACAAGTTGAATCAAGCCATAAAATGGATGACTGTTCCAACAACCGACACAGGTGCACCAGTAGAGTATACTATTTGGCACATGAGCAAACCATTTGGAAGGAACTCAAAAATAACTTGAACCACTAGTTCTGTCACTATTAGAGTAGAGTACTAAGGATAGTCCTATCTCATTGGATCACCTCTGGTCCATGCATCCAACAGGTGGGAGAAAGGTAGCGACTCTTTATAAAAAACATAGGACTCTTCTAAGAGGTCGACCTACGTATAGAGTTTGACACATGCCCAGTTATGCAAGGCCGATGTAGTTGGGTACCTAGCAGAGGGTGCCCAGTCATAACGACCTAGTGGTAAACAATGGCAGTAACCCTAACTGTCTGAAGGTATTGAAATTCCTTGTCACATATGTAGCGACCCACACGAATGGTGTCACGACTTCCCAGCTGTCTCTGAAATTGAATCCGGTGAAAATGAGATCTCAGTTTAGTTTCCGATCTATCCACGGCTAGACGATAAGACCCCATGCACCTTGACTATTCACTTCACTGTGAGAAATACAGTTGAATGCCTCATAGTTTGGTAGTATTGATTTGGTCTCCTACCTCTACCGCTCCACCGTGCCACTCATTTGGTCAATGCCCAATGCTCTAACCTCATGAGTGACTAATATATTCTAATAGTTGAGACTCACTAGTTCCACTATAAGCACAACCTGGTACTTATATATATGAAGTATTAAGGCCATATCCACAGAAGGCTCCAGATGATTCATGGATAGGTGTGGAAAGCAGTTCATCCATTCGTCCCCCCTGTTTCAAGGTTTCCCACTACTCTGATACAGTCACGGGGTAGCCCAATTAGGTGAAATAGAGAGTATAATATATATATGGTGGTGGTCTTAGTGGAATTTATATGTCGGTATGATCTATATATGGTCATGACAGATGTCATTGTGACCGATATAGGATGATACCTTGGTTCATCATCTTATTCATTCAGTTCAAGTTCAAGTCTTGGGAACAGAGCGAGTTCGGTAGTTTATCTGGGGTGGATGCCTCCTAAAGAGTAATGGGTGGTGCACAATGGCCAAATACACCCAAATATACCAGGTGCCTATTGTTGTTCAATGCCTAAATGTAAGATGGAACAACTCGAGCAGGGATAGACAATTCAAATGGTAATATAAACTATTGGGCATAGTGAATTGGGCAATTTTGTGTGGTTGGGCACTCGTAAAATGGATCACAAGTACACCAGGGATAACAGGATAATGAAACCCAAGATCTCATATCCATGGTTTTGTTTGGAACCACAATTCCAACTCATCAACTCCGGGGGAAGAAGCTGGTCTCAAGGGTTCAGTTGTTTGCCGATTGAAAACACTCATACGTGTGTTGGGTTTAGAACATCATGAGACAATTCGGTTCATATCTACCATGGGGTCATGAGAATGGAAAGGTACACACCCTGGTACGAGAGGACTAGAATCAATCATCGGGCCAACACATTGTGAACCAGAACCCGGGTGGCAGTATACGGTGCAACTACTTTGTTGGTATCATCTCTATTGGTTGTGGTCACTGGTGGATGGATCTTGGAATTCCACTTGGACTCGTTCTCAGACTTAGTAGAAGAAAAGTACCCAAGCAGATAAGTGAGATACGAACCATCCCTTTTGGAACTTGATCTTGCTCACTTGCGGCGGAGATCAGGGAGTTATCATGGAGAAAGTGTATTCGTAGTAATCAGACGGCTAGATAATAGGTAGCTCGGAGCTCATGGACCACCACCCCACTCAGGTACTCAAGTCGAACCACCACGTACACCGCATTGCTGGAATTGGGCATATCGCACATCCGAATCACTTATACATATACATATACATATACATATACATATACATATACATATACATATACATATACATATACATATACATATACATATACATATACATATACATATACATATACATATACATATACATATACATATACATATACATATACATATACATATACATATACATATACATATACATATACATATACATATACATATACATATACATATACATATACATATACATATACATATACATATACATATACATATACATATACATATACATATACATATACATATACATATACATATACATATACATATACATATACATATACATATACATATACATATACATATACTTATACATATACATATACATATACATATACATATACATATACATATACATATACATATACATATACATATACATATACATATACATATACATATACATATACATATACATATACATATAGATATACATATACTTATACATATACATATACATATACATATATATATACATATAGTAGCTGGGGGTTGAGTTGCGCAATGGGCACCAAAAGGTTAGAATCAACACCATAAGGTTGAAGTATTGGGCGACTGGTCATCGGTTTCATGGCTCATTCACTGAAACCACCTCACGACTATAGGGGGAGTGGACACTATATAGACAGAGTACCTGAATCTTCTAATAGAGCTTCCACCTTCCATATGGCAGTGCTGAAGGTGGGGGCAGTTTTAGCTACTCTATCTAATAGTCTTGTGATACCTGTTGGGGTCAATAAGTATAATATAGGCAATAGAGGTAGCGGGACTAGGAAAAATCCAATCCAACCATTCCTTTAGTGTTGATGGTGGAAGTAGTTGGGCTATGGTAAGAATAAAATGGAAATAACTGTGAGTGGACAAGTCAAATCAAGACGAAAAATAGATGACCATAATGACAACCGATACAGGTGCACTAATAGAGTATACTATTTGGTGCATGAGAAACCCATTTGGAAGGAACTTGGAAAGCACTTAAACCACCAGTTGTTTCAATATTAGAGTAGATTAATAAGGATATACCTATCTCGTTTGATCACCCCCGTTCCATGCATCCAATAGGTGGGTAGCAAGGTAGCGACTGTTTATAAAAAAACAGGACTATTCTGAGAGGTAGACCTATGTATAGAGTCTGATACTTTCCCAGTGCTGAAAGGTCAAGGTATTTGGGTACCGAGTGGAGGGCGCCTAGCCGTATCGTCTTAGGGGTAAATAGTGGAAGTAACCCTAACTGTCCGAAGGTAGCGAAATTCCTTGTCGCATAAGTAGCGACCTTTACAAATGGTGTCATGACTGTCCAGCAGTCACTAAAATGGAATCCAGTGAAAATGAACTCTCAATTCAAATGATGATATCCCCATAGCTAGACAATAACACCCCATGCACCTTGATTATTCACTTCACTGTGATCAATATAGTCGAATGATTCATAGGATGGTAGTAACGATCTGTTCTCCTACTGCCACTGCTCCAATCATTTGGTCAATGCCCAATGCTCTAACCTCATGAGTGAATAATATATTATAATAGTTGAGATTCACCAGTTCCACTATAGGCACAACCTGGTTCTTATATATATGAAGTATTAATTCCATATCCATAGAAGGATCCAGATGATTCATCGATAGGTGCAGAAAGAAGTTCGGCCATTCATCCCCCTTGTTTCAAGGTTGCCCACTACTCCGATAAGTTCACAGGGCTTCCCAATTAGGTGAAATAGAGAGTATCATCTCTATATGGTGGTGGTCTTGGTGGAATTAATATGTGTGTATGATCTCTATATGGTCACGACAGTTGTCATTGTGACTGATATAGGATTATACCTTGGTTCATCAGCTTATTCATTCAATTCAAGTTAATGTATTGGTAATAGAGAGGGTTCAATGGTTTATATGGGGATGATGCCTCCTAAAGAGTAACGGGTGGTGCACAATGGCCCAAGACACCCAAC
This sequence comes from Viscum album, assembly GCA_963277665.1. Taxonomy (NCBI): domain Eukaryota; kingdom Viridiplantae; phylum Streptophyta; class Magnoliopsida; order Santalales; family Viscaceae; genus Viscum; species Viscum album. Next base: position 1,038,772,115 of record OY728135.1, on the reverse strand, counting down.
TCTACTGAGTTCATATTAGTGTTCAATTCATAACTGCAAGATGGAACAACTCGAGCGGGGACAGACAATTCAAAAGGTAATATGAGCTGTCGGGCATAGTGAACCGGGCAATACTGTGTGGTTGGGTGCTCACAAAATGGATCATAGGTATGCTGAGTATAATAGGCTAATGAAACCCAAGAGCTCAGATTGATGATTTCATTTGGCACCTCGATTTTGAATCATCACCTCTCGGGGAAGAAGCTGGTCCCAAGGGTTCAGTTGTTCTCTGATTGAAAATAGTGTTACACGAGTTGGGTTTAGAACATCATGAGATAGTTTAGTTCCTATCTACTGTGGGGTCATGAGAATAGAAATGTACATTCCCTAGTATGAGAGGATTGGAATCGAGCGCGGGGCCAACCCATTGTGAGCCGGAACCCATGTGGAGGTATACGATGCAACTATGTTGTTGGTATCATCTCTATTGGTGGTGGTCACTGGTGGATGGATCTTGGAATGCCACTTGGACTCATTCTTGGACTTCGTAGAAGAACAATACCTGATTGGATAGGCAAGATGTGAACCATCCCTATTGGAACTCAATCTTTCTCACCTGTGGTGAAGATCGAGGAGCTATCATGGAGTAGGTGTATTCGTACTAATTAGACAACTAGCTAATAGGTAGCTTAGAGATCATGGGACACCACTATAAGAAGAGTCAGGTACTCTATCTATATAGTGTCCACTCCCCCAATAGTCGTGAGGTGGTTTCAATGAATGATCCATGAAACCGATGACCAGTCGCCCAGTACTTCAACCTTATGGTGGTGATTCTAACCTTTCGGTGACCATTGCGCAACTCAACCCCCATCTACTATATGTATATGTATATGTATATGTATATGTATATGTATGTGTATATGTATATGTATATGTATATGTATATGTATATGTATATGTATATGTATGTGTATATGTATATGTATTTGTATATGTATATCTATATGTATATGTATCTGTATATGTATATGTATATGTATATGTATATGTATATGTATATGTATATGTATATGTATATGTATATGTATATGCGATTTGGATGTGCGATATTACCAATTCCAGCAATGCTGAATACCTCAGGTACTCTTCTAATAGTGAACTACCTAAGAGTACCTGATCCATCCAAGAACCCAACCATTTCATGGAGAATCCTTAGTACTCTTCTAATAGTCTATTATCATTATTAGAAGAGTACTGATGACCTCCACCCTATTTCATTGAGGCACATGGTCATTACTCTTCTAATAGTGAACTACCATGGAAGGGTCAGGACATTATTGGTATTTAGCATATAAAGTCCACATATAAAGTCCACCTCCAACTGGTACTTCAACCTTATGTTCATATTAATTGGAATTTCACTGTATATCAAATAGACCTCTCACTCTAAAGTACCCCCATCGGCAAAAGGAGAGCAAAGGTACCGATTCACTCAACACTTCCGACCACCCATTGAAACCCTGATCTACTGCTAGCACTCCCTGTGGAAACAGGATTGAAATAGTATACTCATGTCAGCATTCTCTCTTATGAGAAAACCCCATGCATAGTATCCAAGGCCCTACCATATATCAACAAAACGTCCTACTACTGACAGCACCATCGTTGTCATAACCTGGAATACATGAAGTATCTCTCTACTTAGATTATACAGAGGGAGGACCAAGATGGAAATGTCTCATCGCTTCGGTGCACCACTTATAGAACCGTGACATTGTTATTTTGAACTCACCCTTGACCAGTGAGCTATGACACTTTCGATCATCTGTATGGCTGCTTCCAAGCCGACCGCCTAAACTTGATCTGATACCCCCACTTTCTTCTGCACTAGGATAGTTCCTTGGGAACCTTAGCTGACGATTTGAGCTCTTTCCCTCTCGACAGTGGATCTTGGCTCCGCATCACCTGTCTTGTACCACTGATATTAGGCCAATATTTTAATAGAGTACCCATGGATTTCAACACCTCATAACATCACATATCCATTGCCAATGCCAATGCAACAACACCCTCTACCTCAATCCATTTCGAATGTAGGTATGCACTACTGAAATAGCTTTCATGGAAAACCAGCTATCCACGATCTCGATTGGCCTATCACCCCTATCCACCATTCATCCTAGTATTTTTCCACATACTTGGGCTCAGTTCGCCACTGCCAACTAGAAAGTGACCACCTGCCTATGTCTAGATCGATCAGTTTTGGGTCCAAAGGAAGCACATCCCAATGGTGAGTAGCGCCATTACCTAGTAGCTTTATCCCCATTTCCCATTGAATCTCTGAACCGTCATTCAAAAGTTACATCGTTTGGAATCGAGTTAGTGACCAACCACTCCAATTGAGCTATACCATAAGGCTGAAGTACCAGCTGCTGCAATGCTACTCGCTTTTCCAACTGTTCAAAAAACATCGAAATTGGGGTTCTATTTCACTCCCTTTGGAATGTGGTGGGTGCTCTTTCAAATGACCATCATGGTACTCATTGGGATATCAGTGTCATGGATGAATCTGGTATATCAACCATTTTAAAGGGTGGTTCCCCATGTTGTTGCAGGTTGTTGCAGACAATAAAGAATTTTAACACGCCATATACTACTTATTGAGGTTCCACTCTCAATGGTCATGATGAATGCCAGCGCTTTCACCTTCGTGGGAAAATCATTCAAAACCGTTAAAACTGCACAAGAATTTTCACCCCTCAGTACTCTAATCTAATAGTCTTCATTACTCTAATATAATAGGGGGACTATCATATTCCTTCTGAGCACAGTCGCTACAATTCCAGTAGCCTGGTACTTCACCCCTATGGTGTTGATATTTGATCTTCCAAATGTCGGAACCGTAAGCCAATAGGTTCCCACGGACTGGTGGATGCCTACCAGCTGCATGAGGCCACTCACTCCATGGTGCTCGCTCACTAATACTTCCATGTTCTTCGTTTATTGAGTGGATCGAGCTAGTTAGATGTTTCTGTTCGCTCCGATCTGTGCCCCTATTTCCATCACCAACGACTCCTGCACCAATTCAATTGACCCTTGGACATCCCGTTTCATGGTAGCTTGATCAAACCATCACCTACATCCTACCCAGTCACCGCTAGCTGTGCTTGGCTTCCGCCCCCCACTATAAGTGGATGATGTAGTGGTTAGACATTTTTCTCCGAGCTTTCTCACCCATGCCAGCAGTCCATGCCCAATACCCCATTTCGTCTTCTTAATGACCTCATGGAACTTATTTTGTTTGAGTCCTATGTTTAACCATCCACTCGTATGCCAGCCAATGACCCATCTTTCAAGTGTACTTCATCTATAAGGGTAAATAGTAAAGAGGAATTTATTAGTATTTAGCATATAAAGTCCATATATAAATTCCACAACCCCACCAACTATCGTAAGCGTAGAAGGTCCCCCATCACCCCTGATGTCCCGACCGGTGAAGGAAATCTAGGTTCGGATACTTCATATATAAGGTTATATATCAGTATATTCTGACGATATCTAAGGGTTATAAACCGAATAAGTTTAAGTAACCGATTTCTAACCCCTTATATATGAAGTAGCACCTCCCAAGGTGAGGTTCAAAGATCTGACCCTTTCTAAAGGGTCAGGAAACCTCCACACCCAAGCATCTAGTGGATCCAAAGCCAAAAAAGTGGTTGAAACTAGAGAACCTCGAAGGCATATCTTGGGCCAAGGCAAGGTGATGGGTGTTTGGGGTGAGCATAGCGTCAAGGAGGCGTGCATGGTCTCACAGTTCATCCTAGTGTTTGATGCATACAAGAAGGCACCAGTATCGCCCACGCTTCCCGAGAAAGTGATCCAACTGATTGAGTATAGTGGATGGTCCAACCTGTGCACCTTGAACCATACATAACACTTTATATGCTAAATACCTTAGTTATTTATCCTTATTAGTCTATAGAGTAGAGTAATCAGGTGCCGAGTAGCCTTTTTGGCCATTCCTCTTACACTGCACCTTCTGGCCGGTGAGTCGTGGCATTGGAAGACCTACCACTGGAGAGACCGCCCATGAAACATCTTGCTTGTATCATACCAGAGGATGAACGGGCCATTCCGGAGATCCACCATCAATTCCCTAATGATACCTACATTATTGGAAGAAGACCCCACTCCTGATACCCCCAGACATTATATGCTAGAATACCTGTATTTGTTCATCACCCCCACGTGAGAACTCATACCCCAAGTCAAGTACTCTACTCTATATAGTTATGAATTGCATCTACTAGAAGTAAACCCTCGGAGCTCTCTGCCCTTTAGAATACGTCTGAGCATTTTGATGCTCAGAAAAACGAGGTTTCAAGGAGTCTGAACAGTTGAATTGACATGATTTTTTAATCCATATGTATTAGTCCATCCCATCGATTGGTCGGCAATTGATGAGCACGATGTCGCCCCAATTCTTGAGAACTATGGTCCCGAGCCAGTACTTGAATAAAGTACCCATGGAGTTGAATGGCCTTGTTCCTGACCCTTATATTGAAAGGTTCAGATTGGTGCTCCTTCATATATAAGGGTTTAGAACCTCGGATACATGAACTATCTGACTATCTAGATTATATGGATGGAGGACCTGACCCTTTAGAAAGGGACAGATCTACGGTACTTGAACCTATATTATACAGTTCACCCTCTCTAAAGGGCTTCTACTTCATATATAAGGGTTTAGAACCTTTGGACCTAGCTTCCTCCCATACCCCCGGGTGCATCACCTTCAGTACTCTTCTCTATGTAGTGCAAGAGAACCTAGAATTTCATTTAGTGGTATGGGTCAGTAGGTTCCTTCTATTACTCAGTCTATATAGTTCAGCGATCTGACCTCAAACCATCAACTTCATCCATCCACAAGTAGTACCACTTCCAAAGACAACTCATGACCACCTGCCCCTTTCCCGTGTTCATGGAACCTCTGACTAACGACTAAAGAATGGATTGTTATTGAAATAACATGACCTTATCTCTATATTTACATAAAATAAAATAGTATTCCATATATGTGGACTTTATATGCTAAATACCAATAAAGTCCTCTTTATATGCTAAAATACGATACAGACCGCTTTTCCAGCCTTCTGGACCCTTTAGAACCCTTAGATATCAGTAGCATATACTGATATATAAGGGTTTATAACCTTACCTCCAAGAGGTTGTTTCTACTGGTGGAACCATAGAACAAACCCTTGGGGACCAAAGTGGGGTGAGAACGGGAGCCGTATTGCACTCCGCTAGGCCCACTATCACCTGTACCTATGCCCCCTTCACCGAATAAATAAGGAAGTAGGGGAGGGGATGTCCAACTATAGATCACGAGTCGAATGGGATATTTTAGTGACACCTCACTATAATTGTATACTAGGGGGTCCAACCATAACACCTCGAGCCAATGGTGGACTAGTTCGTGGTTTGCCACCACCATAGTGAGATGAATAGATGTGGGGGAAGCGGCTGATCCGGAGTACTAGTGCGCAATGGGCATGGATGATACATGGAAAACACTCAAGAAGTTTGATGTTATTAATATTTTCATAACTTATTATATACTCCCTTTACTAATTTTATATTAAATGTTCATAATTTTTGTGAAATACTAATGTTTTAATACTAAGTATAATTTTTGATCATTTTTAGAAGTAGTCTAATTGATTCATTTTACTATTTTATTTATAACTATCACTATACTGGTCCAGATTATTTGTTTCTTGTTTTTAATGATTACTAATTCAATATCCAACATTTTGTTATAAGGGATCATGGGCCAATTCTTCCATTTGAAGGCTCATATGGACCACACAGGAGGGCCCACAGAATCTGTGAGGAAACTGGACCATCACTAAAGATTGAATTATTGGGCTCAATACAAAAGTGAAATTTTATTAATTCTCCTCTAACATTCTGATAACAATTCAAGGTGTAATGGAAAAAAAATTCAGGGCCCAACTCAAAGAACAAGGGGCCCAACTAATACTTTGAAGCCTAGCCCATAATTCTATCTGGGAATTAAAATTTGGAGACTATTCATGACATATCTCATGATTTAATCATCAACTCATGCTGATATTTTTCAGTGTGAAATAGGATATATAGGTAGATGAATTTTTTGAAGAAATAATTCGTATCTGATGGCATATTCCTATTCAAAAATCCATTCAAATTTTGGACTTCATAGAGTTTGGATTGAAATGGACAGATTAACTTTGTTTAATCAACCGGCCATAACATTGGATACTTAAGTCCAATGGCTGCTAAATTTTCATTGTAGACAGAGGAGATATTTATATAAAACTTGTAATAAAATCATATCTCAATATTGGGCTGTTTAATATATCAAATTGGCGATGAAAATGGAGGGGCAATTTTGGAATGAAAACAGACCACTACATTGGGCTATAAGTACATCCCCTCCTCTCCTTGCAAGGAGTTGTAATTTTAGAGAAAATGAGGATAGGTTGGAACGACCAAGGATCTGACAAAGGCTTGGGAGGATATTCCATACTCATGTTTTTACTTGATAAACCATTCATCCTTGCTTCCTTTCATTTACTTTTGTGTTGTTCTTCATTTGTAATCGTGTAAGTGTTTCTGTTTTGTAATTCTGTTTTAATAAAAGTTTCTTCTTCAATATATATTATTCTCATCCACATTATGTAGTTTCATATTAATGTTCTTAAAATATTTTAAATATATTTTAATCCCAATCCATTCTTTTTCTTTCTAATTCAATCTAAATTTTGTTTTTAATTCTGATCACCCTTCGTGTGAGTGTGTGTTCGACACCCAAATCTTTTTTTATCCCTTTATTTTTATTATCTTCTTAATTTATTATTATAATAATTATAACCAGATTAATAATAATTTAAATGTATTAGTACGTATACCATTGGGGTGAGATATAATTTGGGTATATTAAGTGATTGAGAGCCTTTGCTCGATGAGTATTCTTTGAGTTAATATTGTGTATATTGAACATTATATGTCATGGATTAATGACATGTTTTGTTTAATATGTGGATTCCATGGATTATTGGAACCAAAAATAAACTACCATAAATAATTAATGGTAATTATTAGAACCCTAAGTTAAGTTATAGCTTGGATTAAAGCTTTAACAATTGGGAATTCTGATCAAAATCTTTTAGTGAACTAAAAAAACGACTATTAAAAGGTATCATCGCCGAGGATTCGACCCGAGTGCTGCTATACACATTAGCAGAGCATTGAAACTTTGACTGGTCGATAGGTGAAAATAGGCCATGCATTTTAAATGGATCTATTACCAGGGATGGTGCAATTAAGTTGTCGTTAGTTTCTAGTTATTTTAAAAAAAATAAAAAAAATGAGAAAAAAACACAATGAAATCCCCGCCTTCCTCATAAAAATCATAAATAGAAAACACAAAAAAAAAATTATCTTCATCTTTCTTCCAAATCTCTCTGAATTCCCCATAGTCTCCCAAACAATCCCTCAGATTTGTTTGACCCTGAAATAGAGTGAACACTTCACCATATTTGGAGGAACATAAGAGATAATCAAATAATTCAAGAACATGTCTTTGTCTAACAAATTTAATTAGATATGGCCAATCCTAGGAAAAAACCCTTAATGAACTCGCTGCCCCTAATATGAATTACAAACCTCTTGGTATTAAATATCCAATCATAGAGGCTTATTTCGAACTCTAATCAAGTTTAATTCATCTCCTTCCTCATTTCCATGGGCTAGCCGGTGAGGATCCACATCACCACCTTAAAGAGTTCAAAGTGGTGTGATCTACCATGAAGCCTCAAGGGGTTTCTGAGGAAAAAATCAAATTTGTAGAATTCCCTTTCTCCCTACCTGACATTGATAAGTCATGGCTTTACTACCTACCTCCCGATTCCATAACCACATGGAATGACATGAAGCGACTCTTCTTAGATAAATTCTTTCCTACTTCTCGTACTACTTCTATTCGAAAGGAAATAAGTGGTATCCCTCAGTTCCCAAGTGAATCACTCCATGAATATTGGGAGAGGTTCAAAAAGCTTGTTGCAACCTGCCCAAACCACCAAATCCCTAACCAACTCTTGATCCAATACTTCTATGAGGGGTTATTGGCTATGGAGAGAACTCTCATTGATTCTGCAAGTGGTGGTGCTCTTGTTGATAAAATTACTACAGCAACAAGAGATCTCATAAGAAACATGGATGAAAACACAAAAAAAAAATCCATACTTGAGAAAATTCTCAAGTCAAAAAATCCCAGGATAATAAATGAATAGAGACAAACAAGATGACATAATGGATGAGTGAACTTACAGGTCTTGTGTGGCAACTAGCTATGGCATCCAAATACCCAACCTCATTTTCTCCACAATCAATGTTTCCTGGACTTGTCAAAAACTATGGAATATGAAACTCCCCATCTCATCCAACTGACACATGTCCACAAATTCAAGAGGATCAATATGATTCATCTGGACCAGTGGAGATCAATGAAGTATATGCTCATAGGAACACCAACTCTCAATAATCAGGCCAGTTCATTAAAAATTTCAACCAACCTCACTCTGAGCCCTTCTCTTCTTCCTATAACAAATACCTGTGGTATGGTAATCCCGTATCTCATCCCCCTCAATTCCCTCATCAAAAACCAAACTAGTTTCAATATAGTCACAGTGTTGGTAACTTGAAACAACCTTATCCTTTTGTTCCTCAACAAAAAAGGGACAATCCTCCTCCTGTATTACACTATCCTTATGAGCCTTCCCAATTCCCAAACCAATACAATTGCTTTCCCAAGAACCAAAATCTAGGTAATCCCAATTCAAGACAAGCCTCTTCTTCCAAGAAACCATGGTAAAGTACTATTGAATATCTTTCCTCCTTCACCCGTTCTAGTCTCAAGAACATTTAAACCCAAATTGGTCAACTTGCATCCCACCTGAGCCAGAAAAAACAATCAAATTCTTCCCAACTCCCAGCTCAAACATTACCCAACCCCAAGGGTAATGTAAGTGCAATTTTAATTAGATCGGGAAAGAAAATTTCTATGCCTCATGTTGAGTCCTCCAACCCCCCTTTGAATTTTGACCTAGAAAATGAAAAGAAAAGGAAATATTAAAAGGAGCATGAACCCATTCCCCCACCTCCTTCCATTCCACTTTGGAATCCAATTCCTTTTCCTCAAGCCATTTCTAAGCCAAATAAGTCCTTTGAACCTAATCCTGAAATGCTCGACATGTTTAGACATGTTGAAGTCAACATTCCTCTCTTAGATGCCATAAAATAAATACCTAAGGATGCCAAGTTTCTTAAGGAATTGTGCACCCACAAGAGTCAACTTAGGACCTTTGAAAATGTTTCCACCCAACATTCTATTCCCATAAAGTGCAATGATCTAGGGACCTTTACGGTTCTATGCCAAATCGGAAGTTCCAACTTCGATGATGCACTCATAGACCTAGGACCCTCAATTAATGTCATGCCCAAATCCATCTTCTCCAACCTTGGTCTAGGTCCCTTACATCTAACAGGTGTTGTCATTCAATTAGACAATGGAAGCACTGCTAGTCTTGAGGGTATAATTGAGGATGTCCTTGTCTGAGTCAATGATCTTATCTTCCCAGATAACTTCTATTTCCTTGACATGGAAGGTGAGAAAACTTGTTTTCAATATCCTATGATTTTAGGAAGACCTTTACTCATGACATCTAAAACCAAAATTGATGTCCATGCTGGCATCTTATCCCTGGAATTTGGTGACCAACTCGTCAAGTTCAATATTTTTCAATCCATGCGATACCCATCAGAGAATGAATCTGTATTCTCTATCCATTCTTCTGAAACTCTCCATGAGAGTGCGTTGAATCCCAATCCATCATGTCCTTATTTTTCTACTAATAGAAGAGTTTGTGAATATTTTATTCTCATTAACCAATTCATAAATGGAGAAGTTGATGTTGAAATTACAAATGAAAACTCCATTGATCTAAAGGATATTGAAAAATCTTTAGAATCTCATCTTGCCTATGGAAACCACTTCTCTAGCTTTGATGATAATTAGGAAAATGAACTGGAATGCTCATTTATTTTATTCAGATCAGTTTATCCAACATTCATCATTTTCTATCTGTGATTCTGAAAATTATTTTATATGTGAGGTTAACCCTAAAAAAAAGTGTTTATCTTGTCCCAATGAGAGTGAAGGTTGTGCGATTTGTTCCCTAATTAATAAAGTGATCACTAGTGATATTGAAATTGACCATTATTTGGCAAACAACATTGAAATAAAGGATATTGAAAATTTTATTTAGTCTTATGACTCCACTAATCCTCATTACTCTACATCGGTAAGTGATGAAATAAATGAGTCAAAAACAATTGGAATCTCATACTGTGGTTTTGTGTTATCTAATCCTTGCATAAGTGAACCATCAGAATTGAGACATCTTCCTGAATTTCCAAGAATTGAAAACCATCACTTGGTGGATAAAATCATTCCTCACATTGAAGACCAAAGGGAAGATAGTCATATTCTCTTTCCACCTCCATTTAATTTCAAGAACACAATCAATTAGGGGGATAAATTATCCAATGAACAATCAGGCATCCCAAAGGAGAAGTTTTTCGGGAAGCACTCTGGATTTGATAAAATACGGTGGCCACCATCAGACTATGGGTAGTCCACTACAACTGTCTAGCTATAGACAAATAAATGCAGCACTTCTTGGGAGGCAACCCATGTTTTCTTTTACTTTTATGAAATTTTAAATTCTTTTTAGTTTTTCATTAGATGAATAATGATTTTTATTTTTCAGGTAAGATCCCAAAATCCAAGAACCACATTGACTTCCATCAGATCCACAGTAGACCCACCACTGGATGGAGATGGAAACCCACCAAATCCAAACTAGGGGGAGCCTCTTTCCCTTTAACTTCTCTCTCTCTCTCTATTTCTTCTTATTCCTCCCTCATTCTAATTTTCTTTACCGCTTTCCTCATCACATTTTTTTTATTTACTATTTCTCTTTTTTGTGGGTGTGTATTTATAAAAAACTAAAAAAACCTTAAAAAATCATCATAACAAATAAAAATAAAAAAAAAGTCAAGATTCATTCTTACTAACCTTCTAATTTTGAAATTTTATCCAACCTTTTAGAGGAGTCAACAGACATGTTTTCATCTTTTTTTTTATTTTCATCATGACTTTGGTTATAGAATTTTTGTCAAACCCAACACATTTTTAATGATCAATTTTTGATTTGTAAAGTGATTTTCCCCACCCTTGAGGAACAAAATTTGATTTCATTCCAAGTACACCTATGGCCATATTTTCAAAATGTGTGTTTTTCACCCCCATTTTTGAGTCTTGAGTTTGTGGACCTTCAATCTGGATTTCCTAATTTATTGTACATCAATATGATAGAGGAATTTTTTAAGCCACATGAGAATTATAATAGCCAAATAGCCTCCCATTAACCATACATTAATACTCCTTTTGAAAGCCCCTTTGAGCCTATGAAAACTTTTTCTTTGATAGCCACATTACAAGCCCAATACCTTATCCCACCCAATATCAACATGGATTTTCATTGCATATTTATTTTGAAATTTAAGTGTGGGGGGAATGGATTTCATTTTGGGTACCTTTTTTTATTTCACCATGTTATCATATGATTGAGAGAAAGGATCCATTTTAGTGTGTGGGATAGGTTGTCCTTCAGCGGGGTTTGGGAATGTATATATGCTTGTGACATATTGTTCAAATTTTATTGATAAGTGTTCATAAAAAAAAATTAAAAAAAATGAAAAAAATGGAAAAAAATTGGGTTGTGTTTTGGGTAGGTCAAAAATCACTATTTCTCAGCCTTTGATCTTATTATAACTATTACAATTAGTGTCATGAGAAGATAAATCTTGGATTGGGATATGAGTGTGATATCTGTTTTAAGGTTATCTTTCGGAAAATAGAAAAAAAAAGAAAAAAAAAAGAATGCCTGCATTATATTATTATGTCATTGGGAGAAGTTTTGTGTTTTGTAAATATTCCATATTCTAATTCCCTTCATATTTCCTTCCACTTTTGTGTCTTATTTCACATTTTCATTCCCTCATAAATATGTTTTTCCATTTCCTTTCATGTCTCATTTCAAAATAAAAGTGCATTTCTTTTTCCATGTTGGTGTTTTACCCCTCTTCTTCTGTCTATTGGACATTATATTCCTACCATCCCATAGCCACATAAAAAACCATTCAGAAGACCTCTTGATTATTGTTCACTTTGGATAGGGATTGGAAGGTGATATCTCTTTCAAACTCTAAGATTTTCACTTTTGGATGGTGAAAGAGTGAACCTCCACAAATGAATTTTATCATCTTGAGAGGTGTGAGTTTTGAGTGTCCATATTTTCTATTTCTAAATTTGATCATGAAAAAAATAGTTGTTTTTTGGAAAAAAAATTCAGTATAAATTTTAGGTGTAATTCAATATGGATGAGTGAAATAGTCTAAACCTCCCTTGACTGGAGAACACAAAATTTTAATATTGTGGGTGAGTGAAAATGATTTTGTCCTGTTTTTATATTTGTTGCACATGAGGACATGCACAAGACTAAGTGTGGGAAAGTTTATGTTATTAATGTTTTAATAACTTATTATATACTCCCTTTACTGATTTTATATGAAATGTTCATAATTTGTGTGAAATACTAACGCTTTAATAATAAGTATAATTTTTGATCATTTTTAGAAGTACTCCAATCGAGTCAGTTTACTATTTTATTTATAACTATCACCATACTGATCCAAGTTGTGGTGTTTTTATTTTTTCGGATTCCTAATTCAATATCCAACATTTCATTAGAAGGGATCATGGGCCAATGCTTCCATTTGAAGGCTCATATGGACCACATAAGAAGGATCACAAAATCAGTGAGGAAACTGGACCATCTATGAAGATTGAATTATTGGGATAAATCCAGAAGTTAAAATTCATTAATTATCCTCCAAAATTTTTATAACAATTAAAGTATTAATTTATAAAAATTTCAGGGCCCAAATCAAAGAACAAGGGGCCCAACTAATTCTTTAAAGTCCATCCCACCATTCTGTCCAGGAATTAAAATCCGGACACTATTCTTGACATATCTCATGATGTAATCATCAAATAAAGCTGAGATTTTGCAGTGTGAAAGAGAAGATATAGGATGCAGACTTTTTTGAAGAAATAATTCGGCTTTTAAGGCATATTCCTATTGAAAAATCCATTCACATTACAGACTTCAAAAATTTTGGATTGAAATGGACAGATTAACTTTGTTTAATCAACCGGCCATAACTTTGGCTCCTTAAGTCCAATGGACACAAAAGTTTCATAGTAGACATAGGATATATTTATATACAACTTTTAATAATATAATATCTCAATATTAGGCTATTTAATATATCAAATTGGCGATTCAAGGGGAGGAGGAGTTTTAGAATGCAAACAACCCACAACATTGGGCTATAAATTCATCCCCCTCATCTCCTTGTAGGGAGTTGGCATTTAAGAGCAAAGGAGGATATGTTGGCATGAAAAAGGATCTTCCAAATTCTTGGGAGGATCTTTCATTCTCATGTTTTTACTTGAGAAACCATTCCTCCTTGCTTCCTTTCATTTACTTTTGTGTTGTTCTTCGTTTGTAATCGTGTAAGTGTTTGTGTTTTGTAATTCTGTTTTAATGAATGTTTATTCTTCAATATATCTTATTATCATCCACATTATATAGTTTCATATTAATTTTCTTAAAATAGTTTAAATATAGATGAATTACTTTCCCTTATTTCACATTCTAATTCAATCTAAAGTTCGTTTTTAATTCTGATCACCCTTCGTGTGTGTGTGTGTTCGACACACAAATATTTTCTTATCCCTTTATTTTTATTTTCTTATTAATTTATCATCATAATAATTATAAATATATTAATAATAATTTAAATTTCTTAGTAAATCTACCATTGTGTTGAGTTATAATTTGGGGATATTAAGTGATTGAGATCCTTTGCTCGATTAGTATTCTTTGAGTTAATATTGTGTATGTTGAACTTTATATGTCATGGATTAATGACATGTTTTGTTTAATATGTGGATTCCATGGATTATTGGAACCACAAATAAACTAACATAAATAAGTAATGGTAATTATTAGAACCCTAAGTTAAGTTACAACTTGGATTAAAGATTTAACACTTGGGAATTCCGATCAAAATCATCTTGTGAAGTGGATATTAATTTAATGCAATATAAAGAAAAGCTGAAGGATATCATAAGATTAAATCCCCAATAATGAACTCAACCCAATATTTATCAATTTGTTAAATCAAACATCATTCATAAATTAATTCAATTAATCTCTGCAAACAAACCCCCCAATCAAAATATAATCAACTAAAAATAAACGACTATTAAAAAGTATCATCACTGAGGATTCGACCCGAGTGCTGCTATACACATTAGTAGAGCATTGGAACTTTGACCAGTCGATAGGTGAAAATCAACCTCACATTTCTGCATTAAACTGCTCAACATGATGAGTTCGATTCAATACTCTTCTAATAGTGAGGAAAACCATTGGGATGTCTGGTACGTATATATATTTATCGCTGAAACCCCTTTCTATATAGTCTATAAGGGCCCTGATACCTATAATATACCAAGCTCAAAAGGTCCAGCAGTTGCTCTTTTCCACCCTCGTATCCCCTTCCTGTATATCTTGGTTGTTCTCTCTATCCATGCACCTCGAACACCACCAGCCGATGAGCCCCCACCAAACATCCATCCATTCCATCACTACCCAGGAACTGATGGATAATGGAAAGGGGTGATTATTGTTCTTCCAGTACAATCATTGGTGTTTGAACTGCATGAGAGGTTCCGAGTGCATTGGTCATATGACATCAAAGAAGGCATTCCACCCCCAATCTCATGGCGGAGGTCTCGAAGAGATTAACACAACCCCATTTCAACACCTTTCATATCATGGTTCACTGAATTCGTTATAATTTAGGTAGTGTGTCAACTCAGGTATTCTTATAATATAAGGCTCAAACCCCCCAATTTACCATCTCTCAATGACTTAGTAATCTACCCTATATAGTGATAAGACAAAAACTATCCATGTTTCTGATTCGAATTGATCCACCACTACCAATGCTCAACCTCAACTCAAAACAACAATGACCCAGGTACCTCTTCTGTTTCGTTCCATCTCTCTATGAAAATTATAGCCAGGAATGGTGACTCGATGACACTACCGTATGAATTGCCTCTACTAGAATGGAAACTCCAACAACTATGTTGTACTTGAACCTTCTCTGTCACCACCATCTCTCCTTTGTCTGAGAAAGTTATTTCACAAGGCATAGTAGTGGGGAAATGTAGGCATATCAACTGGAAGCCATCGAATAGTGTTGAGTTGGGTATTGGTGCTTGGGAGTTCTGGGAAGTGCATCACCGAACCATCCATCGTCAACAGTGTCCTTCGGGCTGAACCTCATTTTCGTACCATCCATACTACTTGTTGTGAAATAGATTCCATATAGATATCCAACACGAATATTGAATACGAGGTGAAACTTACTACGATTTGGAAGACCAACACAGGAGGTGTCACTGTAGCGGTTGGGATAAGCGGAAAGACCAAGCCAAAATAACGAAGGCGACCCAATGCTGTCAGTTCCCATAGGAATGTAGGTGCACCGGTAGCCCGAGTGCGGGAATCGATAGTGAATACAATGGGGCATGAAACACAGATGGAAATGCCTGGGACTATTTGGGAGTTGACCGAACGATGGAACAAAAATTAAACGACCAAGTTTAGATGGTCTGATAGGCTAGGTAGAATCCTGCATTGGAGCGAGTGAGTGGTGAAGTGGTTGGACCACACTGAAGGATCATGGAAACAAGTAGGCACAAGCGGGGTTGGATTTAGGCACTGGAACACCATCAAGCGACCAAAACTCAAATGGAGTAAGCAAAGATATCTCTCCCTACACCCAGAGAAGCAAAGCAGAACCATGAAGTACCAAATTTGATGCACCAATTGAGTAAATACAAAGTAGACCATATAATAGGGAGATGTTTCAACAGCAGTTGGGAGACCATCAATTTATTTTGAAAGAAAAAAAGAGGAGAATGTCGTACGACTATATACTGGTTTGGCTATTAGAGATATGAACTCTTCCCAGTTCCAGTAACGCATTAAAAATGTCCAAACAAGATAGACCAGCTCCAAACTGAATGTATTCTCACTTCAACCATCCAATATTTTTAACGGTACTGAATTGGTCTATGGGATACAAGGGTATCATCTAGATGATATAATCGTTGGACACTGGGACCCTGTAATAGCTATTGGTGGAAACGAGTGTACTCATGTGTCTAGATGAAAAAAACGACTAAGGCCTCGGTTCAACCATTGGGATACAGCAGTGGGGTTGTAAGGATGGTTGTTTTTGGTTGTTCCGGTGTCACCATTACCACACATCAGAAAACTATTAGAAGAGTATTGAGCTCTCATATCATAGTAGGGCGTCAAGCTGTAGGTGTCCCGGTCGACTACTGGTAATGAGCCAAACACAGACGCTAGGTATTTCAAACTACCGAGACACTCGAACCATCCCAACTACCCAACCTTTAATCACATGACTACTAGTGCCAATTACAAGATACGAGCTCGGGTGGTCTATGAATGGAAACCCCATTACTCAATTGATTTTTTAGGTGCACTATATAGAAATATAAGAGTACCGCTGGTCCCAAGTACTCTTCATATATAGTTACAGGTATCTTCACCAATGGGATCAGATCTACCTTCAGTACAATGATATCAAGCAGAACACGCACTACAAACAAGACATAAGGGTTTGTTCACTCTTTCAAAACCCACACTAAGAATAAGAACAGTACTGGTTGGTGACCTTCAAATGACTATATAGAATAGTACCTGTGACTTTTGAGACCTTATTTATCAAAATCCACTTTCTTCTCTTATATTGAGACATGGTCTTCAAATATTGTTTTCTTTGAAGCGTGCATTGGTCACATAGATGACTTCATGAAGCTTGATGAGTGATCATCTCTTATCTCTCCTCCTTCTGCTCATGCGAATATCCCATTCTTGGTTCTAAAAGATATGTATGTCTTCTACCCCTATGATGTGAGCATATCTCATCTGGTTGAATCTCTTTCATCATGGGAAATGGTTCATCTTCAGGCGTGTGAGTGGTCGATCTAAGTCATTTTAATAATAGGTCATCTCCATATTCTAGCCTTACCAAAGGTGCTGCTGACTCTAGGAATATGAATTCTAGGTGAATCAATCAGAACTATATATATTAGAGTACTTGGATGGCAGAAAATGTTTCAAAGGACACTATTATAAGAGTACTAATGGAGGTTTCAAAGAAGCAGAGCATCGACACCGGACTCTTTCCAAACCTCTCAGTAATATATATCAGTACCAGCCCTAATACTATTCTTTGACCCTTTGTTTATCTGCTTTCAACTTCTTCTCATACAGGGATATACTATATAGTCTCTCTATATATGATATTTCCAACTGACTTCTTATTCTTCCATGAAAGTGCCTTGGTCTAGTTAGGTTCTATAACACTTATATTATACTGACTATCTCTTTGCTTTCTATGTCTTCCTATAGCGGTCATGATTTCTTCTTTTGTTCAGTCTAGTTCGGTATAATATAGGTAGTAGAGTCTTTTGGTCTCTAATGGGATATGAATCAGTACTCTTTTACGGTACTCTTATATATAGTTATAGATATGATACCAATTCCCGCTCCCAGTTAAACTCTCTTGATTGTTCTAGGGGTCTGAGCTCAAGCCTCTTTTCTATGCACCTATCAGCTCGGTAAGGCCTCGAATTCAAATCAATCCCTTTCTTTCTATAAAGAATTTGTCACCCTTGACTCTTGTCTTTATCAGTACTCTACTCTAATAGTCTAGATCATTCATTCAATTCAAGGATCCATGTATATATAATCGGGATACAATAGAACCAAGCGGATATCAAAAACCTAGGATTAGAATATATAGAATAGACAGAGAGACGACGTCATCGCCTACTACCTATATTATACCGATAAATGAAAGGCCTCTTATAACTTTCCAAAATACAATCACACTGCTCGACCGGTTAGCAAAATTCTTCCAATGATAGGGATAAGGAACTTGAGTATTAAGAGAGAGTATTTCTTGCCAGAAAAGGGGAAGATCTCCTATAGTTGCATAAGCAGGATAGATAGTCTATCTAATCTTTGGCACTATACTAGAAGACTAGCAGCGAGGATGTGACCTTTTCCATCTTCTTGGACTCAAAAAGTTATATCAAGACTATATTCAAAATAGATATAATAGAAGATCCAACAGATATTATGATGATAAATGAAGCCACCCTTAATACCTTTTGATCATAGTTGAGGTTCTTCGAAAGAAATAGAAAATTGAAGGATATATCCACTTGATAAAAAAGTCGGGCTTAAGTGAGATGTTAGTCTTAGTCAAGTGTAGAAAAATCCTCCACATCAGTTTAGGAAGAAAGGGAGGTCTTGGTACTAACCCTTTAGAACCATTAGATATCAATAGTAGGTACTAATATATAAGGGTTTATAATCTGGCCATTTAGAAAGTGTCAGGTTCTAAACCCTTATACTTGAAGTAGCACTGAATACCGAGTAGAGTGAAGTAGAAAATTTATAAAACCTTATATATCAATAGAATCCCTTTAGAAAGGGTCAATAAATGAGACCAATAAATCTCTAATGAAGTATAGTAGTTGGTATTACATCATTTAAAGTGGGTAAGTGTTCAGCAAAAACATGGTAGAAAGCTTGTCCAATGGAATGCTATTAGTGAGAAGCATAGAAATTAGACTCTCCAAAGCCTCGACTGCCAATACTGAATAGAGTTGAATACTAATTTTAAGATAGAGGAGACAATACTCTACTCTAATATTGATAGAAAAGAGGAATTTTCTTCTATTTTTTTCCTTTTATGTTATCCTATGTTCACTCATTTGCGCCTAGAGGAAATTAATCTATAGGTGAGAACTTCCAAAGATGGGAATTAAAGATTCATCGCTAAATGAAGACTAAGAAGGAAGCTCATTGTCATTGTGTGCTTACAGCTATCATATTCAACTATATTACTATCAGTAGGAGAGGCCCTCAGAGTCCCATCAAATAGAGCTACCCAACAACATCACAGAAATTACTATCGCGATGTATTTTCCTAGTCGTTATTGCTCAAGACCCCCTAAACCTTCCTGAACAAACAGATCATAGAAATATGTCCTTTAATTTCTACCAAAAAAATAAAAAAAAAATCTGGGTTTGATTCTACTAAAAAAGGAAATCTTGGATGACCAGACTGCGAAAACTAGAGAAGCTACGAACAACTACCCACACGGATCACTATATGAATCATATTTCCTACTAATAAGAAGTCCTATATATATCAAAGCTGGTAATACATGTAAGAATCATGGTGATGACTGGTAATCCATATCAAAAACCTAGATTTTCTCTTGTAGAGTCAAACAACAAAGGAATCTCCTAGCTACTAAATTATCTAAGAAATATGCTTACCACACGAGAGACCTCCTCTAAATCGGTGTCTAAAGATGGTGAACATGTACTCTTCATATATAGTCACAAAGGTGATTCCCCAAAATAGAATTCTATTCACCTATATCTTCACCCTTGTTTCCTACCATCCCTGCACTCCTCTTCCCACTAGAAGAGAAAGACTGAGAATCAGTAGAAAAAACATACCCCTTTACGAAATCAATCTTCAAAGCCCTTGATCAGAGTTTCTAAAGGCTAACTATAATCCATACAATTGTAGAATTAGAAGTCAAAATCCAGTGGATGAGTATGAAAAGGTTCTACAAGAAACTAAACTCACGTATTGGAGAATCTACCGGCACCCAGATCACTCATTGCTTTCCAATTTGGGATGGAGAATTATCACCAGATCCAAGCCCTCAAATTGAAATTGTTGAGAAATTATTATTTTCTTTCTTCTCCCGCCCCTACTATAGCTTCATGACTTTGGAAAGGGGTGATCAATATATATTTCCTAAAAAGGTATCCTCTTTTAGGTGAACTTGAGATCCTCTATCAGTGTGTGGGAATACCATTTTCATCTCTATTTTTTTCAAACATCAAGACCATGTCCAAGAAAAACTACTTCATAACTAAACAACATCAAATAGTGGCTGAAATCATCTTGAAAAATCTTATAAGATGGAATTTTAATCTTCATTCAAAACTATTTGAACCTACCATCATAGAGGCTATTCTAAATACCTCAAACTACTAATGATGAAACTGTGATATGGACTCTAAACAAATCAGGGATCCATAGTGTGAAATCCTCCTATAGACTTCTCTCCAATGATCCAATATGTATTTAAGGAAATATAAACCAGAAATACTTATGAAAACTAAAGGTGTATGAAATAGATTACCTACGAGAAGCAGATTAACATCAATTATCCAGCTAGGGGATGAAAGTCTTCACTGTCCAATCTACCTGAAAGACTTGAGCATCATTTTATGGGATGTTGTGTGGATGGAATTATTTGGTGTGAATTATCCTCCCCTGTCCATTAGACTCTCTTGTTTTAGCTTCTAAGCCCCTACTGGATTAGGAACATGATATACCTGAGGGTCTCCCTTAAAATCCTTGATCCTGAAATACATCACTTCCAACATTCTCTCTAGTTTTCATGGGTTTCTACTACACCATTTCTAGCTTTGGATAAGTAGAAATAAGGTAATGCATGAAAAAAGCCTTCTAGACCCCATGCAGACAAAATACCTCATTAAACGGATAAGTATGGTGGGACAACCAGATCAATCTCTCCCCATCTTAAACCTATTTGACCCCTCCTCCTAAAATATATAATCAAGAATCACTTTTATGTAGTAATCATGTCATCTAAATCCTTTCTCAGTATAATCCCACAGCTTGAAGAGAGTGATTTTGGAAGTTACAAGTAAACTAACCATGTAGTAGCTCACTCAGAAAGTTCAAGTGGTAAACTATAGGGTAACTTTCCTTTCCTAATATCTATCTAACTACTCTTGGGTGGTTAAAGAATTATGAAAGAATCTATGGTTGCTGACTTTTCTAGGATGAAAGTGGGAAGAAGAAAGCAAAATCCTCTTCTCCATCAGTGAACTACCACACTATTAGAAGAGTACCGACCATTATATACTCTACTATAATAGTCTACAAAGACTAATATCATCTTTATAACTATATATAAGAGTAACCATTTTCCTTTAACACTATTAGAACAGTATTGGTCTCTGCATTCAAGGTCTATCTCTTAACTCTTTCCTCCCAAGCCGCTTGATGAATGTAATGAAATTGTAGACGGGCACTCTTATATATAGTTAAAGAGATGATACCAAGTTTCAAGGGAAGAATGCACCTCCTTTTAATGGGATCCAACATTTTTATTTCATAGAACAGAACCTTATGACAACTTCTTGAACTCGTAGTGATTCTGACCGTTTATCTCAAGTGCAAAGAGACTAGAATGACTTGCTTCTCTTCCCTCTGCATGAAGGGTGGCTACCAATTAATCTTATGAATAATTTCCTCCATTAACTTCAGTTCACTCAGCCATTTATCATTTCTCTTGTGGACCTATGACTACTCGTAAGAGAAAGCATATTCATAAGACGAGGAAGTAGAGCTAAGGAAAGAAACGTAACCTTGCTTTGCAAGGGGGATG
This sequence comes from Viscum album, assembly GCA_963277665.1. Taxonomy (NCBI): domain Eukaryota; kingdom Viridiplantae; phylum Streptophyta; class Magnoliopsida; order Santalales; family Viscaceae; genus Viscum; species Viscum album. Next base: position 1,038,750,268 of record OY728135.1, on the reverse strand, counting down.
ATCGTGCACTGTACTCAATACCCCGATGGTCTGGTACCATCATATCACTGGGGACATGTATCCATATTGGACCTAGCATGGATAAAAGGATTTAAATATTTAATATATATAAGTACCAGTTTTTGAATTCATAATTACATTTCTCTGGGTGCGGATCATCCTTTAGCTCTTCGGGATGGCTTCATTGCATTGATTTAAAAAACAGACCATTAGGACGGAGACAACGTAATAGAAGGGGTGTGGGTGTGTTTATATAAATTAATAATGAATCCCATATTTATTATTTTTTCATGAAACCTCCCACTCTTATGCGTATAGGGTAGGATACTTTCGCACTTTAGAAGGAAAAAAATAGAAGTGGGCTCAACTATTAAGGTTCTTATTTCATACATTGGGTAGCAACAAGGCACTGAAAGTGATTCCCATGTTCCCCAACTAGGGATTTCACAACCCTATTTTCTGAATCAGATGGGACCTATTATATTTTAATAGTTGAGTTGGATGAGTCATCTTCGCAATATATGTATGTCATCTGTTTTAGTGGTTTAGACAGCGGAACCAAAGGTGCAGGGGCCCAGAAGGGAGACTCGTAGAACCATTGACAATTCCTAGCTCGACGACGACATGGAATCAGAAGAATAGAGGACAAGACGGTGGGATATCCGCTTTAGAGAAAGCCAATTCTATAGAAAAGAAAGTGATTGAGATTCAGACTTAGAAGTCGAGGCATGAAGTGATCCATTTGGATCTTAGAAAGAGGGAGAATGTATATCTTTTCTGGACAGAAGAATACTAGTCAGGGTGGTTCCCTCCCCATTTCTCCCAGCCTGGACCCTTATTATACCTGATCTAGAAAACCTTTTAGTGTGATACAATGAAGGAAGGCTGCTCTCATCATTCATAGATAAGAGTGGCCGAATCTTGCATCGGTATCTCACAGATAGAACTCATACATTCCCTTCTATATTTGGGAATATGAGAAGTATTACCGTGTCTTATCGCTCTTTCATGGGAAAGACTCGACATTCAGGCAGTGGTGTGGTGTGGTGGCGCGAGGTCGTGAGATATTGTGTAGGACTCATCACATCCTGTGGTTGGAAAAACCATGGAATAGGTGATTTTACCACTTTCCCAGACAAGATGATACAATCACTTTTTTATTTGTTTAGTCAAATAGGTAGAGCACTCAACGCAGGATTGTGATAGATTTTATAGGATACAAAATGGGACTCTTGAAAGTGGACTTCACGGTGACATGCCATGGAATAATGTATTGACTAGAATTCACTTTAGGAGCACTATATATGAAGAGTACATGTCAGACCTTTCATTTCACTGGATTCAGAACCAACCTAAAAAGGGAAAACTTGGAGTCTCCCCTCTCGTTAGGGGATTATGCATTCTACATTGAATCAAACAACGCTTCTGGATAGACTAGTTGGCAAGATGACAGTTTATTCTTTTGATCTAAAGTCATCCATGACCCCTATTAGTTCATCAAGAGATAACCTGACTTTATAGGCATTATAGCATATAAATTCCTGTTGATGATGGTTTTTCCTCTAGGTATATGAAAAATTCCCTTTCTAGCACCATGTTTGAGGTCCCTTTTATTAAATAAAAATAATGGGTCTCATTCATGTCTGGTCAAACTCTCGGATACTATTCTTCATGGCCTCTATTCACTCTATCTCACCGCGTCGTGGTGTGGTATTGTGCCGATCAAGTTCACCATGGTGTTTTATTCAATGATTATTTCATTATGGGCGATGATGCAATAATCACTGATGAGAAGGTGGTGCACGTCTATTCTGATGTTTTGCCCAATGTAGGGATCACTATATCAACCTAAAAGTTGTTGATCTCTAAGAATGGGACCAAGGAGTTTGCAAAGTGTTTCCAGGAATGAGGGATGTCGGTGTACCCAAGTCATGTGTCTGATCATCTAAGGATCTCAAGAATTTATATAACTCCTATGTCCTAATGGCTATTGCTGAGAAGTACTCTATTCAGAGATTCTATACAATATGTCGGGTCAGAGGAGCCGGTTACAAGGTACTCTCTAAGTTATACCATTATAGGTAAAAACATTATGAAAGAGTTAGGTGGATGTGTCTTGCTTCCAAATTACCAAATATAGAATTTTGGTTAGGGAGGGGAAGACCTTTGAATCCCTATCTTCAAGGTTGAGTATGGTCATGAAACCTAAGGAATTAGTCTTGTCCTTAATGTAATTCCACTTGAAGGAGTCATAAAAAGACTTCCAGGATTGGACCCTTATTCGGGTTTGGGTTAAGCAGTGGTGAAGTTATACACATTGGTAGTGGAAGGTAGCTATGCCACCTGATGTGACCCTAACAACATTCTTTGAAACACTTGTCCTTTAAACAAGCTAGAAAGATTGATGAAGAATTGGTCTGATTTGGTTACTAGTAAATAAGAGGTGGAATATGCTTCTGGTAGTGTTGTATAAGGGTGGTCCATCGAGAGAACTGGCAAGTAAACTATTGGCTCAACCCTTGATTGTTCTAGGAACAGTAATGTGAAAATGTTTCCCAATGGGTAGATCACTTAGGGAGGTCATGGTAGGCGAGATGCTCATTGGGCATATATCTGTAGAATGAACCCTACCATGGAAACTGTTGGTTCATTAGTGGTGAAGTTCTCAATGTCCCAGATTTTGGTGATCTTGATGTGGGGGTCAACCAACATGCCTTCTAACCAAGACTGTATGGCTGAAAGGATTCCCAGTGTAGTCTTCTTGTCAACCTTGGGATAATGACCCGACTTGTCTTCGACGACAATCATATCCTTTATTCTAGAACAGGATATAGTGGAGATTTTCCCGATCATGCATGGGTGGATTCATCATGAGATTTTGGATTTGAGAATTAAGATCTTCAGGAATCTGTAATCCTACTTCCCCTGCAAACACATTGCCCCATCCACTGACCGGGTAGGAAAGTCCCAGTATGGATCTGAAGTGCCCTCCTTTCTAAAGTATCCATTCATTTATAAGTGAAAAGGTTGAGACCTCTAGAATTATTCTTCATCCCAGGGCTTGCATTGATACCCTATGACAAATCAGAAGTCATTTCTGTGAGCTTTGACTAGCTCATAAATGACCTGTTGTTGCTTTCCCAAACCGGTTGAAGTCCATGTTTCTCATGTATTTCTTAACAAGAGGGCTTCGCCAAATTTCTGACCTCGGTCTAGACTTGATTTCCCTCTTGGTACAATGTGACCGTTAATAATGTGTCGAGATGTCCAATGAAAGGACTGGGGACTTAAATTTCCTCATCATCTGAGAGGACATTCACCGCTCTATGATATTGGGGTTGTAACATTAGGTTGTCCTGGTGGTGTCACCACTTCCTTCCCAACTCTTTGATAATCCAGAAAGTCCTGACACGGAATTCAAAGAGCACCTATCTTTATTTAAAAACAAGATTCAATGTAATGTCTTGGTTGTCCGGAATTATACGTACACCAATGTTCAGGATTGAAATTTATGGGTGGCAGGTTTTGAATAGGCAGTTCTGGAACTGGCTCAATCTTTCCCGCTTCTAAAAAATGTTTGTAAGATTGTTCCATAGTAATGGAAAAAGGAGTTAAGACTCAATTCCTTCTGACATTCTATCTATGATGATTTATTCGAGCCATTTCAGGTGGTGTAGGATCGTTTTCCATAGGTTGTGCTTGCAATACTGGAGCTTGCTGAATAGGTGTTTGATTGTACAGCAATGTGGGAAGGATGCAACCTATGACTCCTTTTTATCAGTCTTCTTTTCTACTAGATTTTTGGTGTAGGATGATGATCCCCCTCTTATTTGGATGAAGTTTCCTGATATAAGACCTTTCTTGAAAACAGTCTTGACCCTGTTTTATGAGTTGGGAAAAGTTACTGGTGACACTGGCACACATTTTATCAATGTATACCCCCGTGAGAGTTTGTATGAATAGTTGGGGATATTCTGATTGGTGGATGTACTTGAATTACATAATCTTTCCATATGAGATCTCATTCCTAGAATGATTCCTTGGGATTAAGAATCATTCCCAAGAGGACACAACGATCTATACTTAGTTCACAATTATGTCGATATTGTTCAAGAAATGCCCTAGATAATTCTGGGTAGCTGCGGATTTTCTGAATATTCTGATGGGAAAACCATTTCAAAGCTCCTCCCTTGAGACTCCACTGAAAGAGTTTCATTGCATTCAGAGCTTTCTATCATTATCATGTCCACAAAGTGCCCAAGCGTAAAGCTGGAGATGCACAACTTAGTTACCCGTACTGTCTAATTGTGAAAATTCAGGGATTTTTCATTTCAATAGAAATATAATTGCATGAAATTCATCATATATTGAGATCCGTTTTATGTTTTGAATAAGGATTTTAATGGTTTTTGGCCAAAATCATCCTTTTTTTGTTTAGAGGAGGTTACATGCTCCCGCCTTTCCTAAACATTCGATCATGTTTGATGCATTTCTTCCCATTCTCATTCCCACTCATGTTCTGTGCTTTCTTGATATAGTTCTCCACCCTCTGAATTCCAATACTCCTCTCTCCTTTCTGTAGGAGAGATCATTCCATCCTTTTTGGATGGATTTTAGTTTGTGGATCAAATTATACCAACTGTATATCCATCCTTTCAAGCGAATGAGTATATGAACAATAGAGTAAGAGTTAGATATCCTCTATCTCTAGTAGACTAAGCCTGATCCTACTTTCCGGGTGCAACAGGTCTAGGACTATATATAAGAGTAACTATTTTTCATATGAGGGAATGTGGTATCCGCTATGACTTTAGATCCAATTATATCTCATTATGATCTTATTATGACAGAAATAGGTGAGGTGAGGCTAAGACAACATATGGGACTTCCCGCGCTAAGTTATTCCAATCTTTACACTAAGTAACTGAACTTTGCAATGCTGCTATGAGATAGATTTTCATGTACAAGGGAAAAAAAGCAAATAGAGATACCTTTCCGCTGGAAATCCTATACTTGAGTTCTATTTGATCAGAGTGAGTTGTAATTGAGCTTGATTTAGTTGCTATCATATTGAAATGATTTTTTTAAGTATGTGGGTGACTCATCGTCATGTGATAGGTTGGTACCCTCTATAAAGAAGGTTGGTGGGGAGGATCACAGGTAAAGAATGTCAAAGGTCAGTGTTAATCTTTTATTGTGGTGGAAAGAAAGTGAAAAAGAAAAAACAGAATAACTTCAGCAGACAATCAGACAAGAAGATGATTATCGGAACATCATCTGATCATCTGATCATCTTGTATAGTCTTTATAGATCAGAGATCTAGAATTCTAGGCACACTATATTATAAGATTACCGGGGCTTGACTGTGTGACTATTCGTAGAATGGACTCTATTAGGGTTGATCTCTCTCTATCTTAAGTCAGTCATTTCTACCGTCTCCGGGTAACTTCCTTTAAGAAGGAAAGAAAGTCCCATCTATTGAGTTGTTGATGGAATTAATGGAATAACCTTGCAGTGAAATGAGTACATGATTTCTTACCTGAAAGAGGTCCACTGTTAGGGTAGAGTACTAAGAATTAGGCTAGATGCAACTATTGAATTTGTTGACGGTGGTGTGATAATTCCAATCGATGATGGGTGGAATAAGCCTTTGGATGATGGTGGTTTTGATCTTCAAACCCATCGGTTGATTCACTGTAGTTTGGTCATCTACTCTGTATTAATGGAATTGAAGGAGGGTCTAGGTATATCTGTGGAAGAGAAATCATGGATCTTTGGGATCGAATCTACACAAATCTCTGGACCCGTTAATGAAAATCCCTAAATGACTTATTTTTTGTAAGATTTTTCAAGTTGAGGATGTGTCAAAAAAGTCCACATGTGCATGCTACTCAAGTTGCTTCATGGGGTTGCGTAAGGGAATTCGTGGTTCGGTAGATGGGGGTATAGATTCGGCCATGGAAGCTTTGAAGTGACTGAAAATAATTACGACAGAGCAATCAACATTCTTACAGTATATATCTGTACCAGTGAACATGATAAGATCATCCAATATTTTAGTAACATGAGATGATGTCAATCAAGTAAAAAAAATATGGGGGTTGATACTGATATATATTGGTGATGATGCCTGATCACTGGTGTCACATACTTCTTATCATGATGACTGTCAATATATATTAGTACCATTCCCACTTCCCTCCCATACCCAATATTACATTTGTATACAAGTAGAAGACATCATTGTAAACATCAGACCCAAGCACTATAGAAGGTACTAGTAAATATATATCAGTACCAGTTACTAGGAAATTACCAAGCTCATTAATCGTGTATTCCATGATCGGTACTTAAACATTATGGTATAGACAATGTGACTTCCAACGACGACATTTTTCATTGATTTCAGAACTTGGTACATCAACCTTATGGTCCTGTATTACCAATGTGAAGCCTCATTCAATTCCTTCCAACTCATCCTAAACTGGTTGAGAGGGTTCGGTACTGATATATATTTGTTCTTTTATTTCAATTTTTGTGCTTCATATTCAAATATTCTTGTAGGAAACCTACTATTGTGATAGTAGTAGTGCATTTTTTCATATATTTTTCTCTCACTTGTTTTGTAGGGGTTGAAAGTATTGAAGAAGCAGAAGAGAGGTAGCCATGATCGATGCAAGAGATGGGGATTTGAGAGTCAGCATGACTCTAAGAAGATCTATGACTGTGACCAATTGGTTATCACTCATAATAATGAATGAATTTATTGACATCGGCTCATGTTATTGAAATCTTGGATGATCTTATCAAGTTCAATGGTACTGATATATATTGTAAGAATTTTAATTTCTCTATTGTAATTGTTTTCAGTCACCCCAATGCTTCCATGGAAGAATCTGTACCCCAATCTACCGAACCACGGATGCCCGTACGCAACCCCATGAATCAACCTGAGTAGCATGACCATATGGACGTTTTCGAAACATCCTCAATCTAAAAAATATTAAAAAAAGAAGTCATTTAGAGTGTTTCATTACCGGGTCCGGAGATTGTGCAGATTCGATCCCAAAGATCCATAATTTCTCTGCCACAAAGATACCTAGACCCTCCTTCAATTACATTAATACAGAGTAGATGACCAAACTATAGTGAATCAACCAATGGGTTTGAAGATCAAAAACACCATCATCCAGAGGCTTATTCCACCCATCATCGACTGGAATTATCACACCACCATAAAAAAATTCAATAGTTGATCCTAGCTCAATTATCAGTACTCCACCCTAATAGTGGACCTCTTTTAGGTTTGAAATTGGGTACTCATTCCATAGCAAGGTTATTCCATTCATTCCATAAACAGATCATTCGATGGGATTTTCTTTCCTTCCTAAAGAAAGTTACCTGGCGAGCCGGTAGAAATGACTGACTTAAGATAAAGAGATATCACCCCCAATAGAGTCCATTCTATGAATAGTCACATATTCAAGCCTAGGTAATATTCTAATATAGTGTGCCTATAATGGTAGATCTTTTCTCTATAAAGACTATACAAGATGATCATATGATTAGATGATGTTCCGATAATCATCTTTTTGTCTGATTGTCTGCTGAAGTTATTCTGTTTTTTCTTTTTCACTTTCTTTCTGCCCACAATATGAGATTGAAATTGAACTTTAAAATTCTTCACCTGTGATACTCCTCAACAACCTTCTTCATGGAGGGTTGAAATGCATGGGCCATTTTCTCCTATCGACCGGTCAAGGTTCTGGTGCTCTGCTAATGTGTATAGCATCACTCAGGTTGGATCCTCGGTGATGATACTTTTTAATAGTCATTTGTTTTTAGTTGATTTAATTTTGATTTGGGGGTTTTATTGAAGAGATAAAATGAAGTGATTAATGATTGGTTTTTTATTTAACAATTTGATAAATATTGGGGTGAGTTCATTTTTAGGTATTTAAGCTTGTGATATCCTTGATCTTTGCTTTATATTGCATTTAAATTAACACCCACTTCACAAGATAACGTTGATTGGAATTCATAAGTCTTAAGGATTTAATCCAATCCTTAACTTAACTTAGAGTTATAATCTAAATCATATCTTGTTGATGTTAGTGTATTTATGGTTCCAATAATCCATGGAAACCACACTTTAAACAAAACAAGTCATTAATCCATGACATGTTAAGTCCAACATATAAGATGTTAATTTGAAGAACATTCATCAAGAAAATACTCTCAATCATTTAACATCCCTAAATTATAACTCACACCAACGAGAGATTTAATCATCCATTGAAATTATTAGTAATCTGGTTATAATGATTATGATGATAAATTAAGAAGATAAGAAAAATAAAGGGATAAGAAAAGAGTGGTGCGTCGAACACACACACAAACGATGAAGATAATTAAAAACAAACTTTAGATTGAATGAGAAAGAAAAAGAAGGGAATGGGATTCAACAGTATTTAAAATATTTTAAAAACATTAATATTAAACTACAAAATTTGGATGAGAATAATATGTACTTAAGAAGAAAAATTCATTAAAACATAATTACAAAGAAAAGACTTGCAAGATTACAATAATGAAGAACACAAAGGTAAAAGGAAACAAAGAGAGGATGAAGGGTATCTCAAGTGAAAACTTTAGTATGGAAGGTCCTCCCAAGACCTTTTAAAGGATTTTTTCGTGCCAATATGTTATCCTCTCTTCTTAAATTCCAACATATGCAAGGAGAAGAGGGGGTTGTATTTATAGCCCAAGGGGGTGGACTGTTTGCATTCCAAATCTTCCTCTGCAATTTCATCGCCAATTTGGATATTGAGAAAGCCGAATATCAAGATATATCCTTCTTAAAAGTTTTATATAATAATGTTGGCTGACTACTCTCAAACTTATGTGGACTTTGGATTTATTTATACAAAGTTATGTTGGTTTAAATAAACAATGTTAAACTGTCCATTTCTATCCATGCTTTTCAGATGGACAAAATGTGAATGGATTTTGGAATAGTAAGATGCCTTCAAATCTGAATTCTTTCTTCAAAAAAGTAGTCCTAATGTTTCTATTATTTCACACTGAAAAATATCATCTTTATTTGATGATTACATCATGCTATATGTCATGAATAGTGTCCAGATTTCAATTTACATCCAAAATGGTGGGTTGGACTTCAAAGCATAAGTTGGGCCACTTTTTCATATATTTGGAACCTAAAATTTTTATCCATGATTATTTTGAATAATTGAGAACATGTGGTAGAGTTTCATAAAATTTGGGCTTCAGGATTTAGACCAGTAACTCAATCATCATGGTTGGTCCAGTTTCTTTGGGTCTTCTTGTGTAGACCATATGACCCTTCAAATGGACAATTTGGCCAAAGGTTCCTTCTAATGAAATGTTTTAATTGGAATAAGGAATCCTAAAAAACAATAATAACACAATTTGGATTAGTAGGGTAATAGTTATAAATAAAATAGTAAACTGAATCAATTGGACTACTTCTAAAAATGATCAAAAATTATACTTACTATTAAAACAATAATATTTCACATAAATTATGCACATTTCATATAAAATAAGTAAATGGATAATATAATAAGTCATGAAAATATTTATAACATAAACTCCCCTACAATTAGTCTTATTCATGTCCTCATTTGCAAAAAATATAAAAATATAACAAAATCATTTTCACTCACCAACAAATATTAAAATTTTCTTCTCCCCAACCAGGGGAGGTTTAGATAATATTACTCATCCATATTGAATTCCCCCACAAGTTGTTACAGAAACAATGTTCCAAAAACAATTAATTTTTTCATGTTCAAATTTTGAAATGGAAAATGGTGGCACACAAAACATACTCCTCTCAAGATGATAAAATTAATTTATGGAGTTTCACTCATTCAACAATCAAAAGTGAAAATCTTAGAGTTTGTAAGAGATCTCAGCTTCCATTCCCTATCCTAAAGTTCTCAAAAATCAAGAGGTCTTTTCAGGGGGTTTCTGTGTCTATGGGACAGTAGGAAGATGATATCCAAAAGATAGGAAAAAGGGGGTAAAACACCAACATGAAAAAAGAAATGCACATTTTTTTTGAAATAAGACATGAAAGGAAATGGAAACACATATTTACAAGGTAATGAAAATGTGAAATAAGAAACAAAAGAGGAATAAAATTTGAAGTGGATGAGAAGAAGAAATATTTATAAACCATAAAACTTCTTCCAATAACACAAGTGTTCATTTTTTTTTTACTTTTTGGCTTTTTTTTGTATTTTTTTTGAATGTTTAACTTGAAATAGATCTCACACTCATATCCCAACCCATGATTGATCTCCTCACGACACTAATTTTAATAGTTATAACAAGATCAAAGGCTGAGAAAAAGTGATTTTTGACCCACCCAAGACACAACCCATTCTTATTTTCATTTTTTTTGAATTTTTTGAACACTTTTCAATAAAATTTTTACAAGATAAATATATATAAATTCCCAAACCCCAATGAAGTAAAAACTCTCCTCCATACATAAATTGATGGTTTCCCTCAAGTATATGATAACAAGGTGAAATCAACAAAGGGTACCCAAAAATTAAATTCATTCCCCCACACTTAAATTTAATAAAAAATTATGCAATGAAAATCCATCTTGATATTGGTTGGGATAAGGTATTGGGTTTGTAAAGTGACTATCAAAGAAAACGTTTTCATAGTCTCAAAGGGGATTTCAAAAGGATGATTAATGTATGTTCTATTTGGCTATTATAATTATCATAGGGTTCAAAAATGCCTATATCATATTAATACACACTGAAGTAGGAAATTCAACTCGAAGGAACACAAACTCAATACTCACAAATGGGGGTTAAAAACACACATTTTGAAAAATGGACACAGGTGACCTTAGAATGAAATCTAATTTAGTTCCTCACGGTTGGGGAAAATCGTTTTCCAAATCAAAAAATAGAGCAATCAAAATTTGTTGGTTTTGACACAAGATTATTTATCCAAAGTCATGATGAAACCACAAAATTTTTGAGATGAAACCATGTATTTTGAATCCCCAAAATGTTTGGACAAAATTTAAATTTTGAAGGTGGGTAAACATAATTTTACTTTTCATATTGTTTTTAATTTTTTTTTAGTTTTTTAGGTTTTTTTTTAGTTTTTTATAAAGACACGCCTACAAAAAAAAATAAAGAGTAAATAAAAAAATGATGAGGAAAGTGGTAAAAAATGAAATGAGAATGAGGGAGGAATAATAAGAAAGAGATAGAGAGAGAAGAGGAGTTAAAGGGAAAGAGGTGCCCCTAGTTTGGATTTGGTGGGTTTCCATATCCATCCAGTGGTGGGTCAACTATAGAAGTTGGGGATTCGATGGAAGTCAATATGGTTCTAGGATTGTGTTTTCTCTCATGGTGATGCTTTAACTGATGTCCATTAACCGTGAATGTCCTTTTTGAAGATGGGTCTTGGACTTTCACTGCACCAAATGGGTAAACATGATAAATAATAAAAGGACCTTCCCAACGAGAATTAAGCTTACTTAGGTAAAGCAAAAATCGAGAATTGAATAGAATTACCTTTTCAACTTCATGAAACACCTTTCTTAGTGTGTTTTTATCATCGATTTCCTTGGATTTTTATTTTTAGAGATTAGAATTCTCATAAGAATCAAGTCGAAGCTCCTCTAGTTCAGCTAATTGCAACAATCTTTCTTCACCAGATTTTTCAAGATAAAAATTACAAGTTTTCATAGACCAAAATGACTTATGTTGGATTTCGACTGGAAAATGACATGTTTTACCAAAAACTAGACTAAAATGAGACATCCCAATGGGTGTTTTATAGGTAGTTTAATAAGCCAAAAGTGCTTCACCAAGTCTTTCTGGCTAGTCTTCTCTGGTGGTTTTTATAATTCTCTCAAGCAATCTTTTCACTTATCTATTAGAAAGTTCATCCATTCATTTTTTGGGGGTGATATATAGTTAAAGTTTTATGTACAAAACCATTCTTTTTCAAAAGATATTACATGGTTTTATTACAAAAAATGGGTTCCTAAGTCACTTATCAAGGCATGTGGTGTGCCAAATCTGTGGATGATGTGTGTCTTTAAGAACTCATTAATAGTATTTGAATCATCTTTTCTAGTGGGCTTTGCCTAAACCCACCGAGAAACATAATCAACTGCAAGAAGGATGTATGAGAATACATTGTAAGGGGGAAATGGTCCCATGAAATTGATGCCCTAAACATCGAAGATCTCATAGAAAATTAAATTATTTTGGGGAATTTCATTTCTCTTTGAAATTGTGCCAAACTTTTGGAAAGTGGGACATGATTGACAGAACTCATGTGAGTCCTTAAAGAGTGAAGGCCGGAAGAATCCAGAGTCTAAGACCTTTCTGGAGATCCTTTGTGGTCCAAAGTGGCCACCGCCAGGCATTGAGTGACATAATTCTAAGATAGAAGAATATTCATTTTCATCAACACATTTTCTAATTACCATGTCTTTCCTAGTTTTCCAAAGTTTATTTTCTTCCCAAAAATAGTATTTCGAATCACTTTTCAACTTAATTTTTTGTTGTTTGGAAAATATTTCAGGAAAAACACCAGAAACCAAGTAATTTACAATTCGGGCATACCATGTTATTTTTGGAGTGATATATGAGAGGCGCTCAATTGTAAATTCTGGATCAATTATTTCAGAATGAGAAGAATTAGAAATTATACTCAAGTGATCAGCCACAAGGTTTTCTTTTCCAAGTATATCTTTGATTTCAAGGTCAAACTCTTTGTGCATTAGGATCTATCTTTTTAGCCTCAGTTTGGAATCACTTTTCTTGAGTAAGAATTTAATTGGAAAGTGGTTTGTGAAGATGATGATTTTGGAACCTAAGAGATTGGGGTGGAAACCACTACTAAAAGTTCCTTTTCAGTCACAATGTATTGATATTGAGTTTCATCCAATGTTTTTGAGGCATAATATATGAAATTAGGAATATTTTCTCTTCTTTGACCAAGAACATCCCCAAAGGCTCTATTAGAAGCATCACACATCAACTAAAAGGGTAAGGACCAATCTGGGGGTTGGATTATCAGGGTAGATGTAAGAGAATTTTTGAGTTCAATGAAGTCTCTCTTGAAAACCTCATCTAAATGGAAAGTGACATCATTTTGGAGCAACTGATTGAGTAGGACGGATATCCTACTGAAGTTATGGATGAATCGCCAATAGGAACCATCATGAATGAGGAATGAATGGATTTCTCAAACAAAAGTGGGTTAAAGAAGTGATTAGATCACTTCAATTTTGGTAAGATCAACTTCAATACCATCTTTTGAAACTATGTGACCTAGAACAATCCCATTTGAAACCATGAAGGGAATTTTTTTAAAATTTAACACAAGGCTACACTCGAAAAACTTTTGAAGGACTAGAGAGAGTGAATTCAATCAAGATTCAAATGGCTCACCATAAATGGTAAAGTCATCCATGAAGACTTCCATGCAGTTTTCAATGAATTCAGAAAAGATAATCATCATACACCTCTAGAATGTTACAGGAGCATTGTAAATGCCAAAAGGCATTCTCCTATATTCATATGTTCTAAGTGGGGATTTGAAAGTAGTTTTTTCTTGATCCCGAGGTGCGATTAGGATTTTTAAGTATCCGATATATCCATCAGGAAAGCAATAGTGTGACTTTACAGCTAATCATTCTATAATTTGATCAAGGAATGGAAGAGGGTAGTTATCTTTTTGTGTTTCAACGTTCAATTTTCAGTAATCAATGGACACACTCCATTTGTTCTTAACTCGAGTTGTGACTACCTCCCCATGTTCATTTGTGTCAACAGTTATCCCACCCTTCTTAGGTACAACTTGAATTTTACTAACCCATTAACTGTTGGAAATTGGGTAGATAATACCAGCTTGAAGAAGATTGGTGATATCTTTCCTAACTACCTCAAGTATGAGTGGATTGAGTCTTTTTTGTGGTTGTATAATTGGTTTGGATGATTCCTCATGATGGATGTGATGCATGAAAAAGGTAGGTTTGATTCATGGTATGTCATCTAGGGTCCAAACTAAGGCCTTTTTTTTCCTTTAACACCTGAACAAGTTTGGACTCCTCAGTTTCTGTAAGTGAAGCAGAGATAATGACAAGATAAAGTGATCATGGAAAAGGAATGCATATTTCAGGTGTTCAGGAAGAGGTTTCAGATCAATCTCATCTTTCATTTTTGGGTTATACAACTTAGGAATGGAGGAAGGGAATTCAGTTGCTTCATATTCATTTTCCTTAATATTGTCCAAGGTGGAGCAGTAGAGATCATAGTTGATGTGGGATTCAAGAGATTTTTCAAGTTCCTCTAGATTGATGGAGTCTATGTATGAGAGGTCCACATCAACTTCACCATTTATAACCTGGTTAATCATGGTGTAGATTTCAAAAGATCCTCTCTCATTAGAACATGATGAACATAATGGAATGGGTTTCATTTGACTCTTAGAAGTGTCCTCAGAATCATGGATTGAGAATGAATAGTGATCCTCATATGGGTATCACATGGCTTGGAAAATGTTGAACTTGACCAATTGGTCACAAAATTCCATGTATAAGATGCCTGAATGGACATCAATCTTGGTTCTCACTATCATTATGAATGGTATTCCTAGAATTAAGGGAGATCGAGAAGATTTCTTCTCACCTTCCATGTCAAGGACATAGAAATTGGTTGGGAAGATAAGATCATTGACACAAAAAAGGACATCCTCGATTATACCCTTAGGACTGGCTGTGCTTCGATTGGATAACTGAATGACAACACCCGTTGGATGTAAGGGACTTAGAAAAATGTTAGAGAAGATATATTTGGGCATGAAATTAATTGAGGCTACTAGGTCTATGAGTACAGCATCAAAGTTGGAACTTCCAATTTGGCATGGAACTGTAAAGGTACCTGGAAATTTTCACTTTATGGGAATAGACTGTTGGGTGGAAACATTTTAAAAGCTCCTAAGTTTCCACTTATGGGTACATAACTCTTTGAAAAACTTTGCATACTTAAGAATTTTTTTAATGGAATCTAATAGGGGAATGTTCACTTCAACACATCTAAACATGTCGAGCATTTCAGGATCAGGTTCAAAGGACTTATTTGGATTAGAAATGTCTTGAGGAAAAGTAATTGGATTCCTAAGTGGAATGGAAGGAGGTGAGGGAATGGCTTAATATTCCTTTTCAAGTTTCTTTTTCATTTAATTTTATAGGTCAACATTCAAAGGAGTGTTGAAGGAATAATCTTGAGTTATAACAATTTACTTTCCGGATCTAAGTGCAATTGCACTTAAATTACCCTTACGGTTGGGTAATGGTTGAGCTAGAAGTTGGGAAGAATTATATTGTTGTTGCTGGCTTAGGTGGGATTCAAGTTGGCTGATTTGGGTTTTAATATTTTTAAGGATATAATGGGTGAAGGAGGAAAGATCTTAAACTACACTTTCCCATGGTTGGTTGGAAGAAGAGGCTTGTCCCAGATTGGGATTGCCTTGATTTTGGTTCTTGGGAATGTGATTATATTGGTTTGGGAATTGGGAAGGCTCACTGAGATAGTGGAAGCCTGGAGGAGGAAGAGGGGGATTGATCCTTTGAGGTTAAGAAAAAAAGGGTAAGGTTGTTGGAAGTTACTAACACCTTGAACATATTGGAACTGGTTTGGGTTTTGATGAGGGTACTGAGGGGGATAAGAAATGGGATTACCATATCTCAAGTTAGGGTTATATGTAGAAGAGAAGGGCTCAAAATGGGGTTGCTTGAAGTTTCTAACAAACCGACCTGATTGTTGAGGGTTGGTGTTCTGATGAGCATATGCTGCATTGAGCTCCATTGGTCTGGATGAATCAGATGGTTCATCTTGAAGTTGTGAACATGTGTCTGTTGGATGATCTAGTGAGTTTCATATTACACAGTTTTTGACAGGTCCAGGAAACATTGATTTTGGAGAAGATGAGGTTGGGGATTTGGTAGCCACAACTAGTTGTCGCACAAGACCTGTATGTTCACTCATACACTCTTTCATCTTGTTCGGCTCTATTGATTGATTATCTTGGGATTTTTTGATTTGATTATGTGCTCGAGTATGGAATTGTTGTGTGTTTTCAGCCATGTTGCTTATGAGATCTCTTATAGCTGTAGGAGTTTTATCAACAAGAACACTGTCACTTGCGACATCAATGAGAGTTATCTCCATAACCAATAACCCTTCATAGAAGTATTGGATGAAGAGTTGGTCAGGGATTTGGAGATGTGGGTATGTTGAAAAAAACTTTTTGAACCTCTCCCAGTACTCATGGAGTGATTCATTTGGGAACTGACGGATACCACTTATTTCCTTTCGGATGGAAGCAGTACGAGAAGCTGGAAATAATATATCTAAGAAGAGTCACTTCATGTAATTCCATGTGGTTATGGAACCAGGAGGAAGGTAGTAGATCCATGAATTAGTAGAGTCAGATAGGGAGAAAGGGAATGCTTAGAGTTTTATTTGTTCCTCAGAAACCCCTTGAGTATTCATAGTAGAGCACACCACTTGGAACTCTTTAAGATAGAGATGTGGATCCTTTCCAGCTAGCCCGTGAAAATGAGGAAGAAGATGAATCAAACCCAATTTGAGTTCGAAGTCAGCCTATATATTTGGATATTGAATACCAAGGAGTTGTTAATTTATATTAGGGGAAGCAAGTTTTTAAAGTGTTTTTCCCAAGTATTGGACACTTATAATTCAACTGGTTGGACAAGGACTGTTTCTTGAATTATTTGATTATCACTAATGTTCCTCCTAAGTTGGCGAAGCGTTATCTCAATTTTAGGGTCAAACAAATCTGAGGGATATTTTGTGAGGATATGGGGAATTCAGGGGGATGTTGGAAGAAATATAAAGACATGTTTTTCTTTGTGTTTTTTCCATTGATGATTTTTATAAGAAGGCATGTTTTTCTTTGTGTTTTTTTAAAAAAAAATTCTTGTTTTTTTAACAATGACCAAAAACTAAAGACTATTTAATTGAAACATCCTCGGAAATGACGCCATTTGAAATGCGTGGCCAATTTTCTCTTATCCACTGGTCAAGGTTCTGGTGCTCTGCTAATGTGTATAGCAGCACCTGGGTTGAATCCCTAGTGATGATACTTTTTAATAATCATTTGTTTTTAGTTGATTATATTTTGATTGGGGGGTTTGTTTACAGATTTTAAATGAAGTGATTAATGATTGGTGTTTGATTTAATAATTTTATAAAGATTGGGGTGAGTTCATTTTTAGAGAGTTAAGCTTGTGATATCCTTGATCTTTGCTTTATATTGCATTTAAATTAACACCCACTTCACAAGATAACGTTGATTGGAATTCCAAAGTGTTAAGGCTTTAATAAAAACCTTAACTTAACATAGGGTTTGAATCTCAATCAGATCTTATTGATGGTAATGTATTTATGGTTCCAATAATCCATGGAAACTACACATTAAACATAACAAGTCATTAATCCATGACATGTTAAGTCCAACATACACAATGTTAATTTGAAGAATATTCATCAAGTAAATACTCTCAATCACTTAACATACCTAAATTATAACTCAAACCAATGAGAGACTTACTCATCCATTTAAATGATTAGTAATCTGTTTATAATTATTATGATGATAAATTAATAAGATAAGAAAAGGAAAGGGATAAGAAAAGAGTGGTGTGTCGAACACACACACACACATGATGATGATAATTAAAAATGAACTATAGATTGAATGAGAAAGAAAAATAAGGGAAGGAGATTTAACAGTAATCAAACTATTTTAAGAACATTAATATTAAACTAAATAATGTGGATGATAATAAGATATACTTAAGAAAAAACTTTCATTAAAACAGAATTACAAATAAAAGACTTACAAGATTACAATAATGAAAAACACAAAAGTAAAAGGAAACAAAGAGAAGAGAAAGGGTATTTCAAGTGAAAACTTGAGTATTGAAGGTACTCCCAATAACTTTTAAAGGCTTTGGTTGGGCCAATATCTTCTCCTCTCTTCTTCAATTCCAACATATGCAAGAAGAAGAGGGGGTTGTATTTATAGCCCAAAGAGGTGGACTGTTTTCATTCAAAATATTCCCATCCACTTTCATCTCCAATTTGGATATTCTTACAGCCTAATCTCAAGATATATCCTTCTTCAAAGTTGTAGAAAATAATGTTCTCCGACTAATCTAAAAATTTTGAGGAATTTGGACTTATGGATCCAAAGTTATGGCGGTTTCAATAAACAATGTTAAACTATCCATTTCTATCCATTCTTTTCAGATGGCCAAAATGTGAATGGATTTTGGAATCGGAAGATTCCTTAAAATCTGAATTATTTATTAAAAAAATTAGGCCTCCTATATCTCTTATTTAACATGGAAAAATATCAGCTTTATTTGATGATTACATCATGTGATATGTCATGAATAGTGTCCAGATTTCAATTTACGTCCAAAATGGTGGGTTGGACTTCAAAGCATAAGTTGGGCCCCTTTTTCATGTAGTTGTACCCTCAAATTTTTATCCATGATTTATTTAGATAATTACGAACATATGGTAGAGTTTCATAAAATTTGGGCTTCGGGGTTTAGACCAGTAACTCAATCATCATGGGTGGCCCAGTTTCTTTGGGTATTCTTGGGTCGACCACATGGACCTTCAAATGGAAAATTTGGCCAAAGGTTTCTTCTAATGAAATGTTTTACATTGAGTAAGGAATCCTAAAAAAATAATCACACAATTTTAATCAATAGGGTGATAGTTATAAATAAAATAGTAAACTGACTCAATTGGACTACTTCTAAAAAATGCTCAAAAATTATACTTAGTATTAAAACATTAATATTTCACATAAATTATGCACATTTAATATAAAATAAGTAAAGAGAGTATATAATATGTCATGAAAATATTAATAACATCAAGGGTACCAATCTATCTCATGATTACGAGTCACCCACATACTTAAAAAAACATTTCAATATGATAGAAACTAAATCAAACTCAATTACAACTAACTCTGATCAAATAGCTCACAGGTATAGGATTTCTATTGGAAAGGTAGCCCTGCTCACTTCATTAACCTTGTACATGAAAATATATCACAGATATTGGAACAACTTAGTGTGGGAATTCCCATATGTTATCTTAGCCTCGCCTCACCAATTTCCCACATAACAAGATCAGAATGAGATAGAATTGGATCTAAAGTCTTAGCAGCTAGCACGTTCCCTCAGACAAAAAACAGGTACTCTTCTATATAGTCCTAGACCTTCTACACTCACAAAGTGAAATCAGGATTAGTCTACTAGAGACAAAGGATAGCTAAATCTTACTCTTTGATTGACCAATCCAAAATACAGATCTCATCACAACACTTGTAGTACCCCTTTATAATCATCTTAGCCGTTAAAGTTATCCCGATAGTCAATCCACTATGCCCCAATGTTACAGAATTAGTCAAGGCTTCATACCTTGTGTTATCTGGGATATTTAGATCATATTTGTCGGAGATATCCTGCTTTGAAGGACCCACGGAGGGGGGAGGGGGTAACTGATATCAAAAGAGAAATCAACTCCAATACATGGAAAAGGGTGAATCTCCTTACTAAGATTTCAAGAAAGTCACCACTATTCTCATATGCAATGAGCTTGACGCACCCTAGATAAGTCTTTCTACCTTCCATAGCATACAAAATTAATGAGTAAAGTATAATCCTAAGGAGCATGACTAAATATAGAGAGATAGCTATTATATTCTAATAGTTGACTCCCCTCGCTCTTAAACAATTCTGTGTAAGTTAAGCTTCTCAATCCTCCTCCTCCTGCTAAGCCAATGATCTCCAATCAGGCATGAAAGAATGAATTCAAAAATTCAACCATGAGGGATTCCAAATAGCTCTAATTCTCATCCTAGAGGTGGATACTCACTCATTGTAGTCATTAACCTTCTCAATGGGCCAGTAGATAGAAATTTAGTTCTTCTACCCAATCGTAATAGTCTCACTTTGTTCATAAAGAGATTAGAAAACATCTTAGATATAACTGGTAGAGAACTAACTAGGAGAAGAACGACAAGAAATATAGTAATATTACAGTTTATAATAATATAATATATTATTATCTTATGAAGGAAGGAAGAAAGTGTAGCTTTGAAAGCAGCAAGGAGTGTCAGGTACTGATATATATAGTGGACATGATGTGTCCATCGATAATAGAATCTTTCTCTCCTATATCTTAGCAGTTGAGGACAAAAAGATGGATTTTCCTAAATGAGAACACTTAAGATTGAACTACTATGAGTGGAATCTGTCTTGATGACAAAAATACGGGGGTGGACTTTATATGTTAAATACACCCCCACTACATTTATGCAATTTGGCCATAAGTTGTGTGGATGAAGGAAACTAATGGTCTATCACTCAGGTTTCTGTCACTATTAGATAATAAATTATTTATTTTCTTATTGTTTGCATCTATAAATACTATACAAGACAATAGTATGATAATACAATCTTCCGATAATCATCTTATTGTCTGATTGTCTGCTCCTTTGATAAAATAGAGCATGAGTGAGTTAGGGTATTACATACCCCCTACCAAGTAGTCTTGATGGGGATTAAAAGAAGAGTATCATTTCCTAACCCTCCCTACAAGGGAGGGTCAATTCTACGGTACTTGACCCTATATAGTTATCTCTCCTCTAGCTATAGGGTGATTGAACTAGCAGATATGCTGATAAAAGCGAAGCTAATTTTGGGATCTTTATAACCTAAAAGCATCTCTTCCTTTTAAAAGGAATCAAAGATGAAAGTCTAGATTCACTCTATTTTATTAAAGCATTGCTTCCTGACCCTTTAGAAAGGTGCTACTGATATATCAACAGTTTAGAACCTCAGCCTAAAGGTGCTACTAATATATCAAGGGTTTAGAACCTTTATATTTCTGACCTTTGTAGATCGGATATGAAATGGCTTATGTTGAACTAGTCTGAAATTGCATGTGTGCAGCATATAGGTAAACTAGTATGAGTATTTCTATATGAAATGAATTGGTTTGTATTCAGTATACCTGTGTAAGTCTCACTCACTCGCTTGCTGGCATGACTGAATATTTTTTCTAGGCGTAGTTCGTATAGTCATTTTTAGCATTGGAAATGGACAAAATCAGAGTTGTTTCAATACATACTTGAGGACCGAGCTTTCTTCATCCTCTATTACTTCGTAGTGGGATTGATTTAGGATATCATGTTGGACCAACTCAAATTCATGGTGGAAGTCAATGTATTGTACCAAATGGAATACAGAACTCAACTAGATATGCATAAGAGTAGTCGGTCATACCAAAACCTAGGGACCTAGAAGTAAAGTAGATCGGTGGAAATCGAAATGGTCGAAAGATGTTGTGATTTCAGTACTCTTTTAATAGTGATATCCAATGAACCAAAAACCTATTCAATCCATCCCATACCATCCTAGCCCATTATGTTTTTCCTAGCTACCAATGATCATCCACCAATCGTTCCAAGAAGTCTATATTATGTCACCTTTGGCCTCGAGCGTCACTGCATTGCTTTCTCTAGTACTCATCGGAACTCATGCATGTCTAATGACCGGGTTATTGGGTGCACCACTCGATCGTCAACAAGGTGAACTTTCTCGTCTTTTGTATGATCATGTTCCCACTGCTCGGATAAGCCTGGGGGGTCTATTTCACGACTGCCTCTTCAGTTTTTTATTGGTCATTACTAAACATCCTTTGGTTCTTCTATCAGCTCGATCTGGTACTTCATTGGTTGCTTGGTCTATGGGGTTGGTCCTAGTTACTGGTTGGTTTCGGGGGTTGGTTTTGAAATGGCATGGATCCTATTGGAATTGGGATTCTCGTATGACCTATGTTTTTCTCTTGTTCCTCATTACACTGGGTTCACCATGTCTTCAAAATCTACCGGTCACACCAGGCCCTTTCTCACTACTGGATGGAACGATCAATCCCCCATTACTCACTTCTTCCGTCAACTGGTGGAATACATCGCATCAAATAGGTAGCATGAGACGCTTTGGTACATCAATACATGAAACGATGAACCATCCCATCTGGTCAAATGTTACCCTTTCCTCCTGTGCTGCCTTTTTATTGTTCATTCTAGAAACAAGACTGCTGATTCCTTCCTTTTTTGAAGAGTGAATGGGGTAGTTCGTCGAGTTGGGGTTGAGCCTGAATTGATTTCATACTTGGGGTCTAGTTTCCTATCCTGTACTATAGAGTAGAGTATTGTTCCAATACAAATCAAATCATTAGTAGTACTTATCGCTGCCAAACGAATAAGCAATACGGGGGGGGGGGGGGACTATGACATCGATGGATCAATGGGTGGTGGAAATAATGGATCTATTGGAATGGATTTGGTGGTGACTATTAGAGTAGAGTACTTGATAATGGAAGGTGAGAAGGTACAACTTTGAATTGGTGGGGTTGGGGTTTTTTGACATATGGGTTGGACTTTATATGCTAGAATACCTGGTTGTTCGCTACATTTCAATACCAATCGAGTCACCAATGAGTCGATGTTAGACATTGGAATGTAAATTGTAACACCCCGATATTTTATAAGAAATATTATTTTTAATTTATTCGATATATTCTGTTGTACTCTACACCAATATTACCTTCTAGTATACACAACAATATATTTGGCTTGTGTTACACGCAAGAGAGACCTTCCTCTATAGCTTGCGTGGTATGGAATACTGAGTTTCACTAAACAATGATATATTATAATATTATTATGAACTAACTGTTATGAATAGTATTAAACACATTTTAAATTTTATAATATCATCATTCATCTTACACATATTCTAGAACATGATATGAGAACAAAATAAAATTTTCGGGTAAAATAAATATTTCACAAAAAATGTAGATTTGCCGCCTTTTGATGGCACACCCACTTTAAATCTAGTTTTTGACATTTTTATAAGTTCAATTTGACAAATTAAACTTATTACTAGGAATAAGGATATTAAAATTTACTTTGGATAAATTTTTGACATTTTTCTGATAAGTTTCTTATTTTGATGAATAGTAAAAATATGCTAAATTTTAATTGAAAACAACTTCTTTCGTCAAAATAATTTTTATGGTTAAAATATATTATTGAATGGTTTTAAAGTATAAATAGAACATATCTTTACCATTTAATATAATTTATGTCATTATCATTAATTTAACATTGAATTCATAGGTAAAAACATTTCAATCTTTTGCAATGTTTTAACTTTTAAAACCCGTTTTCTCAATAGCGGGATTAATTTTAAATTAAATACCACAACTTATGTGTTTTGAATTTGGGAAAATTTATTCCATATTTTGAATCATTAGGTACAAATTATGTTAATAGGCTACTTTTTATTTGAAGGCATTATGAATAGTAACTATGGTAAATTTTATTTACAACATTTAAAGGTAAATCAGGTAATTAAGGGTAAAAATAATATTATAAAATTACCCTAACACTTGTATTAATATAATTGGATGATTATATTTCATCCTAAAATATACTTGGGTCGAAATGGTATATTTTGAAACCCACTTGGATGTGATTAAGACCTTTAATTTATTTTATTTAAAGAAAGTGAAATATGTCTCACTCAAACTCTAATAATTAAATTTTTTTTAATATAAGGTTATACAGAATATAAATTCTATTATAAATACTCATTTGAAAGATAATTTTTTTATTTATCATGGTAATTTATTGGTAATTTTTAAGAAATATTTAATTACCTAAATAGCTTATACATTAATGATGCAGAAATTATTTATTTTGTGAAAATTCAATAATATAGTTTTTTATTTAAATAATAATACCCATCAAAAGACCCAAAAACTTGACCAAAACTTATTGGTCGAGTATATATACACCATAAACATCCAAGTGTCGACTTTGGGACCATTTGGAGCCTTATAAAATAGATTAGGACATTTATATTATTTTATTTTAAATGATGTCAAAGTTGTCACCTTCATAATTTAATGAAAATAACAATTTAAATTTTTATGATTTTAAGATGATAAATTCGATTAAAAGTATTATTATGAAATATATTATATTTATATTCATAAAATTATTTTATTTTTAATTTTTATGCAACAAATAAGTATATTAAATAATTATACAAAAATGTTGTAGTAATTATTTTATTAAGAGAAATATAAAATTAATGATTTTAAAAGTATTAAAGTAAAAATTATATGAACTAATTAATGTCATACAGAAATTTTATAGATTAATATGACTTGTTAGAAATCTATTAAATAGTTTTTTTCGAAAATATATTCTGTGTGGATTTAATTTAAATTCAAATAAATGAATTATTTCAAAATTGACACTATTGATATTTTATGAAAATAACATATTATTAAATTGTTTAAAAATCACAAAAATATTTAAAAATTACAAATTAAAATTTATATGTTAGACCATGTAATAAAGTATCAAATTATGTACAATTAACAACACATAATTAAGTATTTATAACCATTTAAAATTTATAACATTATTACCACAAATAAAAGTAAATAGATTAAATAAGGATAAATCAAAATGATAAGGTTTAAAATAAAATAAAAACATGTCTAAATTTGATTGGTTGATGCGATTAAAACCCTACATTATCTCATATCTGAATTTGAGTCACTTTGGAAGTTTTTATGTGGGGTTTGAGTTTATTATAAATTAATATTTTTTAGGTTTCCAAAAGTGTCCATCTCCTCTCCTATATAGGGGCACCTTCTTCCCGCTTCTCTTCACTCAATTTTGAGCCTTCAATCTCGGTCAAACCCTGAAAAATCCTATTCTAAACCTCCCTAGTTATATTATAGAGGTTATGGTATTCTTAAAATACCAACTCTAGTGCCCTAAGAGGAAGTTTAAAAGAGGCACGTCGAGGAAGACGTAATCTCTTCTACCGATTCTTTCAAGTTTCTTTCTCCTTATACTTCCTATTCTTTAGTTGTTTCATTATAAAGTAATAAAATAAGTATCAATAATGTACTGATATGTTATTATAAATATTAATCAACCATAATTCACCATATATCCATCCTATGAAAAACAAAATCACCATGCGTGCATACGTACGACTTACCGTCTCCACGCCGTGGTGTAATATGTTTTTCCACCACCACCATAATTGGATGGGTATAATGGTGGAAATAATGAATATATATGATTATAATAACATCATACTGATTATTATATATTATATCATCCACTCTAATTCCATTCAATAATTATGGGAAAGATATCATCGCTCGTGCGTACGTACGGATTACCGTCTCCACAACGCGATGAGATTCATTATCCATGTTAACCATTCCAGAGTGATTATAAAGTATATATAATAAATAATAATGAAATATATGAGATAATAATGATACTGGATTTATGTATATATTATTTAATTACTTCCATTAAATTCAATAAGGAAACGAAAACAATGTTCATCCGTACGTACGGCTTACCGTCTCCACGTCGTGGTGTAATCTATTTTTCTACCACCACCTTACTTGGATAGGTATAATGGTAGAAAGAATAACTATATATGATTATTATTAAATAATAATGATTTTGAGATATTATATAATCCACTCCAATTCCATTCAATAATTATGGTAACGATATAATCGCTCGTGCATACGTATGGATTACCGTCTTCACAACGCGATGAGATTCGTTATCCATGTTAACCATTCGGGAATGATTATAGAGTATATATAATAAATAATCATGAAATATATGACATAATAATGATACTGGATTTATTTATATGTTATTTACTTACTTCCATTCAATTTAATAAGGAAACGAAAACAGCATTCATGCGTACGTATGGCCTACTGTCTACATGAACGGTGTATTTCATTCCATTTATCAATCTATTATATATATATATTCTGAATATATATTATATATAAATCATGTTTTAAATTATGGAAGTAAGTAATAATGATCTAGGTAATCATATGAATAATTACAAATCAAAATGCGTACGATAAATGAAACCATTTTACCCAAAACACTGCTTTAACATGGAATTGACAAATGAACGGGTAATATAAAGTCGTAATTGAATCATATATGATATCATAAATATTATTATGGTTATTTTACAAGTTAATAATATTTCTAAACCCACAATAGAGGAGTATCAAACACATACGGATGAAATTGGACATATGTTTAGGGTTAATTTTGCAATCTCATTTTTATTTGAGATTGCTTATACATAAGTATTTACCAGGGTTATATTTATCATCCATATCCATGTCTTATAAAAATGTTTTCATAAGATGTTTAATATTCTTACATGTATTTTTAAAGTCATTTTTACCCTTTTTTGACTTTTACCACATTGTATGGAAGGAATCTTTCCTTTTTTTACCATACAATGTACTTTTTGACTTTTCCAGCAAAAGTACGAGGAGAATGTTT
Organism: Viscum album; assembly: GCA_963277665.1. Taxonomy (NCBI): domain Eukaryota; kingdom Viridiplantae; phylum Streptophyta; class Magnoliopsida; order Santalales; family Viscaceae; genus Viscum; species Viscum album. The sequence continues at coordinate 1,038,723,675 of OY728135.1, read as the reverse complement.
TTTTAACTTATACAGCATGAACATATTTTTACAGTTTCATAATTCCTTATTTATATAAATATTACTCTACAATATTGCATGATTATTTTCAACGAAATTATTTTCCTTTAAAATTGAACGTCATTTTGGGAAAAGAATATGATTTTGATGAAGAAAGGATATTTTCCACAAGAATTCATTTCAAGTGTTTTATCAAAACTGTTTTATATGTAATATGACTTTATTTAATATGGATGTGTTTAATGTATAATTTCCCTATTATTTACATTATTTTATGTTTTTTAAGATGAAATTATATCCATTGTTTTATATGGATTATGTTATAATGGGATGATGTATATGAAATCCATTTTATTCGTTGGGTTATGATGAATGATTTAGGTTTATTTTGTGGCACACGTAAGAATGATTTCATTATGAGATGGGTGGGATCTATATATACCTCCAATGCATTGGGTAAAGATTTATATCTCATGAGATAAACATGGCTGGAACAGCAAGTAAATCTGGTTCAGTAATACAGGGCTGGAACGGAAAGAAAACCCGGTTTAGTAATAGAAATTTTCCACTATGATGGTCTTGGAAGTAATGAATTGGCTACTATGGAAATAATATCACATGCTTAATGGTTTTACACAATTACTTGTTTTATTCCTATGATATTTTATCATGATTTATGTTCCTTTATGATCTATGACTTACGTACTTCCAATATTTATTTCACAACTCATGGTTTTGATGTTTAAACTTTATATACATGTTTTTAAGTTCAAATGTATATGGGTTGTTTTATTTTCTCCATGCATACTCTTATTGAGAATTATAGATCACCCTTTATATGTTTTCTTTTCCCCATGATATAAAGAAAGGTTTTATGTAAGAAAATAAAAGGGGAATATCTTTACGGGAGATGTTGAAGATCTTTCACCATGATTATAAGATTATGTTCTAAGTTTCCAAAGACACTAAACTATTACAATCCTTAGGTGTCTATTTTTGTTATGTATTAATTATTCCACAAAAGTAATGTAATTTCTATGTATGTCAATATAGGGTCTCTACAGTTGGTATCAGAGGAAAGGTTTAGTTAACCTTTGGAAACTAGGATGAAAAAACTTTATTGAGATCCCTAGAGATATTTTTAAGGTATGTCTAGGGATGTCCCTAAGGTTAAGTATAATTATAGTTTATAGTCATAGAATTATATTAAAAATATTAGAATTAAACCTAAGATGTTAGATATTTAAGGTACTCCTACTTTATTATGTTGTTTTCCTAGCATGATTTTTTCCTCTCACACTATTATTTTTGGGTTTTAAATGATGGCTGGAACGTGAAGGAATTGTGTTGATCAATGTAATGGACAATGCAATGATTTTAATCCTGAACAGAACAATGTTATGGGATATGGAGTGAAAAATCTTATTGCTATACTTACACAAGCTAAGAATCATTCTGGACTTTCAAATGAGCAGAGAAGGGAACAATATTCTATTGAGTCCTTCATGAGGTAACGTCCACCTTCTTTCAATGGGTCTTCTGATCCATTTATTGATGAAAAATGGATCAATACCATTGAAAATATATTTTCCATACTTCACTGTTTAAAACATGAGAAAGTCATTTTGGCTATTTACCATTTAGATGGTGAATCAGAATAGTGGTGGACTCTAATTAAGAATACAAGTCCCCAAGATGAAATTGAATCCATGGAATGAGGAAAGTTCACGAACCTGTTTTTCAATAAGTAATTCCCTCATATTCTTCAAACAAAGATGGAAAATGATTTCCACGAGCTTAAGAAAAATGATTATAAATCTGTTGGTATATACGAAGCGAATTTTACAAGGCTTGCAAGGTATGAATCTGGCTTTATCATCCAACCTGAAGTTAAAGTTGATCGATTCTTCAGTGGCTTAAAAACAAGTCTTCGAAAGGAATTAGCTATAAGAGACTTCAGTAGCTATGAAGAGATTGTGTGTTGTGCTATCAAGGTAGAACTGGAAGTTGGTGTTACATATCCATCTCATCGTTTTGACAAGAAAAAAAAGATGGAGTTCAAGGAAAAATCTCAAAACAATGGTGAAAAGAAGAAGAATGTTTCTTTATGATCAAATTGTGGAAAGAAGCATGGTGAAGATTATTTTAAAGGGATTCGAAAATGTTTTAAGTGTGGAAAAGAAGGTCATCGAGTAGCTGAGTGTCGAAGTAATGGGAAAAAGGTAGCTAATGATGTGAATAGAGAAAAGACTACAGATAATGCACCACCAACACTTCAATGCTACAAGTATTAAGAAATGGAGAATTATGCTAAACAATTCCCTAATCCAAGGGTTAATGATGATAGACATCAACAACCTATTAAGGAAAATGAAAAAGGGAAGTCACATGCGATCACTATTGGTGATTTTGAATATGACAACGAAGTGGTGGAATTATTAAGTGCATATGTAACAGGATTCCAAAATAGTGTTATGGAATCTCATTTATAGTATTATAGAATATTGGAATATCTATGTATTGGTTTTCAATAATTGTATGGTACCGGTAACCATGAAAAGTGATTGAAATATTTTGGTAAAGTAGAAGATATGCGCATAATGAAGGGATATGGAGAAAATAATATGTTTGATAGTATTAATGATCTCATGACTGATATAAGGACAAAGTGACATCATGGTTTGAGTATATAGAAATTTTGGGATTTTGGTATGTGGAAAGAGTTAAATTTTGACAACATACATGTTTTCACTAAGGTTCTATGGTAAGTCATGTTTCAAGAGAATACATGATTAAGGTAGTCACATGTTTGGAATGTGACCAAAAATATATATCTTATGATATATGGGGGATAAATGATGGTATTCACATGCTTGGTAGATGACCTATCTAGTAATATTTTTCTTTATACAATGAGATTGGACAAAAGTATTTTGGATAAGCCTAAATATTGGAATGGATTAAGTTAGACAGCAGATAGTATTGTTTAAGGCTAGAATTTTTTTTATATTATTTCTGAAAAGTTATATTAGTATAGTTTTAGAAAAAGGACAACCCATAGGATGGGTGACAACCCATCGCGTCGGACAGGGCTGCGGGAATCGAACCCACAAATGAAGTGAGACAGGCCTTTATCGCCTACTAATGGCCTATAGGAAGTCCCTAGTTTGTAGAAATTAGTTATATTTTATTAAGCGATATGATAGATTAATTATAAGTCCATTTTTGGAATCATATACGGTTAATCTCACCATAGATGGACTTATGTATATTTAATTATTTGTGCTAACATTTTTGTGATAAAAACAGATGGAATGATCTATCATTCTATCACATGATCTGCTAATACTTCAAGAATGAAAAATTCAACGTCATTTCATTAAATACGAGATGAAGTGGAAATTGTTCATGGAATGACTAATGATGATATTACACTGAAATCAAGTAAGTATTTATCCTTATGCCAAAATTCATCAAATTTAGGGAAATGATATTAAAAACCAAAAATGTTGCCCTAGTACCCTCATATCTGATGAATTAGATGTTACCTTACATCATCACAAATTTATGGATTTGTGATTGTTGGATTTTTCATATCCATGTTCTCTACCACTCTTCATCAGAATATGATGGTTATATTTCTCTTCCATATCAATATTTTCACCTATATTCTCCTAGGTGGAAACCCAGTGCTGAGTTAATTTGGGTGACCATTATGTTTCTAACTTTCCTTTTTAAAATTAAGTTTTAGTATTACTTTTTATGATGTGGGCTTCTATGAAAGAAACTGTCAAATAGTAAACGATTTATAATCCCGATGAATTTTGAGGGCGAAATTCATTTTAAGGGGGGTAGAATGTAACACCCTAATATTTTATGAGAAATATTATTTTTAATTTATTTGATATCTTTTTTTTGTACAATACACCAAGATTATATTTCAGTATACGCAGCAATATACTTGTCTTGTGTTACATGCAAGAGAGACCTTCCTCTATAGCTTGCGTGGTATGCAATACCGAGTTTCACTAAATTATGATATATTATAATATTATTATGAACTAACCGTTATGAACATTATTGACCACATTTTGAATTTTATAACATTATCATTCATCTTACACATATTCTAGAACATGTTATGAGAACAAAATAAAATTTTTGGGTAAAATAAGTATTTTACAAAAAATGTAGTTTTGTCACCTTTTGATGGAACACCCACTTTAAATATAGTTTTTTGACATGTTTATAAGTTAAATTTGACAAATTAAACTTATTCCTTGGAATAAAGATATAAAAAATTACTTTGGATAAATTTTTAACATTTTTCTGATAAGTTTCTTATTTCGATGAATAGTAAAAATACACAAAATTTTAATTGAAAATAAATTTTTTCATCAAAATAATTCATATGGTTAAAATATATTATTGAATGGTTTTAAAGTATAAATAGAATATATTTTTACCATTTAATATAATTTATTTAATTAGCATTAATTTTACATTGAATTCATAGGTAAAAACATTTCAATCTTTTGCAATGTTTTAACTTTTAAAACCCATTTTATCAACAACGGGATTAATTTTAAATTAAATACTACAACTTATGTGTTTTGAATTTGGAAAAATGGATTCCATATTTTGAATCATTAGGTCGAAATTATGTTAATATACTACTTTTTATTTTAAGGCATTATGAATAGTAACTACGGTAAATTTTATTTACAACTATTAAAGGTAAATCAGGTAATTAAGGGTAAAAATAATATTATAAAATTACTCTAACACTAGTATTAATATAATCGGATGATTATCTTTCATCCTAAAATATAATTGGGTCTAAATGGTATCTTTTGGAACCCACTTGGATGTGATTAAGACCTTTAATTTATTTTATTTAAAGAAAGTGAAATATGTCTCACTCAAACTCTAATAATTAAATTATTTTTAATATAAGGTTATACAGAATATAAATTCGATTATAAATACTCATTTTAAAGATAATTTTTTTTATTTATCATGTTATTTTATATTTAATTTTTATGAAATATATAATTACCATAATATCTTATACATTAATAATGTAGAAATTATTTATTTTGTGAAAATTAAATAATATAGTTTTTATTAAAATAATAATAACCATCAAAAGACCCAAAAACTTAACCAAAACTTATTGGTAGAGTATATATAAAGCATAACCATCCAAGTGTAGACTTTTGGACCATTTGGATCCTTATAAAACATTTTCGGACATTTATATTATATTATTTTAAATGATGTCAAAGTTGTCACCTTCATAATTTAATGAATATAACAATTTAAATGTTATGATTTTAAGATGATAAATTAGATTAGAAGTATTCTTATGAAATATATTAGATTTATATTCATCATATTATTTTATTTTTAATTTTTATGCAACAAATAAGTATATTAAATAATTATACAAAAATGTTGTAGTAATTATTTTATTAAGAGAAATATCAAATAAATGATTTTAAAAGTATTAAAATAAACATTATATGAACTAATTAATGTGATCCATGAATTTTATAGATTAATATGACTTGTTATAAATCTATTAAATAGTTTTTTTTGAAAATATATTCTGTGTGGAGTTTATTTAAATTCAAATAAATGAATTGTGTCAAAATTGACACTATTGATATTTTATAAAAATAACATATTATTAAATTATTTAAAAATAACAAAAATATTTAAAAATTACAAACTAAAATTTATATGGTCTAAAATGTCATAAATTATCCAATTATATACAATTACCAGCACATAAGTAATTATTTATTACAATTTAAAATTTATAACATTATTACCACAAATAAAATTAAATAGATTAAATAAAGATAAATCAAAATGATAAGGTTTAAAATAAATTCAAAACATGTATAAATTTTATTTTTTGATTATATTACAACCCTATATTATCTCATATCCAAATTTGAGTCACTTTGAAAGTTTTTATGTGGTTTTTCAGTTTATTATAAATTAATATTTTTGAGGTTTCCAAAAGTGACCCACTCCTCTCCATTATAAGGGAAGCTCCTTCCCTCTCCTCTTCACTCCATTTTGAGCCTTCAAGATCATCCAAAACATGCCAATTACTATTCTAAACCTCTGTAGTTATATTATAGATGTTCCTTTTTTCTCAAAATACCAACACTAGTGCCCTAAGAGGAAGTTTAAAAGAGGCACGTCGAGGAAGAGGTAATCTCTTCTACCGATTCTTTCAAGTTTCTTTCTTCTTCTACTTCCTCTTATTTAGTTGTTTCATTATAAATTAATTACATCAGTATAAATAATATACTTATATGTTATTATAAATATTAAATAACCATATTTCACTTTATATCCATCCTACGAAAAATGAAATAACTGCTCGTGCGTATGTACGGGTTACCGTCTCCACGACGTGATGAGATTCATTCTCCATGTTAACCATTATAGAATGATTATAAAGTATATATAATAAATAATCATAAAATATATGAAATTATAATGACACTTGATTTATGTATATTTTATTTACATACTTCCATTCAATTCAATAAGGAAACAAAAGCAGCGTTCATGCGTACGTTCGACTTACCGTCTCCACGCTGTGGTGTAATCTGTTTTTCCACCACCACCTTAGTTAGATGAGTATAATGGTCGAAATAATAACTATATATGATTATAATAACATCATACTGATTATGAGATATTATATCATCCAATCCAATTCCATTCAATAATTATGGGAATGATATCATCACTCGTGTGTATGTACGGATTACCGTCTCCACGACGGGATGAGATTCATTCTCCATGATAACCATTATAGAATGATTATAGAGTATATATAATAAATAATCATGAAATATATGAAATAATAATGATACTGGATTTATGTATATTTTATTTACTTACTTCCATTCAATTTAATAAGGAAACGAAAACATCATTCATGCGTACGTACGGCCTATCGTCTCCATGAACGGTGTATTTCATTCCATTTATCGATCTATTATATATATTCGGAATATATATTATATATATATCATGTTTTACATTATGGAAGTAAGTAATCATGATCTAAGTAATCATATTAATAATTACAATTCAAAACACGTACGATAAATGAAATGATTTTACCCAAAACATTGTTTTAACATGGAATTGACAAATGAACGGGTAATATAAAGTAATAAGTGAATAATATATGATATCATAAATATTATTATGGTTCTACTACAAGTTAATAATATGTTTAAACCCACTATACAAGAGTCCCAGACACATACGGAATAAATTGGACATAAGGTAAGAGATAATTTTGTAATCTCATTTTTATCTGTGATTGCTTATACATAAGTATTTATTGGGGTTATATTTATCATCCATGTCCATGTTTTATAAAAATGTTTTAATAAGGTGTTTAATATTCTTACATGTATATTTAAATTCATTGTTACCCTTTTTTGTCTTTTACCATATTGTATGGAAGGAATCTTTCTTTTGTTTACCATAAAAGGCACTTTTTGACTTTTCCAGCAAAAGTACGAGGAGCATGTTTTTTAACTTATACAACATGAATGAATTTTTACCATTTCATAACACCTTATTTATATAAATCTTACTCTACAGTATTTCATGATTATTTTCAATGAAATTATTTTCTTTTAAAATTGCACTACATTTTGAGAAAAGAAAATGATTTTGATGAAGAAAGGATATTTTCCTCAAGAATTCATTTCAAGTGTTTTATCAAAACTATTTTCCATATAAGATGACATTCTTGAATATGGATATGTTTCATGTATAATGTACCTATTATTTACATGGTTTTATTTTTTTATGATGAAATTATATCCATTTTTTTATATGTATTATGTTATGTTGGGATGATATATATGAAACACATTTTACTCATTGGGTTATGATGAATGATTTATGTTTATTTTGTGGCACATGTAATAATGATTTAATTATGATATGGGTGGGAACTATATCTACCTCCAATTCATTGGGTAATGATTTATATCTAATGAGATAAACATGGTTGGAATGTAAAGTAAATACGGTTCAGTAATACAGGGATGGAACGACAAGTAAAACCAGTTTAGTAATGGAATTTGTCCACTATGATGGTCTTGGAAGTAATGCCTCGGCTACTATGGAAATAATATCATGTGATTAATAGTTTTTCACAATTACATGTTTTATTCCTATGCTATTTTATCATGATTGATGTTCGTTTATGATCTATTCCTTATGTACTACCATGATTTATTTCACAACTCAAGATTTTGATATTTAAACTTTATGTTCATGTTTTTAAGTTCAAATGTATATGGTTTGTTTTATTTTCTCCATGCTTATTCTTACTGAGCATTCGATCTCACCCTTTATATGTTTTCATTTCCCCATGATATAAAGAAAGGTTTTATGTAAGAAAATAAAAGGGGAATATCTTTATGGGAGACGTTGAAGATCTTTCACCATGATTATAATATTATGTTCCGAGTTTCCAAAGACACTAAACTATTACGGTCCTTGTTGTCTTTTTTTGTTATGTATTAGGTATTCCATAAAAGTAATGTAATTTACATGTATTTCAAGCTTGGGTCACTACATAAATGGTGTTGGGGGTCAGGATCGAATGCAAATGAAAGTCTACTAACTATATTATACTGACTCAAACACTATGAATTGGTGGTCTTTCTATGATGTCAAAGGGTGGAAGAACACTGATGCTCATCCAGATTCGCTAGGTATTGAAGGTGGTTGTTGTACCCGTTTTTAGCCCTTTTATTGAACCCATAAGGAGGGATTAGTCCTATGTTCCAAGGTCTCTCTTTTGATATAGATAAATGAAATGAAACTATTATTTTCTAATAATGGGTATTTTCGTTCCATCTTCTCGTTATGAGTCTTTATTGACTCCCAAACCACGAACTGGGGGAAGGGGAAGCCAAGGCAATACACACACTTGGTTTATCTAGTTTTCCACCCCTATTACGAATTTATGGAATCGAAGGGTGGTCAACACACAAACTAAGAGAAATGGGGAAAGCTGGACTAGCCAATCGAATAGAAAAAAAAGGTACTCTGCCTATATAGTGTCGAAGTCTACCGTTCTAATCAGATCAAAGTAGCTTTCTCAATTCTTTAGCACGACCTCAGTCTAGTCTCAAGTACTCTTCTATATAGTGTACTTTACTAAATAGAAAGAGTACCTATCTTCCTAGAACCCATTCTTGAGCCTCTAGTTAGTTGATTTTATATACATTATGGTCCATCATGTGAGATTCTTTCAAGGATCTCTATTGTTACACACAACTGGCCATTAAATTGATAGCCTTCAATCTACTTTGAGACTGTTGATCCATCTTCTTGCTTAGTTTCTTGGGAAAATCTTCTATCATTGAATTATACCAGGTTCATAACCAGTGAAGAAAATTTTGTGTCAATTATATATCCATATTTCTTCTCTACTGCTTTGAGCTTCCCCATTCTTAATGGGTTCATTCCCGATCACAGCTGAGCTTCGAAGTTGGTCATCACTTCCTAAAAAGAGTACTGGTAATCTATGACCCTTCATTAGCCTCTATATTGATATAGGTAATGAAATTATCCTTCCTAAACTTAAAGGGGCCTATGAGTCAGGGGTGTAGTGTTTTTTTTGTTTCATCGGTTCCCCAAAGGAAAGGGCTTACAGGGGGTCAGTAATTGGCTATAGTTAGAATAAAAACCCATTATTTTCTCAGCTACTTTATATCTAAGGATTAGAAAGGTGATACTGATATATCAAGGGTTTATAACCTCACCCTAAGGTGTCATATCTTCTATAACCTTCAGTGAATTATTTCTTTCCAACATGCCTTCCTTTTAGACATAGATCTATCATTACTGACTAAGGAAGGGAAAACGTGGAAGATTTCCAATCATTTTGACAATGTTGTACCTTCCTTATCATTTTATCCCAAGTAATTTCTATTTACTATTCCTCTTGAAAGAACTGTGGAATTAGACAAAGAAAGTCTTTCACCAGGATGACTAAATGCCATACCCCTTGCTACTTAGATTTTACTACGAGTTTGATTTATTCTTACTTAGTAGAATGGAAACACTTGGAGTTCGATCCAAACAAAAACAGAATTCCAGAAAGAAAATCCTATTCAATATTAAATTCATTTTAACTTCTAGGATTTTACCAAAGAATAAATAGATGAGATTGAACCAATCAAGATACACACCTTATTCATATTGTAAATTATCATGTGTACTTCCCTCCAATTCCTCATTTTAGGATATGACTGATTGATGGGACTTCTATCTCCTTCGGTCAAGAAAGGGTGAATGAATCAAGGGACTAACAAATTATAGGCTTTATGCCTTATCTTATAGCTCATTCAATTCCCTATAGGTTATAGGTCTAGGTATATGCAAAGAGAATTGGGCTAACTTGACTTGCTCTGCTTCCATCCACTGATGTAAATATTGGGCATGGGAGAGGTGAATTTGATGAAAGAACCTTTCTATACCCTAAAGGTGATACTTTATATATAAGGGTTTAGAACCATGCTTCTGAGGTAAAAAACCAATAATCCTACGTATCAATGATTCCTTATGCGCAATAAGATGATCATATAATGTATTGTTTTATCAGAGGAGTAGACGATCAAACAATTTATAAATAATTTTCTGATCATTGGATCATCTTCTAATGCTATTCTATTCCACAATGACAACAAGAAAACAAAGATTAGGTCTTACTGATCAGGTACTCTTCTATATATTCTCTTATAATAATAATATTAGGGTATACCCTGACAACTTCACTCTGCCCTTCCTTCCATTCATTTGAACAATCCTACTGTGGAACTCTTTTCCTTTTTTCATCGCCTGCAAAGATGCTAGTACTGATATATATTGAATGTATCAACTGTGATGGAAGAACAACCAATTATTTCTTGGAATCTAGGATATCTTTATAGTATTTCTAATTCGAATCAATCTTATCATTTTTGTCAAGCTGAAGAACTATAGGTACACTCTTTCCCCATAGGCAGCTACTCTCATATATTCTTCCTAAGGACATCTCAAGTGGTCAGGTGGAATTGACACTAGTTTGGGGTCCTGATACCTATATATATTAACTAATTGGAACGTATCAAATAGTCTAAAGTCCCAGATGATCACATTCTCTGAGCGGAGGCACTCTTTTAAGGGATACATGTACTCTTCTATATAGTCTATAGTTATAAAGAGATCACTCATTCCAAACCCTTTATAAAGGTTTTCTTAGATCTGAACCTTTCTAAATAAAGGGTCAGGAAGGTGCAACTTTATATATAAGGGTTTAGAACCTAGGATACATGAAGTATCTGACTATCTAGATTATATGGACGGAGGACCTCACCCTCCCTAAAAGGTGCTACTTTATATATAAGGGTTTAGAACCTTCTCCTGAGCCTTTCTTATTTTGCGAGACTATGTAGAAGAGTACCAATTTGACAAGCATGGATAAAATGTTCTTCTCCTGTTGGTATCATTATCTTTATCTTCTTCATGATTGGTAAAGGAATGAGAATCACACTATTAGAAGAGTATTGCTTGATTAGGTTGACTATACTACTACGATTCCACTGATCGGTACTATATGGGGAATCCATGCATCTGTATATTCGGAACATTAGTTCAAACATTGGGGCATGGAAAACTAACCCTCCCTAAAGGGATTATACTTATATATTATATTACATATAAGGGTTTAGAACCTGACCCTTTCTAAAGAAAGGTGCTAATGATATATCAACGTTTAAGAACTCAACTACTTCACCCTATTCGGTATTCAATGCTACTTCGTAAATAAGGGTTTAGAATATTTTACTTATATATATTGGTGGTTCAACCATGTGCATCTCGGCATCATGTCATGGCACCTCTATGATGTCATGCGGCATTGGCACCACTCGGACCTCCCCAGATTGCAACATAAGGTTGAAGTACCAAGAGGCCCATGGAATTCCATGATCGATGTGTTCTGGTCACCTAGAGGCCCACTACTCTGAAAGGGTACACAAAAGATAGAGAACTAACCTTGAATTGAAGCTAACTAGACGTTCACAACCTACGAATGGGTTCAAGGTAGATGACTATGAAAATGAGACCGGAGGTATTGATGGTTTGGCACGATCGACCTAGCAACTCCGATCCCACATGGAACGCTACTCAATTCCTGGTGGTTCAAGTCGAATGAGAGCATTGGGGCCATTATGTATTGATCTGTTTGGGAGACATGGTGCCAGATCCAATGACACATGAAAGAGGCATATGAGGTTTTATCTATGTATTCATATGGGTTCATGGAAATAGGTTGAAGCGGTCTTCAGATCATCCATCCACTATCCTTCTGAATGTGGTTTATTTTTTTCCTTCAGATCTTATATGTAGTAATACCATGTGCCTCATATCAAGAAAAAGGGAGAAATTTTTTCCATGAGTGGCTCAATATTAGGGTACACCACCACCAATACCACCACGTTCTACCCTGTTCTTATTCTACGGTACTCTTATATTATAGTTATAATATAGTAACTGAGCAATGAAAACTCAATCACAATAGATGAAATGGAAACGGTCACGCGGACTACCAATGGGGATACTAGTGCATTGGGGTATATACTAGAGTTGAGAGGGTCAGGATGGTCTTGGGGGTTAAAGTGGTGGACTTTATATGTGGAATTTATATGCTAAATACCAATAAAGTCTTATCAAGGATGTCAAAATGGTGTCATTGGCAGGGTCATGTCAATGGTTCACCTACTTGTGGAGCACAACGATTTTCTGACCTTTTAGTGATCTGAACGTGAACCAACTGTCAACTCGACCTCAACTCGTACTATGATGAGAGATATGAGGTATTTCAACTACTCTGATATCTCTTTCTAGGATGCACCCACAACCATAATATCAATGATAATGGGTGGGAATCTCCTTGGTTGCTAGCTGCTCGACCAGTCCCCACTCAAGTACGGTGTTGAACCTGTGTCAAACAAAGAGGTAGCATGGCGCCAACTCAACTTCTCATAAAACTATGTCTACTACCTATATTATACTGTGTTCACTGAGATAGTCTAATAATAATATAAGTAGTAGAAAAAGTATAATAATAATATAGTGGGATCAGAAATAGTATACTCTTAATGACGGTGGGGTCAGATGGCTCGGTACAACGTAAAAACGTTTATAGAGTTTATGGATTAGTTGGTGACCATGTGCGTGGGTCCATGTGACTATTATTGCACCTACGGGCCTTCGGGATAAATGGTGTCATACTAGTGGGAAGGAGAACGATTAGGACATCCACTCTATTCCCAATCGAAATGCCAGTAGTTGGATGGATTCCAACATTGGATCACTATTCTACGACCGAATTGGAACCCTTCCTACTGAGATGGTACCACTACTATGTTTGGATTGGTATTTAGTATATAAAATTGATTGCATCAATAGGGTTAAATGGGGTCAGATAGGTACTAGGTTGTGTGATGGCGGATGAGACCGGTATTCTTCTAATAGTGAGTACTCTACTCTATATAGTCTTGAATTGGAAGGGTTTCTCTGGTAAAATGGATCCTCCTACCCCATAAATTCCAAAGGGGGAAGGAAATAAAGATGGTTCAAGTACATCAATGAGAAGATGTGGTATTTTCTATTCAAATGGTGGGCGTACTGAGGTTGGTACTCAAATGGAATCACTGAAACGACCATGTTCAAGTGCCTAGGCTTCAGTACTCTTCTAATTGTTCGGAGATGGGGGAGTGGGCACTAGAGATGTCTGAATGCCCAAGCACCAGAGATGACCACCAAACTCAATAGCGTAAGGACAATCCTTAATATATATAATTACCACCCTACTACACCAGAACTCACCATGGGTAAAACCCCAGAGGTCGGGTTTTATTGCCAAAACAATCCATCCCCAATTCCAATGCGAATACCAAAGGGGCAAGTAGGCTATATGCCTATTATTTTATAATAACAGGACCCATTCTGAAACGTATGGATTATGAAACTTGATATGAATCTATCTGTGTTTGTGGATATCTGAACACACTCGGGACTGGTCAACCAGTTGGTTTGATGATGAGATAACCACTGTCGGAACTTCAATGCCAATGTCTTTGACTCGATAGTATGGGGGCTGGTACTGATATATATTTCCAGGACACTCGAATCGGAGCAGCGCTGGACCTGGTACTGATATATATTTCAGGTGTACTACGTTGTTCGGAACCCAAATATCCACGAACATAGTTTGAATTCAAATAGAGCCACCACTCACCCCCTTTGACCCTAGCCTATGACGTTAGGTACTCTGGAACTTATATATATTGATTACCAAGTTTCTCTCAAAGCGGAAGGATGATGAAATAGGTACATGACGAGTATGGCCAACTCTGAAGACCATCTGGTCATTCCCATACAAAAATTTCACAGTGTTCTCTAGGCTACTTTCTAGATTATACATTGGTATAATCTAGTTATGTTATATAGTAGGCTACCTATATTATACCGATGATACATGATGTATCCCTCGATATAATCTAGCCAGGTACGCTTCTATATAGTCTATAGGAACCACTATAGGCACCACTATAGTGGTTCTTATAGTGGACCGACTATATTATACCTTATAATACCTATATTATACCAAACCAGGGCTCAGGGATCGGAATGATGATTCAGGATAAAGATCGCACATTTCTGAATTCATCAAATCATTCAATGTCATTGAGTCGCTATTTTTAAACCAAAAGAACATCCCTCTTCTTCTTTGAGATGCTTAATTCTATAGATATAGATATACGATCTTACAAGAGTTTCACGAATAGGCCAACTCAATATATATAAGTACCATGTGTAGGCACCATCGAATCTACTACTTATCTTATACCGAGTTGTTATGAGGCTCAAAAAAGTCATCAGTGTGAGAAGATCTATGATGGTAGTAGACATTCTGCAAGAACTTAGTCTATTATTCGAGCTGATGTATCCTGACCCTATTCGGTGCTAATTCATATATAAGGGTTTAGAACTCGGTTACTTCACCCTATTTGGTTTCTAAAGGTGCTACTGAGATATCAAGGGTTTAGAACCTTTCTGATGCGCCTTATTTTTTCAAAAGTTCAGACTTTCCCCTTCCAGGGTGACCCCATTTTCCCAAGACCTGATCGAGGATTGGAAATCTTGTTTCGGCCTGGCCATGTCTCTTCTCTATGTTAGTATAATATAGATAGTAGACTATACATATTCAAATTATTAGATATCTTCTATATTTCAGTTTATATATTTGGTTCTCGAGGTTCTCAAGTTTCAATTCAGATTGTATTTCACCCTCACGATAATAGCTATACGGGTCAATTGCTTGACGATCTATCAAAAAAGAGCCATGTCCATACAATTTTTCACTCTCGCATAGATCCAACCTTACTCTATGTTCCCTCCAGGGTGGTATACCATCTTTTTTCATTCCACTACTATACATGTTATCTCATCTCTATCTTCGTCTTTCTGTCTACCACAATATATTTAAGTACCAGTGATGCTGCTCATCCGCTTGATGTAGATCCATATTCTTATTCTTAGTTACAACTTCCTGACATAGTTTCCATCTCTTGAATATGAACTTTCTATGGGGTTGGATTGAGCGGTGGAAACATTCGAAAGGTATGATTTAGTAGTATACCCTTCCATGTTTGAAACAGCTTAAGAGGCGAGAAGAAACCTGATACTTATATATATTGTGAAAGAAGGTATAAAATCCTTAGCTCCACCACGTGTGAAGCATAAAAGAATTGAGACTGATACCAGTCTTGGGAATTTCATAGTTGTTAGATCTGACCCCAAAACATCCAAGGTTCCTTGAAATTAATAGGAGCACGCATGAACCCATATCCACCATCAAAAGAACCAGAACTAACTGGAAGAGAAAAAGAAGTATACCTTTTAGCATTAGTTGGTTGGGAACTAAGAGGGAGTTTAGAAGGTTCTAAACCCTTATATATTAAGTAACACATTTAGGGAGGGTCAGGATTTACTCGATGAAATTATGAATATTAAATTATGAATGGAAATCACAACTACTAGTCTCCCATACCTCAATGCTACAATTCCTATAACTTTCGACAAAAATCAAACTATAGTGCCGACACACAGTAGGACCCCCATTTCAACTGCATATGAGGCATACCATTCCAAGAAGAAGATAATGATGCTTTGAGGATACCGACGCTGCTACCTCACATGGATCTATTAACTTCCAACCCCAACCCATATGAATGTTTTGATGAAACATTGGTATAATATAGGTAGTAGAATGCCCTTTGAACTCGAAAGCATGTTGGGTGTTGAGAGCTAAATCGTACCTCCACTTCAACGACTATGATCTTCATCTCTGAACCTCATGTCCCAATACTCCAAACCAACCACTCATGAGCCCCAAAATTCAATGCCAGAACTCCCCCATGCAATACACTGGAAGGAAGCACATACCCCTTGATGATACCACCCACCCTCCTCACCCTTCTGTCACCTTTTAGGCCACCCATAATAGGTGAAATAGATAATGTATATAACGACCCATACTTTAAATACATTGTTATTACTTCAGAATTGAAGCACACTTATTATAACATATAACAAAACCATGAAAGGACCGTATAGGTATAGTGTCTTTAGAAACTGGGAAACATAAATAATTGGTTCATAAGTCATCTGCATTGTCTCCCTTTTATTTTATCATATCTAGAGTCCCTTTAGGAATATCTTACTTAATATCCTTCTTCCTGACCTGGGGAAAAGAAAACATAAAAAAGGGTGAGCTCAAATGCTCAGTAAGGGTAGACAAAAGAAATATCAATCATATCATATTCTTAAGAACATAACATTTTGAAAATCTTATCCTGCAAAAGAGATCATAATATCATGACATGGGATCAATCAGAATAGTGAAATGTAATCCAAATAAACATAACATAAAACATGAGACTTTTTGGAATACACACATAATCATAGAGAATCATTTCTTATTAGTAAATACTCATTTCCAAGACTATCTTAGCGAACAAAGTCCATTTCTGAACCGAGTTCACTCCTCGTTTCAGTCCTGTATCACTGAACTGGATTAACCTGTCGTTCCAGCCATGTCATCTCAAGAGATATAAATATTTACCCAATGCATTGGAGGGAGATATAGGTCCCACCCATCTCATAATGAAACCATTATTATGTGTGCCACAAAATCATAAATCATACCTCATAGCATAACCCATGTAATAAAAATGGGATTCTTAAACATCATGCCATCAAAAACAAAATCCATATAAGATAAAAGGACAACATAATATTAATTCCATCATAACATAATCAAATAAATGTAAAGATAGGGATAAAAATAGAAACCTTTATTATCTTAGATGGAAAATAATTTTGATAAAACACTTGAACTCCATTCTTGAATAAAATATCCTTTCTACTTCAAAAAAACATTTTACTTTCTTAACATGTCATACAATTTTAAACTAAAAGAAGTTGATTAAAAATAAACTTGAAAAAATTTTAAAGGAAACTTCATGGAAATAATTTTCTATGAAATCATAAAAATCCATTCATGCCGTATAAGTTAAAAAAACATTCTTCTCGTACTTTGGCCGGAAAAGTCAAAAAGTGCCTCGTACTAAAAACAACAAAATATTCCTTTCATATATTTTACTAAAAACTCACCGAAGGGTAAAATTGGATTTAAAAAATTGTAGGAGGATATAAATAATATTACATATTTAGGAAACATATATGTGGATGATAAATATTCCCCAGTAAATTCTGAAATATAAACAATCTCGGATAAAATTGAGATTTGCATGATTTTCCCTTACCTTAGGTCCGATTTGCTTCGTATGTGTCCAAACCTCCTGTATAATGATTTAAATAATGTTATTTACTTATTCCAGAATCTTACTAATTGTTATGATATCATATATGTTCATATTCTTATCTTCTTATTACTAATATTTCATTTCTACTTGTTATTTGGGTGTTTATTGCTTTTTGTTCTTATGCGTGTTTTGTCGAATAAATTCTTATTTTTCTTTTTAGGTTATAGATACCTCATTTAAAGAATGTTATTAGTTTAATATATATCATATTTATTCATTTAATTCATTTATATAATCATTATGTATTGAAGATCATGTAGAACGAGTCGCATCACATCGTGGAGATGGTAGGCCGTACGTATGCACGAGCGATGATATCGTTCCCATGATCGTGGAATTGTATTGAAGTGTATGTATACTATTTAAGAATAAATATCACTTTAAAATAATCATATATAGTTATTATTTACACCATTATACCCATCCAAGTAAGGTGGTGGTGGAAAACAGATTACACCACGGCGTGGAAACGATATTCCGTACGTACACACACGCGGTGATTTCATTTTCCGTAGGATGGATAGAAGGTGAAATAGGGTTGTTTCATATTTATAATAACATATCAGTATATGATTGATACTGATGTTATTAATTCATAATGAAACAACTAAATAAGAAGACGTAGAAGAAGAAATAAAGTTGAAAGAATCGGTAACGGACATTACCTCTTCTTTGAAGCGCCTCTTCTTAACCTCATCTTAGGGAACTAAAGATGGTCTTTGAAGAAGACCAGAACCTCTAGGATATTTATAGGGAATTTTAGAAGAGAAATTTTCAGGTTTTTTCTGAGTTTGAAGGCTCAAATTGGTGTGAGGAGGAGAGGGAGGAGGTGCCCTTTTATAAGGGAGGAGAGAGGCACCTTTGGAAAAACTAAAAATATTATTGTATTATAAAGTCATATTAGGTTTTTAATAGATCAAAATTGATTTATTTAGAATATAAGGTGGAGATGGGTCGAAATAATCTCATAAAATAGAATTTAGACAAGTTTATTTTTATATTTTAACCTTATCATTTAGATTTAACTTTAAGTTAAATAATTTCACTTTTACAGTGTCTTCTTGTTTTCTTACACTATAAGGTTAATAAACTTACTATAACAAGCCAAAAGAACCCCAAGTTGTTTATTATTAATATATATAACCTTATCTAAGTCATTTACATGAACCTTTTATTTTTAGGAATAAAATAACAATTAATAATATAATATTTGTTTTAAAAAATATTTTATGTCAATTTTGACAATATTTGGTAATTGATTTTTGTGAAAATCATAACATCATGATTAGTTATAAAAAAGTTAATTAAATCAATAATAATATTTTATTTTAACCTATAAAATTAGTGTAATTCATAAAAAGTCTAAAATTAAATTTATATGGGTATTTATAACATCAATTATGTCAATATTTCATTAATAAGGTAATTACTGCATCATCATTATGTCAAAAATAAATTAACTTATTTAATGTCTAAAAATTAAAAATAAAATACCATCATGTAGGAAATAATTTTATCTTTCCAATGAATATTTATAGTCAAAATTATCTTATATATAACCCTATATTAAAATTTTTTTAGTTATTAAACATTGATTTTAACAATTTTAACTATTCTTTAAATAAAATAATAATAAATGTCCTAATCTAATCCAAGTGGGCCTAAATGGTCATATTTTATTCCTAAGGTTATTTTCGGTCGAATTAATATTATCCAATAGAATTAGGACATGTGTTAGGGTAATAATAATATCATTTTTACCCTTAATTACCCTATTTACTTTTAACCGTGGTAAAAAAGTAAAAAGTTATTATTCACAAAAAACTATTTTTATCTTATTGAATCACATTTTACTCCTTGATATTTACCATGTATCTCTTATTTTCTAAATTCCACTCACAGAAGCGTTAAAATTAAGTTTCATGTAAATTTCCAAACTCTCCTAGGAGGTGGGTAAAAGACGGTGAAAAGTTCAATAAAATTTTTATATATCTAAAATTATTATAAAATGACACTAACGAATTACATTGAACTTATATAGGTATTATGTATAAATTTTCACATAAAATAATTTTAAATAAAATAAGTAATTATTTAAATAAAAAGTCAGTTTTTAAATAGTAACCCAGTGTTTTCACTATTCATCAAAAATTGAAAGTTTTCAGAAAAATACCAAAATTTCACCCTAGGCTAATTTCGATATTCCGAATCCAAAAATATATTCCATTTTAAAAAATAAAATTTATAAAATTTCAAAAAGTGGTTATTACTATTCATAGCGACTAGTTTTAATAATATTTTAATAGCATATCGTTGTTTAGTGAAACTCGGTATTGCGTACAATGCAAGCTATTGAGGAAGTTCGCGATTGCGTGTAAAGCAAGCCAATATAGTGTTGTGCATATTGAAAGATTCCTTTGATGATGTATATAACATAAAAAAATATTTCTCATAAAAATCTCGGGTGTTACATTCTACCCCCCTTAAAATGAATTTCACCCTCGAAATTCATCACTTCATAACAAACAGATGAGGATACCTATAACAGCCCAAGATTTTATAAAAAATATTCTTTTTAAAGTCTTGTGTTGTACGCTACACCAAAAGGAGCTTGCACAACACGCATCCTTGGCTTGACTTGCTTTACACGCAATCACGACCTTCCTCGATAGCGTGTGTAATACGCAATACCGAGTTTCACTAAACAACGATATGCTATTAAAATATTATTAAAACTAGCCGTTATGAATAGTAATAACCACTTTTTAAAACTATGTAAATCTTATTTTTCAAAATGAACTTCATTTTTGGATTCGGAGTATTGAATTTAGCCTAAGGTGAAATTTTGGTACTTTTCGGATAACTTTCATATTCTGATGAATAGTGAAAATTACTAAATTATAATTAAAAACAACTTTTTTTAATCGAAATAATTAATAGTGATAAATTATTAATTTGAGTGGTTTTAAAGTATATTTAGAATATATTTTTATAATTTAATACAATGTTGGTCATTGGATGTAATTTCACATTTAAACCAGACATAATCAAGTGTCAATCTTTTGATAGATATTGTTTCTTAAAAACACGCTATTTTTTTTAACAGCGGGATTTAATTATAAAATTAATTAATGCAAATTCTATGATATGAATTTGGTAAAATAGACTTCATTTTTGAATTCGAAATATGAAATATAGCTTAGGATGAAATTTTGGCATTGTTCTGAAAAACATCAATTTTTGATGAATAGTGAAACTACTAAGTGGTAGTTAAAAAAATTAATTTCTTCATAAATCTTAATTTTACCGCTTCTGTGAATGGAATTTCAAAAATCCGAGAGACACGGTTGATGTCAGTAAGTAAAATGTGGTTCAATGAGATGAAAATAATTTTTGGTGAATAGTAACTTTTTACTTTTTTTTACCACGGTTAGTAGTAAATATGGTAACTAAGGGTAAATATGATATTACTATTACCCTAACACATGTCCTAATTCTATTGGATAAGTTTAATTCGACCAAAAACAACCTTATGAATATAATATGACCATTTAGGCCCACTTGGATTAGATTAGGACATTTATTATTATTTAATTCAAAGAAGAGTTAAAAGAGTTAAAATCAAAGTTTATTTACTAAAACATTTTTAATATAGGGTTATACATAAGATAAATTAGATTGTAAATATTCATTAGAAAGCTAAAACGATTTCCTACATAATGGTATTTTATTTGTAATTTTTAGACATCAAATAATTTAATTTATTTATGACACAATGATGATGCAGTAATTATCTTATTAATGAAATATTGACATAATTGATGTTATAAACACAAAACTGAATGTAATTTGAGACTTTTTATGAATTCCACTAATTTTCTAGGTTACTATGATATATTAGTGTTGATTTAATAAACTTGGTTCGAACATATAATTCTGTTATGACTTTCAAAAAAAATCATATATCAAATAATGTCAAAATTGACACAAAATAATTTTTAAATCAAATATTATATTATTAATTATTATTTTATTCCTAAAAATCTAAGGTTCGGCCAAATGACTTAGATAAGGATATATATTTTAATAATAATCAATTTGGGGTTCGTTTGGCATTTTATAGTAAGTGTATTAACCATATAGTGAAAGAAAACAAAAAGACACGGTAAAAGTTAAATTATTTAACTTAGAGTTAAATCTAATTGATAAGGTTAAAATAATAACCTAAACTTGTCTAAATCCTATTGGTTGATAGGATTTCGACCCATCCCCACTTAATCTTCGAAATAAGACCATTTGGAACCATTATAAACCGATTTTGACATTAATATAAAATAATATTTTGAGGTATTCCTAAGGTGCCCCTCTCCTCCCTTATAAAAGGACACCTCCTCCCCCTCCTCCTCACACCAATTTGAGCACTAAAGCTCGGCCAACCCCTGCCATTTTCTCCTCTCCACTTCCCTAGAATAATCCTAGAGGTCCTGGTCTTCTCCAAAGACCAATCTTAGTTCCTTAAGTGGAGGATTCAAAGAGGCGTTCCAAAGAAAAGGGAATATCCATTACCGATCTTTTCAATTTCTTTCTTCTTCAACTTCTTCTTCTTTAGTTGTTTCATGATAAAGTAATAACATCAGTATTACTTACATACTGATATGTTATTATAAATATGAAACAACCCTAATTCACCTTCTATCCATCCTACGGATAAATGAAATCACCGCGCGTGCGTACGTACGGAATACCGTCTCCACGCCGTGGTGTAATCTATTTTTCCACCATCACCTTACAAGGATGGGTATAATGGTGTAATGAGTAACTATATATGATTATTATGAAGTAATATTGATACTGAAAAAATATATATATACTCCAATACAATTCCACGATCATAGGAACGATATCATCATTTGTGCGTACGTACGGAATACTGTCTCCACGATGTGATGCGACTCGTTCTACATGATCTTCATTTCATAATGATTATATAAATGAATTGAATGAATTAATATGGTATATACTACACTGATACCATTCTGTAAATGAATTATCTATAACCTAAAGATAAGAATAAGAATTTATTCGACAAAACACGCATAAGAACAAAAAGTTATAAAGACCCGAGTAACAAGTAACAATGAAATATTACTAACAAGAAGCTAATAATATGACCATATATGATATCATATCAATATGTATGATTCTGGAATAAGTCAATAACATTATTTAAACCATTATACAGGAGCTTCGGACACGAACAAAGCAAATCGGACCTAAGGTAAGGGAAATATCACAATCTCACTTTTATCCGAGATTGTATTTACTTTGGTAATTACTGGGGTGTATTTTATCATCCACATCCATGTTCCCTCAACATGTAATATTATTTCCATCCTTCTACAATAGTTTATATCCAATTTTACCCTTCGGTAAGTTTTTTTGTAAAAGATATGAAAGGAATCTTTTGTCGTTTTTCATACGAGGTACTTTTTGACTTTTCCGACAAAAGTACGAGGAATGTTTTTTTTAACTTATACGGCTTGAATGGATTTTTAAAACATTATTTCCAAGAAGCTTCCTTTACATGTTTTCAAGTTTATTTTTAATCAACTTATTTTATTTTAAAGTTTTATGACATGTTATGAAAGGAAAAATGTTTTTGGAGAAGAAAGGATATTTTCCTCAAGAATGAAGTTCAAGTGTTTTATCAAAATTATTTTCCATCTAAGATAATAAAGGGTTCTGTTTTTATCCCTATTATTACATTGATTTGATCATGTTGTGATGGAATTATTTTTATGAATTCCATTATCTTATATGAATTGATTTATGATGTCATGATTTTTCAAGAATCCCATTTTTGTTACATGTGTTATGCGATGATGTATGTTTTATGATTATGTGGCACACATAAGAAAGGATTCATTATAAGATGGGTGGGACCTATATCTCCCTCCAATGCATTGGGTAAAGATTTTATATCTCATGAGATAGACATGGCTGGAATGGTAGGTTATACCGGTTCAGTGAAACAGGACTGAAACGAGGGTTACTCGATTCAGAAAGGGACTTTGTCCACTAAGATAGTCTTGGCAATTAGTCTTGACTAACAAGAAATGATTCTCTATGATTATGTGTGTATGCCACAAAGTTTCATGTTTTAAGTTATGATTATTGGGATTACTTTTTCACTGCCATGATTTATCCCATGATTATGAAATTATGCTCTCTTTTGCAGGTTATGATTTCCAAAATGTTATGTTCTTATGAATATGATGTGATTGATATTTATTTTGTTTACCCTTACTGAGTATTTGAGCTCACCCTTTTATGTTTTCTTTTCCCAGGATATAAAGAAAGGTTTTAGGTAAAAAAAAGGAAGATCTTTATGAGAGATTTTGAAGATCTTTCACCACGATTAGAAGATTATAGTCCGAGTTTCCAAAGACACTAAACTATTACGGTCCTTGTGTGTGTGTTTTTGTAATGTACTAAGTATTCCGCAAAAGTAATGTAATGTCAATGTACGTCAAGATACGGGTCTCTACAGTTGGTATCAGAGGAAAGGTTTAGTCAACCTTTGGAAACTAGGATGTGAAAACGTTAGTGAGATCCCTAGAGATATTTCTTCGGTATGTCTAGGGATGTCCCTAAGGTTAAGTATACGTATAGGTTATAGTACTAGAACTACGCTAACGATCATAGAAATAAACCTAAGATGTTAGATATTGAAGGTACTCCCCCTTTATTATGTTGTTTTCCCTAGCATGATTTTTGCCTCTCACACTATTCTTTTTTGGGTTTTAGAAAATGGCTGGAAACAAGATGATTCACGATAATGGAGGATATGATGGACAATGGAATGATATTCTTCATAGTGAAATGGGATTTGGAAGTCCAAACATCATTATTATTCCGAATCAGCAATCTCATAATATGATCAATAAAGTAAAATTTGGTAAGTTTCCTGACTCGGCTAATAAGAGAAAGATGGAGTTTTATGATGATCATATAGGAAAGAAAGTTCAATTTCCCCTATGTAAATCATGTGGGAAGAGGCATCAAGGAGAATGTTTCAAAGGAACTGGAAGATGCTTTGGGTGTGGAAAAGAAGGACACAAAGCAAGTAAGTGCAAAGGAAAAGGTTCAGTTAACACCATGGATGAGGATAATGGTATTGCTACGACATCAACAATGGTTAAATGTTTTAAATGTGGAATGTACGGGCATTATGAAAACCAATTCCCTAAGGGAAAGTCTCATGAAGATAATCAGTATGGTCGTATGGGAAGTATTTATGTTGGTGATGATGAAGAGACTACAAATGATATGTGAGATGAAAGAATTATTGAAGCTCGGTCAATGGTTTAAGAAGGTAGTGGAATGATTACATGTTTATCAAGTGTAATGTTGTACTATAGAATAAAAAGACATCTAAGGATTGTTACACTGTTGTCTTTCCTTAAGTTTTGAAAGTTTATGATGAATGGAATGAGTAACAATGAAAGGTTATTCAGATATTTTTTTGGAAAGTGGATGATATGCGCATAATGAAGGGATAAAGAGAATCTAATATGTTTAATAGTATTCATGAGCTCATGATTGATATAAGAACTAAGTGATATCATGGTTTGAGAATATAGAATTTTGAGGATTTTGGTATTTGGAAAGTGTTAACTTTTAACTGCATTCATGTTTTCACTAAGGTTCAATGGGTATTCAAAAGAATACAAGATTAAGGACTTTGAATGTTTGGAATGTGACCAACAAAACATATCTTATGATATATGGGGATCAACGATGGTATTAAATCTCTGGTAATCGTTTTCATTATGAGAGTGGACTACAGTATTATGGATAAGCCTAAATATTGAAATGGATTATGTTGGACATAAGTGAGTATTGTTTAAGGATAGAAGTTTTTTTTCGATATTATTGATGGGATGTTATAGTAATGTAGTTTTAGAAAAAGGACAACCTGCAGGACGGGCGACAGCCCATCGCTTCGGACAAGGCTGTGGGAATAGAACCCACAACCGAAGTGCGACTGGCCTTTATCGCCTACCACTGGCCTACAGGAAGTCCCTGTTTAGTAGAAACTAGTTTTATTATATTAAGCAGTATGATATATGAAGTATAAGTCCATTTTAGGAACCATATATGATTAATCTCACTATAGATCGACTTATGCATATAATTTTTGCTAACCTTTTGTTTGAGACAGATGGAATGACCCGTCATTCTATCACATGATCTGCTAACACTTCATGAATAAAAAATTCAACTTCATTTATTTAAGAGATGAAGTGGAAACTGTTCAAGGCACGAACAACAGTGATATTGTACCAAAATAAAGTAAGTATTTATTCTAATTCAAATTTTCAACTTTAGGGAAATGATTTTGAAAACCAAAAATGTTGTCCTAGTGATCTTATATCTGATGAATCAGATGGTACCTTAGATCGTCACAAATTTATGGCTTTGTGATTACTGGCTTTTCCATAGCCATGTTCTCTACCACTCTCCATCAGAACATGATGGTTAGATTTTTCTTCCATATCCATATTTTCACCTATGTGGAAACCCAATGATTAGTTTATTTGGGTAACCGTTACGTTTCATACTTTTGTTTTTAAAAGATTGGTTTGATATTCCTTTTTACGATGTGGGTTTCTATTAAAGAAACTTTCAAATAGTAAACCATTTATAACCCCGACGAATTTCGAGGGCGAAATTCATTTTAAGGGGGGTAGAATGTAACAGCCCAAGATTTTATAAACAATATTCTTTTTAAAGTCTTGTGTTGTACGCTACACCAAAAGGAGCTTGCACAACACGCATCCTTGACTTGCCTTGCATTACACGCAATCACGACCTTCCTCGATAGCGTGTGTAATACACAATACCGAGTTTCACTAAACAACGATATGCTATTAAAATATTATTAAAACTAGCCGTTATGAATAGTAATAACCACTTTTTAAAACTCTGTAAATCTTATTTTTCAAAATGAACTTCATTTTTGGATTCGGAGTATCGAATTTAGCCTAAGGTGAAATTTTGGTACTTTTCGGATAACTTTCATATTCTGATGAATAGTGAAAATTACAAAATTATAATTAAAAACAACTTTTTTTAATCGAAATAATTAATAGTGATAAATTATTAATTTGAGTGGTTTGAAAATATATTTAGAATATATTTTTATAATTTAATACAATGTTGGTCATTGGATGTAATTTCACATTTAAACCAGACATAATCAAGTGTCAATCTTTTGATAGATATTGTTTCTTAAAAACACGCTATTTGTTTTAACAGCGGGATTTAATTATAAAATTAATTAATGCAAATTCTATGATATGAATTTGGTAAAATAGACTTCAATTTTGAATTCGAAATATGAAATATAGCTTAGGATGAAATTTTGGCATTGTTCGGAAAAACATCAATTTTTGATGAATAGTGAAACTACTAAGTGGTAGTTAAAAAAATTAATTTCTTCATAAATCTTAATTTTACCGCTTCTGTGAATGGAATTTCAAAAATCCGAGAGACACGGTTGATGTCAGTAAGTAAAATGTGGTTCAATGAGATGAAAATAATTTTTGGTGAATAGTAACTTTTTACTTTTTTTTACCACGGTTAATAGTAAATAGGGTAACTAAGGGTAAATATGATATTACTATTACCCTAACACATGTACTAATTCTATTGGATAAGTTTAATTCGACCAAAAACAACCTTATGAATATAATATGACCATTTAGGCCCACTTGGATTAGATTAGGACATTTATTATTATTTAATTCAAAGAAGAGTTAAAAGAGTTAAAATCAAAGTTTATTTACTAAAACATTTTTAATATAGGGTTATACATAAGATAAATTAAATTGTAAATATTCATTAGAAAGCTAAAACGATTTCCTACATAATGGTATTTTATTTGTAATTTTTAGACATCATATAATTTAATTTATTTATGACACAAAGATGATGCAGTAATTATCTTATTAATGAAATATTGACATAATTGATGTTATAAACACCAAACTGAATGTAATTTGAGACTTTTTATGAATTCCACTAATTTTCTAGGTTCCTATGATATATTAGTGTTGATTTAATAAACTTGGTTCGAACATATAATTCTGTTATGACTTTCAAAAAAAATCATATATCAAATAATGTCAAAATTGACACAAAATAATTTTTAAATCAAATATTAAATTATTAATTGTTATTTTATTCCTAAAAATCTAAGGTTCGGCCAAATGACTTAGATAAGGATATATATATTAATAATAAACAATTTGGGGTTCTTTTGGCATGTTATAGTAAGTGTATTAACCATATAGTGAAAGAAAACAAAAAGACACGGTAAAAGTTAAATTATTTAACTTAGAGTTAAATCTAATTGATAAGGTTAAAATAATAACCTAAACTTGTCTAAATCCTATTGGTTGATAGGATTTCGACCCATCCCCACTTTATCTTCTAAATAATACCATTTTTAACCATTATAAACCGATTTTGACATTAATATAAAATAATATTTTGAGATATTCCTAAGGTGCCCCTCTCCTCCCTTATAAAAGGACACCTCCTCCCCCTCCTCCTCACACCAATTTGAGCACTCAAGCTCGGAAAACCCCTGCCATTTTCTCCTCTCCACTTCCCTAGAATAATCCTAGAGGTCCTGGTCTTCTCCAAAGACCAATCTTAGTTCCTTAAGTGGAGGATTCAAAGAGGCGTTCCAAAGAAGAGGTAATATCCATTACCGATCTTTTCAATTTCTTTCTTCTTCAACTTATTCTTCTTTAGTTGTTTCATGATAAAGTAATAACATCAGTATTACTTACATACTGATATGTTATTATAAATATGAAACAACCCTAATTCACCTTCTATCCATCCTACGGAAAAATGAAATCACCGCGCGTGCGTACGTACGGAATACCGTCTCCACGCCGTGGTGTAATCTATTTTTCCACCATCACCTTACAAGGATGGGTATAATGGTGTAATGAGTAACTATATATGATTATTATGAAGTAATATTCATACTGAAATAATATATATATATACTCCAATACAATTCCACGATCATAGGAACGATATCATCACTCGTGCGTACGTACGGAATACCGTCTCCACGATGTGATGCGAATCGTTCTACATGATCTTCATTTCATAATGATTATATAAATGAATTGAATGAATGACTATGGTATATACTACACTAATAACATTCTGTAAATGAATTATCTATAACCTAAAGATAAGAATAAGAATTTATTCGACAAAACACGCATAAGAACAAAAAGTTATAAAGACCCGAGTAACAAGTAACAATGAAATATTACTAACAAGAAGCTAATAATATGACCATATATGATATCATATCAATATGTATGATTCTGGAATAAGTCAATAACATTATTTAAACCATTATACAGGAGCTTCGGACACGAACAAAGCAAATCGGACCTAAGGTAAGGGAAATATCACAATCTCACTTTTATCCGAGATTGTATTTACTTTGGTAATTACTGGGGTGTATTTTATCATCCACATCCATGTTCCCTCAACATGTAATATTATTTCCATCCTTCTACAATAGTTTATATCCAATTTTACCCTTCGGTAAGTTTTTTTGTAAAAGATATGAAAGGAATCTTTTGTCGTTTTTCATACGAGGTACTTTTTGACTTTTCCGACAAAAGTACGAAGAATGTTTTTTTTAACTTATACGGCTTGAATGGATTTTTAAAACATTATTTCCAAGAAGATTCCTTTACAAGTTTTCAAGTTTATTTTTAATCAACTTCTTTTATTTTAAAGTTGTATGACATGTTATGAAAGGAAAAATGTTTTTGAAGAAGAAAGGATATTTTCCTCAAGAATGAAGTTCAAGTGTTTTATCAAAATTATTTTCCATCTAAGATAATAAAGGGTTCTGTTTTTATCCCTATTATTAAATTGATTTGATCATGTTGTGATGGAATTATTTTTATGAATTCCATTATCTTATATGAATTGATTTATGATGTCATGATGTTTCAAGAATCCCATTTTTGTTACATGTGTTATGCGATGATGTATGTTTTATGATTATGTGGCACACATAAGAAAGGATTCATTATAAGATGGGTGGGACCTATATCTCCCTCCAATGCATTGGGTAAAGATTTTATATCTCATGAGATAGACATGGCTAGAATGGTAGGTTATACCGGTTCAGTGAAACAGGACTGAAACGAGGGTTACTCGATTCCGAAAGGGACTTTGTCCACTAAGATAGTCTTGGCAATTAGTCTTGACTAACAAGAAATGATTCTCTATGATTATGTGTGTATGCCACAAAGTTTCATGTTTTAAGTTATGATTATTGGGATTACTTTTTCACTGCCATGATTTATCCCATGATTATAAAATTATGCTCTCTTTTGCAGGTTATGATTTCCAAAATGTTATGTTCTTATGAATATGATGTGATTGATATTTATTTTGTTTACCCTTACTGAGCATTTGAGCTCACCCTTTTATGTTTTTTTTCCCCAGGATATAAAGAAAGGTTTTAGGTAAAAAAAAGTAAGCTCTTTATGGGAGATTTTGAAGATCTTTCACCACGATTAGAAGATTATAGTCCGAGTTTCCAAAGACACTAAACTGTTACGGTCCTTGTGTGTGTGTTTTTGTAATGTACTAAGTATTCCGCAAAAGTAATGTAATGTCAATGTACGTCAAGATACGGGTCTCTACAATACCTCTCCCTCATCATATCCTCAAGCTCCCATGTAGCTTCTTCTAATTGTTGGTTCCTCCATAAAAATTTCACCAAGTGAGTGGTCTTGTTCCATAGGACTTTTTCACTACGATCCAGAATCTCTATCGGTTGTTCTTCATAAGAAAGATCTTGCTTCAGTGGTACAACTTCTAAGCTGAGTAAATATGAAGGATCGGGTATGTACTTTCTCAAGAGAGATATAGGGAACACATCATGAACTTGAGAGAGATTCTGTGGAAGGTCCAATCGGTAAGATACCTTCCCGACACGATCCAGTA
This sequence comes from Viscum album, assembly GCA_963277665.1. Classification (NCBI taxonomy): domain Eukaryota; kingdom Viridiplantae; phylum Streptophyta; class Magnoliopsida; order Santalales; family Viscaceae; genus Viscum; species Viscum album. The sequence goes on along the minus strand of OY728135.1, from coordinate 1,038,692,602 downwards.
TTTCGAAAGGACCGATATACCTAGGGCTCATCTTTCCCTTCTTTCCAAATATCATTACTCTCTTCCAAGGAGATATTCTTAAGAACACTTTATCACCCACTTCAAACTCTAGGTCTTTTCTTTGGTTATCAGCATAACTTTTTTGTCGGCTCTGAGCTGCTCTTAGGTGTTGTTGAATATATTGGACCTTTTCTGCCATCTCATCAACAAGATCAGGTCCTAATAGATTTCTTTCCCCAACTTCATCCCAGTAAGTTGGAGTTCGGAATTTCTTTCCATAGAGAGCTTCATAAGGATCCATCTGAATACTGGAGTGAAAGCTATTATTATAAGAAAATTCCACCAAAGGTAGGTGTTGATCCCATCCTCCTTTTAAATCTATAGAGCAAGCTCTCAACATATCTTCTAGAGTTTGAATTGTCCTCTCAGACTGACTGTCTATCTAAGGATGATAAGCAGTACTAAAACTCAACTCTGTATCCAAAGTATGTTGAAGAATTCGCCAAAAAATTTAGGTAAACCTCGGATCCCGATCAGATATAATTTAAAGTGGTACTCCATGAAATCTTACCACTTCCTTCACATATATCCTACCAAGTTGATCAAGAGATAAATCCTCTCTAATAGCAATGAAGTGTGCCAACTTTGTAAGACGATCAACTATGACCCATATTGCATTATTGCCTTTGGATGTTTTAGGAAGTCTGGTGACAACGTCCATAGTGATGTTTCCCATTTCCATTCAGGTATGGGTAATGGTTGTAACATCCCCTTAGACTTCTTCCTCTCAACTTTAACTTGCTGACAAACCAAGCATCGAGAGGCATATTCAGCAACATCTCTTTTCATGACATACCACCAGAAGTACTATTTCAGGTACCTATACATCTTCATGCTTCCAAGATGAATAGAGAATGAATAACTATGAGCCTCATCCAGCAGCTCCTTCATTAATTCTGGGATGGGAGGAACACAAACCCGATTCCTGAACTTTATTATCCCATCACAATCAAGGTTGAATTCAGGAACATTTCTCACCTTCTTTTGTTACCCTACATCTTCTTTTTGTGCCTCTTTAATCTTCATATGTATAGATGGTTGAACATTAATTTGATAAAGATATGATTTTCCCCTTCCATTATAATTCCAAGATCCATCATTTGTAAATACATAAATATTGGATCATTTGTGATCCTCATCATGTATAAGCTATCATGGTCTTGTCGAATTAATGTGTCTGCCACCTTATTTTCTTTCCCTGGGTGGCAATGAATTGAGTAGTCTTAATCCTTAATTAGCTCCAACCATCTTCTTTGACACATATTAAGCTCCTTTTGTGTGAAAATATACTTTAAACTTTTATGATCAGTAGAAATATCACACCTTTCTCCATAAATATAATGCCTCAAAATCTTTAATGCAATGATTACCTAACCTAACTCCAAATAATGAGTTGGGTAATTTTTCTCATGGATTTTCAACTGTCTTGAGGCATAAGCTATCACCATATCATTTTTCATGAGAAAACACCCCAATCCTTTCTTGGATGCATCACTGTAGATCACAAACAATTTTCCACTACAAGGCAGTGTGAGGACAGGTGCACTGGATAAACTTCTTATTAACCCCTTGAAATTCTCTTCACACTCCTCCATCCAAACAAACTTAACTCCTTTTCAAGTCAACCTGGTGAGTGGATTAGATATTCGTGAAAAATCTTTCACAAAACATCGATAATATCCAGCCAAACCAAGAAAACTTCAGATCTCAGTTACTATTGTTGGTCTCAACCATCTTTCAATAACCTCTGTTTTTTCTAGATCCACAGATATACCTTATTTTGAGATTCTGTGACCCAAAAAATGAAACTTTTTGAAGCCAAAATTCACACTTGGTAAATTTGGCATAATGATTCTCCTTTCTCAGGGTCTTCAATACAATTCTCAAGTGATCTTCATGTTCTTCCTTGCTCTTTGAATAGACAAGAATATCATCTATAAAGACTAACACAAACTGATAGTCTCTAAAGACACTATTCATTAGATCCATGAAGATAGCAGGGGAATTAGTAAGACCAAATGGCATCACTATAAATCCATAGTGTCCATACCTTGTACAGATTGTTGTCTTTGGTATATCCCCCCTTTTGACCCTTAATTGATGATATCCTGAACGAAGATCAATCTTGGAAAAGTATTGAGCTCCACGTAGTTGGTCAAATAAGTCACCAATGTGTGGGAGAGGATATTTTTTCTTGATGGTGATCTTGTTAAGTTCTCGATAATCAATGCAGAGTCTCATCGGTCCATAGTTCTTCTTAACAAACAGAACAGGTGCTCCCAAGGTGACACACTAGGGCGTATGAATCCCTTATCAAGATTCTCTTGGAGTTTCTTCTTCAATTCCTGCAACTCAATTGGGGCCATTTTATAAGGTGTCTTTGAAATAGGTAAAGCACCCGGTACGAGTTCTATTGAAAACTCAACTTCATGATTTGGTGGAAGACCAGGCAATTCCTCTGGAAAGACATCCTCAAACACCCGTACAATGGGAATATTCTTAATCGTGAGTTTCTCAGCAACCATTTGAGATAAATAACCTTCATTTAGTGGAATCAAGACCCATAAGATGGACGAGATTTCCACTGGATGTTTATGTTCATCCTTGCATCGATAGACGATCATAGATTGATCTAGAATATGAAATGTGACTTCCCTTCTTTGGCAATTGATATAATCTCCATATAAAGATAGCCAATCCATGCCAAGAATCACATCAAATTACACGATAGGAAGGATAACAAGATTTGCAGGAAGAAATTTCCGACACACATCAATCGGAGAATAATTATAAACTTTTGATGCAACTGTTGTGCCATTAGGGGTTGTCACAGCTAACTCAACATCTAATTGTTGAGGTAATATGGCGATACCCTTAGAAAATTCTTCAGAAATAAAAGAGTAGGTGGATCTAGAATCAAATAAAACATTTTCTACTTTAGAGTGTATGGTTAGTGTACCTTTCACCACTTAGTTTGTAACACCACAAGCTTCTACAGTATGTTTCCCTTTGAATAATACAATAGTGTGTGTTGTACGCAACATCGAGTTCTAACACACACCACAACCGATCAAACTAGCCGTTATGAATAGTAATACCTACTTTTAAATTTTTAGAAATTTTATCTCTCAAAATGGAATTCATTTTTGGATTATTAGTATCGAATTCATCCTAAGGTGAAATTTTGGTACTTTTCGGATAACTTTAATATTTTGATGAATAGTGAAAATTACTAAATTTTAATTAAAACCAACTTTTTTAACCAAAATAATTAATAGTGATAAATTATGAATTTGAGTGGTTTAAAAGTATATTTAGAATATATTTTTACCATTTAATACAATGTTGTTCATTGAAAATAATTTCACAATTAAACCGGACATAAACAAGTACCAATCTTTTGATAGTTATTATATCTTAAAAACACGCTTTTTGTTTTGACAGCGGGAATTAATTTTAAATTAATTTCTGCCACTTCTGTGTTTTGAATTTGGAAAAATGTATTCCATATTTGGAATCATTATTTCCAAATTGGGTAAATAGGTAACTTTTATTTTTAGACATTTTGAATAATTACTTCGGTAAATATTTTATTTACCACGGTTAAAGGGTAAATCTGGTAAATAAGGGTTAAAAAATAGTATTATAATAATACTAAATTACCCTAAAACGTGTCCTAACATTATTGGTGAATACATGTCCGACCATGGGCATCTTTGGGTTGATTTTGGGACCCCATGGAGTCACTTGTAGGTGATAGGGCACATTATTTTAATTAAGTTAAAATAAATACAAAAATGACAAAAGCATATATCTTTTAGCAAAACAATTTTTACAAAGGGTTATATATGTTGGATTTTTGACTATAAATATTAATTAGAAATATAAAAATATTTAATACATAATTATATTTTATTTATAATTTTTAGACATTAAATAGTTTAATTTATTTATGACACAATGATGATGTAGTAATTACCATAATAGTGAAAAAATTAAAATAATTGATATTATAAATACCCAAATAAATATAATTTTACACTTTTAATGAATTAAACTAATTTTCTAGGATAATATGACATGTTATTAATTATTTAATTAACTTTTTTCTAAGTAATAATTCTGTTATAAATTTTACAAAAAATCAACTATTGAATACTGTCAAAATTTACATAAAAGAGTTTTTAAAACAAATATTATATTATTAATTGATATTCAATTCTTAAAAATCTAAGGTTCGTCCAAGAGACTTATATCATGATAGGTGTGTCATTAATGGACCACTTTGGGGTCGCTTGGAGGTATATAGTAAGTTTATTAACCATATAATATAAAAATACAAAGAGACATTGTAAAAGTGAAACTAATTAACTAAGAGTTAATACTTAAAGATAAGGTTAGTATAATGACCCAAACCAGTCTAAATCCTATTGGTTGAGTGTTTTTCAACCTATACCCACCTTAAAATTTAAATAATCCACTTTGGAGCCATTATAAACCGAATATGAATTTATTATAAAATAATATTTCATGATTTTCCAAAGGTTCCCCTCACCCCTCTTATAAAAGGGCACTCCCCCTTATCAATAATTCACACCTTCAAAGCCATTTGGATCGGCCAAAATCTTCCCAAATACTCTCTCAACTTCCCTCACTTCATCATAGAGGCCTTAATTTAGTCAGAAATCTAATCTAAGGAGCCCTTTTGATCAAATCAAAAGGAATAACCCAAAGAAGAGGTAATGATTTCACCACCCTTTTTCAAGTTCCTTTCTTCTTCCACTTCTTCTTTATTTGTTATTACCATTCCAAAATAATAACTCCAGTATCTTATATATACTATTATGTTATTATAAATATGGTACAACCATATTCATTATTCTATCCATCCTTTGAATAACATGTCACCGTACGTGCATACGTACGGAATACTGTCTCCATATCGTGGTGTAATTGTTATTCAATAAATTATTATTTGAATGGGTATAATACTGATGTGTAATTCATGTAAATAATAAATATAACATGATAATTATTATGTATATATGATATACCATCCAATTATATATTATTTCAATATCAAAAGAATGGTATTGTCGCTCATGCGTACGTACGGACTATCGTCTCCACGAACGCGATGAGATTCATTCTCCATCGTATCCATTCAAGTATAATTATCATTTGATGATTTAAAAATAATGTTTAAGGACTTGATATAATTCTGGATATGAATAAGATACAACCTATCCATGACAAACACGACTTACGTAACAAAACATATAAACGAAAATGAGTAAGTTAACACCCGAAACAACGATAATACTTAGATATTATTAACAAATCAATGTTAAAAGATCATATGTGATATCATATTAATATATATGATTGTTTTATAATTTAATAACAATTATTTCACCATTATACAGAAGGTTAACATACCCCAACCAAGGAAAAGTACAAGGTAAGGGTTTATTTCACAATCTCTTCATTATCAGAGATTGTTTATATGTAATAATCTACTGGGATCTCTTTATCATCCACATCCATGTTTCTTAAAAATGTATTTCAAAACCTTTTTACTATTTACAATAATATGGGTTAAAGTCATTTATACCCTTGTTTTACTTTTTATAAGAGTTTTATGAAGGAATCTTTTTGTCATTTTCCAAACAAGGTGCTTTTTAACCTTTTCGACAGAATTAAGGTAAGAATGTTTTTTTAATTTATACGGTTTGTGTGGCTATTTTCCGTCATTATAAAATAGTCGAAGCTTCCCTTAAAATATTCTAATAATATTTTCAAAGAAAATGTTTTATTTTATAAATATATTACTCTTAAAGGATTTCAAAATAGAAAGAGATATTTCTCTAAAAATAGTTTTGATTTCATCTATGTCAACATCCTTTGATGGATTTTATGCTTATTTGAAGTTTATTTATTATGATACAAAACTTCTATATTGTATTGAAGGTTTTGTGATATGTTTGACCATGGATGTGTTATTTTTATACCATTCATGGTTTATGGATGAAGTATTTACATTTCGTATTCTAGTTTTAATACGAATGGTTATGTTATGTTTAAAACTTTTCATATGGGAATGCATTGGACTTAATATGTGACGGGTGGAGACCGCTATAGATCCTCGACGCATCGGTAGGTCTCATGAGACAAACTAGTGTCTTGGCACAAGGCCTTGACAAAATCTTATTTGTAGTCTTGGAACGAGGCCTTGGCTATGTGGTTATGATAGTCTGGCATTATGCATTCCATCATTATGAAAGTGGTTATTGATATTGCAAGTGATTATTTGATTAGTAGAATATCCATGGGAATAAGTAAATGGAATTATTTCATTTTATTTTTTTCATACTATGTTGAAGTTCAAGTTTAAAAGGATTTTGTTTTAGTTATACATTGCCTTAAATGTTTATTCTTATTTATGAAAGTTTATGTTATATTGTTATCCTTACTGGGCATTTGAGATCACCCCTTTTCTATGTTATATTTTTCCCAGGATGTGAAGAAGTAAATTATGAATGACTTGAAGGGATAGTATAAGGGGATCAGAGTGTAGACTATGGAGACTATGTTGTAGTTTTCATTTTTATGATGTAATGTAACACTTTATGAATATATCTAGTGTTTCCAAGGCTACTAAACTAATCGGTCTTTCGAGATTTGATCTTTCTTGTGATCATGCCAATGTTATGTAATAATGCACCGAATCTGGGTAGCTAGGGTCGGGGCGTTACAGTTGGTATCAGATTAATTTTAGTACAAACCTTGGAATCTAGATTTAGATAAACTCTGATTAGAGCACATAGATTGAAGATGGACATTGAGGATTAGTATAGAAGAACTTCCTAGAATTTTTGTATTGTAGAGATGTTGTGAGTTTTCCAAGAAATACATCCCTGTCTGGATACGAGAAGGTAGAGGTGGCTCTAGCACAGATGTAACTAGGGGTAAAACATGAAAACACCGCTTTGAGCTAGACTCGAACGGGAACTGGTGCACGACAACGAGCCTTGATGCACTCTTGGTTACGACACTCCCGGGGGATATGCTTAGGATAAATCTCATTTTCTTTACAAATCATTATGAAAGGTTTATGAGTATATACTTACTCAAAGAAAACATTTTTATGATTATGGATTATATCCATAAATAGTTCAATTTATGTTAAGTGTTTTATAAGTATGGAATTATGTATTTTGATTCATAAACTGATCTAGTTTATGCCATTTTTTAGAAATGGCGCCTAGTGGAAGAAATGGAAACAGTATCAATGCACGCACTCCGTGTAGGGATTTCCCTCCTACTCAAGATAATTATAGTGGAGCTGGTGATGCAACTGGTGCCGATCAGCTAATCACCATACTAGGACAAATCACTCAGGTTATGAATAATAACCTTACCCGTATGGAGCACCCTGATCCATAGAGTGGAGGATCAATATTAGATCGCTTCATGAGGCAACATCCACCAACATTAAATGGGTGTAAAAATCCATTGGTAGCGGAGAAATGGATAAGTTCCATAGAGAAAATATTTCAGGCTTTGGGAAGTAGTGAAAGGGAAAAAGTTATCATGGCAGTTTACCGCCTCACTGGAGATGCTGATCAATGGTGGTCATTGATTAAAAACATGAAGGAAGATGATGAAGTATCAAATATGTAATGGAGGGAGTTCAAAGATCTGTTTTTATAAAAATACTTTCGTCATGACCATCGAGCAGATATGGAAAGGCAATTTCTGAATCTGAGACAAAAGGAGGATGCGAATGTCGCAAAGTATGAGGCAAACTTTACAAGGTTAGCAAGGTATACTGGAGATTATATATGTAACACATGAAGTAATATTGATCATTTCTTAGATGGGTTAAAACCATTTCTCTGTAGAGCATTAGTCTCAAAATCCTTCTCATCATACGAAGACATTGTCACATCTGCTATCAAGATAGAAAATGAATTCTCTAAGTCTTATGACTTTAAATCAAAGCAAGAGAAGAATAGATCTTCTGATCAATCTGGGAATGGAAATAAGGGGAAGAAGGGAAATGTTGAATATCCATCATATGGTAAATGTGGGAAGAAACACCCTAGTTTTCTTGAAGGGAATGGGTGTCTGTTACAAGTGTGGTGAAAAAGGCCACCAAGCTCTTGATTGCAAAGGGAAGAAGGAAGATACCAATGTTCAGTGCTATAATTGAAGGGAGATGGGACATTATGCAAATGAATGTCCTAAGGGTCATGGGAACTTACCTCTGAAAAGGCCAAGGGATCAAGGACAAACTTATGCTATCACTACTGTTGAGGTAGAAGCTCCGAAAGATGTGGTGGTAGGTAATTTAATGGTTTCCTCAAGTTTACCGAATGAATTATTTGATTCTGGATCATCGTATTGTTTCATATCTTCCCAGTTTTCTAAGAAAATTAGATATTTACAATTTGATTTAACAAGGTATTTTTCAGTTAAAACTCCTAAGGGAAGTATCATTGCAACAAAGTTTTGTGAATCAGTCCCCATTAGAGCACATAAATGTTCTTTATCCGCTGATCTCATCAGCATACCTATGATTGAGTTTGATATAATCCTTGGCATGGATTGGCTTTCGGACCATGATGAAAAGATTTATTATAAGAATAAGGAGGTTACGATTTTTGATGATGATGATAAGGAACACCTTATCTTTAGAGCAGAATCGTCACCACCTAATTCTTATATAGATCCACCCCCAGTAGCTCAAATAAATTCAATTATTGGGGAGGAAGAGGATGAAATTAAAGTGGGTGAGGAAAGGAATGTCCAAATAGAGGATGTACCTATTGTGAATGAATATGTAGATGTGTTTCCGGAAGATTTACCTAGACATCCTCCAGAACGAGAAGTTGATTTTTCCATTGATTTAATTCCTGGATCAAGGCCTATATCGAAGACACCTTATAGAATGGCCACTGTAGAATTAGTTGAACTAAAGAAACAACTAGAGGAATTGAGTAATAAGGGATTTATTCGCCCTAGTGTTTCTCCATGGGGAGCCCCTATTCTTTTTGTTAAAAATAAAGATGGATCTATGAGGTTATGTATCGACTACAGGGAGATCAATGCTATAACAATAAAGAATAAGTATCCCCTACCACACATTGATGATTTATTTGACCAACTTCTTAGAGCTCAATACATTTCAAAGATTGACCTTCGATCTGGATACCATCAGTTGTGTGTGAAGAAGGAAGACATTCTGAAGACAACATTTTGAACTAGGTACGGGCATTACGAGTTTACAGTAATGCCTTTTGGATTGACTAATGCACCATCTGTTTTCATGGATCTGATGAATATAGTTTTCAAAGAATATCTTGATGAATTTGTGGTGGTATTTATTGATGATATCTTGGTATACTCCAAAAGCTATGAGGATCATGAAAATCAATTGCGCATTATCCTGAAGACTCTGAGAAGACATGAATTATATGGGAAGTTTAGCAAGTGTGAATTCTGGCTCCATGAGATTTCTATTTTTGGACATATTGTCTCTAAATATGGAATCTCTATTGATCCTTCTAAGACCAAGGCAATCCAAGAATGTCCAGCACCGATGAGTATAATTGAGGTACGTAGTTTTATTGGTTTAGCAGGTTATTATCGACGTTTCATCCAGAATTTTGCTCGGTTGGCTAACCCATTAACAAATCTCACACGTAAAGGGGTTAAATTTGATTGGACAAAATAGTGTGAAGAATGTTTCGAATAACTGAAGAGAATATTAGTCAATGCTCCTATATTGACTCTACCATCGGGGAATGATGGGTTCGTTATTTATAGTGATCCATCAAAGAAAGGACTTGGCTGTGTCCTTATGTAGAATGATAGGGTTATTGCCTATGCATCACGACAGTTGAAAATTCATGAACAAAACTATACTACTCATGATATCGAGTTAGCATCTATGATCTTTGCTTTGAAGATATAGAGGCACTACCTCTATGGTGAAAAATGTGAGATTTATACTGATCACAAGAGTTTGAAGTATATTTTCTTACAAAAATAACTCAACATGAGGCAAAGAAGATGGCTTTAATTACTCAAGGATTATGATTTCACGATACACTACCACCCGGGGAAGGCAAACAAGGTGGCATATGCTTTGAGCAGAAAAGATCATGGAGTTTTGAACAATATGAGAATTGAAAGGGATCCAATTTTCATGAATCTAGTGAAGATGGACATGGGAATATCCAGGGAAGGTGAAACATCAATTCTTTTTCAAATGGTTTCCAAACCATCTTTACTAGAAAGGATTAAGAGTTCTCAGACCGATGATGAAGAATTTCAAAAGAATATTAAAACTGTGAATGATGGGAGATTGAGAGACTTTGTGTATGAAGATGGAATTTTGAAATTTGGTAAGAGAGTTTGTGTTCCTAATATACCTGATCTAAAAATGGAATTGATGGATGATTCTCATTGTTCCAATTTCTCTATACACCCTGGGAGCACCAAAATGTATAGATATTTGAAGGAACATTTTTGGTGGGACAACATGAAGAGGGAGATTGCTGATTTTGTGTCAAGATGTATGGGTTGTCAACAAGTGAAAGCTAGAAGGAAACAACCTGGTGGAGTATTGCAACCTCTCCCCATACCTGAGTGGAAATGGGATAATATCACGATGTACTTTGTCATGGGACTACCAAAGACTCCTAGAAGGAATGATGCAATATGGGTTATTGTTGATTGTCTTACCAAGTCAGCACATTTTCATGCTATAAGAGAAGATCTACCACTGGAACGTCTAGAAAGACTATATATTGATGAAGTTGTGAGACTTCATGGAGTACCCCTATTGATTGTTCATGATCGTGATCCCCGTTTTACTTCAAGATTCTGGAAAAGTCTTCAGAATGCCTTGGATACTGAACTTCATTTGAGCACTTCCTACCACCCTCAAACAGATGGAAAATCAGAACAAACTATTCAAACCTTGAAAGACATGTTGAGATCTTGCTCACTTGACTTTCAGGGTATGTGGGATCAATATTTACCTCTGGTAGAATTTTCCTATAAAAATAACTTCCATTCGAGTATTCAGATGGCACTATATGAAGCGTTATATAGAAAGAGATGTCGCACAAAATCCTGTTGGGATGACGTTGGTGAAAGAAAACTTGTAGGCCCAGAACTGGTGGAGGAAACGATGGAAAATGTGAAGGTAATCCAAAACCATATCAAAGAATCTCAGAGTAGGCAGAAGAGCTATGCTGATAATCGAAGGAAAGATTTGGAATTTCAAGTCGGTGATCATGTTTTCCTGAAGGTATCTCCATAGAATGGAGTCATACGTTTTGGTAAGAAATGTAAATTGAGTCTCAGGTACATAGGACCTTTTGAAATTCTAGAACGAATTGGGGTTGTAGTTTACCGATTGGCAATGCCGCCAAGTCTCTCCAAGGTTCATGATGTGTTCCACGTATCTCTGTTGAGGAAATACATGCCTGACCCAACGCATGTACTCACCTATGAGGAATTAGAACTGGAACCCGATCTGTCTTATTGTGAAGATCCCGTCAATATTCTTGATATGAGAGAACAAATACTGAGAAACCGGACGACTCGTTTGGTAAAAATCTTGTGGATAAACCATAAGATGGAAGAGGCAATGTGGGAACCCGAGGAACTTATGATGAAGAACCATCTGAGTCTTTTCATGTGGTATTATTCTAGAAATTTCGAGGATGAAATTATTTTAAGGATGGGAGAATGTAACACCCCAAGCTTCTACAGTATGTTTCCCTTTGAATAATACAATAGCGTGTGTTGTACGCAACATCGAGTTCTAACACAAACCACAACCGATCAAACTAGCCATTATGAATAGTAATACCTACTCTTAAAATTTTAAAAATTTTATCTCTCAAAATGGACTTCATTTTTGGATTCGGAATATCTAATTTAGCCTAAGGTGAAATTTTGGTACTTTTCGGATAACTTTAATATTTTGATGAATAGTGAAAATTACTAAATTTTAATTAAAAACAACTTTTTTAACCAAAATAATTAATAGTGATAAAATATGAATTTGAGTGGTTTTAAAGTATATTTAGAATATATTTTTACCATTTAATACAATTTTGGTCATTTTACATAATTTCACAATTAAACCGAACATAAACAGGAACCAATCTTTTGATAGTTATTATATCTTAAAAACACGCTTTTTGTTTTGACAGCGGGAATTAATTTTAAATTAATTTATGCCACTTCTGTGTTTTGAATTTGGAAAAATGGATTCCATATTTGGAGTCAGGATTTCTAAATTGGGTAAATACGTAACTTTTATTTTTATACATTTTGAATAATTACTTCGGTAAATATTTTATTTACCACGGTTAAAGGGTAAATTCGGTAAATAAGGGTTAAAAAATAGTATTATAATAATACTAAATTACCCTAAAACGTGTCCTAAAATTATTGGTGGATACATGTCCGACCATGGGAATCTTTGGGTCGATTTTGGGACCCCACCGAGCCACTTGTAGGTGATAGGGACACATTATTTTAATTAAGTTAAAATAAATACAAAAATGACAAAAGCATATACCTTTTAGAAAAACAATTTTTACAAAGGGTTATATATGTTGGATTTTCAACTATAAATATTTATTAGAAATATAAAAATATTTAATACATAATGATATTTTATTTATAATGTTTAGACAATAAATAGTTTAATTTATTTATGACACAATGATGATGCAGTAATTACCATAATAGTGAAAAATTAAATTAATTGATATTATAAATACCCAAATAAATATAATTTGAGACTTTTAATGAATTAAACTAATTTTCTAGGTTAATATGACATGTTAGGAATGATTTAATTAACTTTTTTCGAAGTAATAATTTTGTTATGATTTTTACAAAAATCAACTATTGAATAGTGTCAAAATTGACATAAAAGAGTTTTTAAAACAAATATTATATTATTAATTGATATTCAATTCCTAAAAATCTAAGTTTCATCCAATAGACTTATATCATGATATTTGTATCATTAATGGACCACTTGGGGGTCTCTTGGAGGTATATAGTAAGTTTATTAACCATATATTATAAAAATACAAAGAGACATTGTAAAAGTGAAACTAATTAACTAAGAGTTAATACTTAAAGATAAGGTTATTAAAATGACCCAAACCTATTTAAATCCTATTGGTTGAGTCTTTTTCGACCTATACCCACCTTAACATTTAAATAATCCACTTGTTAGCCATTATAAACCAAATATGAATTTATTATAAAATAATATTTCTAGTTTTTCCAAAGGTTCCCCTCACCCCTCTTATAAAAGGGCACTCCCCCTTCTCATTAATTCACACCTTCAAAGCCATTTAGCTCGGCCAAAATCTGCCCAAATACTCTCTCGACTTCCCTCACTTCATCCTAGAGGCCTTCCTTTAGTCATAAAGCCAACCTAAGGATCCCTTTTGATCAAATCAAAAGGAAGAACATGAAGAAGAGGTAATGATTTCACCACCCTTTTTCAAGTTCCTTTCTTCTTCCACTTCTTCTTTCTTTGTTATTACCATTACAAAATAATAAATCCAGTATATTATATATAATGTGATGTTATTATAAATATGTTACAACCATATTCATTATTCTATCCATCCTTTGAATAACATGTCACCATACGTGCGTACGTACGACATATCGTCTCCACGTTGTGGTGTAATTGTTATTCAATAAATTATTATTTGGATGAGTATGATAATGATATTTAATTCATTTAAATAATAAATATAACATGATAATTATTCTTTATATATGATATACCATCCAATTATATATTATTTTAATATCAAAATAATGGTATTGTCGCTCGTGCGTACGTACGGACTACCGTCTCCACAAACGCGATGAGATTCATTCTCCATCGTATCCATTCAAGTATAATTATTATTTGATGATTTAAAAATAATGTTTAAGGACTTGATATCATTCTGGATATGAATAAGATACAACCTATCCATGAAAAACACGGCTTACGTAACAAAACATATAAACGAAAACGAGTAAGTTAACACCTGAAACAACGATAATACTAAGATATTATTAAAAAATCAATGTTAAAAGATCATATATGATATCATATTAATATATATGATTCTTGTATAATTTAATAACAATTATTTCACCATTATACATGAGTTTAACCTACCCCAACCAAAGAAAAGTACAAGGTAATGGTTTATTTCACAATCTCTTCATTATCCGAGGTTGTTTATACGTAATAATCTACTGGGATCTCTTTATCATCCACATCCATGTTTCTTAAAAATGTATTTCAAAACATTTTTACTATTTACAAGAATATGGATTAAAGTCATTTATACCCTTGTTTGAGTTTTTATAAGAGGTTTATAAAGGAATCTTTCCGTCGTTTTCCAAACAAGGTGCTTTTTAACCTTTTCGATGGAATTAAGGTAAGAATGTTTTTTAATTTATACGGCGGGTGCGGATATTTTCCGTCGTTATAAAATTGTCGAAGCTTCCATTACATGCTTATAATAATATTTTCAAAGAAAATTTTTTATTTTATAAATATATGACTCTTAAATGATTTCAAAATAGAAAGAGATATTTCTCTAAAAAGAGTTTTGATTTCATCTATGTCAACATCCTTTGATGGATTTTACTCTTATTTTAAGTTTATTTATTATGAGACAAAACTTCTATATTGTATTGAAGGTTTTGTGATATGTTTGACTATGGATGTGTTATTTTTATACCATTCATGGTTTATGGATGACGTATTTACATTTCATATGCTATTTTTAATACGATGTTTTATGTTATGTTTAAACCTTTTCATATGGGAATGCATTGGACTTAATATGTGATGGGTGGAGCCCTCTATAGCTCCTCGATGCATCGGTAGGTCTCATGAGACAAACTAGTGTCTTGGCACAAGGCCTTGACAAAATCTTATTTGTAGTCTTGGGACGAGGCCTTGGCTATGTGGTTATGATAGTCTGGAATTATGCATTCCATCATTATGAAAGTGGTTATTGATATTGCATGTGATTATTCGATTAGTAGAATATCCATGGGAATAAGTAAATGGAATTATTTCATTTTATTTTTTCCATACTATGTTGAATTTCAAGTTTAAAAGGATTTTGTTTTAGTTATACATTGCCTTAAATGTTTATTATTATTTATGAAAGTTTACGCTATATTTTTATCCTTACTGGGCATTTTAGCTCACCACTTTTCTAGGTTTTATTTTTCCCAAGATGTGAAGAAGTAAATTAGGAATGACCTGCAGGGATAGTATGAGGGGATAAGAGTGTAGACTATAGAGACTATGTTTTTGTAGTTTTCATTTTTATGATGTAATGTAAAACTTTATGAATATATCTAGTGTTTCCAAGGCTAATAAAATAATCGGTCTTTAGAGACTTGATCTTTCTTGTGATCATGCCAATGTTATGGAATAATGAACTGACTCTGGGTAACTGGGGTCGGGGCGTTACATCTTTATCATACTCCACATCGCTGATAGAAATTTCATGTGACTTTCCTTTTTCTTTAGCCTTAAGAGTTTGTTGACGTCGATCATCATCAAAAACCCTTGGATTAGGGCATTGATTGGAATAATTCCCCATTTCCTTGCACTTGTAACATTGAAGTGTAGGAGGTGCACTCTGTGTAGCATTTTATTTGTTCACATCACTAGAAATATTCTTCCCATCATTACGACATTCAAATTCCCGATGACCTTCCTTTCCAAATTTGAAACATTTACTTGTCCCTTTAAGACAACTCCCTCTATGTTTCTTTCCACATATTGAGGATAAGTGGAAAATCATCTTCTTTTCAGTGTGCTCTTTATATTTTCCTTTGAATTCTATTTTCTTCTTCTTATCAAACCCATATGACTGATGGGTTACTCCAATCTCCATCTCAACCTTGAGATCACATCGAACGATTTCCTCGTAGCTGTTGAAGTCTCTTATGTATAATGCCCTTAGAATATTTGGTTTTAAGCCACTAAAGAATCAATCGATCTTACTCTCAGGTTGGATAATAATCCCAGAAGCATACCTTGAAAGACTTGTAAAATTTTATTTGTAGGTACCAACAGATTTATCTTCCTTTTTCTTTAGTTCAAGAAACTCCTTCTCCATCTTTGTTCGAAGAATATGAGGGAAATACTTATTGAAAAATAAGTTCTGAACTCGTCCCATTCCATGGACTGAATTTCAACTCTTTGCCTCGTATTCTTGATAAGATTACACCATTTATCATAATCACTTTCCAAACGATACACTACTAAGATGAATTTTTCATGTTCAGAACATTGAAGAACTGAAAATATCTTTTCAGTGGTACTGATCCATTGTTCAGCCACTAATGAATCAATAGACCCACTGAATGAAGGTGTACGCTGCCTCATGAAGGATTCAATAGAATGTTTCTCCTTCATTTGATCATTTTGAATTCATACATGATTCATATCTTGAGAAAGTTGTGTGAGCATGGCTACAAGATTTTTCATTTTAGCTCCCATAACGTTTGGTTGCTCAGGGGGACAATCATTGCATTGCCCATCACATTCTGCATTAACATGGTTCCTTCAGGTTCCAGCCATTGACTAAAACCAAGAAGAATAGTGTGAGAAACACTAATTATAATACGAAAACCACATAATCAAGAATAAAATTTCACACTTAAGGTCTTATCATAGGTTACTCATGGCCATTTCTAAAACACTAAGATTATGTTCTATGCTTAGACTTATCCTTAGGTTTCTTTCTAAGGCTTTCACATCCTAGTTTCTAAAGGATGACCATACCTTTCCTCTGATACCAACTATAACGACCCATACTTTACATATATTGTTATTACTTCATAATTGAAGCACACTTATTACAAAATATAACCAAACCTTGAAAGGACCGTATAGGTATAGTGTCTTTAGAAATTGGGAAACATAAACAACTGGTTCATAAATCATCTACACTGTCCCCCTTTTATTTTATCATATCTAGAGTCCCTTTTGGCATATCTTACTTAATATCCTTCTTCCTGTCCTAGGGAAAAGAAAACATACAAAAGGGTGAGCTCAAATTCTCAGTAAGGGTAGACAAAAGAAATATCAATAATATCATATTCTTAAGAACATAACATTTTGAAAATCTTATCCTGTAAAAGAGATCATAATATCATGACATGTGATCATTTATAATAGTGAAATGTAATCCAAATAATCATAACTTAAAACATGAAACTTTGTGTCATACACACATAATCATATAGAATCATTTCTTATTAGTCAAGACTCATTGCCAAGACTATCTTAGCGGAAAAAGTCCATTTCTGAATAGAGTTCACTCCTCGTTTCCGTCCTGTATCACTGAACTGGATTAACCTACCGTTCCATCCATGTCATCTCATGGGATATAAATCTTTACCCAATTCATTGTAGGGAGATATAGGTCCTACCCATCTCATAATTAAACCATTCTTATGTGTTCCACAAAATCATAAATCATACATCAGAGTATAACCCATGTAATAAAAATGGGATTCTTAAACATCATGCCATCAAAAACATAATCCATATAAGATAAAAGGACATCATAAAATTAATTCCATAATAACATAATCAAATCAATGTAAAAATAGGGATATAACCATAACCCTATATTATCTAAGATGTAAAATAATTTTTATAAAACACTTGAACTCCATTCTTGAGGAAAATATCCTTTCTACTTTAAAAAAACATTTTACTTTCTTAACATATCGTACAATTTTAAACTAAAATAAGTTGATTAAAAATAAACATGAAAACTTGTAAAGGAATCTTCATGGAAATAATGTTCTATGAAATCATAAAAATCCATTCATGCCGTATAAGTTAAAAAACATTATTCTCGTACTTTGGCTACAAAAGTCAAAAAGTACCTCGTACTAAAAACGACAAAAGATTCCTTTCATATATTTTACTAAAAACTCACCGAAGGGTAAAATTGGATTTAAAAAATTATAGGAGGATATAAATAATATTACATATTTAGGAAACATGGATGTGGACGATAAATATTCCCCAGTAAATTCTGAAATATAAACAATCTCGGATAAAATGAGATTTGCAAGATTTTCCCTTACCTTAGGTCTGATTTGCTTCGTACATGTCCAAACCTCCTGTATAATTATTTAAATAATGTTATTGACTTATTCCAGAATCTTACTCATTGTTATGATATCATATATGGTCATATTCTTAGCTTCGTATTAGTAATATTTCATCGCTACTTGTTATTTGGGTGTTTATTGCTTTTTGTTCTTATGCATGTTTTGTCAAATAAATTCTTATTATTATTTTTAGGTTATAGATAACTCATTTCCAGAATTGTATTAGTTTAATATATATCATATTTATTAATTTAATTCATTTATATAATCATTATGCATTGAAGATCATGTAGAACGAGTCGCATCACATCGTGGAGACGGTAGGCCGTACGTACGCACGAGCGATGATATCGTTACCATGATTGTGGAATTGTATTGAAGTTTATGTATAATATTTCAGAATCAATATAACTTTAAAATAATCATATATATTTATTCTTTATACCATTATACCCATCCAAGTAAGGTGGTGGTGGAAAATAGATTACACCACGGCGTGGAGACGGTATTCCGTACGTACGCATGCTCGGTGATTTCATTTTCTATAGGATGGATAGAAGGTGAAATAGGGTTGTTTCATATTTATAATAACATATCATTATATGTGTGATACTTATGTTATTACTTCATAATTAAGCAACTAAAGAAGAATAATTAGAAGAAGAAATAAAGTTGAAAGAATCGGTAACAGACATTACCTCTTCTTTGAAGCACCTCCTCTTAACCTCATCTTAGGGAACTAAAGATGGTCTTTTAAGAATACCAAGACATCTAGGATGTTTCTAGGCAAGTGGAGAAGATAAATTTGCAGGTTTTGGACGAGTTTTAAGGCTCAATGTGGTGTGAGGAGGAGAGGGAGGAGGTTCCCTTTTATAAGGGAGGAGAGGGGCACCTTTGGAAAAACTAAAAATATTATTTTATTATAAAGTCATATTCGGTTTTTAATAGCTCCAAATTGATTTATTTCGAATCTAAGGTGGGGATGTGTCGAAACCCTCTCATCAAATATAATTTAGACAAGTTTAGGTTTCTATTTTAACCTTATCATTTAGATTTAACTTTAAGTTAAATAATTTCACTTTTACCGTGTCTTCTTGTTGTATTACACTATAAGGTTAATAAACTTACTATAAAAAGCCAAACAAACCCCAAGTTGTTTATTATTAATATATATAACCTTATCTAAGTCATTTTTCCGAACCATAGATTTTTAGGAATAAAATAACAATTAATAATATAATATTTGTTTTAAAAACTATTTTATGTCAATTTTGACACTATTTGGTAATTGATTTTTGTGAAAATCATAACAGAATTATTAGTTCTAAAAAAGTAAATTAAATCAATACTAATATGTCATATTAACCTAGAAAATTAGTGTAATTCATAAAAAGTCTAAAATTACATTTATTTGGGTATTTATAACATCAATTATGTCAATATTTCATTAATAAGGTAATTATTGCATCATCATTGTGTCAAAAATAAATTAACTTATTTAATGCCTAAAAGTTAAAAATAAAATACCATTATGTAGGAAAGATTTTTATATTTCTAATGGATATTTATAGTCGAAAGTATCTTATGTATATCCCTATATTAAAAATTCTTTAGTTATTAAACTTTGATTTTAACTATGTTAACTATTCTTTAAATAAAATAATAATAAATGTCCTAATCTAATACAAGTGGACTTAAATGGTCATATTTTATTCCTAAGGTTGTTTTTGGTCGAATTAATCTTATCCAATAGAATTTGGACATTGTAAAGACCCGTAAAATTCAAGGGAAATTTTTTTTTTCTTAAATTTTCTTTAGAATTTTACAAGAGCGCGGTTTCAGACGGCACCTGATTCCGAGGCCCGGAGTGCCCGGAATTAATTTCCGAAGTTTGGCTCGAGTACGTTCAGTGAACGAACGAGCGGGAATTCCTAAATTTTGATCCGGTGCTCGGAATTGAAATCCGAGGGCACCGATGAACTCGCAGCGCCGATATTCGCTTAAAGAGACCTTTTCGGGAGTTGCGTTTGTTGCGGGTTGAAAGTTAATTTTTAGGGGTTTTTAGTTTGAGTTAAATAAAATTTGTATAGAAAAAATTTTATTTTAACTTGTTGAAAACCTACCAAAAGGGGTTGGAAGTGGGACCCACACCCACTTAACCTCCCTTGGGAGGATTAAGTGTGGTGGGGCCCACACGAACCCCTAATCCTTTCAAATTCTCTCAACTTGCTTAACCCCTCTAAACCCCCCTCTTAATTATGTAACTCTCCCCTACTTTAATTCTTGCCAACCTATCTCTTCACTTAATTTTGTCAACTCTAGATTTAATTAATGTATTGAATTCAACTTTTGAATTTTGAAAGGTTGGCAAAGTGAAAATAAAATAAGGTGTAGCTTATTTTATTTTGGGTGATTGGTTTGTCTTCTTGAGAGGTGGAGAGCTCTTCTTCTTCTTCAAACTCAACGAAGAACGCGAAGAACGTCGTTCTTCAACGAAGAACTTCTCCGCCGAAGAACACGGTCCATCCGCGACGCCGTATCCGCGACGCGACGTACTTCTTCCGCGTCATCTCTTCCGCGACGGTTTTCCGCGACGAACGCCATCGACAACGACTCTTCCTCCGACGTCAAAGGAATCGACACCGATATTCCACGACTACGTCAACGTGCGACTATCAAGAACGCCGCTCCGCTCTTCTTCATCTCCCGTGTCAACGAAAGAGAACACCGCTTCCTCCTTGGAGATTCTTCGTCGGCATACGAAGATTCGCCAACGACGTAACTCTTCGGGCATACCTCTTCGTCAACGGATTGACGAACGACGACCGCGACGCCCGACCACCGCGACGTTGTCTTCCGCGGGACGTTGTCAAATCTTCGATCTTATACCCGAGGTAGGGGTTGTTGATTCAATATTTATTTATTCCATTTCTTGAACGTGGATCTCGCATGTCTAACATGAGGCTTTGAATGTTTAAGTTGAGTTATTTATTTAACGTGAGGGGGGTCGGACCGCATGAACACGGCCGAACCCCCCTCCATCGTTCATGTTTATTCATGCGGGTGGAAGCAAGTGGCGTGGTGCCGTCGCACCACGCGGATGATCGTGCAAATATTTTACGCGGCGCCGTCGCACCACGCCGAGGTAGAATCTTCAAGAAAGCGACACCGTCGTGCCGCGTTGAAAGGAATCAAAGCACGACAAAAGGGGCGCGGTGCCGTCGCACCGCGCCGGACGATGAACACCGCGGCCGGTTCCGGGCCGCGGCGGAAAGACAAGACCGGCGGCCGGGCCGCCGGCGTCGGAAGCCGAAGGGGGGACCGGAATTTCCGGTCCCGTTAGAGAAAACCGGCCGGCCAGCTGGCCGGCCGGATACCTTTAAAACCGGGGGAATTAATCCCCCGGCCATCTTACAAACCCCCCTCTTAATGAGGGGGGCGGTTCTTTGAAGAGAGGGGGGGGGGGGCAGCCGGCCCCCCGGTTCGTTTCCAGCCGGCCCCCACGTGCGGGGGCCGTTTTTTTTTGTAAATGGCGCGGCACAAAGGCCGCGCCGCTTCCCAAATCAGCGGGGGCTTGCCCCCCGCGTGCCGACCGCATGCGGCCCCTCGCGGCACCCCGAGCCGCCGCGGCATCCCGCGCCGCCGCGCCGCCCGGACCCGGACCCCCCCGTTTCGAACCAGAATCGGTTTTTGGCCCGTAACATGAGCCTCGGACCTCCGATCGACGAACCGTCAGCGGCAACGCGATCCTTGGATCGAGACGGTCGTTTCGGTATATCGCACTCAAGGTTTCGGATTACTTTGAGTTCGGCCGGGTTGGTTCGTTCACGAAACCAACCGGGCCTTCGGAGCGGAAACGCTCATATCTTGAGCTACGAACGTCCGATTGACGCGCCGTCAGTCGCGTTGTGTTCCTCTTAGTGAGACGGATCTTTTGGCATACTCCACCCGAGGTTTGGACGCAGGTGGAGTATGGTCGGGTTGGTTTTGCCTTAAAAACCAACCGGGCCCCGGAGACGAAAATGCCAATAACTCTCAGACCGGGCGTCCGATCGACGCGCCGTCTGTTGCGTTGAGTTCCTGTTGACGATACGGAACTTTTGGATACATCAACTTCGGTCTTCGTGACAGTTGATGTATCAGCCTCTCGGCTCGTGGAGCGGACCCTCCGAACGAGCTTGCTGTGTGCGGGAACCCTAGTGCTGGCTGCGACTGTTCTACTGCTACGACTGCTACTGTGACTGCGACGACGACAGTATAGAGATCCTGTGTGGATTCGACGACGACAGTATATAGATCCTGTGTGGATTTGACGACGACGACTACAGCACTCAGCGATCCTTCATGGATCAGTGCTACAGGTCCTGTGTGGGCCCGATCCTGTGTGGGTCCTTGCGCTCAGCGGTTCTGTGTGAGCCAGCGCCTACAGGTTCTGTGTGAGCCCGATCCTGTGTGGGTCTTTGCGGGGGTTAGTTACCTATCGATCCTTCGTGGGTCCGACGACTTAGATGGATCAGTGATCATCTTTATCGTCCTTGAAGAAGTATACCTGTGTGAGCTGAATCCTGTTGCTTTCCTGTGTGGATTATGTTGTGCAATCCTGCGTGGATTATGTTTTGCTTTCCTATGTGGAATACGTATACTTTCCTGCGTGGACTGAGTTGTACTTGGGCTCGGAGGTTGGAGCGTAATTTAATTGATGACTTAGGTATATGTATGGGCATATACCTAAGCAGAGTCGGTTGTTACTTCGTGAATATACTTTTCTTCGTGGTTTATCCTTTGTGGATTGGAGAGACCTTCAGGGGTCTCGGGGTCCCTACTGAGTAGCTTATACTCACCCCTGCACGGGCTTCGCCCGCACTACGTTGTGTTGGTTGCAGACGACGGACAGCGTTGACCTTAGCTGAGGCTTGTAGAGCGGGACGGTGCCCGGAGGTGGACCACTGGGCGGGACGTGCACGGAGCGGACGGCGGGACTCGTGGAGCAGAGGAGCTATCTGTACCCACCCTTCAGGTGGGATTTCCAGTGGACAGCTCGGAGTAGCGGCTTTTACTTTTCAGTTGTTGTTTTCCCTTTCGAGTTGTACTTTACTTTCAGTTTGGGTTTGTATACTGGCCCATTTACTTTTCCGCACTTTCAGTTGTACTCTGCTTTGTTTAGTGTCTACTTTCCGCTTGCTTACTCTGTGGTGTTTGTTACTTTTCAAAGGCAATGCCTTCCCTTTTTACTGGGATTTACGCCTTGGTGCTAGTCGCCAGCCCCTGGCCTATGGAAGGCGGGCTTGGGGTAGTCACGGCACGGACCCCGAGGGCGGGTCGTGACAGACATGTTCTGGGGTAATAATAATATCATTTTTACCCTTAATTACCCTATTTGCTTTGAACCGTGGTAAAAAAAGTAAAAAGTTACTATACACCAAAAATTATTTTTATCTTATTGAACCACATTTTAATCCTTGGTATTAACCGTGTCTCTCATATTTTCGAAATTCCACTCACAGAAGTGGTAAAATTATGTTTTATGTAAATTTTCAAACTCTCCTAGGAGGTGGTTAAAAGACGGTGAAAAGTTCAATAAAATTTTTATATATCTAAAATTATTATAAAATGACACCAATGAATTATATTGAACTTATATAGGTATTATGTATCAATTTTCACATAAAATAAATTTAAATAAAATAATTATTTATTTAAATAAAAAGTTGGTTTTTAAATAGTAACCTAGTGTTTTCACTATTCATCAAAAATTGAATGTTTTCAGAAAAATACCAAAATTTCACCCTAGGATAATTTCGATATTCCGAATCCAAAAATGAAGTCCATTTTAAAAATTAAAATTTATAAAATTTCAAAAAGTGGCTATTACTATTCATAATGGCTAGTTTTAATAATATTTTAATAGCATATCGTTGTTTCGTGAAACTCGGTATTGCGTACAACACAAGCTATCGAGGAAGGTCGTGATTGCGTGTAAAGGAAGTCAAGATAGTGTTGTGTGTAGTTAAAGATTCCTTTGATAATGTATATAACATAAAAAAATATATTTCTCATAAAAATCTCGGGTGTTACAATGTAGTAGGTGTACCATCATTTCGCAATAGGCATTGGCACCTGAAAAGGATACCAACCATTCCATCATTTTCTCACTCTTTTCATTGATATTGGTGAAGTAGCAGGCACTAGCACTAGCTCATCGTAGTCTTGAGCTCAACCCCATGCGAGCACCACTTGCATTTCACCAAGGAAACCCCATTTCAACCACCAACCCTTGGGCTATGACATCAAGCACATATGCAGCATGAAGTATTACATGTCCTCCTCAGTCGACCCAAACCCCATGAGTTGTACGGAGTCACCAGTGTTCCGAATTGACCACAACCACCTATATCTCACACTGTTTGATGGACATGGAAGTTTCCCAACTAGTGGGCAATAAAACCCAACTCTAGTCATTCCTGACATTGTCGATCACAACCTACTTGCTTTGGCCTATCGGTTCCACCCCCAATTCTAATGCCATCATAGACCCCAACTCCACTTCTCTCACGATACCTCTCCAAATTGATACGAATAATGTCTCAAATTCCTTATTCCTTAATGAATTCACCCCTAGAACCGTCTTTATCTATTCCCCCTCAGATCACTTCAAATCCCATTGTCTCAGGATCTACTCTCTTGTACCACAGCAAAATGATTCCATTCATCCCACATCTTTTCATTCCCTATTCTAGCTATGGAGTTAGTACTCTACTCCAATAGTATAACCCAATAAGGTTATTCTATAAGACCAGTTATAGATTTTATTTTCTAGTTAGAGGAAGTGAGCAAGCTTGACCTGATCTAAGAACATAAGAGCTTTCACATAGGAGATTAGGACAGAGAAGTTAGCGGTAGGGACTGTTACCTTGTTAGGTCAAACTATTGCATTACTTATTTTTTCGGGCTCTGAAAAAAAAATCTATTTGTGTTGTACATTTCTCTACTCTCCCCGACTGTTTTGTACTAATGATCAGTTCCTTATCCCTATCAGTCAAGTTCATTCTATTCGTTCTAACAGAATACTAACCTAACACCACCCTCGGTGATTGGCCAATATAATGCCCCGACCCCAGTTACCCAGAGTCGGTGCATTATTTTAATACATTGGCATGATTACAAGGAATCAAGTCCTAAAGGACCGATCAATTTAGAAGTCTTGGAAAATAGATTACATACATGGACATTACCTTACACATTCAAACATAAAACAAAACATATATAATCCTTTGAGAATGTCACTATTCCTCTAGCTAAACCCTATATATCAATCACAGTACACTTCTTGGAATCCTGGGAAAATAAAACATAAGAAAGGGGTGATCTCAGATGCTCAGTAAAGGTAAATAATTTAGTGGAAGATAACATAAACAATAGGCGTGGTGAATAATTTAAAACACATCCCTTTAAAAATAATGAACATGATCACTTTATGGCAGAAATATGAGCTGAGTAAATAATTTTATAATAAAACATAGTCATGGTTATTCTACTAGTTGAATAACCACATGAACCATTAATATTAATTTCATAATGAGGGAATGTATAATGTCAGACATCATAACCACATAACCAAGGCCTTGGGCCAAGACTAAAAATAAAGATTTTTTCAAGGCCTTGTGCCAAGACACTAGTTTGTCTCATGAGACCTACCGATGCATCGATGAGCTATAGTGGTCTCCACCCGTCACTTACTAATTTCAATACATTCCTCATATGAAAAGGTTGAAACATAACATAAATATTCGTTTCAAAACTAGCATACGAAATGTCTATACTTTAACCATAAACTATGAATGAGATAAAAACAACACATCCACAGTCAAACATATCATAACTCATTCAATATAATATTGAAGATTGTATTTATAATAAATCAACCTCAATTAAGAATAATATTCAAAAAGAATGTTGACATAGTTGAAAATGATTTATAAAACTCATTGAGAGAAATATCTCTTTTTCATGAAAACATTTAAAAGTCACACAATTTATAAAGGAATACATTTGAAGAAATTTTTGAATCAAAGTGTCCCATACCACTTTGAAACTTTTGAAAGGAATTAACATTTTAAAAACATTCATGTCCATATAAATAAATCCTTAAAACCCATTTTGAGAACATGGATATTAATGAGAATGATTTAGAATAATAAATATTTAAACCATTTAAAATGATTATCTAGTTAAAAATTCCCTTCCATAAAACCTTAAAATATTCCTTTTGAAAATATTTTTATGAAACACAGATGTGGATGATAAAGAGGTCCCAGTAGATACTCACGTAAAAACAACCTCGGATAATTAGGAGATTGTAGAATTAACCCTTACCTTGTAATTTTCCTTGGTCGATGGTACATTAAACTCTTGTATGATAGTAAAATAATTTTTATTAAATTATATAAGAACCAAATACAAAAATATGATATCATATATGATCTTCTAATAATTCCTTTTTAATAATATTTTAGTAGTATCATCGTTTTGGGTGTTAACTGGTCTGTTTTCCTTTATATTCTTGGTTATGTAAGCCATATTTTTTATGGAAAAGATGTATTTGATTCATATCCAGAATAATATTAAGTTATTAAAAATTATTTTTCATTATAAAATGAAAATTATTTTTGAATGATTACGTTGGGGAATGAATCTCATCGCGTTCATGGAGACGGTAATCCATACATACGCACGAGCGACAATATCATTATATTGATGGTGAAATCATATGTAATTGGATGTTATATCATATATAAAGAATCATTAAAATGTTATATTTATTATTTACATCAGTTATAATCATTATTTTACCCATCCAAATAATGAAGTGTTTGAATAACAAATTACACCACGACGTGGAGACGGTAATTCGTACGTACGAACGTATGGTGACTTTGTCATTTATAGGATGGGTAGAAAAAAGAAGTGGTTGTACCATATTTATAATAGCATCACAGTATGTATAAGGTACTGGATTTATTTTTTGGTATGTAAACAACAAATAAAGTGGAAGTGGAAGGAGAAAAGAACTTGAAAGAGGGTGGTGAAATAATTACCTCTTCTTCGTGTGTTTCCTTTTGAGTTGATCAGAAGGGCTTCTTAGGTTGGCTTTATGATAAAAGTAAGGAATCTAGGTTGATGTGAGAAAAATTAGGAGGATATTTGGGTAGGGGTTTGCTGAGCCAAATGGCTTTGGAGGTGTGATTTTGAGAGAAGGGGAAGTGCCCTTTTATAAGAGGGGTGAGGGTCACTTTAGGAAAAGATTAAAATATTAATTTATTATACAATCATATTTGGTTTATAATAAATCCAAATGAATTTATTTATAGACTTATGTGGTTATGGGTCTAAATAATTTCAACCAATAGGTTTTATACAAGTTTAGGTTACCATTTTAACCTTATCTTTTAGATTTAACTCTTAGTTAAATAGTTTAACATTTATCGTGTCTTCTTGTATACTTACACTATATGGTTAATAAACTAACAATAAACTTCCAAGAGAACCTCAAGTGGTTCATTAATGAAATATATAAGATTATTTAATACCTTTCTCTGAACCTTATATTTTTTATAATATTATATCAACCAATAATATAGTATTTGTTTTAAAAATTAATTTATGTCAATTTTGACACTATTTGGTATTTTGTTTTTGTGAAAGTCATAACAACCTTATCACTTCGGAAAAAAATTATCTAATCGACCTGAACATGTCATAGTAACCTTTAAAATTTGTTTATGGCATCAAAACTATTAAATTATATTTATTTTAATATTTATAAAATAAACTATTTTAATATTTCATTAAGAAGGTAATTACTACATCATCATTATGTCATAAATAAATTTAATTATTTAATATCTAAAAATTATAAATAAAATATAAATATCTAGAAAATATTTTTATCTTTATAATGAATATTTATAGTCGAATTTATCTTACGTATAACTATATATTAAAAATGGTTTAGTTAATAAACTTTGAATTTAACACTTTTAACTCTTCTTTAAATAAAATTATAATAAATGTCTTAATATAATAAAAGTGGACCTAAAGGATCATATTTTATTCCTAAGGTTGTTTGGGGTCGAATTAAACTAATCCAATAGAATTAGGACATGTGTTAGTATAATTATAATATCATTTTTATCCTTAATTACCCTATTTACTTTTAACCGTGGTAAATAAAAGTCAAAAGTTACTATTCGCCAAAAATTATTTTCATCTTATTGAACCAAATTTTACTTAATGAGGTTAACCGTGTCTCCTGGATTTTTTAAACTCAACTCACATAAGCAGTAAAATCATGTTTTATTCAAATTTTCAAATGCTCATAGAAGGTGGGTAAAAGACGGTAAAAAGTTCAATAAAATTTTATATATCTAAATTTATTATAAAATTACTCCAATGAATTAAATTTAACATATATAGGTATTATGTATCTATTTTGACCTAAAATAAATTAAAATAAAATAAAAAAAATTTTAAATAAAAAGTAGGTTTTAAACAATAATGCAATATTTTTCACTATTCATCAAAAATTGAAAGTTTTCAGAAAATTGCCAATAATTCACCCAAAGATAATTTTTATATTATGAATTAAAAAATGAAGTCTATTTTACCAAATTAAAAACATATAAGTTTCATTTATTAATTTAAAATTAATTCCCATTGTCAAAACCGAAAAGCGGGTTTTTTTTAAAAAGTAAAAACTATCAAAAGATTGACATGTGTTTATGTCAAATTTAAATGTAAAATTACTTATAATGACCAAAATTGTATTAAATAATAAAAATATAATCTAATTATACTTCCAAAAAATTCAAATTTATAATTTAACACTATAAATTATTTTGATTAAAAAAGTTGTTTTCAATTGAAATTTAGTATTCTTCACTATTCACCTAAATATGAAAGTTATCAGAAAAACACCAAAAATTTATTAAAACTAAATTTTTATGTCCCAATTATAATGAATAAGTTTATTTTGTCAAATTTAATATATAAAAGTGTCAAATAATTTATTTAAAAAGGGTTCGCCAATAAAAGGTGGTAAAATTGCATTTTCTGAAAAATACTTCCCTTATCTGAAAAAAATGAATTTGTTCTTATATTATGTCTAAGAAACATATAATATGGATGTCAAAATTATATGGAATATATAGAATTCAAAATTTGGTTAATACTATTCATAACCACTTTTGAACGGCTAGTTTGGTAAGTCGAAGTGTGCTTGAACTCAGTGTTGCGTGTAGCGTAAGTTATTGAATTAATTTGAAGAAAAAGCGTACTATGAAATCTTGGGGTGTTAAATTATCCCCAACTTCAATAAATTGAATCCTCATAATTTGAAATTACTCTTCTAAAATAAAAGGTTAAAAATAGAAAAATACATTTGTGGAAAACCCATATCGTAAATTGGGTTAATAAAATTTAGTCTCAATAAGAGGGAAAGGGAAATGAAAAATTCACCACCAAATTATGATCTTGATTAATATAACATTGGTGGATATTAGATACACATAATTGGAAGAAAAACATAAATATTTATAGGGAGTTATTGAGGTCATCAATCACAAAAAAGTGTAAAATTGAGGGCCTCAAAGCCATCAATCTATGATGATTTAAAATATCGTCGGTTTAACAAAAACCTAAGGTATTAGGATAACACATTTCTTGTTTTAAGATATCTTCTCTAAAGTTTAAGAATTAATTTATTCATATATTAAGAGGAAAAAATATACATGACAAGTAGAGTTTCATCCTTCAACTAATTTCTACCACAAACTCATCTTTCACTCCAAAATATAATAGAATTCAAAAATATTCTATTTATCTTAATCATACAGGGTTCCAAAAATAATGAATTTATAATTCATTTGTCAGACTATTTAAAAAAACTAAATTATACAAACCATGAAATCACGTATTCCAGTGGTAGGTGATCCACCCTTGTCGCCGTTCGGTTGTGGGTTCAAGTCTCACGGCCTTACCGAATGCGATGGGTTGTCGCCCGACTTCCGGGTTGTCCTTTTTATGAAAATACAAAAAATAATCTCAAGAAATGATTTAACCTTAACAATAGTATCCAATGTAAAACTTAATCGATTCCAACCTTTAGACTTATCCAAAATACTACTGTCAGAACTCACAGTCCAAAATTTATAAGGAAGGTAAACATAATGAAGATCATTTTTTCCACGTAATAACATGTGAACACCTTCATCATGTATTCTTTTAAAACACTGTAATACCCTGAACTACCATAAAACCTTATTGATTCCATTCATTCTCTCTTATTACTTATATAATACTAGATATACTCCTTCTATCCCAAAATGTTGTAAACTCCAACAATGATGGAATATAAAAATCATTAATCAATTTCAAGGTAGTCAATAATATCTAATATAATTTATCCAAATCAATCATATATTATTCCAAAATCACTACGTCAGTATCAAAACCATATTATGGTTTATCTTTCACTCAACCATATATTTTCCAAAACAATTAACATGATATTGAGTCACTTTTCTTGGTACCACACAATCTCAAGTCCTTAATGAAATAGTACTGCAGTACAATTCTTATATACTCTATAATTCTTATAACATGTACATCATTAATACAATACTCAAATGACATAATACTTTAATAACAACATAAAAATTCTAATCATTCCTCTTCATGTTCGGTAGTATCTTAACTTTATTATTATCCAATAACAGTATTTGGGGTATACTTTAATGATTTGGACATTGATTCGTGTAGTGTCCCAACTCTTTGCAGATGGAGCATTATACATTTGAAAATTTTTTCTTACCCATGCAATCACGTACTTGGTGTCCTTTTTCTCCACACTTATAACAAACTCCCATTCCCTTCAAGCATTTACCAATGTGATTATTTCTATAGTTATCACATATGGAAAAAATCCTTCTTTACCCTTTTCCCTTTATCCATCTTTCTTTCTTTTACCCTTTTCTTCTCTTACTTACCTACCTAGCCATAAGACTTAGAGAATTATTTAATTATCTTATTAACACATGATACTATTTCTTCATATGATGATAATACATGGGAGACTATTTCCCTTTTAAATTTTGTCTTAATACCATGAAAGATATGATCCTTCTTAATCTTTAGATCACACTTATTTCTGGAATTCTCATTCCTTCTACTAGGCGCCATTTCTAAACAATATCATACACTAGGTTTGTTTATGAATCGCAATGCATCATTCTAAACTTGTAAAATACCTGAAATAAATTGAAAATATTATGCATATAATATATAATCATAAAATGTTTTCTTTCAGGAAGTATTTACTTATAAATCCTTCATAATGTCTTGTAATGAAAATGTGAATTACCTTAAGCATATCCCCCTGGAGTGTCATAACCAAGAGTGCAACAAGACCCGTTGTCGTGTACCAGAATACCCCGAGTCAAGCCCAAAACTCCTTGTAAGAGTTTTCAATCCTAGGTACATCTGTTCCAGAGCCTCCTCAATCTGCTCGTATCCATACAGGGATGTATTGCTTGGAAAATACACAAAATATCTACATTACCAAAATTCTAGGAAGTTATTTTATATTAATACCCAAAGTCTATCTTAGGTTAATGTTCTCTAATCAGATTTTATCTAAAAATATTTCCAAGGTTGTTGATAAAATTCATATGATACCAACTATAACGCCCCGACCCCAGTTACCCAGAGTCCGTGCATTATTTTAATACATTGGAATGATTATAAGGAATCAAGTCCCGAAGGACCGATCAGTTTAGCAGTCTTGGAAAATATATTACATACATGAAAATTACATTACACATTAAAACATAAAACAAAACATATATAATTCTTTGAGAATTACTTTATTCATCTAGACTAACCTTGCATATCAATCACAATACACTTCTTGGAATCCTGGGAAAATGAAACATAAGAAAGGGGTGAGATCAGATGCTTGGTAAGGGTAAATAATTTAGCAGAAGATAACATAATCAATAGCCATGGTGAATAATTGAAAACACATGCCTTTACAAATAATGAACAAGATCACTTTATGGAAGAAATATGACCTGAGTAAATAATTCCATAATAAAACACAATCATGGGTATTCTACTAGTCGAATAACCACATGAACCATCAATATTAATTTCATGATAAGGGAATGTATAATGTCGGACATCATAACCACATATCCAAGGCCTTGTGCCAAGAATACAAATAAATATTTTGTCAAGGCCTTGTGCTAAGACACTAGTTTGTCTCATGAGATCTACCGATGCATCTAGGAGCTATAACAGGCTCTACCTGTCACTTACTAAGTCCAATACATTACTCATATGAAAAGGTTGAAACACAACACAAACATTCATATTAAAACTAGCATACGAAATGTAAATACTTTTACCATAAACGATGAATGGTATAAAAATAACACATCCATAGTCAAACATATCATAACTAATTCAATATAATATTGAAGAATGTATTTATAACAAATCAACCTCAATTAATATTAATATTCAAAAACAATGTTGACATAATTGAGAATGATTTGTAAAACTCTTTGAGAGAAAAATCCCTTTTTCATGAAAACATTTATAAGTCACAAAATTTAAAAAGGAAGAAATTTAAATAATTTTTTGAATCAAAGTGTCTCATACCACTTTGAAACTTTTGAAAGGAATTAACATTTTAAAAACATTCATTTCAATATAAATAAATCCTTAAAAATCATTTTTAAAATATGGAAATTAATGAGAATGATTTAGAGGAATAAATATTTAAACCATTTAAAATGATGATCTAGTTAAAGATTCCCTTCCATAAAACCTTAAAATATTCCTTTTGAAAATATTTTTATGAAACATGGATGTGGATGGTAAAGAGGTTCTAGTAGATACTCACATCAAAACAACCTTGGATAATGAAGAGATTATAGAATTTACCCTTACCTTGTAATTTTCCTTGGTCAAGGGTACGTTAACCTCCTTTATGATAGTTAAATCATTGTTATTAAATTATATAAATTCCACATAAATAAATATGATATCATATATGATCTTCTAATATTTCTTTGTTAATAATATTTTAGTTGTATCATCGTTTCGGGTGTTAACCGATTTGTTTTCCTTTATATGCTTCCTTATGTAAGCCATTTTTGTTCTGGATAGGATTTATTACATTCATATAAATAATTATATTATGTTCTTAAACATTATTTTTAATCATAAAATGAAAATTATTCTTGAATGATTATGATGGGGAATGAATCTCATCGTGTTCATGGAGACGGTAATCCTTACGTATGCACGAGTGAAAATATCATTATATTCATAGTGAAATATTATGTAATTGGATGGTATATCAAATATAAAGAATCATTAACATGTTATATTTATTATTTACATCAGTTATACTCATTATTATACCCATCCAAATAATTAAGTGTTTGAATAAAAAAACTACACCACGACGTGGAGACGGTAATCCGTACATACGAACGTATGGTGACTTTTTCATTTATAGGATGGATAGAATAATGAATATGGTTGTAACATATTTATAATAACATCACAGTATGTATAAGGTACTATATTTATTATTTTGTTATGGAAACAACAAATAAAGAGGAAGTGGAAGGATAAAAGAACTTGAAAGAGGGTGGTGAAATTATTACCTCTTCTTCGGGTGTTTCCTTTTGAGTTGATCAATGGGGATCCTTAGATTGGATTTCTGATCAATGTAAGGGAATTAGGTTGATGTGAGGGAAATTGGGAGGATATTTGGGTAGGGTTTGGCCGAGTCAAATGGCTTTGGAGGTGTGATTTTGAGAGAAGGGGAAGTTCCCTTTTATAAGAGGAGTGAGGGTCACTTTAGGAAAAGATTAAAATATTAATTTATTATACAATAATATTCGGTTTATAATGGATCCAAATGAATTTATTTCGAGACTTAGGTGGTTATGGGTCGAAATACCCTCAACCAATAGGTTTTAGACAAGTTTAGGTTACCATTTTAACCTTATCTTTTAGATTTAACTCTTAGTTAAATAGTTTAACTTTTACCGTGTCTTCTTGTATTCTTACATTATATGGTTAATAAAATTACTCTAAACTTACAAGAGAAACTAAAGTGGTTCATTAATGACATATAGAATATTATTTAAGCCCTTTTTCCAAACCTTATATTTTTATTAATATTATATCGACCAATAATATAGTATTTGTTTTAAAAATAAATTTATGTCAATTTTAACACTATTTGGTATTTTGGTTTTATGAAAGTCATAACAACCTTATCACTTAAAAACAAAATTATATAATCAACCCTAACATGTTACATTAACCTAAAAAATTAGTGTATGACATAAAAACTTTTAAATTCTATTTATTTTAATATTTATATTATAAAGTATTTTAATATTTTATTAAGAAGATAATTACGGCATCATCATTGTGTCATAAATAAATTTAATTATTTAATCTCTAAAGATTATAAATAAACTATAATTATGTAGGAAATGTTTTTATATTTCTAATTAATATTTATAGGTTAATTTATTTTATGTATAACCCTATATTAAAAATGGTTTAGTTAATAAACATTGAATTTAACACTTTAAACTCTTCTTTAAATTAAATTATAATAAATGTCCTAATATAATCCAAGTGGACTTAAAGGATAATATTTTATTACAAAGGTTGTTTTGGTTCGAATTAAACTTATCCAATAGAATTAGGACATGTTTTAGGGTAATTATAATATTATTTTGACCCTTAATTACCCTATTTACTTTTAACCGTGGTAATTATAATTCAAAAGTTACTATTCACCAGAAATTATTTTCATATTATTGGACCACATTTTACTTACTGATGTTAATTGTGTGTCTTGGATTTTTGAAATTCAACTCACAGAAGTGGTAAAATTATGTTTTATGCAAATTTTCAAACGCTCCTAGAAGGTGGGTAAAAGACGGTAAAAAGTTCAATAAAATTTTATATATCTAAAATTATTATAAAATGAATCCAATGAATTAAATTGAACATATATAGGTATTATGTATCTATTTTGACCTAAAATAAATTAAAATAGAATAACTAATTACTTAAATAAAAAGTCGGTTTTAAACAATAACGCAATGTTTTTCACTATTAATCAAAAATTGAAAGTTTTCAGAAAAATACCTAAAATTTACCCTAAGTTAATTTTGATATTATGAATTCAAAAATTAAGTGTATTTTACCAAATTCAAAACATATAAGTTTTATTTATTAATTTTAAGTTAATTCCTGTTGTCAAAACCGAAAAGCAGGGTTTTTTAAAAAGTAAAAACTCTCAAAAGATTAACATGTGTTTATGTCAAATTTAAATGTGAAATTATTTATAATGACCAAAATTGTATTAAATGATAAAAATATAATGTAATTATACTTAAAATCATTCAAATTTATAATTTAACACTATAAATTATTTTGATTAAAAAATTTGTTTTCAATTAAAATTTAGTATTTTTCACTGTTCACCCAAATATGAAAGTTATCTAGAAAAACACCAAAAATTTATCAAAACTAAATTTTTATGTCCTGATTCTAAAAAAGATATTTATTTTGTCAAATTGAATATATAAAAGTGTCAAATATTGGATTTAAAAATGGTTTTCCATTTAAAGGCGGTAAAATTGCATTTTCTGAAAAATACTTCCTTTATTTGAAAAAATGAATTTGTTCTTATATTATGTATAAGAAACATATAATATGGATGTTAAAATTATATATAATATTTAAAATTCAAAATTCGGTTTATACTATTCATAACCTCTTTTGAACGACTAGTTTGGTAAGTCGTGGTGCGCTTGAACTCAGTGTTGCGTGTAGTGCAAGTTATTTAATTACTTTGAAGAAATAACGTACTATGAAATATTGGGGTGTTACAGCCAATTCCAAAAATATATATAAGTACCAGCTCAATGTAAGAAAAATAAAAGATAATGCTAATGAAATAGGGGTGGTGAAAACTCAGAAATGATATAATAGAGAGTCCCTCTCAATGGGTAAATCGGGGTAGACCAGCACTATGAAAGTCTAGTCCTAGCTGCTTGGTTTCAAGTCTATAGAGTAGCATCAGGTACTCTTTCTATATAGTACTATTAGAGTAGAGTCAGGTACTCTGTCTATATAGTCCAACCAACTCACATAAGTCCAATACTTGAAGTCTACTCTTCCCACGATTGTCTACGAGATTGATGGAATTACCTAGAGTCCATTACTTAAAGGATTCGAGTAGATCCTTATATTATAATAATATCCGAGACAATTGGGAATTTATAGACAGAAGTAGGGATCCCGCTAAAGTCAAGAGCCTATATTCCATGCTTTCACCAAGCTAGTCTGCAAGTTGTCTACCCAACTCATGACAATTTGTACATTAGTGAAACCCTTACCTATTTATTTTAGATATTTTGCTTAAGCTATAATCAAATGATAGAATTTCATTCCTTTTATAGGGGAAGGCGAAATGAGTGATTACTTTCATTACTCCATTATATTCTAATAGTTTAGTTTTCCAAGCCGGCATTGATAATATAATAATATATGGCATTGGATCCACCATTGGCACTAGATAGTTTCCCTGAAGAACTATGGGAACTAGTGAATCGCACTCATGAGATCTGATCCTTTACTAGCCGAATGGTTTCTGTCCTATTTTTTTGTTATTGGGTTGGTGATGACATCGTCCAATAACACGACTCGAGAGGAAATGCTAACTGGTTAACTGATGGTTACCATCCAACTACTTATAGGAGATTGAGGATCCTACTCGCTCCCGGTGAAAGGTTGACGGTATTCTTGAGGGCCCAAACCCATTGTGACACAAAGAGGAAGCAATGACTTAAATAATAGATAGTTCTAGATTATATAGAGTAGAGTTTGGTACTTTATTCTATATAGTCTACTCTAATAGACTATTTTTCCAGCCTGTGAGAAGGAAAATCTGTCGGAGCATTGGGGTTGAAGTTCCTAGGGGTAGTTTACAGAGCTGAATTAGGAGCTATTGGGATTCTGGATAAATCATTTCCATTAACTCATCAGATCTAAATTTTATTTCTAACCTCACTATTAGAGTAGAGTACTGAGCTACCTGCGTTCGGAGCAGTAGTGGTCCACCTCGAACCTTCCTGTATCGATTGTTAGCAGACACCAAACTATTTAAACTATTAGAGTAGAGTACTGACCTTGTTATATTCATTTTGGGGAGCTTAGATGATTTAACTTCCTAAACGTTTCTTCGCATCTCCTTGTCGAAGAAATCCATTAGCCCGATAACTTATAACCACTCCTGTCGTCGTCCGAGGGCTCACCCATGTCCTTGGAATTGGTGTGAGAGTTGCAAAAGTCCTATTATGAATTCTTTCTAGGGTTAATAGGGTCGATTAGAAATTTTGAACCTGGTACTGATATATATTTCCACTTCAATTATGGATTTTTGACCATACTACCTATATTATCCTGAATACCAAGCAATCAAACTACATAGCTAATGTTATAGGCTTGAGCTCTATTGTGCGAATGGAGTGACTTTTTTAGTGTCTGTTAAGAAAATTTCATATTATTATTACTATAATGTCCCTGATTATAATATCTTCACTTAATATATTGAAGAAGCCTACAGGACTATACTGGATAAATTACCCTACGACTGTCAGTATAATATAGATAGTAGAATTGATTTGATGTACTTAAAGATGTCTAAAAGGATTTCTTCTTTATTGGATGTAACGTAACAATCGAATCCCTTACACTCACTCGATTACTTATTTTAGAACTAAAACTGGCTCTAGATGAGTAGGACTTGAACCCTCAATGGTTGGATGGACAGTAAAGGAACCTGGTCACTCACTCTAACCCATATTCCATAGAGTACTTCACTTCCTCTCTCCCTTACACCCTACAACTAAGGCTGTAACATACTCATACCATAAAAAGGTGGAAAATAAATAATAAGGACTCAAAGAGGGTTGAAAAGGACCTTTTCAACTATATAGGGTCAAGTACCATAGATCTAACCCTTTATAACCCTTAGATATAAAGTAGTCGAGACTCGAAGGGGGCTCTTTTTTATAAAATGAGGTATGGTTCTAAACCCTTATATATAAGTATCACCTTTAGGGTATGGATATGTATGTAAAAAACCTCCTATATCCATGGATGCTTTTACTCCCTAGGGATCACTCCATTCCCAACAATGGAAAAGAAAGTCTTGCTGACTACATATAGACATTTTGTCTCACAAGGAAATTGGCAGCTATCTAACTATTATCATCTATAGAACATTAATGGTTATGATGCTTATAAGCTATATAGCTAATTATATAGCTAGCTATATAGAATCTTGAGATAGGTATTCTAGCATATAAAGAATCCTAAATATTTAATGAAAATACTGGAAACTTTCTTAGAAGAACTTCTAGATAGACACTATTAGAAGAGTACTGACTAGTTTAGTTGATCTGTTACAACATCTTGGTCATTGTATAAAGACAAAAAATTTACGGATCAATCTAGATAAGCTATCGAGAATAGATACTATAAGTATCTAATCTCTCACTCTCTATATCCATTTTGAGCATTCCTTTTTATATGAGACACACTGTTAGAAGAGTACTGACATTCAACTTTCATATATGCTATTTTATTAGACTATTATACCTGTCCATTCAGGGTTCAATTAATTTCTGTTCATTCAATCTCTATCTGTCTTGTGAAAGAAAGAGGAAATTTGGCAGTTTCCTTAGTAACTCCCAGACTCTTTTATGTCTATTTGTGTTTCTAAGCTTACACAGGGTTGTCAGAGGACTTGAGCGATGAGATCCTATGAGACATCATCTTAATAGGTCTCACTCCATCCTATTGATTTGACTTGGGATGGGACTGGTTAACCCATGATCTCAGGTTCGAACTCATTATCATAGAGGTGGGGAAATATGAATCAATCAATCGAATAGGAAAACTCTGATCCTTGGTCTATGACTGACTCTCCCATTAGTAACTCAACTTCTCAGACTGCCTAAGAGTCGAGATTTTCATATATTCATGTCGAATATATGGATGGGAAATAAAGACAAAGAAGAATCACAGTGAAATCAGAACCAAAACCAAAGGGAGATATAGCTTCCAAACTATTTAGAAGATTACATGTCCCAATCTCTCTAAGCTCCCCTGACTTAATGAATCATTCTATGATGGAACCCCCCATCATGTGTAGAAGATAATTCTCGAAGTCAGACGGAAATTGTTGTTCTCCCTCAACTCGTTTCAGCTTCATCCTTTTTATCCTCCTTGATTATTTCTTTTTGATTGGTTCCAAGCCTTTGATGAAAAACTTAAGAGAAGGGTAGGAAAGTCACTAACTGCAGATTCAAACTTTTCCTAAGTCTTCCCATTCATGTACTCTTCTAATAGTGGGGCTAAAAGAAAAGAAAAACAGAACAAAAAACTCCCTTCGCACAGACGCTATAAAGTCGTAGCTTGTTGAGTCTTATCATTTATCTTTTTGTATTCTTTACCCTATAGACTTTCTCTAATAAACATTAGATAGAGTTTTAGTGGGTTTTTTACCAAAAAATATAAGGTGGGACCCTTCGAACGTAGGTATTCTAGCATATAAAGTCTCTTGTACTAAAAAAAGGAATACTTCACACCAACCCAATCTGAATGAAGACGGGAAGCGCCTATAAACTCAGATAGATTTGTGACCAGGTACTATTCCTATATATTTTAGAGTAGATTACTGATGCTTAATTCTTATTTGAAAGTATTTATTTCTTATCTTATGAAATTTATAGTTTGATTGAGTTAGTACTCTTTTAATAGTGGCTATTAGAAGAGTACCACTTAGTGCTTGAGCTGAAGTTGCTGACTTGTTAGAGTTCAGTATAATATATGTAGTAGACTTAATATTTAGATTAGTACTGGATTGATTCTTAATTTTTGAAAGGACAAGAGACTAGGCTAAGCTTATGAGAACAATTTAATAATAGGAATGTTGTTGAACTAGATTCATCATCAGTACTCTACTCTAATAGTCAATCAATTATTTAAGTCAGTGCTTCCTGTGCCTATGTTCATGCTTATACTTATATAATCCATCAATATATATCAGTATTAGTATCAACCTTCCCGACCCTCCGTAAAGGTTCTAAAAGATCTGAACCTCCCTTTCAAGGAGGGTCAGGAACTAACTTCACCCGCTAGGATCTGTAAATGGAATGCAGAGCGAGTACCTGTTTCCAAGTGTATTTTTCCAAGAGTGCCACATCAAATGGGTACTTTTCTTATGTAGTAGTGACCCACCAATGTTTCAAGAGTACTCTTAGAGTAGAGTACTGATGATGACTCTATATATATAAATATAATAGTACTGGGTATAATATAGGTAGTAGAGCTTCCATTTTGAGGTAGTCCCCTTTCAACCCTGTGTGAGCCGCGCATCACAATGTGTCCCGTATCAAGATTGGAGTTCAAAATCCCCATACTAGATTTCAGTAGTCTCGTATGAATAGATTCACGACCAAAATTGAGATTTAAAAACCCCCAACACCAACATCAACCATCAGATGATCCGATCTCTTCCCACCGCTCTGTATCGTGATGCCAGTATCAGTGGATTCCCAACCCTAGAACCCAAGGTCCACCTATTAGAGTAGAGTACTGAGAAAAACTTTATATGATAGAATACCTACATATCAAGCCTTCTTTTTACCAAATATCCATGTGGTAGTAAAATATAATGTTCTTTCCAAGTAGAACATGGACTAACGAAACTTCGGTACGACATGGCGACCCCCTCTCAGTGAGATCCAGCCTCGATAGAAAACTGATATGGCCTTCCATGACTAGCTGCCCAGTGATTTCTCCAATGCCCAAGAGCCCAAGTCGTTTTGATCTGGTGACTCCAGAACCATCCCATGATCATACACCAATTGGATACTTGGCATCGATATTCAGACAGATAGTCTACACTAGTGGGAAACCCATGGCTGAATTCATCTTGAAAGTGGAACACCATGTCTATCTCTTTAAACAGTAAGGTAATTCTCGGAGTTTTTGGTTGAAATCATACTTCCCGAATGTATCTCCACCCTCAAACTCCAACCAAGATCATATGTATATAGTATGTAGAGAGTACTAGGTATAACCAGATGAATTGTTTCCAATAGGTGAATACATCCAGTTGCGGCATTGGAATTCGATCTAGAAAACGTGTGCCCAACTCTCTTCCCTCTAGTTGTTCCTACCACATCACCCTCAAAAGAGACACCTCTTCCACCCAATTCGACCTTTCTTCCATCAATATACTACTAGTCTCGTATAGACCTATATTATAAGAATAACTGTCCCTACCTTCATAAGCACCAATCACCCCCGATATGTACTCTGTCTATATAGTACTGATTCTAAGTGTTGTTTGTCCCCACAACCTCCCAGTTGTTCCCATGGAAGCTGCTCTTCTACCTATATTATTCTAGTTCGAGTGGGTGGGCCTTCCAATACCAAACACGTGATTGCCCAACCTCACTATTAGAGTAGAGTATTGACCTGAGCACACCATCCCTGAATGAATAGAAGTGTAGTTCCGAGACTATTAGAGTAGAGTACTACTTCTATAATCTTGCTTATTTAGTCCTCTTGATCCGTACCGGAGTGGGACCTGATCATTATTAGGGATACATCATGTATCCCTCAGGTAATCTAGCATGTTACTCTTTTATATAGTCTATAGGCACCACTATAGTGGTACCTATAGTGGGTCGACTATATTATACCAAGATTCTTCTTGCTTTCTATCTTTCGTCGACCACCAACATCTATATGGGAATAAAAGGTACCGCACCCTCTATTACAATGAAAATAAAGAACTTTTTGAACCCAACCGCAACTCTCTCTTGATGAAGCCAACCCAGGTACTCTATCTATATAGTATAGCAGATGTCCATCATGTCTACACCACCACAAAGAGCCCGTGAACCTAGTGCAAGGACTATATAGAAGAGTACCTGAATCTACTATAATAGTATTGACGCCGATATAAAAGGATATCTTCCACCCCCATTGGGAACCCACCCACTCGATGAATCTTCCCATGTGACCAGTCTGGAAGTGAGAAACCCATGTGAGGAGTCGTTCTATTCCGCCAGTGGATATGGCCATCGTACCCACCGTAGATATTTGAAATAGAGCATGGACATTGAAAACCCAATCACATAGGTCCATTGTGTTTGTGGGGTTAAGGTTATAAAAGATCTGACCCTAAGGGGTCAGATATATGGTACTTGAACCTATATAGTTGACCCTAAGGTGTCAGATCTTTTAGAACATTATCCCCCCTTTAAGCTTATCATTCCCCTTTGGATGTTGAAGCTTCCTTAAAGGAATTATTGTGAAGTCCAGTATGGACATCATAGATTGTATTCCATTTTCCTCATCATAAGCTTTGAATCGATAGGAATCACCCATTAGACCCTTACGCAAAATGATTATAGGCGATAGTATTTTAAACTTTGAAGCTGAACCAATTCGTGTTATATTCTAGGAATGCTTGTGTAGAAGATTCCCATAAAGGGATCATCGTAATGAGAATCTCCATTTTGAATGACTGATCGCATGTATCGATCAATGTTCTACGATACGTTAGGCTCTATTGGAATAAATCACCCTACATAATCACCATAGTCAAGGACAACCTCATTGGGTGTTTGATTAAAAAATGTGTATGGTGAATTACACATTCTCCTTCTAATGTTTCCCCACAAGATTGCAATGAGTCTTCCATCCTCTAGATCATGTCTTGGAGGTCAAATTCATAGCTTGATGAACCTCGATCTAAGTGGTTTTAGTTCCTGTTGGTATGCTCTAGATTTTAGGGAAGTTCCAAGCACTAAAAGGGGTATATTAAATTTTTATAAAAGATTGGTGGATTTACGTCAAGGCCATTCAAGAATTGATCAGGTTCTTTTCCAGGACGCAGAGATCCAAGGGACTACCAAAAGTCTCTTCCACTCAGAATCAGAAGATGTTGGTGAATCGTATCCTGATCATGTGATATAGCATATAGAAGATGATACTTCTTTGAGTTATAGATCACCCATAAAGAAAGAGTTTCTTCGACATTATATTATGGTCAAAGCACATGAAGTAATCAAACCAGTCAAGAAGAAGATAGATATGATTAATATCTTCTAAATCGTATTCATCTGGTTGACCCTATCTATCTAAATAAGATAGAATTATTTCTCTTAGGGTTGTATGACTATCTCGAAGTGACATAAGATCTCCATATATATTTTTTAAGCTTGTATAGTAGTTTAAAGATAAATTTTTTTAATCATTTATAGGAGTTTACAACTTGATCTCGCAATATGGGATAGTAATATATCTCGTACCAACATTCACATTGTTTAAGATTTGAGATGAAGATGTTAGATGTTCCTGTCTCCCTGAGTTGGCCTTCCTCAGAAGGATAGATTGTACTGACCATAGTAGAGCTCTTCTTCTTTAGCTTAGGAGAGCCCTTTCAAATAGAATCAGCAGCTATAACATTGATTTCATCCAATTAAAACACACCCCATACAAATATTTGGATGCCCTAATGCACCAACGTATCTACAAATAGATTCCTAACTCTTAGTTCCTTATCCCTATGTGAAGGTCCGTGCTGTCGATTCCACTCAAAACAACAATAGCTCAGTAGTTGAATAATTCCTTAATATGGGTTGTCACAAACTCAGGACATGATTCATTTACTTCCATCATAATCAGTGTTACAATAATATATTGACGAACAGTATAATTACTATACATCAGATTAATAGATTCCATACTGAATTTATTCATTTTATCATACGAAGCAAACTTCTCACTCAATAGGATGTCGAACACAAGAGAAAGACTTTGGAAAGAGATGAGAGATGTTGTAGTCAAAATGATAATCAAACAAGTGAGCATGGGGGACACGAGTGGGATTTTTGTGATATATCTTATCTTATATGATGAAGGTGGTGATGGAGATTCCATAGAACACATACAAGTAATTAGAGATTGTTGCTCAATGCTCGAATCAGTTCATGCGGGAGAAAGAGTGTCACCTTGAGGTTGTGGATGAAATCCTTATTGAACTATTGGTTGTGCTACTGAACATTGAGTAGGAAGTTGAGGTGGGACTTAAATAGGCTCCGAATTCTAATTATTAACATATTCTTTCCTCTGTAGAGGTTAGAAATTATCTTCTATCTGCTAGGTGAAAAAGAACTGAGTTTCTTCAAAAGTCACATGTCGTTATGTGATATAATAATCTTTCATCCTCTGGATTAAGGAATCTATAACCCTCTTTATCTGTGTTTTAACCCGTAAAGATAAATGGAGTGAGCTTTAAATGTGTAAGAGGAGTCAACATTAGTATAGCATAAACATCCAAAGATGTGGATACGAAACATGATCTGAAAGAGAGCCGACTTTCTTCCTCTCATTTAACTATATAGGGTCAAGTACTGTAGATTTTACCCTTTCTAAAG
Source organism: Viscum album (assembly GCA_963277665.1). Taxonomy (NCBI): domain Eukaryota; kingdom Viridiplantae; phylum Streptophyta; class Magnoliopsida; order Santalales; family Viscaceae; genus Viscum; species Viscum album. Next base: position 1,038,647,699 of record OY728135.1, on the reverse strand, counting down.
TGTGAGGAGATAGGACTAAAAAAAGACTCCCAATCGGGGTTCTAAATTCATCCTAACACTAGGAAACAATTGATGGAAGTCTAAAGATAGAGGAACACGCAGACAAGAGGACATACTAATTACAAAGGCTTGGATTTCTGGCTGGACTCCTCTCTTGATTTCGTGGTAGAGTCAACTCCTTCTTCCATGCATGGACTGCTACTGAATGTCACACCAGCACAAAACGTCCACTTTCTAGTGACAAGTTGCCACAATCTAGTGAGACCTTTGACACCTGGTTGCGTGGGTGCTAGAACTTGGGACACTATATTCTGAGAATACATGCCTCATCCGCTTCTAGAGTTATTAGTGAGGGATCGGTGTGAAAATCAAGGTTCTAAAAGATCTGACACCTTATGGTGAACTATATAGGGTCAAGTACCATAGATATTACCCTTTCTAAGGGTAAGTATTGGAAGAAGTTCAAGAGGTGAGATAGTTAGGGGTGCTTCCCAATCTTTCACTTGATCTTTAGGAGAAAAACTTCATATTCAAATAAATTAGATGGTGGTCAGTACTATATTAATACTATCCCATCATACGTGCTACTTTGACCATCACAGTAAAGTTCTAAAATACCTGACACATTAGGGTAAGGGGAAGCAGTTTCTCATCCCAGAAACCTTTTATGATTCCTAACCCATTAGAAAGGTGCAACTGATATATCAAGGGTTCATAACTCAGCTACATCACTCTATTTGATAAGGTTCTACTGATATATTATATATAAGGGTTTAGAACCTTGAAACCCCCATGGTTTGTCTCTCTGTGTTGACCCATTCAGTGGGAATTTTTATTTCCAATCACCCACAAGTGTTTCACACCCATCACCATCAATCACATTCATCGCAACCTATCATTACTATAATCTAATAGTATCGTAGCCTTTGTTTTCTTGAACCGAAGAGAGCGATGAAAACAGTTCAGGAGGTCGCAGATCAATCCCATAGGGAAGTTCTGAGTTTTATAACTCTCGTTCAATCATATCATTTTCCAGATAGGATGTGACAATGTTTAGAATACACTCTTGCAGGAATTCTGAAACTGTTAAAAAAATGACTAATCTGCTACTAATATATAAGGGTTCTAAAGGGTAAACTAACTGCACCAAATTATGCTACTAGGTTTTGTTCCTCAACTTCGATCATTGGATCATGATTTCAAACTCACCAAACATTAGAAGAAATTCATATGAGAAATCATCTGAGATCCAAGAAATGGAGAGAGGGCTCCGCCCAGTGGGAATTTCATGATTCCAATCAGGATTCCAATAATCAATTCAAGAGTTCTAAGCATGTCAAAACTATATTTTTATTAGGTTCCTCATTAGTATTGAATTATTTTTTTAGTTACAATCTGTATATTGTTCAAAAAAAGATCAGAGGAAAGAACTATTTATTTGAAAGCATAATCCAAGCTAATATTTCAAAGCGGTTATCTACGACAAAGGCTTCTGTAACTGTGGAAAAGGTTGTGCCTAAATTATTTTTTGTAATTGAAACGTTCCCTATTATATGTTATGTCTCCTGCCCTTAAGTATTCATATACAGATAATCAGTCTATAGGCCTTAGTTAGCCAACTTATGGGAAGGTAAAGGAAGGTAGCATGGGCAGGAAATCGCCTGTTAGCGAATTTATATATGTAACAGTAGGAGCGTTAGTCAACCATTTTTCATAGTAGAAGTAGCATTCCCTTATCCTAGTACTTATCAAGATTTTACTTTCAATATATATCAGTACCCTTCCTTCACTTTTCTAGTGCTTTCCTTTTACCTCGGGGTATCTATCCATGAATACACCATCCTTAATCTTTTTCGTGAGCTACACACTATATATATAAGTACTCGTCTTTGAAATAAGATCTATCCATTCATGTATTTCATAAATTCTAAGGTAAGGGTAGAATCGGGAATCAGGAAAGGGCTGACACAATCAAATCAGTACACGATTTCCTTCTTTATGGATTCAGTACGATGACGATTTCCCTTTCTTTCCCTTCTTGGTAGAACTATTCCCTCCCCAACCCCTTTGGCATAATAAACATCCAGAAAACAATATCTCTAGTAAGAATAAACCACATGAAGGTCCACTACTGGCAATGTAGCCTTAAGATCATAGATTCCTCGCTCAGAAGACCGATAACAACTAGCTTTAAAAAGAGCTACAAGCAGCTATTTTATCACATCTTTATCTTTTTCACTCATGATGGAAGTAGGATTTCCTAACGGTATTTCAATAGTTCTTTGGTTTAAACCAAAGAAAAATTTCCTATGACAGACTCCCACTCATAAAGGGGTAGAGTTAGTAACCAAAAAAACGAGGGGAGCGCTAAGCCGACTAACAACTAACTCCTTTATCACTCCTTTAGGGCATTGCATTCTCTAAGAAGTGACATTCCTAGATCCAACCGAATCACCTCGTGAGCCAAGCTAGGGAACAATCAATTGATACCACCCTTTCTTGTCCCTATATTTATTTTTTTTCTTTCAATTCAATTATATTCATATAAATCTAATCCATCTGCTAGTCGTACATGAAGCTTTCAGTCTTATAATCCATAATATTGGAATCTAGTATTATGCTACGTGTAGTCAAATCAGACTCAACTATTAGAATATAAGGTTTTCTAAGGTGGTATTCTAACTCATTGTAGGAGGAAGGAACCACTATCAGGAAGTGAATCAAATAAGTTGTAATACAAATCTGATTCATCAGATAAAGGATGGATTACTTGATAACAAACATCCATTCTATTTATTTTATCTAGAAAGAACAAGCAGTCAGTAACCTGGATTCCCATCACTGTGACATATGTATTAATTCATAAAATCTCTTCATATCGATCTCTCGATTATGCATCCCCAGACCCGAACTACCCATCCATTCCATTGATGATGAAAATATATATCAGTACCAATCTCCCTGAAGCGGATGGAAGCAAATGAGCAGGCGCCATCTTCTTCTCATTGATCTTCTCCAATGGGGAAGTGAGTCCACCAATTCTTGATTCCTATTCCAGGGCCTTTCAACTATCTCTTTATCTCTCCTGGCTACTAGCACCAACTGGACCAACCCTACCTCTTATATCTTCTCTTTATAAGGTGTACATATCAAAATCTACTACCAATATATAATGTCTCCTCATCCCAAACCCATGGCCGTCAACTCAACTTATGAAATCTTCTTCCCATCCATCCATCAGTGAGTAAGAACGAGCAGAGCAATGACCTAGATCCAAGCTCTTGACCTCCTTTCACACCAGTCCTTGAATCCAATCCAAGTGGCCTCAACTATTAGAATATAAAGTCTTTCCCCTATTTGTTCATTCATTATTATGCCTAGACCTGGGATGAAGTAGGAAAAACTAATGAATATTGTCTTTGGATTCCCATTTCACCCCTTTCATGTTGATTTCCAATCCCCATATCATACCTTCCTACTACCGCCAAATCTCTTCTCTTCCCCTCAGTGGGATGAAGAGATATGGGAAGGCATGAACTATATAGGTAGAGTACCTGACCCTACTCTAATATTCCAGTAAGAGACTTCATACATAAATGACTTAGACATTCCCTACTGACTTTAACAAGTGTTTCGGGGCTGGTTGTAAATAAGTATTAGCTGGGTAACCCTTGGATCGTAGGTACCATCTCTAATAAGTAGGGGCGAACCTCTTACATGAATGGATATATATGAATTGATAGAAAGAGAAGCAACCAAACAACTAAGAGAGGAATACAAGGGGGACAAGTGATGGAACACTCGACCACTGCCCCACCTCTCTGGGAAGACTATAGAGATCTTGACCCCTCTATGCCTTTATCTCTCTCCTCAATAATATTCCCAATCATTTTTCCCTTTTGTTGTTCGACCCACTAGAACACAAGGCCAACTCTTCCCAATTACCTATATTGATGAATTGATCGGCTTGCTCAAGCAGTCAAGTCAACTGAGGTGGTGTGAGGCATTCTAGAATAGATTTCACCTCTCACTGACAAAGACCCATCCATGGTCATAATGTTACACCATAAGGTTAGGCGTCCTATCTCGATCAGACACACACTATAAAAGAGAGAAATCCACTGAAATTTCAGTCCCATGATACCACCACGAAATAACAACACCTACCTCTTTGGGAAATATAAAAAGGATGAAGAACCTAGATATTATTTTATAATAGCCACTATTAGAAAATAACAGGACAATATATCTTTGTTCATTTAACTAGACTTATCTAGATATTGAGTGTGAATCCCTATCGGATGGTTCTGGAACTCCCCCCCCCCCCTATGGACTCTAAAGCCCTACCCTATTCTTGACGGGATGAGGGAGCATCAATTATACTCATATCTCACCCCATATTATTCATTATTACCTTCCAAACAGGGTCGTTCTACTTGAAAAAACAAGTTGCATCTCTCTCGGGGGTCAGAGTATTCGACAGGAAGGGGGATTGATTTCTAGTGTCAATTCATTTTTATTATATTCATGTGATGATGATGACTGAATGTTCTTATCCTACAATTTTCATCGAAATGGGGTAGGGAGTAATGATTAATACCATAGGTCATCACTCAATCCATCACTCTTTCTAGTGATGGTATATGTGTAAGTCAACTACAAAATCACTTGTCAGTTGAACGAAATAAAGACTTCAAAAAGAATCGGAATAAAGGTGGAAGAAGAGGAAGAGGAATTTTTAATCTAAGATCCAAAAGCATGGAATAAGGGATACCATTTGAAGATAGAGGGCGAGTAGTGATTCTACACTATTAATTAATATTTGTATAAATATAGTTTTCTTTAAAGGGAGAAGATCTCCCAATATTGCGACAACTAACAGAAAACATGTTGTTGTTATAGAACCATATGTTGAAGAAGAGGGAGAGGGATCTCAAAGAAATAATAGAGTCAGAACAAGAAGCCGAAGGAAAATGATACTAGCTAACCATATTACATTCTACCTACCTAACTCTGGGTATGAACATATCCAATGGTACTTGAACCTTTTATCACTAAGGAGAAAGTGCCCTTGTTCATGTTCCAACTTACTGAATCCTTCCTTGGTGTTGACTCCATTTATTTATGAATTTATCTGGTAATAGAAAAGGGTGTCTTTCTTGGCTTCCCTTCCCTTAATAATCGAAATACTTCTATTTGTAGAATAGGTGACTTCCAGATAAGTTTCACCAGAGGATAGAGGTTCAAAAGTGATAGGAATGTGAAGAAGGTCCCGAAATATGTTTGAAAGTGGGGCTTCTGGGGCATAGAAGCCTAGAAACATTTAATGAAAAACTATGAGTCATATGATGGGAGTTTCCTGTGTATTGGGAAAAAAATTTCTATGTAAAAAAACTAATTGTTAACTTCTTTGGGAACGAAAGTTTGAAAGTAAACTATGACTGATAGAATAATATGCTCAATTTCTTGATACCATACTTTTCATGAATGGTGGACAGGCTAAGTACTATGCAGAATTGGTTGAGAGATTAGGTTGCGATGTGAATAGTAGAATAGTAACTAGCCTTAAATTGTATGGTTCCCTGTATTGCTATTGTCGAGCACTTGATTTTGGAGCACTCTAGCTGATATATGTCCATATAAGGTAAGTGTTGACAAGATTAGATTATCTCTTCTTACAGTACCCAACCAAGGATAGTAAATTATTAAAGGTGACGATCCATTCACTTCTTCAGAACCTTTCCATGTAGATTCATTCCCAGATTCGAGTAAATAAAAAAATATCTCATCTTTGAGGATTTGAGGCAATCCCGATTGCACAAAATGAACACAGGTCTAGGGGAATTATTTCTCAGAGTGATGTTTGGTGTGGCCTCCTTAGAAGGACATCTTAGGTTGAGGCACCTTTCTTCTTAAATGTAGAATATGAGTATAAAGTGGCATGATTGAATGTCAGTCAATCATGATATCTTCCAGTAGAAGAATATGTGTGGTGGAATGCCATTGGATGAATGTGTTTGCTCGATCCCCCTCCATACAGCGCACCCAACTCACTTGTTTTGCAACTTGATAGTCAACATTGATGAAATTCCCCACCAAATCCATAGTGATTGAAATGATAGAAGTTTCTAAAAGATCTCACCCTTTCTAAACTGAATAGGGTGAAGTAGTCGAGTTCTCAATCCTTGATATATATATATGAAGTAGCACATTCCTAAAGGGTCAGGAAGACAACCCCTATTTTCCAATCAAAATAAACCACCATCAAACCAATTGCAAGGAATGAACCCGAAACTCGATGGCCAATAAGAAGCAAAGAGGTGAGTTGTGGATGATAAAAAAATAAAGAAGGAGCTTGAGGTTCAAGGTAGTTCATTCATGCACTAGTTTGAGTGGTTCAGGTGGAACATCAAACTCAATTGGGAGTACCAGTTTAGCATATCTCACTAGACAACTCCGGTACTCCAAGCCATCTTGGAGTACTGGTTTTGAGTTGTGGAGAAAACCTCACAATGTCCCTTCATAATAGATGAAATAGTTTATCAAATAAATAAAGTGAAAACGATCCTAGAATAACCAAGAATTTTTTCCATTTCACATTACATCATAAAATTCACTTATGAGAAAGCTAGGACTGTCAATCCGATCGTCAAAAAACACTACCCAAACAAGGTCGAGCACTGTCCATTTGGGAGGTAATTGCCTCCCACTTCTCCCCATCCACTCTACGTATTAATCATAGATCTGATCAAATAATCACTCAAACTCAGGTGGAGCACTTTCCATGTCCGACCTAGTTGAGGAATGACTAGAGGAGCTACTAATGGAAGGGATTTTTGTTCAATAGATAGCTTTGATCCCTCTTTCTTTATCCCAATTAAGGTTCTAAAATATCTGACCCAAAAGAAAGGGTGAGTTCCTTTGGCCATATATTATAGATAGTCAGATACTTCATGTATCGCAGGTACTAAACCCTTATATATGAATTAGCACCTATCTGACCCTCCTTAAAAGGGAGGTTCAGGATAGGGGGAAGATAAAAACTATCTTTATCGGTTCGTAGGTGCCTTATTTGATCTAGTAAGGGGAGATAGAGCTAGAGTATCATTCCCAATCACTACACTCAGTTACATCCCTAGGTACATATAAAGTAAAGCAGTCAATATACTAGCAGCAAAGGCTACAGATACATGTCCTCCCATTTATCTACTACCAAAAGTGAGATCAGTTATAGGTATTGAGTGTTAGGAGGGATTTTATTTACGCGTTAATGGTACCGCTTTATCGTGAGAACGGACGAAGGAAGATTACTAAGTGAAGAGATAATCAAGCGAAGATGGCCACTGATGTAGATAACGCACCTGTTTACAAAACACGAACACCGGTCAGCTTACCGAATATGCAGAACTAAACTATAAAACAAAAGTCACCAAGAGGTCAGTCACAAGGTTATATTTTTGTTCATTCAATTTTTTTCCTCTCCTTAAATTAAAGGTGACTCAAGGGAGTCATCACATACACTTACTAGTATTTTAAATGAGAATAGAGGGTCTTTCTATTTTTCAAAATAGCCTTTTTCCCTCTCGCTTCTTTCTTAGGGTTCTCCTTTTTTTATTTCCTTTCTGTTCTTCGCACCTGGTTGAGTCACTTCCACTCTCCAACCAGGGACCTATAGACTCCCATGGGAAATGAATTCAGTGTTTTTGAACCCTCCCCTTAAGTCACCTTCGGAAGAGATAAGGTGAATTTCAGTTTTATAGTGTTGAACACCTTCATCCGGATTTCTTTTTCAGCAAGAACCCCTATCACATAAAGGGAAACTAAGAATAAAAAAATTATATAATACCTTTTTTCTGGCTTCTGGACTACCCTATCACATATAGTTCAGGTTTTTTTGTTTGGAGGGAGATCTGTAGTATCAGTGGGATCCCATTTTCTTTGTCTGTTAAGCCTCACAACTATGGTTTTGATTCTTTTGTCAAATATTGAATACCAGCTGTGATTCTGTCTCTTCCTTCAAGCCTTTCCTATTATCACTTATCAATGACATTAAGGTTGAATCTCTCTCCGTAAGTCATAGAAAGAAAAAGGTCATGATGCACATATTTACCAACTTCAACAACATATTTCCACCATGAATCAGGGAGACAATATTGTCACTTCTTTCTACATCTATTTACGAATGTTTTGGGAAGAACATTCATTCTATCAACCTATTTTGACTTGTTCATGTGGGGTCATGCTCCACTCTTTTTAGAGGAAGTTTTCTTTATTTTAAATTTTGTCTTTTTTGCAGAAATAGAGAAGGATAAAGTGTTTCATTTACTTTCTGTTCTTCAACATGAGTTTGAATATATTAAAATGGGGAATGATTCTCTATGATCGATCAAAAAAGTATGGCCCATACTTCTCAATGTCTAGAGAGCTATGAGTAATCCGTTAAATAGTGCATCAGATCATGCTACTCTCAATGTATCATCTTGAGGGGTTTTTACCCACAATATTTCCCTTATTAAATAGGAGGGAAGAGACAAAAGAGGAGGTCATAAGGGTGGTTGAAAACTGGTCACTCTGGAGATATATGCTCGATTCTTCATCCTCCAAAACAGCCTTTATCTACATCGTCCAGTGAAATATATCATTCTGAATATGATAATCTTTCTGCTACTTAGTCAATCAGTCTATAGTATAGGCCTTCACCTACTGTCGCACCATCAGTCAATGTACCTCTTGACATCATATAGCAGACCTTGAACATGAAGACTGGAGATTCAAATTTTGGTAATATTTTAGCTCCTACTACAAATACTAAATGTATTTCTTCTAACAAGCTCTAAAGTCAATATACTCTACCGTGGATTATGGATTCTAGTGCCACTCATCATATGGAAGGATCATCCACTTCGTTTACACCTTCCCTTCACTTCTCCAGTAATTATTCTTCCTTTCTTACTGATGTATCTCCAGTTCCTTCGCTTTGGTATTGGAACAATGGATGAAGGGAACTTATGGATAGGCAGTCGTGGGGATGATGCCTTTAGGTAGGGTTTTCCATCCTTAGTTTCGAAACCCCTGGGATTTGACCAATAGATCAACCTTGCCTTATCTATAAAACCTAACTCATGATGACCCTGCTTCCATTTCCCAATAAAATCCACCCGGATTATTTGATATCTAGTAGAAGGGAAAGAGGCGTCCAATCCTTCCCATTATGTTTATCTAGGATAAAGGCAAACCAAACAAGATTATAATTTTCTCAAAGGATAGCTGGAAAAAGTCTTTCTCCTCAAGGTTCAAAAAATACTATAATTGGATTACTTGGGTGGAGAACAAAGGTAGTTGGGGGAACTACTCTTCTTCATCTTCCATTGGGGATTCATTGGCTAAAGAATGGGATCTTCTATCCCTTAGTTGCATCTGCCTGTCCCAGATCCCCTATTTTTTCAGAGGGTTCCAACCACTATTATTAGTAGGTTGAAATCACCCCTACTATCCAAGATAGGTAATGAATCTAAATTATATATCTTCATTGGTTAGCTCTGGAAATCTATTTGTTGGCATAGCTTATCATTACCACAGTCCCTATCAGAAGCACCTATCTCTGGAACAGAAAGAACAAAAAGCTCTATTTGAGATAAAGGAATAGGAATAAGAGAAAGGCATTAAAACACTGATAAGGTCTCTTCAACCATGAACTAAACAATGAACTGATATTCACTCTCTTTTCAACCAAAAATCCATATTTTCTCTTCGAAAAAGACAAAGACGAAGACTCGAACTAAACCCAATACAGGAATCAGAATCTGATTCTAAACTAAATCACCTCAATCTGTAACATCAAGTACATCTCTAATATTTTAATTCTTAACATAAACCTTTTCTTATGCCTTGTCTACTACCTATATTATATCAATCCCCATAATAGGCCCTATCAGAATCAGTAAGAACCATAAATCCCTCCCTTAAATCAGTAGTGGCCTTGAAGTGCATGAAAGAAGGAAGTAAAGGTCTAGATATTATATTCTAATAGTTGATCAGGAATATAGGAGAAAGAACCAATAGATATGTCCACACAGTCATCTACTAAATCAATAACTGACACTCCTATGCCTTGTGCTATCACCCATATCTTTCTTATGCCCGGAACCCTTTCGAAATAGGGCATTAACCCAAAACACTGACTTTCACCCCTCTCACCCCAAAGCCGAAAGCCTTGGATATCAAATTGAGGCTTTATCTACTCCTTTATAATCCTCTAATAGTCACTCATGGACTATCAATCCCTTCTTTTTATCTAAGTAGATCCCTAGGTGATTGTTAAGTTTTTTTTCAGTATGATAGAGAGAACCCTAAAATCCATATGGATCCCTTTTTCATCGTCAGAATTCTCTCTTCTAGCTCCCCCTTTTATATTAATAGGCCGCTATCATAAGCCATGTAATCCTAGCCACTGCTGCTTAAGTTTACACTATTGGGTGAACTCTTAATTAAGAAAAAAACATGAGATAATTATCACTAGAATTTCGAACCTAGTCAATAACATATTTTTTGTTTGATCTTTCTAACTACTAACAGAGTAGGTTGGTATTGTTACTAAATAGAGGGAAGGTCCTAGTGGAATAAGTGCCTCTTTCCTCTGAGGGATAAAAGAAATAAGTTGGCTCCTACTGCGTCCAGGAATAAATAGAGGAATTCCTCGGGTGATTTACTGATTCTTCCTGTGGATTCCCTACCCAATGGGAAAGGGTACGAGACATTGGTCCAAAAAGGAAGGAATTTTTTCCTTATATCATGACTATATATGCAGCCCCTGACTCTAGTTCTATTATTTGAAGGTTCTTCTCGATCTATCTAGACACCCTTCCCTATGGAGGTTCTGTTTAGGATTTCAATTTGAGATTCAAACTGTGAAAACAAATCAGACTCTATGTATAGCGTTGCGTCTGCATCGTCTGAATTTTACTCTAAAATATTGTTATTGATCCCTATGAGAAAGTGTCTCCCCTATCTTATTCAACAATAGATTATTTAGAATAGGGTAATACAAATATAGTTTGTATAAAGGAATGGACTTCAATGCCTATGTACCCATTTCATAGGCAAGTACTGATTCTATATAGTTCAAAGATAGCGGGGAATTTTACTTCCCTTTAGGACCTCCAACTATCAACTATTACCCTATTATGGGAAAGAATTAGTTGTGGACATAGTCAACCTGCTACTAGGAGTGATTCCCTTATCCCAGAACTTAATAAAGGAAGGGAGAGGCATTTCAAAGTCCTAAAGAGTAGAATATATTCTATCGATAAAAAAGAAAGACAATATTATGGAAGAATCATATGTTACCTAAGATAGGTACTCTTCCTATATAGTCAGAGACCGAGGAAAGACAGATCCAGATAAGAGGGGCGATGTCCTCAATTTTGAATTGATGTCTGGCCATAGGAAGATTCTATCAATCCATAACTCCTATAGGCGAGGGGAAAACTCAGTCGAGTCCTTCTATTTAGTTTATCTTGGGAAATCAAATCCTTGGCCTTTTCTATCTTTGGGAGTGTTGTCTTTCTTGGTGAGCCCAGAATTCTTGATTTTCAGCTCACTTCTTTGGTGGCGAAAATGAATGCGGAAGTGTCAGTGGTACACATGATACTTTCGTGACTATCCTTTCTTTGTCTTATTGCTCAACCCAGAAGCATGGAACTTTCTTTGGATGTGCAGCTTTGCTTCAGGTATGGATTTTGGAACATCTTGATGACTTTTGAGCAGAAGGGTACTATCACAAAGACTTTATTTAAAGATTTAAGTGACACACCTTCCAAGATAAATCCAAGCGAACAATATTACCAAGTGTGTGTGACTCTTTCCTTTTGTGCTTTTTCTGATTCCTAATACGAGAGGTAAAAAGTCTTAATATGATCAGAAGCAAGTAAGAGAGGGGATAGTTACCTATGATCTAGTGAGAAGTGAATAAGGAAGAAGAGGAGGTAATCTCCATCTATCACTTATATATATTGATAGAATCTAGTGATGAGAGTCAATTATTAGAATATAATAGTAATGTTAGAAAGGGAAAATTGATTTGTCAATCCATTCAATGAAACCACTAAATCATCTATTTTTTTACCCCTTCCAAAGACTGCTTATCACTTTCCTACTTTACCCTAACCTAGGAGAAGTCCCAAGAAAACAATCTTGAGGCCTATCTCTCTCTGTAATTTTATTCCATTTAGCTAATGTTGCTATTAACATAAACCTTTCGCTTGAATTTATCCTTCCACTCTTGATCTATTCTTCTCAATTGACTCTATCAAATGTAGAAGAAGACACTTTGGCTAATTAAGGAAGCAAGTTTAATTAATTTGATCGCCTAGAAGATCAATTGATTCTCATTGTGATTACGGACAATACTGATTTTGACTGGTAAGGCTAGACTGACTGATTTCCTTAGGTTAGAAACTGCACCTACAGAGATTGCAGAAAAATTTGAATATTTCTCTCCAACGGTGTATGAACGTAGGATGTTGGGGAAGCATCAAGACAATGGAAAAAACAAACAGGTGTTTCAAAGGCCTCCGAGGCAAGAATAGGATAATCCCATAGTTGGATCCACCAAAGTAGCTTTTTCCAAAGTTGTATCCCCTTTTATTTATGTTGACTTAAATATAGATCTGGTGAGTGAATTGGAAAAAAGAAAATTACCTATTCCTCTGTCAGAATTGTCTAAGATCCCTTCACAGGTCATAAATTTTTTTGGGCTTACGTAAGAAGTGAAGGATTTGAATTAATAATATCTGATAGTGTTCCAGGCAATGAATCAGGACAAAAAGACAGGTAGATTTAGCTAGCTTCTCCCCTTTCTACATCACTATGAGGAGAAATGATCAATTTTTTTACAATTTCATGCTTGATTTAGGATCTTCAACTAATGTGATGTTTCTAAAATGGATGAATCAATTGGGCCTAAAGACCAATCGACCATACAGAAATATATGTGCAATGGATTCTAGGGAAATAAAAGTTTGTGGCATTATTAAAGATAGAAGGGCCAAGGGACTCAGCTACAATTGTGATGGTAAGTGGAATCCAATACATAAATGTACGGACAAGAAGATCCTTATTATACAATTCAAATATGAAATCTGATATAATTTCTAATTCATTCATTTTGGATCTAGGGAAAACCCCTTTAAATGAGAAATTACATCAATAATGAAAGTCCCTCTGATGGTTCCCCTGCCCCCACTTAAGCAGTCGACCTTGAACCAGAGACTGTTCTAAATAAGGGATGTTCTCAATCGAGGAAGAGAGAGTCCGAAAGAGGTGGATGGAAATTATATCCATGTCCTTCAGACCCTCCGCTCTTTCATCATTTACAGATGAATCCAAAGACACAAACACATCTGTCAGCCAAAACAACAGAGGCTCCATAAAGTAATGGATTTGAATGATGGAGCGGAGGGGAATGAAAGAATAACATTTCACCTAAGAAGAACCAACTTCAAGCAAGTGGTGTGCTAAATAGGGTGGATGGGTGGGGAATCTCAAGTAAGTGATGAATCTGTTTAGGTGGTGGTTACAATGGTTTTTCCATCAGAGAAATAGGTGACTAGTGCACAGAACCATGTGTCTTATGGAAGAAAAGGAAGCCTTTCTTTGAATAATAAAGGGTTGTCTCATTCTACCTTAATGTATTTCCCATCATGTAATACCCTCTATATATATAAAATATTGATCCCTCATAATACAAACCTAATTCCTAAGGCAATCAATCACCATCTCAATCCTTAACCGCTCACCATCTGCTATGTTGTCCCCTTTGGTGCACAATCCTCTTTCCATTCCTTAAGTTATTCTTTTTAGTGACCTATTGAGAGCTTCACTGTCCCAATATATAGATATCATAGTAAATACCTCAAAGAATATGACACCTTATCCCCAAGACTCAGTCGCTCTAGTACACATGCTAGTAATCATTTCTTGGACATAGCGAATGAAGGACAAAGAAATAGAACGAGCTACCAAGTATGATCAAAAGGTGAACAACTTAGTGAATCGGTTCAATAATTGCATCGATGTTGCTTGTAAATCTCTTTCTTCAAGACCGCTTCGTGGACTACTTTTTTCCAGATATAGTGATAGTGGCCTGGATTAATGGGGCACTCAACTACTAGTCTAGTAGTTTTTTTTCTATTAGTTGTGTATGCTCCCCGTTAAAATTTTATCTTTAGCGATATGCTTCTATCTCACTCTTTAGATTAATTTATTTTAGCTACCGGCTGCTATTCTTTCTATTTCATCACTTATTCTCAATAAGGAATCCAATTGTCTCCCCCAGATCATTTCCTTTCTGTGCTTATCATTATTTCCAATTATCTACTAAATTGTTCGCATAAGCTCCTATTATATTCTAATAGTTGAGTCCCTTTTGGTCTCTTCGTTTGGACCACCTGAGAAGCAATTAGAGGCATGCACATGGTTTCATTTCAACTCTTCATCATTCCAATGTCTCCTTGAATGAAAATGCCCTTAATATAGATAGTCTCTCAACCACTAACTCCCTCACCGATGCTACATCTACACAAATCACATATGTCAGTAATCCCTATCTACTAATCTTCGATTGTATGGTTTCATGTATCTCTGTTGTCGATCACTTGACATCGGATCACTCTAGCTAATATATTTCCATAAAAGTCAATAGTTGACTAGATTATATTGTCACTTCTTATAGTACCCAACTATGATTAGTAAAGTATTAAAGGAGATGATACATTCACTCCTTCATACCCTTTGCCTGTATATTCATTCCCATGGTTCAAGTAAATAAATAAATATCACATCACAAAGTTAAGAGACATACATATATTTCAAAACCAAGAACGGGATATTCACATGAGAAGGAGTAGGAGATTGAAGAGATGATCACTCTTCATGCTTCACAGATTCATATATGTGACCAATGCATGCTTCAAAGAAAGAAAGGTTTGAATACCAAGTCTAAATATAAGTGAAGAAAGTGGATATTGACAAAGAAGTTATCAAAAGGCACAGGTACTCTTCTATATACTGATTTGAATGTCACCACCCACTATTGTTCTTATTCTTAGTAGGGGTTTGGAAAGAGTGAACGAACCCTTGTGTCTATTTTGTAGTGTGTGTTCTTCTTGATATCATTGTACTAAAGGTAGGTCTAATACCATTGGTGAAGCTACATGTGACTATATATGAAGAGTACATGGGACCATCAGTACACTTCTATTTCTATATAATGCACCTACAGAATCAATTGAGTAGTGGGGTTGGCCATTAACAAACCACCAGAGCTCATATCTTGGAATTCGTTCTAGCAGTCGCATGATCAAAGGTTAGATAGTTAAGATGGTTCGAGTTGCTCGGTAGTTTGAAAGACCTAGCGTTTGTGTTTGGCTTGTTCCCAGTAGTCGACCAGGATACCTACGGCTTGAAGACCTACTATGATATGAGAGCTCAATACTCTTCTAATAGTCTGCTACTCTATGGGAATGGTGACACCAGAACAACCAAAAACACCCATCCTTTCAACCCCATTGTTGTATCCCAATGGATTAAATGAGGTCCTAGTTGTTTTTTCCATCTAGACACATGAGTACGCTCTTTTCCACCAATATCTATTACAGGACCCTAATGTCCAATGACTATATCATCTGGATGATACCCTTGGCTCCCACAGACCAGGTCGGTACCATTCAAAATATTGGATGGTTGAAGTGCGAATAAATTTATTTCAGAGCTGGGTTTGTCTTGTTTGGAAATTTTTGACGTGTTACTAGCACCGAGAAGAGTTCATATCTTCAGTAGCCAAACCAGTATATAGTCGTACGATATTCTCCTCTTTTGTTCTTTCAAAATCAACTTATGGTCTCCCATTTTTTGTTGAAACGTCTCCATGTGCTATGGTCTACTTCTTATTTCCTCTATCGGTGCATCAAATTTTGTGATTCATGGTTCCTATTTTCTTCTACGGGTGTAGGGTGAGATCCCATCGCTTACTCCATTTGAGTATTGATCGCTTGATGGTGTTTCAATTCTTAACTCCAACCCTTCTCGTGTCGTCTTGTGGGCATTTTCCTTCTATATGGGCCAACCACTTCACCACTCAATCACTCCAATGCATGATGCTACCTATCCTATCAGACCATCTGCACTTGGCCATTCGTTTTTCGTTCCTTTGTTCTGTCAGATCCCAGGTAGTCCCATGAATTTCTATCCGTGTTTCATGGCCCATCGTATTCGCTATCGATTCCCGCACTCAGGCAACTGGTGCACCTATGTTCCTATGGGAACTGATAGCATTGGGTCTCCTTCATAATTTTGGCTTGGTCTTTCCACTTATCCCAACCATTATAGTGACACCTACGGAGCTGGTCTTCCAAATCATAGCATGTTTCACCACATATTCGATCTTCGAGTTGGATATCTATATGTCATCTATTTCTCAACAAGTAGTATGGATGGTACAGAAATGAGTTTCGTCCTAAAGGAAACTGTTGATGATGGATGGTTGGGTGATGCACTCCCCATAATTCCCAAACACCAATACCCCAACTCAACACTATTCGATGGCTGCCAGTTGATATTCCTACGTTACCCCACTACTATACCTTGTGAAACAAACTTCCCAGAAAAAGGATATATGGTGGTGATAGAGAAGGTTCAAGTACAACATATTCATTGGAATTCTCATTCTAGAAGAGGTAGTTAATATGGTAACGTCAGCGAGTCACCCTTCCTAGCTATAGTTTTTATAGAGAGATGGAGTGAAAAGAAAGAGGTACCTGGGTGGTTGTTGTTTGAAGTTGAGGTTGAGCATTGGTAGTGGTGGATCAATTGGAATCAGAAACATGGATAGCTTCTAGCCTATCACTATATAGGGTAGAGTACTAAGTCATTGAGATATGGGGAATTGGGGGGTTTTAACCATATATTATAAGAATAACTGAGTTAACACACTACCTATATTATACCGAATTCGGTGAACCATGAGCTGAAAGGTGTTGAAATGGGGTTTTGTTTCATCTCTATAGGACCTCCGCCATGAACTGGGGGTGGAATTCCTTAATTTAGGGTGTATGACTGATGCGCTCAGAACCTCTCACACAGGTCAAACACCAATTATCACACTGGTAGAACAACAGTCACCCCTTTCCATCATCCATCAATTCCTGGGTGGTTATGGAATAGATGGATATTCAGTGGGGGCTCATCAACTGGTGGAGTTCGAGGTCCATAGATGGAGTGCACAACCAAGATACCCAGGAAGGGAATACAAGGGTGGAAAAGAGAAATTGCTGGACCTTTCGAGCTCGGTATATTATAGGTAGTAGGCCCCTTATAGACTATATATAAAGGGGGTCAACGATCAATATATATAAGTACTAGAAATTCCAATGGTTTCCCTCACTATTAGATGAGTATTGAATTAAAATCATCCTGCTAAGTGGTTGAATGCCTTGAGTGTTCATCGTGTATCGTCCATGAGCGTTGTGCGCCAGTACTTTGGCTCAATCGCTTCCCCACATCTATTCATCTCACTATGGTGGTGCAAAACCATGCACTAGTCCACCATTGGCATGAGGCATTCCGGTTGGACCCCCTAGTATACACTTCCAGTGAGTTGTCACTGAAGGATCCCATTCGACTCGTTATCCACAACTGGCCATCATTGCCCCTACTTTCCTATTTATTCGGTGAAGGGGGCATAGGTATGAGTGATAGTGGCCCTAAAAGAGTGCAATACAGTTCCCGTTCTCCCCCCCCCCCTCTTTGACCCCCTCAAGGTTTTGTGCTCGGTTCCACTAGTCGAAACAATCGCTTGGCAGTAAGGTTCTAAACCCTTATATATCAGTATCTATTACTGATATCTAAGGGTTCTAAAGGGTCGGGAAGGATGAAAAATGGTCCATACCATATTCTAGCATATAAAGAGGACTTTATTGGTATTTAGAATATAAATTACACATATAAATAATCCTATTTTATTTTATATATAGAGAGAGAGATAAGGCCATGGTATTTCGACAGCAAGCCATTCGACAGTCGCTAGTCGGAGGTGCCATGAACGCAGGAAAGGGGTCGGTGGTCATGAGGTGTCTTCGAAAGTGGTACTACTCATGGATGGATGAACCCACAGGTTCAATGTCAGATTTTTGGACTATATAGAGTGAGTAATGGAAGGAACCTACCAGAACGTACCACTGAATGAAATTCTATATGCTCCCGCACTATATAGAGTAGAGTACTGAAGGTGGGGCACCCGAGGGTACAAGAGAAATCCATGTCAAAGGTTCTAAACCCTTATATATGAATTATCAACCCTTTAGAGAGGGTGAAATATATAATATAGGGTATATTACCATAGATCTGACCCTTTCTAAAGGGTCAGGTCCTCTGTCTATATAATCTATATATTCAGATACATCATGTATCCCAGGTTTTAAACCCTTATATATGAAGTATCACCTATCTGAACCTTTCTTTAGAAAGGGTTTGGAACAAGGCCATTCAAATCCATGGGCAATCTATTTGAATATTGGCTCGTGACCATTGTTATCGATCATTGGGGTGGCATCATGCTCATTAACTATTGACCGACCAATGGGATGGACTGATAGGGATGGATAAGGAACTCATGTCAATTCAACTGCTTAGACGCCTTGAAACCTCATTGTTCTGAGCACCAGAAATCTTGGACGCATTATAAAGGTCATAGATATCAGGGAGTTTACTACTAGAATATGAAATTCATAACTATATAGAGTAGATTACTTGACTTGGGGTATGGGTTTTCATGAGGGGGTGATATCCAAATACAAGTATTCTAGCATATAAAGTCTGGGGGTATTGGGAGTGAAGTCTTCTTCCAATGATGCAAGTATGATTGGAGAATGCATGGTGGCTATCTGGAATGGCCTGGTCATCCTCTGGGATGAGATAAGAAAGAGGATTCACTGGTGGTCTCTCCAGTGGTAGGTCATCCAATGCCAAGACTCGCCGGCCTGAAGGTGTGGTGCAAGGGGAATGGATGAAAGAGATACTCAACAACGGAGTACTCTAATCTATAGACTAATAAGGATAAAGAACTATGGTATTTTTCATATAAAGTTTTCTGTATGGTTCAAGGTGCATAGGTTGGACCATCCACTAAACTCACTCGGTTGGCTCACTCACTCAGGAAGCATGGGGGACGCTGGTGCCTTCTCGTACTCATCAAACACTAGGATGAACCGTGGGACCATGCATGCCTCCATGATGTTGTGATAAACCCCAAACACCCAACACCTTTCCTTGGTCTATGATATGCCTTAGAGGTTATCTAGTTTTAACCACTTGTCTGGCTTTGGCTCCACTGGCTGCTTGGGCGTGGAGGGTTCCTGACCCTTTAGAAAGGGTCAGATCTTTAAACCTCACCTTGGGAGGTGATACTTCATATATAAGGGTTTAGAACTCATCTAAGTCATACTATTCAGTTTATAACCCTTAGATATCAGTAGTAGATACTGATATATAACCTTATATATTAATTAGAGGAACCTATATTTCCTTTACCGGTCAGGACATCGGGGGAGATGGGGGACCTTCTACGCCTACGACAGTTAGTGGGGTGGTGGACTTTATATGTGGAATATTTATGCTAAATACCAATAAAGTACTCTTTAATATATAACATTATAGATGAATTACACCTTAAAATGGGTCATTGGATGGAATACGTGTGGATTATTCAACATAAGACTCAAACCAAATGAGTTCCATGACATTATCAGAAAGACGGAATGGGGAATGGGGCATGCACTACTGGCATGGGTGAGAAATCTCAGAGTGAAATGTCCAAAAACCACATCATCCACCTATAGAGGGAGGAGGAATCCAAGCACAACTAGTGGTGATTGGGTAGGACGGATTGGGATGGAGGACATGGGTTGATCTAGCTACCATGAAATGGGATGTACAAGGGTCAATCTAATGGGTGCGGGAGTACTTGGCGATGGAAATGGGGGCACAGATCAGAGCGAACAAAAATATCTGACTAGCTCCATCCACTCAATCAACCGAGAACATGGCATTAGCGGTGAGAGAGCACCATGGGGTGAGTCGGCTAATACGGCTGGTAGGCATCCACCAGTCTGTGGGAACCTATCAGCCTATGGGTCTGACATTTGAAAACTCAAATAGCAAGACCATAAGGGTGAATTACAAGGATACTGGAATTGCAGTGATTGTTCATGGAAGGAATACGACTATCACCCCTTATTAGAGTATAGTATTGATGACTATTAGAGTAGAGCACCGAGGGGTGATGATTCGAGTGTGCTTTGAACGGTTTGGAATGATCTTCCTACGAAGGTGAAATCCATGACCTTTGTCCTGACCATTAAGAGTGGAGCCTCAATAAGTATTACGTGGCATGTTATAATTTTGTATTGTCTGTGAAAACCTACAGCAACATGGGTAACCAACCTCTTCAATGGTTGATGTACCATATTCATCCATGACACCGATATCCCAACGAGTACCATGAGGGGAATTTTAAAGAGCACCCACCACATTCCTAAGGGAGTGAAATAGAACCCCAATTATGATGTTGTTTGGACAGTCGATGAAGTGAGTATCATAGCAGTGTCTGGTACTTCAGCCTTATGGTCTGGCTCAATTGAAGTGTTTGGTCACTCAATCAATTCCAAACGACGTACCTTTTTCATGATGGGTCAGTGAGTCAATGGTCAATGCGGCTAGAGCTACTAGGTAATGGCGCTACTATCCATTGGGATGTGCTACCTTTGGACCCGAAACTGATTGAGCTAGTCATAGGTAGGTGGTCACTTTCTAGTTGGCAGTGGTGGACTAAGCCCAAGTATGTGGAAAAATAATGGGACAACTGGTGGCTAGGGGTGATAGGTCAACCGAGATCGGGGATAGCTGGTTTTCCACAAAAGCTATTGTAATAGTGCGTACCTACATTCTAAAAGGCCCGAGGTAGAGGGTGATGGTGCATTGGAATTGGCATTGGATATGTGATTCTTGTAGGTTTTTGAATCCATGGGTACTCTATTAGAATACTGGCTTGGTATCAGTGGTACAAGACAGATGGTGTGGTGCCAAGATCCACTGTTGAGAGGGAAAGATCCCATATCGTCAACTAAGGTCCCCAAGCAACTATCTAAGTGAGCAAGGAAGTGGGGGTATCAGAGCTGGTTCAGGTGGTCAGCTTAGAAGAATCCATATGGATGATCTAAAGTTTCATAGATCACTGCTCAAGGGTGAGTTTGAACTGACAATGTCACAGGTCTATAAGTGGTGCACCTAAGAGACGATATGATTCCATCATGGTCCTCCCTCTGTATAATCTAGATAGTCAGATACTTCATGTATTCCAGGATATCACAATGACGGTGCTGACATTAGAAGGATGTTTTATTGATATACGGTAGGGCCTTGGCTACTACACCTGGGGTTTTCTCAGAATAGAGAATGCAGACATGAGTATACTATTTCAATCTTGTTTCTATGGGGAGAGCTAGTCGTAGATCAGGGTTTCAACAAGTGGTTAGAAGTGTTGAGTGAATTAGTCCCTTAGATATCCTTTTGTTGATGGGGGTACTCGAGAGTGAGAGTTTTATTTGACTGAGAGTGAAATGCCGATGAACATGACCATAAGGTTGAAGTACTAGTTGGTAGTGGACTTTATATGTGGACTTTATATACTAAATACCAATAAAGTCCTAACCCTTCCATGGTAGTTCACTATTAGAAGAGTACTGAACATGTACCATAATGGAACAGGGTGGAGGTCATTAGTACTCTTTTAATAGTGTTTATATACTATTAGAAGAGTACTGAGGATTCCCCATGAAATGGTTGGGTGCCTGGATGGATCAGGTAATCTTCGGTAGTTCACTATTAAAAGGGTACCCGAGCTGTTCAACATTGCTGGAATTGGGAATATTGCACATCCAAATTGCATATACATAAACATATACATATACATATAGTAGTTGGGGGTTGAGTTGTGCAATGGGCACCAAAAGGTTATAATCACCACCATAAGTTTGAATTATCGGGCGACTGATCATCGGTTTCATGGCTCATTCACTGACACCACCTCACGACTATTGGGAGAGTGGACACTACATAGATAGAGAACCTGACTCTTCCAATAGTGCTTCCACCTTCCATACAACAGTGCCAAAGGCGAGGGCAGTTTCTGCTACTCTATCTAATAGGCATGTGATACTTGTTCGGAGAAATCGGTATAATATAGGTAGTATTGGTTTCGGGACTAGGCCAAATACATTCCAACCATTCTGTTATTGTTTATGGTGAAAGTGGTTGGGATATGGAAAGAATAAAATAGAAACAACTATGAGTGGATGAGTCAAATCAAGCCAAAAAACAGATGACCTTAAGAACAACCGACACAAGTGCACCAGTAGAGTATACTATTTGGCGTGTGAGCAACCCATTTGGAAGGAACTCAGTAAGTGCTTGAACCACCAGTGGTGTCACTATTAGAGTAGAGTATTGAGGATAGACTTGTCTCATTGGATCACCTTCAGTCCATGCAACCAACAAGTGGGGAACAAGGTAGAGACTGATTATTAAAAACATAGGACTCTGCTAAGAGGTTGACCTACGTATAGAGTCTGACACATGCTCGATGTTACAAGGACAATGAAGTTGGGTACCAAGAAGAGGGCACCCAACCATATCAACCTAGTGGTAAACGATAGAAATAACCCTAACTATTCGAAGGTAGAAAAATGCCTTGTCGCATAAGTAGCAACCTGCACGAATGGTGTCAAGACTTCCCAACAGTCTTCGAAATGGAATCTGGTGAAAATGAACTCTTGGTTCAGATACCGAACTCCCCACGGCTAGATAGTAAGACCTCTTGCACCTTGACTATTCACTTCACTGTGAACAGGACAATCAAATTCCTCGTAGGATGGTATTAGTGATCTGGTCTCTTACTACCACCGCTCTACCGGGCCACTCGTTCAGTCAATTCCCAATGCACTAACCTCATGAGTGAACAATATATTCTAATAGTTGAGATTCACCAGTTCCACTATAGGCACAACCTGGAAATTATATATATGAAGTATTAAGGCCATAACCATAGAAGGATCTAGACGATTCATGGATAGGTGCAGAAAGCGGTCCGTCTATTCATCCCCCTTGTTTCATGGTTTCCCACTACTCCGATACGATCATGGGGCTTCCCAATTAGGTGAAATAGAGAGTATCATATCTATATAGTGGTGTTATTGGTGAAATTTATATGTGTGTATGATCTCTATATTTTCATGAAAGTTTTCATTATGACTGATATAGGATGATACCTTGGTTCATCAACTTATTCATTTAATTCAATTTCAAGTCTTGGGAACATAGTGAGTTCAGTAGTTTATCTAGGGTGGATGCCTTCTAAATAGTAACAGGTGGTGAGAAATGGAAAAAGACACCCAACTCTACTGGGTTCATATTGGTGTTCAACACCTGACAGTAAAATGGCACAACTCGAGCAGGGATATACATTCAAAAGGCAATCTGAGCTGTCGGCCATAGAGAATTGGGCAGTCTCGTGTGGTTGGGAACTTGTGAAATGGATCATAGGTATTTCGGGGATAACAGGCTGATGAAACCCAAGAGATTGGATCGACAGTTTTGTTTGTCACCTAAATGTTGACTCATCACCTCCTGGCATAGAAGCCGGCCCTAAGGGTTTGGTTGTTCGTCGATTAAAAACAGTGGTACATGAGTTGGGGTTATAATGTAGTGAGACAGTTCGGTTCCAATATACCGTGGGGTCATGAGAACAGAAAGGTACATGCCCTAGTACGAGAGGACTGGAATCGAGCGTGGGGCCAACCCAATGTGAGCTGGAACCTGGGTGGCGGTATACGGTGCAGCTAAGTTGTTGGTATCATCTCTATTGGTGGTGGTCACTAGTGGATGGATCTTGGAACTCCACATGGACTTGTTCTCATACTTTGTAGAAGAAAATTAACTGAGCAGATAGGTGAGATGTGAACCATCCCTTTTGGAACTTGATCTTGTTCACCTACATGGGATATTAGGGAGCTATCATGGAGAAAGTGTATTCGTACTAATCGGACAACTAGCTAATAGGTAGATCGGAGCTCATGGGCCACCACCCCACTCATAAACTCGAGTCAAACCAGCACATACACCTCCATATTCCACCACATACAACACAACCGACATGAAAAACATAGATGAGTTGGATGGCCAATGACACTAGAACCATGAGAACCGATTGAGAATGCATTGGAGTCATGGTCTGGTCGACCTTGGGGCTAATGCATCTACCAAACCGAAGGCAACAGGTTGTTCCGGGTTCATTGGTATAATCTAGCCAAGTAATATTCTATATATTCTATAGGCAGACCACTATAGTCACCTTTTTTGGTGCCTATATTGGTGCATATATTGGTCTGGCTATATTATACCAACACCTCATATGACTGTCAATGGTTCAGGGTTCGATAGTGGATATGGTGGTGCTGGAATTGGAGTTGGAGGTACTATACTAGACTAGTAGTATTATTAGTATGATTATGATTGGATTGTGGCATGGAATTATCATGGTTAGGTTGAGGATGGTGGGTTTGGAAGAGCATAGTGGTAGGAAACTATATATAAGAGTACCCATGGTGTGGTCTAATGTCAAGAAATGTCAAATATCAAGGAGATTGAGATGTCAGAAATGATATAATAAATAGTTTGCGAGTGGATCCAGGTACTCTTCTATAACTATATATAATAGTATCATAGAATAAGAATAGGTCAGGTGGAGGTGGTTCTCGAGGAGGCCTTGAATTATAGGAACTCATCTTTGGCATTGGACCGAGAAGAAAGGTGTTGGTCGGAGAGGACACTCAAGAGGGGGGGGGGGGGTGAATTGAGTTCCAATTAAAATTTCTGTTAAAATATTTTCTATTAAAATCCCCAAAAATTATAAAAAAAGTTAAACTGAAGTGAATTTGTAAAACTGTAAAGGTTCAATTAGATTCTCAAAAGATTTATTAGTTCTTAGTTAATCTAATCAGAAGATTAAATTAGCTTTTGAAACTAACCTACTGATTTAAAATAGATACAAACACTTGCTAGATTAACTATCAAAGTAACTTTTAAACATATTTTTATTTCAAAGTAATAGGCAGTGGAATATAAATTAGATACTTTATATTTTGAACTTAAACTAAAAATGCACAGTAGATATAACCAAGAGGTTCAGTCTCAAGATGAGACTTAGTCCTCTCAAATTTATATATATAATTGATCTACACCCTGGATCGGGGTTAGAAATAGTACAAGACTGTCCAGGACACGCAGGGACCTCTACTACTGTTCTTCATGGGAAACAAAAATAAAGGCCAAGCCACACAAAGACCTCTTCCATAGTTTTTGTGGGTAAACAAGAGTAAGGAGTTTTGGTGTGAGGATTGTCATATCCTCCAGTTTAGCACAAGATACAGTGTGTGTGTAAAATGAACAGGTTACCCACACTTCTCTAAAGTAAATAATAAATAACTTAGGGATATTATATGGATGTTTAGAAAGATCTAGTGATTGGCAGTGTAGCTCTGGACTCGTTGGATTCATCAGAAATGCTTCTGAGTCTATCTCTAGATTTTCTGTTGAAAAACAGAGTGTCATGGGTCAGCTTTTGTTTCTCCAAGAGAGAAGATGTTCTCTTGACTCCATATTACTTCGTGTGTTCTTCAGTAATGTAGGATTTCAGGTATGGAACTTCTTTGAGGATCATGCAATGTGTTCTTCACAGTTGTGCTCAGTATTGTTCTTAGGTTCAGTACAGAGCTCGCGTGTATTGTAGTATGTGTGTCGAGATGTTTCAAGCACAAGCATGTCCTCTACTGCAACTCAATCTTATTTATATTCCACGAGCTCTGGAAATAGGAATGATTTCCCTTCCATAGGTATGAGGTACAGTTTCTTGATAGAACAACAAGTATCCTTAAATAACATTAATTTCATTAAAAACATCAAATATGACCATTAGTATTATTTAAATAATATTGAAAAAAAGGTTAAGAAATGATTTCATAGTAATTATGTAAATGGTGTCTCCAAGAACTGGTATGTCCTTCATGGTATGTGATTCATAGTGTGTCCATGTCATAGTGTCTAGCTCACAGTGTCTGAGTCACGGTGTCTGACTCATGGTGTGTCCTTCACGGTGTATGGGTCATAGTGTGTCTTTCACAGTGTCTGGGTCACGGTGTGTCCTTCACAGTGTCTAGGTCACAGTGTGTCCTTCACGGTGTCTGAATACTTAGACAATTAACTGTTTTCAAATTTAAATAGTAATATGAAGAATATGAGTTAATCTTAACCATTATCAAGTAAGAGAACTTGAAACGTAAATACAAGGGTTTGATAAGATAAGTGAGAGTTGTGATCATGGAAAAGATTTGTAAATAATAATGAGTGTAATTGATAGTAATAATATTTTCAATCATTAAAACATGATGTGTAATTATTATTGAGATTTTTTATCATTAAAACATGATTAATACATGAGGAGTCCAACAATCTCCCCTTTTTGATGATCACAAATCATGTATAGTTAAAATATAAAGTAAATGCAACATTAGAGAAAATAACATATATAATAAGAATAGATAAAAGACAAATACTTCTCACTTTTTTCTCCCCCTTTTGGGATTATCAAAAACTAAAGAGAAGGGAGTGAAACACTGAATTTTTCATTAATAAGGTTCATAATAAAACATACAGGATAAATACAAACAGTAAACAAAAAATTACATCCCATCCAAAATTAAGAAACATTAGTAGGCATCACGGATTGGATTTCTCTTTTCCTTTATCAGTAGGAGCTTTAGCTGATGTAGAAGAGGGCATGGAGGTAGTAGACAAAGAAGGTAAATTTATCCTTCAAATATGGAGGGATCCAAAGTAGGAGCTGTAGAAGATCTAGTCTGTGGTTGATCAAGAATGACTGGTCTGATCTGAGAAAGGGCTTGCCTGACTGACATGGCAGTTGAGGCTAGGGAAGTTAAACCAGGTCTAAGGGGTGCATCAGTTGGAGAAACTATAGAAGTACTCTTCACATGAAGATATGGCTTCAAAAGATTGATGAAATCAGAAATGATTTCTCCACCATATTGCATAGCCTTTTCAAAATCGTCGTTATTTTCCATGAATTTGTCCAACAATCTGGTGAACTCTGTAAGCTTCTGAACTTGAGCTTTAAAAGATTGAGTCACTGGAGGGATTTTCAAATTCTCCACAAGATACTTAAAGTGATTTGTCATGTCACTTTTAGAGAAAATCTGAGTGAGATAAAAGTATATCTTCTTAGTGATCTCTTGTTGAGCATCATTGGCAATCCTAGAATGAATTCTTACCAGGTCTAAAGCTCGATCACTGTTCTTAACCACTTTTGAAAAAGGAGACAGATCTAAGCCACTAAGGGAATTATGAATTTCTTCCTTGATTATGGATCTCAGCATAGAATCATCCAAAGAGGGAACAGAAGTCTGACCAGAGGGAGAATAAGCCTTGAAAGCTTCGGTGAGAACTTTGAGCTGTTTCAAAACTTTTTGTAGACATCTAGTGTACTCATCTGTGAGCTTATTTAGATTTTATACAAGCTATCTCAAACGTTGCAGAATCTTGGTGTGTCTTACACCAATATTCTCATCAAATGATAGCAGATAAGGATGAACTTGAGACACAATCTCTCTAGAAAGGTTGGAAACATCTGGTTCAGGAGAAGCAGCAACAGGTGCAGGAGCAGAAACAGCAGAAGGTTCGGATATTGAAGACAATTCTCTTTGAAGATTTTCCATCATATCTTTCAAATTTTCAACATCAGAACTAAGAAACTTATTTTCAACTCTGACTTCTTGTATTTCTCAGATCATCCTTGGTTGAATATGCAGAATGATGTTTTCCAAAAGAATCGAGGCATCTTCTTGACTTTGTTGAGTCACTAGACGAGGTTGAGAGGATATAATCTTCTCAACTCCAGCCAATATAGTCTCTCCAAATACTTTTAAGACATACTTAGTTACATATGATTGTTGCTCGGATAAGAGAGTAGATGAAGGTAGTGGCACAAATTCTGATGCATATTCAGGTTGCGGTTCAGAATTAGTTTCAGTTTCAGATTCAGATTGAGGATGTGGTTCTGGTTCTAGTTCTGGGTGAGCTACTGACTTCAGTTGAAACAAAGAAGAGAGATCTATACCAGTTGCAGTCACTTTCTGTGATTCACTCACATCATAAAAACTTGGAAACTCATACCTAGTGTACACAGAATATGTGGCAGTTGGTGGAGAGGTTTCAGCAGGTCCGGCTTCATCAATCTCAAGGTTTTGAAGTTCCTCCCCCTAAAAATGTGCTTCCATTTCAGATTCTTGAGGCTCTGGAATTGGATTAAGATCCACAAGATCACCTCTAATATCTTCAGCAAATTATTGCCTTGCCAGCTAAAAGGAAATTTCCATCCTCTCTTCAGCAGAGGGTATGTACTTAGGAACCGACTGTTCCACTGGTTGTGCTTCTAGACATGATTCTTTTTCAGTAGGTAGATCCTCTTGATTAACATTTTCCCTAGCAGGGATTTATCCTAGATCAGCTTCTTCTGTAACAGGAAGGTCTTCTGCACCACCAGACTCTTCCATGGCTTGCTGCTCTAAAACAGGAATAATCAAATCTCTTTCCACCTCAGGTTGAATTTCTTGATCAACACCATCTCTAGAAGCATGATATTATTCTCTAAAAACAACAGAAACTTCCTCTCTACAAGGTATTTCAACAGGAACATCAGCAGGGACAACAATCCTTTCTTTCTCAACAGGAGCGGCTTCCTCTTGAGATATTTCAGCCTCTTGTTCTTCTTCTTCCTCTTCTGGGTACTCAGCCACTTCATCTGGTTCCAAACTAGGATCAATAATATTCTTTGTCCTTCTTGGATAATAAACAAGATTATACTTCTTATAAAGTTGATCATTATCCTCAACCCACTACTTCTTCCAGAGGTTACAAATAATCTTCATCCTTCTGATGATAGGCTTGGATAAACAGAAATCAAAATCCTCTATCTTTTCTTCATTCGATCCAACTACTCCCTTGGAAACTAACATGGCCAAAATCATCCTTGAGTAAAACAAGGAGGTGGATTTGGAAGTGACTTTAATCAACTCACATATATGGTTAATGACATATTTGTAAAGATTGATCTTATGGCCATTATTCAAAAGGTGAATCAGGAACACATCCTGATACTTCATCACAGCAAAATATCCTTTTCTTGGACTAATAAAATTCTGAACAAATTTGAACAACAGTATTTTCTCCCCATCCAATTCAACTGTTATGGCCCATCGCTTGCTGCCATTTCCAATCAGGATCTCTAGTGCATTTTCCAGATCAAATATGTCAGTTATTGGAGGAGGGTCTCTCTAGTAATCATCACAAATCCCTTCATGAGGAATTATCAGGAATGCAACCCATAACCATGAAGATAATGAACACGTTTTTCCATTGATCCAGCTTGTCAGCATAAAAATTTCTCCAGAATCAAAGGAAAACATTACAAACTGGTAAAACTGAGATACCAACCTCGAGTATATACGTCTATCTTTTCTAAAAAACCATTCAATCCATCCTTGTTCTCTTAAGACTTTTAGAACCAAAGACTTACTAGATAATAGCCATTCAGGGCAAATCTCTTTTTCAGGTACTACAGTACGGCTTACTAGGTTCGGATTTAGAGGTCCTTCAAGTGCAATCTTCGGTGCCCTTTTCTATTTCATCGTGCAGCGCTTCTCAGATGAGGGTGAAGATGGACGCTTCATCCTAGGCATCTATTTAAGATTCGAGCGAGAGAGGAGAGAAGATTTTCAAGGTAAAGAGGGTTCGATAGAGTGAGCAGGAGAGAGCTCGGGTAAGGAATCGACTAAAAACCCTTATGTTTTATCATTTGGGAATGTCAAGCTTCATAAAAAAAACGCGGGAAAGTAATTAGTGGTGAAATAAAAATTACCACGATGCGGATTAAAATAAATATATAAAGAATCTTCAAAGTGAGACCATGAGTAGGGGTTATGGTGCGATGAAAAATAGCCGTCACGGTGAGACAGTGACCATTCTATGCAGTCACGGTGAGACAGTGACCATTCTGTATAGTCATGGTGAGACAGTGAGTGAACTGTTCTGTCATGGTGAGACAGTGAGGTGACAGATCATGAACAAAAGATGTTAACTGTGAGATCGTAAACATGAAACACTAACTGAGAAATAGTGAACATGAAACCGTAAAGTAATATAGTAAAAATAGTAAACAATAAGATCTATAAGATGTCTATTTATTGTTAATCATACCAAGATCATGTATGATTTAGTCTAATCTCTTAGAATTTAATGTTTTAGTGAATATATCAGCAAATTGATATTCAGTACCAATGAATTCTAAAGTGATATCACCTTTTTGGTAATTATCCTTCAAAAATTGATGTCTTACATCAATATGTTTTGTCCTAGAATGTGAAACAGGATTCTCTGAAATGTTAATAGCACCTGTGTTGTCACAATTTATTGGGAAATGTCTGAATTGATATCCATAGTGTAGTAAAGTGTGTTTCATCCAAAAAATTTGTGCACAACAACTTCCAGCATCTATGTATTCAGCATCTGCAGTAGATAATGCAACCGAATTTTGATTCTTACTACACCATGATACTAGTGACTTTCCTAAAAGGTGACATGTTCTAGATGTTCTTTTTCTATCTAACTTACATCCAGCAAAATTAGTATCAGAATAACTAACTAGTTCAAATGATTGTCCTTTGGGATAGAACAGTCCTAAATTGGGAGTATGCTTGAGGTATTTGAAAATTATCTTTATAGCATTTAAATGTGACTATTTAGGGTTTGCTTGAAAACAAGCACACATACACACACTAAACATAATATCAGGATGACTAGCAGTCAAATAGAGGATACTGCCAATCATTCCTCTATATGTGGTTTGATCAACAGATTTTCCATCTTTATTAAGATCCAACCTACAGGTGGTACTCATGGGAGTGTCACTACTTTTTGTGTTATCCAATCCAAAACGTTTTAAAATATCTCTAGCACATTTACTTTGAGTTAAAATAATTCCATCATTGTTTTGAAATATTTGAAATCCAAGAAAGAATTTAAGTTCCCCCATTAAACTCATATCAAATTAATTTTTCATCATTTTAGAAAAATCAGTACATAAAGAAGTTTTTGAAGATCCAAAAATAATATCATCTACATAAATTTGTACAACTAAATCATCTTTATAAATTAATTTTATAAAAATGGTAGGATCGATTATACCTTTTGTAAAACCTTTATATATAAGAAAAGTACTTAATCTATCATACCAAGCTCTTGTAGCTTGCTTTAAACCATATAAAGCTTATGATAATTTGAAAATATGATTTGAAAAATTAGGGTTTGTAAATCCAGTTGGTTGTTCAATAAAAACATCCTCAGCTATATACCCATTTAAGAAAGAACTCTTGACATCCATTTGATATAGTTTGAAATTTAGATGTGTAGCATAAGCAAGTAAGATCCTAATGGCTTCTAGTCTGGCTACTGGAGAAAAATTCTCCTCATAGTCAATTCCTTCTTCTTGACAATAGCCTTGTGCAACTAACCTAGCTTTGTTTCTAACTATATTTCCAGATTCATCTAATTTATTTCTAAACACCAATTTTGTTCCTATGGTGAAAGTGTTCTTAGGTCTTTCTAATATTTTCCAAACTTTATTTCCTTCAAACTAATTAAGTTCTTCTTGAATAGAAATTACCCAACATTCATCATTAATAGCATCATCAATGTTTTTAGGTTCAATCTGTGACAAGAAGGATTGATGTTCAACCTGATTTATAAGAGAATCTCTAGTCTGTGTACCTCTATCAATATAACCAACAATATCATCTAAAGGATGATTCTTTAGAATCCTAGTTGATATAGTAAAGGTAGGGCTAGATATTTTATGTTCTTCTCTAGGTTCGGGTTCATTAGGAGTAGATTCTGAAATATTTTCAGAACTGGTTGTCTTTATAGCAGGTTCATTGATTTTATCATTAAGGTTCAGAACAGATAAATCTTCTTCAAGATTTTAAAGAGATGACTTATGTTCATGTGGATCAGTTTCATCAAATTTGATGTGAACAGATTCTTCCACGCACTTGGTTATCTTATTGAAAACTCTATAGGCTTTACTAGTTAAATAATATCCTAAAAAGACTCCTTCATCACTCTTAGAAGAAAACTTATCCAGATTATCCTTTGTATTAAGAATAAAGACTTTGAAACCAAATACTTTAAAGTAATTAACCTTAGGCTTTCTATTATTCCATAGTTTATAAGGGGTCTTCTTGAGAACAGATCTGACTAAGAATCTATTAATGATATAACAATCTGTATTTACAACTTCAGCCCAAAAGTAAATAGGCAGGTCAAACTCATTAAGCATGGTTTTTGCTATTTCTTGAAGGGTTCTATTCTTTCTTTCTACCTCACCATTCTGCTGAGGTGTCCTAGGAGCAGAAAAGTTGTGACTATAGCCATCTTATGAGCAATAAGATTCAAACTCTTCATTTTCAAACTCACGGCCGTGATCACTTCTCCGGGTTTTAATCTTAAGTCTATTAAGGTTTTCTATAGACTTGGAGTATTTAATAAAGTAAGAACAAGCTTCACTTTTATGAGCTAAGAAATATACCTAGTATATCTAGAAAAGTCATCTATTAAGACATAGGCATAGTGCTTCCCATTTAAGCTAGAAACTCTATACGGTCCAAACAAGTCCATATGAACCAACTCGAGAGGTTGAGAAGTTGAAACTTCTTTCTTTGATTTGAAAGAGATTTTGTGTTGTTTTTTCTTTTGATAGGGATTACAAACTTTTTCATTTGGAAACTCTAGTTTGGGTAAGTCTCTAACCAAGTTCTTCCTAGTTAGTTTTCTAAGTGAGTGTATATTGCAGTGTCCTAATCTTCTATGTCATAACCAAGACTCTTTATGAAAAGTATTTAAACAAGTATCATTTTTCTTATCTAAATAATTTAAATCAACAGCATAAACATTTTCATTTTATAAAGCAGAAAATATTAAAACATTCTTAGAATTAAAAACATCATAAGAATCATTTTCAAATTTAACATTAAATCCATCATCACATAATTGATATCTAATTAACAAGTTATATTTCAATACATCAACAAATAAAACTTTAGAAATTAAAACTGAGTTTGTGTTACCAATTTGGCCTAGGCCGATTATTTTTCCCTTAGAATTATCACTAAAGGTGACATGGACTCCATCAACCTTGATTAGGATCTTGAAGCATGAGTAATACCCAGACATATTTCTTGAACATCCACTATCCAAATACCATGTCTTCTTGTGGGAACTCTTCAAACAGGTTTCCTAAAAAACAGATTTAAATGGGAAATGACTTTGGTACCCAGATCTTCTTGGGTCTAGATAGGTTAGGAATCAATGATTTTGGTACCCAAATTTGTCTTATGGGTTTCATATAATTTACATAATCAAAATATTTTGAAAGATAAAATCTATTTGATCTATAACTATGTGAATAACTAGTTGAATCATATGAATTTTCAGAACTAGAACAAGCAGAATTTTGTCCAGATTTAGGAATAAATCGAGTTTTAGTGAACTGTCTTTTTCCAGGTTGGTATCCCAAACCAGTAGTGTATTTTGGTGCAACTTGCTTTCCTAACATTTGAGTAAGTGTATATTTTCCCTTTGTGAATTTTTATAATTCCTTCTTAAGTTGCTCATTAGACATTTAAAATTCTGTATTTTCATTTAATAGTTGAGCATTATTTTCATTTTCAATATCAAAGGTAGATTTAACATTTGTAGTGAGAGCATTCTTTTTCTTTAATGACTTATATTTATCCTTAAGTTCATTACATTTTTCTTCTATCATGTTACAATATTCAGATAATTCATCTTTAGGCATATCTTTAGAATCACAATCAGATACTGCATCATCTCCTGAATAATAGGAATTTAAAACAGGAGTATCTAAGGTTACCTCAGATGTGTTGGTCATGAAACATATGTTGGCACAATTCTTTTCAGAATCAGAAATTTCACATTCACTTGTGTTGTCTTCTGAAGCACTCCAAGTAGCTTTAATATCTTTCTTGTACTTCTTGTCCTTATAATCATGTTTCTTTTTGAAAATTAATTTTGGATAGTCATCCTTGATGTGTCCTTTCCTCTTGCATTCATAGCAGACTATATCATCTTCCTTATCAGATTTATTCCATTCCTTCCAGTGACCCTTGTTGTCATACTTTCCTTTGTAATTTTATGTTCTAAAGAATTTCTTCTTCCTATAGAACTTCTTAAATCTCCTGGCTATTTGATCCATCTCATCTTCACTTTCTGAATCCGAATCTTTGCTGGTTGAACTTTCAGTAGGTACATGTATTTTTTCCTTGTCTTTTCTCTTTGAAGCAGTAAACTTGAAAGTCATAGATTTTCTCTTGGGTTCATCATGATCTTCCTTGTTTAACTTATGTTCTTCCTCATACATCATTAATTTACCAATAAGCTCTTTGACAGGAAGATCTCCAATGTCACATGATTCTCTAATGGAAACAGATGTTCCTCTCCATATTTCTGGTAGACATCTCAAGATTCTCATGATTTGTTCCTTTGCAGGAATAGCCTTTCTAAGAGAGCTCATAGTATTGAAAATCTATTTAAACCTAAGATACATGTCAGAAATAGGTTCATCAGTCTTCATTTTAAAATTATCATATTTAATAATATAAGTATTTAATCTCATTTCTTTAACATTGGTTGATCCCTCATGAGAAACACCCAAAGTATCCCAAATTTCATAAGCTGTTTTACTGGAAGATATTTTGTTGAATTCCTCATCTCCTAATGCACAATAAAAATCATTCATAGCTTTACAGTTACTATTGTAATATACTTTAGTAGGTTCATCCCAAGTAGTTATTTCAGTTTTTAGAATTTTATATTGAGATTCTATAGCAGTCCAGATATCAAAACCCATACTTTCTAAATGAATTTTCATTTTAAGTTTCCATTGAGCATAGTTTGTACCATTAAAGAAAGGTGGCATGTTAGTAGCAGCACCTTCTATTCTATTGTCCATATCTAGATTTTAGAGAATAATTTTAAAGAGATAAAATTTAGAACTAACAGAAATTTAACATCTTTAAAGATGCAACTAAAATCACAGTTGAAAAATAGAATGTTTTGAAAACTTGTATTAATAAAAAAAACCTATGATACCAAATGTTGGTCGGAGTGGACACTCAAGAGGGGGGGTGAATTGAGTTCCAATTAAAATTTCTGTTAAAAATATTTTCTATTAAAATCCCCCAAATTATAAAACAAGTTAAACTCTATTGAATTTGTAAAACTGTAAGGGTTCAATTAGATTCTCAAAAGATTGATTAGCTCTCAGTTAATCTAATCAGAAGATTAAATTAGATTTTGAAACTAACCTACTGATTTACAATATATACAAACACTTGATAGATTAACTATCAAAGTAAATTTAAAACAGATTTGTATTTCAAAGTAATAGGCAGCAGAATATAAATTAGATACTGTATATTTTTAACTTAAACTAAAAATGCATAGCAGATATAACAAAGAGGTTCAGTCTCAAGTCGAGACATAGTCCTCTCAAATTTATATATATAATTGATCCACACCCTGGATCGGGGTTAGCAACAGTACAAGACTATCCAGGACATGTAGGGACCTCTACCACTGTTCTTCGTGGGAAACAAAAATAAAGACCAGGCCACACAAGGACCTTTTCCACAGTTTTCGTGGGTAAACAAGAGTAAAGAGTTTTGGTGTGAGGATTTTCATATCCTCCAGTTCAGCACAGGAGACAGTGTGTGTGTAAAATGAATAGGATACCCACACTGCTCGACAGTAAATAATAAATCACTTAGAGATAGTATATGGAAGTTTAGAAAGCTCTAGTGATTGGCAGTGCAACTCTGGACTCATTGGATTCAATAGAAATGCTTCTGAGTCCGTATATGGTTTTTCTGTTGATAAATAGAGTGTCGTGGTTCATCTTTTGTTTCTCTAGGAGAGAAGGTGTTCTCTTGACTCCATATTACTTCGTGTTTTCTTCAGTAATGTAGGATTTCATGTATGGAACTTCTTTGAGGATCTTGTAATGTGTTCTTCACAATTGTTCTCAGGATTGTTCTTTGGTTCAATATAGAGCTCGCGTGTATTTTAGTATGTGTGTCGAGACGTGTCAAGCCCGAGCATGTCCCCTACTGCAGCTCAATCTTCTTTATATTCCACGATCTCTGGCAATAGGAATGACTTCATTTCCATAGGTACGAGGTACGGTTTCTTGATAGACCAACAACTATCATTAAATAACATTAATTGTATTAAAAACATCAAATATGACCGTTAGTATTATTTAAATAATATTGACAAAAAGGTTAAGAAATAGTGTCACAGTGATTATGTAAATGGTGTCTCCAAGAACCGGTATGTCCTTCACGGTATGTACTTCACGGGGTGTCCATGTCACGGTGTCTAGCTCACGGTGTCTGAGTCACGGTGTCTGACTCACGGTGTGTCCTTCACGGTGTCTGGGTCACGGTGTGTCCTTCACGGTGTCTGGGTCACAGTGTGTCCTTCACGGTGTCTGAATACTTAGAAAATTAACTATATTCAAATTTAAACAGTAATATGAAGAATATGAATTAAGCTTAACCATTATCAAGTAAGAGAAATTGAAACATAAATACAAGGGTTTGATAAGATAAGTGAGAGTTGTGATCATGCAAAAGATTTGTAATTAATAATGAGTGTAATCGACAGTAATAAGATTTGCAATCATTAAAACATGATGTGTAATTATTATTGAGATTTGTGATCATTAAAACATGATTAATACATGAGGAGTCCAACAAAAGGTAAAGAAACTCTTCGATGGCCAAAACAGTCATGCTACCCCCTTCCCAACATGTTCCACCTTCGCCACCAATGCTGTTTGAGTTAGTATAATAGAGGCCAATCACTTCATCTCTGGAATACTAATACTATTCTATTATAGTGGTGCAGGCATTCTTTCCGAAAGGTTTCTTCTAGACACTTCCCCACTTTCCGGTACTATATATATATAAGAATACCTGAGCATTTCTTAGGTGGATCAGTGGAATAGTGTTTCTGATTATGATTGAGGGGATCTAGCACTCTTGAGATACCACCCTCTCAAACACCACCACCAAACCACAAGGTTCATGGTCATATAGCACAATCTAGACTATATAGAATCAGTAATTGTGACCAAGAACAAAAATACCCAAGGTACGTTACCATAATGTTCAAGCTCTGAGATAGGGGGTATAGTGAGGTGGTCGAGGCCAACCACCAATGTAAAAATTTCCTTCCAACCGGTGAAACCCAAACACTTGATTTCGGACCCCACCTGGAACATATATATATTAAGGCCTTTTCCTACTATATCACAAATTACAAATCACAAAGCGGTACGATTGATTCCATCTCATGACAATATATATAATTTTCAGGGCATTCGGCAATGGGAATAGCCAAACAACTCGACTTCAGTACTTGAAAGACGACTTTCACCCTACTATATAGAGTAAGAAGTTGTTATATAAACACATGGACCATGCCTCAGTACTCTACTCTAATAGTGTAAAATCACATACTAGATAACATATTTTTGGTGAGGAGTAGGGGTTTGTATGTCGGTATAATATAGGTAGTAGACTTGAATGCCTGGACACTGATTGTGGTATTAGAAAAGAATGGAATGGGGTTGGTGCTACCTTAGCTGGGTAGACTCCCCACTTATCCATTCCAATAAAGTGTGATGTCACCATGTATCCATTATCGCCTTTTGAAAGGTGGTTTTGTAGAAAGTGGTAGGTAGTGGTGTTCTGATTGAGATGGTAGTTGGGGGTTGTGGTTTGGAGTGGGTGGATCCTCAATACTATTCTAATAGTGTAAATCCTTTCAACTACCAGGTTCATGACATCCACCCCATTAGAGTGTGGTCAGACCCTGGAATGGTTATATAATATGTCAAGAGTACTAGGCATAACCAGATGAATTGTGTCCAATAGGCAAAGAGATGAGGATCTTAAAACAATTAGCTTCCTTCTTACCTATCCTTTCGAGGAAAAGTATTGAGTTTGTTCCCAGCAAGGTCTAAGGTCTCACTGGTTTAAATATTCTATTCCTCATGAAAGATCATATCAAGCAGAGGTGCTTCCCTAGTCAAATAATGGGACCTCTCAATAGAATTCATATCAAGAACTCTTTGTCCACAACCGCTTTAGTACAAAAATTCTTGTGTAAGAAAATTAATGGTTATTGTATTAGTACAATAATGGCTTCTCTCCTCAAGTGCATTAACAAGAGAAGTATTAGTTTCAAATATTAGTCCACACCTAATTGTGTAAGAAAGTTTTTTATTCCTCCCTCAATAGGGATAAAAACCCCTACTTGTGCGGTTGGTAGTTGAAAATGGAATAATGGGTATTTCGTTTTTTGTTTTGGAAAGCCTATACTTATTCTTCCACTTTGACCCAATAGACTCAGGGATTAGATTTGTGCCTATAAATTCAATGAAATCTAGCCATGATTCACTTACTTAATAATAATCAGTTTAGTTCACATCAGCATCTTTCCTCGGCTATGACACATCGATCTCGGAAAGAAATACCTAATATTATTAGCTATGAAACACAGACCTTGTCTGATTTTGGGAATAAAAGGGAACTTTATTCTTCTGATCCCTATCCCTGTGAATCCTCTCATCTCACTTCCTGGAGTCCCCTATTATGTAATGGCCTTCCCTAAACTTGTTTAGAAAGGGAATTGGAGAATGACCTCTTCCTGTTCTTTCGGAAGACCTTATTGGGACCAAACCAACCAAACGAAGGAGATAGACTATAAGGCTCAGATCCCTTCATTTAAGAAAGATATTTTGCCTATCCTCTCATATTTCCCTATTACACATTCTCTCTCAAATCATTAGGAACTCAGAACTGGAAATGTTATGGTCAACGGGTGGTGGTCGTGCGATAGAAATGACTAGCTACACCATCTGCCCCATGAGCCTATCGGGTTGGTTGGTGGGGTTTTGGGTGCGATGATTGGTATCGTTCAAGATGGTATACTAGAAACACTAGTAGGGTTAGCATAATGGGCAGTGGGAATGGTGGGATGGGTAGATCTGGGATCCCCTCAAGTTGAGTTCAAGCACCATAGGGTGTTTGGGCACGTTGGTATGAGATCAGTAGCTGTCACCCACTAGGTCGATAGGTGCAATGTTGGATTATCGATTCGACCCACACCAGTAGCTGCTTGCGTCATCAACTTGAATGTGCATACAATGAGTAGTGTGAAACCTAGCATGAAAGCAGTGGAAATGAGACTGTTTATGGAACGGAATGGAAGGGAATAGAAAATAGAAGAAAAGGCAGTGTAAAATGAGTTGGGTGATAGTGATCATTTGTGACTGGTATATGGGGATAGTGGAGTATGAGGAGCTCGAATGACTATGGTGGGAAATATTGAAACACTAGGAAACCAGTTTAATCAAGTTTCTATGAGATGGTTCCTATTCACGTTCCGAGTTGGGTCTTATATATCGAGCCAAAGGCGACTTTCGGCATTTTTGTGGTTGATTTCGCCTTTGAGAGTGGTGTTGCTCGAATCAAGCCCATGACCATGTAGTGCCTAAGGAACTATTTTACTAGTAGTAGTGTTGGTGGTCCACTAACCGTCTGATACTATATATATATACATTGTCATTCATATATTGGAAACTCTACAAGTAGTAGTATGGGTAGTGGTCATGTGATTGGCAGAGCACCTAATGTGACTACTAGACTACTGATCCTACTATACTCATGTTATTGGGGGGATTCAAAATGAAATCTATGCTAAATGATCCACTGGTGTGGCTAGTGATATAATGGGTTGTTGGAT
Source organism: Viscum album (assembly GCA_963277665.1). NCBI lineage: Eukaryota > Viridiplantae > Streptophyta > Magnoliopsida > Santalales > Viscaceae > Viscum > Viscum album. The sequence goes on along the minus strand of OY728135.1, from coordinate 1,038,607,574 downwards.
GGTGAATGAAAAGATCCATGAGGTATATTCATGGGACTAGTGAATGAGCTTGAGCTTGGTGGAATGGGGACTATTAGTGTAGAGTACTGAACGCTAGCATCAAAACTAGACTAGTCAGATGATAAACGAAGTAAAGTATACCGCTTTCTCATGTACGACTATATAATACTAGTGTGATAGCTCAAGAACCTGCTGACAATATATATCAGTACCAGTGTCACCGCGACCTGCTTCTTATGTGATTGTTCGACTACTGCTATGCTACTCGTACCATTGTGATCGAGCTTCTGTAGCTACGATTGAGTTGGCCTTGAAGTACTAGAAATAACCATCCACCTACCTGGCCATAGAGACTAGGGATCGAGTCCAAAGGAACCTTTAGTTATTTCATAAAGGGGGTGGTAGAACAAGTCAATTGACCCTCATCAATGGAGTGGTTGGTGGGTATGAGTCACTCATCTTTAACCATCAATGTCGTATAGGCACAATACCAAGTTTATTGTCTCTCCATATTCAAATCAGGATCTTTCTCCTTGTGGACCATGGGGGTTTGGCAATCTCTATCCATGAACTAGGCATATGTGTCTTGTAGGCAGCACAAAGGGAAGACAATTGAGAAACCTCCAATCACTTGATGTTGTTGTGTTGAGGGTGATGGAACAATCAATGCTGCTGGAGTGGTGCTACTATCACAATTGAGATGATGGTTTAACCCCATATTCACCGCTTGAAATTGACTAGCTAGAAAAACTATTAGAATATAATGGTGGGAATGGCATCATAGTGGCCAACTAAGACCCGTGCCTCAAGGTCATTTCATAGACACTCGCATACACTCATTGTTGTAGCTCATTGAAAAGTGAGTAACCCCAACCTCTTGGTACTGATATATATTTTCAGTAGTTTAAAGACATTTTTGCATCGACTGGTAGCACTAGTAGAATTCTAATACAATAACTGTTCTTGCTGGATATAGAGACATCATACAACAACGAAAGGAATTCCACCCACACCACCGCCGTTTCGAATTGGCATCATTTCTATTGTAAATTCATTGACCACCTGATCTATCCCCAAGCTAGTAGTAGAAGAGAGTCGTTGTCTAATTGATTGTTTCATATAGTTTTTGATGCATTGGTTTATGAATTAAAAAATGTCATCACTTTGTTGTTTGATTTGAACCTCCATTGACCGAGTGAAAAATTGACCATTCCATCTCAGGAAAAATATATGAATGATGCTACTAGAGCGGCTATGATTTCCTTATGGACGATTGAGATCTGCTTCGAACTTGATGCCAGAATTGTCATCGATCACCAAGACACTCGACCATGCATTTACTTTCCTCGAATTGGCCATCTACATATCCATAGAACACAAAACCCATGGATGATCTGAAACATCTACCTTTTTCCTTCTTATTAAAGGTTGGTATCTTGATCAACTATCTGACTAGAATAAATAAATATAGAACTATTATTTCAATTATATGTTATATATAAAATATTTCTCTATACGCGATGGAGGAATCTCTCAATTGAAATCTAATAAACCTATTGAATGAAACATATCTGTCCCTACCTCTCCACTATCTGATCTGGAAACTTTCTTTTTTTTGGTAGATGTGGACTAGTAACTAACACAGGATCATCTCCATCTCTACCAAAGTTTGAGCTTGATAGCAACAACCTATTGGTCAGATCGATCTGCTCTTGTTCCTTTAGGGTAATGTGGAAAAATAATTCTCATAAGTATAGAATGAAATACCTCTTCTTGGTCTTTTCCTTTCCACACTCATTTCAATCCATGATCAATGTGGCAGGGTCAGTTGATTTCCTTGCTCAGTATCAAGATTTTCTCACTCACAAGGGATGGAAGGAATGATAAGAATTGTATTGTAATACCCCCTCTGACTTAAGAAAAAACGAAAATAATTCCTTCCTTTAGCGTAAGCCCTATGTAACAAAACATCAACCCACTCGGTCCCTGATTCTTAACCTATCTATCATTAAGAAGATAATGGGACCCTGGAATCACAGCTAACTGAAAGAAATATAACAACTATACGCATCAACTAATGGATCCTTCTACGGCCAAATTTCCATTTTTTAAGATTCCCATATTTTGGTCATCATGCACCTAAAAATAATAGTTGTAGACCTTTTCACTTACGCATAAGATAGATGGATTCTCTCTTATTCACTCTGAGTTTAGCACGATTGAAGTCTTCTTTACTCTTTGTTTTTATCTGTTTTAACTGGGAAAGATTCTATCTCTCCCCTCTAACTAATGGAGTAATGAACCATTAGTTCGATCTATCTATCTGCTTTAACAGGTATGTCCCACTCAACCTATTTTCAACACAAAGGGTTCCGATCAATACCAATAAAACTAACCAAACTACGAGTTGTTCCCATTCTTATTCTATTCCTTCTAGATGAAGCTACCACTGAATGTAGAAAAACTAAAATGGCCAAGTATCCTTTCCACCAGCCTCCCCTATATAGGTATACTACTATCTATCTTTCCTTTCAGGGTGAAAATTTCCTTTTTCCCTTCTTACCATGCTTAATAATAGGATGAATCCCATTGCATTGCGGGTATCACGAATTGTGGTTACTGTGGAAGAAAGATGAGATGAAAATATGAATTAGTTAATTAGATTATAAACCCTTATATATCAGTATCTGCTACTAATATCTAAGGGTTGTAAAGGGTCAGGACGGATGGTTTTTTGTGCAGAATATCTTCTTGGTAAGAGCTTCGATGTTTCCATGCTACCTTTATACCGGTTCTCCAGACATGGGAAAAGAAATGGGTACTTTTTTTATATAGAGAATACTTCACTAAGTAGGTAGTAGTAGGGGAGGAAGGGGTCTCGGTTTCTTGCTCATCAAGAGAGTGAGTGGATATTATAATGACTACTGGTGACCGGAGATAAAGAGCAACACACATTGGCCCTATCTATATTGGACAAGGTAGGGAAACCCTAAACCCCTTACTAAAAACTATCTCATTTCCTATTTCCTACTAAAAGGGCGAGGAAAGATACACAGAAAGAGGAGTTGCGGTGGAAAGCTTTTGATTTCCAATGAGGATGAGGATATGAAATATAAGAGAGGGATGGGATCTACTCTATTAAAGAAAGTTCTATAAAGAGATCATGTTGTTGCATGTATGCCCACTAGTGGATTAGTAAGAGTTCCACTATTTATGGAAGAGAGCTTGTTGCCTTTTTCGGAGGCAATAGCAAACTAGAGGTGAGATCAACCCATGAAAGATGAGCGCGAGGAGTTTGAAATCAGAGCATAGATCGGACTTAGAATAACAAGGCTCGAGAGACCACTTCTCAAGATACAAGAAATCCATCTCAATCCCAAGAAAGTTAGTAAAAACTCAATCCAAGATCTTATTATAAATCTACCTAAAATGGATTAGAAGGCTCTGAAAGGCGATGTGAATTGTGGCCTTTTTTAGATTCCAATCAACACACAATACAAGATTGCCTCACCCAGCCAGTTAAATAGATGTAGATATGGAGCGTATGAGGAAGAAGATGAATCAGGGGATTGAGATGATATTTTTATGGATTATCAAAAAGACTTCTAGTGTAACCTTTTCAATCCTCATGAAGGTAGAGTAAACTTTCATATCCTAAAATGTATACATCAAATAATGCATGGCTCTCTCGCTGTGAGTTGTACATAGAGGATATGGGACCTCTGCATCTAATAGGAATGAGTACGCATGAGAAGTGCATGCAATGTTCATGTAATGAAGAACACCCCTCAATGGGGGGGAACACTTGGCTCTTGTTACATCGCTTTCTTCTTTATGGACTGAGAGATCAAGTTGGAATGGTTTCACTTATTCAAAAATCATGTACCTCTCTTCATGGGTCACTTTTCTCGAAATGTATCCAGTCTTCACTGGTTTAAAGGGAGGTGCACTTTTTTTTGGAAGAGAACAATAAAATCACCAACCACTCGGTAAAGAGTTAATTTTTGTTGATCTAATTTCAACGGTGCTTCCAGCTTCTGGGACCCAGTGCACCAAATCAAATCTCATGACCTGGGAGTTGGGATAACCGTTATGTCCACTATATATATCAGTACCCATATTGAATCTAACTTAATTCTAGCCAGAATCTTGAGTATGTGTCTGCGGTTTCAAATTTACTTTAAGCGATGAGTTCACTCACCTCAGACATATGCACCCTAGTCCTGAGTGTGGAACCAGAAAACCATGATTGAATAAGTGGAAGTTCCCTGGAAATTCAAATCAATACGGAGGTTTTGGTTCACATACATCTCGTGAAAAGGGAATTCATAAATAGAATTGAGAAATATCGTAGTGTGATAAGAGAAAAGTGAGTGAGAGGGAGAGATAGTAAGAGATCCTATTTCCCCGAAAGATGAAGGTACCACAAACCGTTCTCCCAAGAAGACTCTCTCTTTTGTTAGCACTAGTTGATTGATAAAATTACTATGTGAATTACCAGTTAAGATGAGACTCTCCATGATGTGTTATAGAGGACTGACTCCACTCAGTCTGTAAGGTATAATAGTAGGGAACTAGGTAGTTCTTTTTCTTCTTCGATATAGGATCTTTTTTTCAGGCAAGGAATGAAGAAAACAAATGTGATAATATTTCATTTGGGGTTTCCAGAAGGTTTTACACCCATGAGAAAGGGGAGTTAATGAAAATATTTTTATTTCAGATTGAACCAGGTTCAGGATCACCTGTCTTATTCTCTCTTCTGATAGATCAGAAATTGTACCATTTTTGTCAGATTTCTAATGAATCTCAGTTTTTTACAAGGAAAACAACCTGGAGACATTTTCGGCCCTTCAGCTTGGACTTATGAATCTCTTCCTCAGATTGAAACAGTGGTTTTTTTTCTATATCCATCCATTTAAAAGGGGGATATGAGAAAAGAGAGAAGAGAATAAATTAGATTCTTCCCTCCCTCTAGATTCAAATAGTGGATTTATAAATTTTGTAAGAGATGAGAGAAGGCCAATTAGAATAGAAACTTCATTGAGATATTTTTAGAGCTTTGTCTATCTCTAATGTGAATGAATAATGCAAGAGAATAGAGTAGTCTCCGTCCAAAGGTGCCCCATGAGGGCCAGTCACCGGTGATGAATTAAACTTGCTTCTGATTGATCATGAGGCTGTTTTCATATGAATGAGAGTTTTTTTTATTCTCTGATATGATATGCTTAACACATTGAAGTTGTTTTCAGTATTATAGGTACTCTTTTATATAGTTCCCATCTCAATATATTCCTTTAATTAGGGTGAGTCTTGCATATTCATCGTTGCTTGATGTATCGAACCGAGCACTTGTAGTTCTATTTATTTATATAGTTATGTATGTCTAACTAATTGAAATCCACATATATATTGATTTTATATAGTTAGAACACTCGAATTCACTAACAAATCATCTATTCATAGAGGTTTTTTTATTTTTCATAGTTTCTTGTAGACTCACTATTAGAAGAGTACCTGTTTTTGTCGAGATTGGGTTGGTGTTCAGTGTACCTTAGTATAAGATCAAAAAGAATGATCTTCGGGGCTGAAATGCCCAAAAAATCCCATTTTTTGTTGGCCAACAACCATCCCCAAAATTTATTCTTCCAAATTTCTTTCTTCAGGAGTTGAGCTGTCAAAGAATGAACCAAAAAAATGATATCTCTCTTTTTTCATTTTATTTAGAAGCACTGCAAATACTATTTTCTATCTTTTATTTTAGAACCTCACCCTTTCTAAAGAAAGGGTCGGATCTTTTAGAACTCGGCTACTTCACCCTATTTGGTTTAGAAAGTTTCAGATATACGGTACTTTAATATGAATATTCTAATATCTATATTATACTAATAGATAGAAGATACAAGGCTAGGCCGAAACGAGATTTCCATTTCTTGATTATGGCTTGGGAAAATAGGGTCACCCTAGAAGGGGAAAGTATGACCTTTTAGAAACATAAGGTGCATCAAAAAGGCTCTAAACCCTTGATATATTAGTAGCACATTTAGAAACCGAATAGGGTGAATTAGTTGAGTTCTAAACCATAATATATGAATTAGCACCAAATAGGGTCAGGATAAATCAGCTCAACTAATCGACTAAGTTCTTTCAGAATGTCTACTACCACCTTATCTCTTCCATCACTGATGACTTTTCTGAGCCTCCTAACAACTCAGTATAATATAAGTAGTAGAATCAATGGCTCCTGCCCATGGGAGATGGAACTTTTCATTCATATTAAATACCGGAGACTTCCCTTACGTGATAGGGATCGATCGATATAGAATGATGCTTTCTCCAGATCTAAATGATATGATTTCAGAATTCAGCTTGACGAATGGACTGACTCACTTCTTTACATACATTGGTGAGCATGACCGAATCAATCAGAAGTCAGAGTCATCACGTAGAATGTCCGTTCGATGTTGACTATATCTTTTCTCACATGACACGATCACTTGATCTATTCTTCACGTATATAAGGGCTCAAAATATCTCTATCAGAACGGAATATAATAAAACATGGAGGGTGAGAATATATAATACTGATATGAATTATCAATCTTTTTCAGTACATCTCTTCTCCCAAGATGTTTTCAAGGAGAAAGGACAGCGATCAATATATGTGAAGGAAAGGGCCATATATAGAATGAAACTAGTTGTGGCAGTTAGCTCATGGTATCCTGCTTGCTTTGCTAGCTTATACTTTAATGCAGAACTCCCAATAGGTGATTCTAATTATATATATTTCTGGATTTATATCGTGACCTTTACTCTTCACACAAAAGCTTTCAAATTACCTTACCCTTTAAAAAGGGTCAGATCTAAAAGAACCTTTACCCTAAAGGTGCTACTTCATATATAAGGGTTTATAACCTTGTTTAGAGGGACGAAGTGACTCAAAAAAAGAAAATTGAAGAGGTTCTTTAGCATAGTCTAGTTAGTTTACATGGAGTAGCTTTCCTACTGCCCTGTAAGTTCAAGTGGATCTAATTGCAGTTTGTAACGCCCCGACCCCAGCTACCCAGAGTCGGTGCATTACTTCGTAACATTGGCATGATCACAAAAGATCAAGTCTCGAAAGACCGATTAGTTTAGTAGCCTTGGAAACACTAGATACATTCATAAGTCTTACATTACATCATAAAGTGAAAAACTAATAACAAAGTCTCCGTAGTCCACACTCATATCCTCTTCTGACTATCCCTGCTGGTCATTCATAAAATACTTCTTCACATCCTGGAAAATATTAAAACATTGAAAGGGGTGAGCTCAGATGCTCAGTAAGGGTAACAATATTGCGGAAGCTTTCATAAATAATAATTAACATTTAAGGCAATGTATAACTAAAACAAATGCCTTTTTAAACTTGAACTTTAGCATAATATGGCAAAAATAAAATGAGATAATGTCATTCACTTCTTCACATGAATATTCTACTGGTCAAATAATCACATGCAATATCAATAACCACTTTCATAATGATGGAATGCATAATTCCATACTATCATAACCACGTAGCCCAGGCCTCGTGCCAAGACCACAAATAAGATCTTGTCAAGGCCTTGTGCCAAGACACTAGTTTGTCTCATGAGACCTGCCGATGCATCGAGGAGCTATAGCGGGCTCCACCCGTCACTTATTAAGTCCAATTCATTCCTCATATGAATAGGTTTAAACATATTATAAACCATAACATAATCGTATCACATAAAACATGCATAAAGGAAACATAACAGTTCCACATTTCAATGACAAGATATAAATACAACACATTGATATAATAAAAATGCTTTCAAAACCATTTTCAATACCAAAATAAAATAAAGTTAAAAATTTGTATTTATTTTTCATTAAAAAAAATGATGGCTTGTAGAGGAAGCCGAAACTCAAATAATGGTCACAGCGGCGGAGAAGTCGTTGTCGCCGCATAAGTACGGAAAGAAAAACATTCCCTTTTTGTCGTTTAGTAAAACGCTTCGTATAAAAAAGATTCCTTTTGAATAAACGTAAAAGTCAAAGGGGTTTATACACCGTATAAAAGAAAGTTGTGTATAAAACCAAATATGACTCAATGAAAAGAGATTGAGACGAAGTCCTTAAAAAGATCATTTTTAAAATAAAATAGATCTATTATGTGTATTCACTATAGGTACACATAAATAAAGTATAAATACAAAATAATACATAATAATATCATGACATAATTTGAAAGTATGAGATTAACCCAAAGAATGGAAATTGGGTTAAGAAATTCCCTTACCTCGTGTCTGACTTGACTCAACCGTTCTTTTACCTCCTGAATAATAAACTAGAGTTAATATATACCTTATTAAGAACCATTTTCAATTTCATTATCCTTATTATATCACTTATTACAATGATATGAACATTATGTAATTATTTAAGTTAATAACGGTTGTTTTGTTGATCTTTGGTACTTGAGTCAACAATAAACTTCTTATAATTACAAGTTGTTTATGTGGTAGAATATCCATTATCTCCAGAATTATATTCATGATTTAGATGTCATATATATCTTATATATCCAGTATATACATTCATTTATAATATTACGTAACATTTAGAGGTAAGAAATGAAATGCACCGTTCATGGAGACGGTAAGCCGTACGTACGCATGAACGCTACTTTCATTTCAATTTCATATTTAATGGAACGAAATCATAATGATATACATGTATAATATAATTCCAGTATAATATATTGTATAATACCATTTACTCCATCCTTTATACATCCCACATATGGCATTAACGATTCAAATCACTTTGAGGGGGCGGTAGTCCGCACTTCCTAAAATGAAATTATCGCGTTTTACCCATAATGGAAATAATAAAGTATGCCATAAATGAGAAATACAGAAGCATAAGTAAAACATAAAAATATTATATATCATATATAAAAATAGTGGCATCTTAATGGCCACCTTTGAATGTGTTATATGAGTGTTGAACAATCATCGTTTCGTGAGGCAGAAATTCGCCATCCACAGAAACCGTATGTTCTTTAACCATTAGATGTAGGTGTGTGTATGTGTAGCTCGAATCCATCTTATAAAAACATCCTAGTATATTGAGGATACTGGTTTTGTTACAAAAAAATGAATAAAAAGAGTTTAGGGGGTTGGAGAAGAAAAACAAAACAAAACAACATTAGAGAAGACATTACCTAAAAATTGGGTAACTCTTTTTGATTTGAGCCAAAGGCTTCCTTGGGAAGAGTTCTGCCCAAAGTGAGGCTTCTAGGAGCAAGGGAGGAATGTTGGGAGAGTATTTGGGAAGAGGTTGGCCGATCCAAATGGCTTGAAAGTGTAAATGAGGTGGGAGAGGTGGGGGCCTTTTATAAGTGGAGTGGAGGGGCACTCTTGGAATGTAAAGAAAAGTCATTTTATTATAAAATGAGTTTCGGATTTTAGAGGTCCCACACATATATAATTCGAGGATAAGGTGATAAGGGTTCGAAATATACCCATACAATAGTCTTTGGACAAGTGTAAGCCTTGTATTTTGCATTATCTTTTCATTTTATTAAAATCATTAAATAATGAGGTCATCGCTGCATCATAATTATGTCATAAATAATTTAATTTATTTAATGTCTAAAAATTATAAAAAAAATACTATGATGTAGGAAATCTTTTTAGCTTTCTAATGAATATTTATAATCAAAATATGGACTTGTGTAACCCCACTTAAAAATTGTTTTAGTAAAACATTTTATGTTTGTGTCATTTTTTTACTTTAACATTAAATAAAAGGTGTTTATGTCATTTTCTAACTAAAGTGGCTCCATGGGGTCCCCAAGTTGACCCATGGGTTGTCTTGGTCGGCCATGACTCATCCAATAGGAGTAGGACAAGTGTCATGCTCATCTAATATTATAAAAACATTATTTGTACCTTAAACTACACTAATTACCTCTAATCGCGATTAAGAACTTAAAAGTTACTATTCACCAAAAAATTATTTTAATCTCATTGAAACACATTTTACTTCTTAATGACAACCATGTATGTCGGATTTTTGAAAATCAAATCACAGAAGTGGTAATATTTCATTTAAACGAAAAATCAGTTATTTAACTACCACTTAGTGGTTTCACTATTCATCAAAAATTGATGTTTTTCAGAACAAGGCCAAAATTTCACCCTAAGCTATAATTGATATTCCGAATTCAAAAATGATGTATATTTTACAAAATTCCAAACATATAAGTTTCATTAATTAATTTTATAATTAATTCCCGTTGTCACAACAAATAGCGTGTTTTAAGAAACAATTTATATCAAAAGATTGGCAATTGTTTATATCCAATTTCAATGTTAAATTAATTGTAATGACAACCATTGGATAAAATGGTAAAAATATATTCGAATTATACTTTAAAACCACTAAATAGTATAATTTATCACTATAAATTATTTTGATTAAAAAAGTTGTTTTTAAGTAGTTTTCACTATTCATAAAAAATTAGAAGTTCTCAGAAAAATACCAAAAATTAAACATAGGCTAATTTTGATATTACGAATACAAAAATGAAGTCCATTTTAAAATATAAAATTTCTATAATTTTAAAAAGTGGTTATTACTATTCATAACGGCTACTTTGATTAGTCACGGTGTTTGAGAACTCGAACTTGCGTACAATGCAAGCTATTGCATTATTGAAAGAGAGGCGTATCGTGGAAGCTCGGGGTTTTACATTCTCCCCTCCTTCAATAAATTGCGTCCTCGCAATTTGAAATTTTTCTTTGTAAATAAAAGGTTGAAAAGAGAAAATACCTTTGAGGAAAACCCACATCGGAAATAAGGTTAATAAATATATAACATTAAAAGAAAGCAAGATAAGTACAAAGGTCAGCCGATATAGCCCATTCTAGGATTCTATGAAAATATGGATATGGAAGAAAAACAAACCATCAAGGTCTGATGGAGAGTTGTAGAAAACCAGATTAGGAGAAAGTTTAACTACAAGAAAATCACAAACTTGTGATTGGTTAAACGATCATTGGTTCCCCGGTAGGAAAAGTTAACCGACAACATTTTTGTTTTAAGTTACCTTTTATAAAGTTGAGGAATTTATTTAGGAGATTTACTAAGAACGTAAGGGAATATACATACTCGTCAGGTAGACTTTCATTCTTTAATAAATTTTTACCACAAACCCATCTTTCACTCTAAAAGGTAACAGAACTCAAAAATATTCTATTTATCCTAATTGTATAAGGTTCCAAATATTAACACATACCATTTAGATTAGTAAAATTATTTTGTAACAACCAGGGACTTCCTGTAGGCTAGTGGTAGGAAATAAAGGCTTGTCGCACTATGGTTGTGGGTTCGATTCCTGCAGCTTTGTCCAACGCGACGGGTTATGCCCCACCCTGCAGGTTGTCCTTTTCCTAAAAATATAGTACTATACTATTCCAAAAATAATCTTCATAAATGTTTTAACCTTAAAAAATACTATCCAAAGATCAACTTAATCCATTCCAACCTTTATAGTTATCCAAAATACCTCTGTCCAAACTTTCTCTAAAAGGTTTCTTAATTCCAAAATCAATTTATCTGATTCCCCAAACAAAGTAAAGTTTCTCTTATTGTCACATACTAAAAATATTATTACCTTAATCATATTAAAACCTTACTGAAACAACAAGTACTGCAGTTCAATCCTTATATATATATCACATTATTATGATAACCAGAATATAATCCATGAGTCCAAAAGCACCAATACATTAATTATTCTGCATCAACTGTAGTAACAGCATAAGATTGTCCTTGATCCCTTGGCCTTTTCTGAGGTAAGTTTCCCTGACGCTTAGGACATTCATTTGCATAATGACCCATTTCTCTAAAATTGTAGCATTCAACTTTGATAGCCTCTTTCTTTCCCTTGCAATCACGAGCCTGGTGACCCTTTTCTCCACATTTATAACAAACTCCCATTCCTTTTAGGCAAGTACCAGGGTGATTCTTCCCACAATTATCAAATAATGGAAAATCCTTCTTTCCCTTTTTCCCTTTCTCTATCTCTTGTTCCACCGTTCTCTTCTTCTCTTGCTTTACTTTGTTGTCATAAGACTTAGAGAATTCCTTTTCTGTCTTGATAGCACACGAGACAATATCTTCGTATGATGAGAATGATTGTGATACTAAAGCTCTACGGAGAAATGGTTTTAACCCATCAAAGAAACGATCAATCTTACTCATTGGGATACGTATATAATCGGAAGCATGCCTCGCTATCCTTGTAAAGTTAGCCTCATACTTTGCGTCATTCTCATCCTCCTTCTGCCTCAGACTCAGAAATTGCCTTTCCATATCTGCTCTATGGTCACGAGGAAAGTATTTTTCTAAGAAAAGCTCTTTGAACTCCCTCCATTCCATATTCGATACGTCATCATCTTCCTTCGTGTTTTGAATCAGTGACCACCACTGATCGGCAACTCCAGTGAGGCGGTAAACTGCCATGACAACCTTCTCCCTTTCACTACTCCCCAAGGCATGGAATATTTTCTCTAAGGAATTTATCCATTGCCCAGCTACTGTAGTATTTGTACTCCCATTGAAGGTTTGTGGTTGTTGCCTCATGAAACGGTCTAGCATTGATCCTCCACGTTGCGGATCAGGGTGCTCCATACGAGTAAGGTTATTATTCATAACCTGAGTGAGTTGTCCCAGTATGGTAAAAAGTTGATCAGCACCATTTGTATCTCCATATCCACAATAATTATCTTGAGCAGGAGGGCAATCCCTACACGGAGTTCGTGCATTGATACGGTTTCCATTCCTTCCACTAGGTGCCATTTCTATACAATGGCATAAACTAGATTAGTTTATGAATCAAAATACATAATTCCATACTTATAAAATACTTAACATAAATTTAACTATTTATGGATATAATCCATAATCATAAAAAGGTTTTCATTGAGGAAGTATATACTCATAACCTTTCATAGTGGTTTGTAAGGAAAATTAGAATTATCCTAAGCATATCCCCCGGGAGTGTCGTAACCAAGAGTGCAGCAAGGCCCGTTGTCGTGCACCAGTTCCCGTTCGAGTCTAGCTCAAAGCGGTGTTTTCGGGTTTTACCCCTAGGAACATCTGTTCCAGAGTCGCCTCTACCTGCTCGTATCCAGACAGGGATGTATTTCTCAGAAAACTCACAAAATCTCTACAATACCAAAATTCTAGGAAGTTCTTCTATACTAATCCTCAAAGTTCATCTTAGATCTACGTGCTCTAATCAGAGTTTATCTAAATCTAGCTTCCAAGGTTTGTACTAAACTGCCTCTGATACCAACTGTAACGCCCCGACCCCAGCTACCCAGAGTCGGTGCATTACTTCGTAACATTGGCATGATCACAAAAGATCAAGTCTCGAAAGACCGATTAGTTTAGTAGCCTTGGAAACACTAGATACATTCATAAGTCTTACATTACATCATAAAGTGAAAAACTAATAACAAAGTCTCCATAGTCCACACTCATATCCTCTTCTGACTATCCCTGCAGGTCATTCATAAAATACTTCTTCACATCCTGGAAAATATTAAAACATTGAAAGGGGTGAGCTCAGATGCTCAGTAAGGGTAACAATATTGCGGAAGCTTTCATAAATAATCATTAACATTTAAGGCAATGTATAACTAAAACAAAAGCCTTTTTAAACTTGAACTTTAGCATAATATGGAAAAAATAAAATGAGATAATGCCATTCACTTCTTCACATGAATATTCTACTGGTCGAATAATCACATGCAATATCAATAACCACTTTCATAATGATGGAATGCATAATGCCAGACTATCATAACCACGTAGCCAAGGCCTCGTGCCAAGACCACAAATAAGATTTTGTCAAGGCCTTGTGCCAAGACACTAGTTTGTCTCATGAGACCTGCCGATGCATCGAGGAGCTATAGCGGGCTCCACCCGTCACTTATTAAGTCCAATGCATTCCTCGTATGAATAGGTTTAAACATATCATAAACCATAACATAATCGTATCACATAAAACATGCATAAAGGAAACATAACAGTTCCACATTTCAATCACAAGATATAAATACAACACATTGATATAATAAAAATGCTTTCAAAACCATTTTCAATACCAAAATAAAATAAAGTTAAAAATTTGTATTTATTTTTCATTAAAAAAAATGATGGCTTGTAGAGGAAGCCGAAACTCAAATAATGGTCACAGCGGCGGAGAAGTCGTTGTCGCCGCATAAGTAAGGAAAGAAAAACATTCCCTTTTTTTCTTTTAGTAAAACGCTTCGTATAAAAAAGATTCCTTTTGAATAAACGTAAAAGTCAAAGGGGTTTATACACCGTATAAAAGAAAGTTGTGTATCAAACCAAATATGACTCAATGAAAGGAGATTGAGACGAAGTCCTTAAAAAGATCATTTTTAAAATAAAATAGATCTATTATGTGTATTCACTATAGGTAAACATAAATAAAGTAAAAATACAAAATAATACATAATAATCTCATGACATAATTTGAAAGTAGGAGATTAACCCAAAGAATGGAAATTGGGTTAAGAAATTCCCTTACCTCGTGTCTGATTTGACTCAACCGTTATTTAACCTCCTGAATAATAAACTAGAGTTAATATATACCTTATTAAGAACCATTTTCAATTTCATTATCCTTATTATATTACTTATTACAATGATATTAACATTATGTAATTATTTAAGTTAATAACGGTTGTTTTGTCGATCTTTGGTACTTGAGTCAACAATAAACTTCTTATAATTACAAGTTGTTTATGTGGTAGAATATCCATTATCTCCAGAATTATATTCATGATTTAGATGTCATATATATCTTATATATCCAGTATATACATTCATTTATAATATTACGTAACATTTAGAGGTAAGAAATGAAATGCACCGTTCATGGAGACGGTAAGCCATACGTACGCATGAACGCTACTTTCATTTCAATTTCATATTTAATGGAACGAAATCATAATGATATACATTTATAATATAATTCCAGTATAATATAGTGTATAATACCATTTACTCCATCCTTTATACATCCCACATATGGCATTAACGAATCAAATCACTTTGAGGGGGCGGTAGTCCGCACTTCCTAAAATGAAATTATCGCGTTTTACCCATAATGGAAATCATAAAGTATGACATAAATGAGAAATACAGACGCATAAGTAAAACATAAACATATTATATATCATATATAAAAATAGTGACATCTTAATGGCCACCTTTGAAGGTGTTATATGAGTGTTGAACAATCATCATTTCGTGAGGCAGAAATTCGCCATCCACAGAAACCGTATGTTCTTTAACCATTAGATGTAGGTGTGTGTAAGTGTAGCTAGAATCCATCCTATAACAACATCCTAGTATATTGAGGATACTGGTGTTGTTACAAAAGAAATGAATAAAAAGAGTTTAGGGGATTGGAGAAGAAAAACAAAACAAAACAACATTAGAGAAGACATTACCTAAAAATTGGGTAACTCTTTTTGATTTGAGACAAAGGCTTCCTTGGGAAGAGTTCTGCCCAAAGTGAGGCTTCTAGGAGCAAGGGAGGAATGTTGGGAGAGTATTTGGGCAGAGGTTGGCCGAGCAAAATGGCTTGAAAGTGTAAATGAGGTTGGAGAGGTGGGGGCCTTTTATAAGTGGAGAGGAGGGGCACTCTTGGAATGTAAAGAAAAGTCATTTTATTATAAAATGAGTTTCGGATTTTAGAGGTCCCACACTTATATAATTCGAGGATAAGGTGATAAGGGTTCGAAATATACCCATCCAATAGTCTTTGGACAAGTGTAAGCTTTGGATTTTGCATTATCTTTTCATTTTATTAAAATCGTTAAATAATGAGGTCATCGCTGCATCATAATTATGTCATAAATAATTTAATTTATTTAATGTCTAAAAATTATAAAAAAACTACTATGATGTAGGAAATCGTTTTAGCTTTCTAATTAATATTTATAATCAAAATTTGGACTTGTGTAACCCCACTTAAAAATTGTTTTAGTAAAACATTTTATGTTTGTGTCATTTTTTTACTTTAACATTAAATAAAAGGTGTTTATGTCATTTTCTAACTAAAGTGGCTCCATGGGGTCCCCAAGTTGACCCATGGGTTTTCTTGGTCGGCCATGACTCATCCAATAGGAGTAGGATAAGTGTCATGATCATCTCATATTATAAAAACATTATTTGTACCTTAAACTACACTAATTACCTCCAATCGCGATTAAGAACTTAAAAGTTACTATTCACCAAAAAATTATTTTAATCTCATTGAACCACATTTTACTTCTTAATGACAACCATGTATGTCGTATTTTTGAAAATCAAATCACAGAATTGGTAATATTTCATTTAAACGAAAAATCAGTTATTTAACTACCACTTAGTGGTTTCACTATTCATCAAAAATTGAAGTTTTTCAGAACAAGGCCAAAATTTCACCCTAAGCTATAATTGATATTCCGAATTCAAAAATGATGTCTATTTTACAAAATTCCAAACATATATGTTTCATTAATTAATTTTATAATTAATTCCTGCTGTCACAACAAATAGCGTGTTTTAAGAAACAATTTATATCAAAAGATTGGCAATTGTTTATATCCAATTTCAATGTTAAATTAATTGTAATGACCACCATTGGATAAAATGGTAAAAATATATTCTAATTATACTTTAAAACCAATAAATAGTATAATTTATCACTATAAATTATTTTGATTAAAAAAGTTGTTTTTAAGTAGTTTTCACAATTCATCAAAAATTAGAAGTTCTCAGAAAAATACCAAACATTCAACATAGGCTAATTTCGATATTATGAATAAAAAAATGAAGTCCATTTTGAAATATAAGATTTCTATACTTTTAAAAAGTGGTTATTACTATTCATAACGGCTACTTTGATTAGTCACGGTGTTTTAGAACTCGAACTTGCGTACAATGCAAGCTATTGCATTATTGAAAGAGAGGCGTATCGTGGAAGCTCGGGGTGTTACACAGTTACGTTTCCCTTTCTGGGGGTTTGACCTGTTGGAGGCCTAAGCTAATCACTTACATCCCTTAATTTCATGAAATCAAAGCCTAAATATCCAATTGAATGTCCATATTCATCCTTCTCTTTGTCAAAAAAATCATTCGATTCCTAACCCTTGATATATCAGTAGCACCTTTTTTAACCGAATAGGGTGAAGTAGTTGATAATGAACCCTTTCTTCTTTTGGTCGTTTCCAAGTCTTGTGACTGTTAGTTACTGAGAAATTAAAGTAGGCCCACTTATAAAGGAATTGCTCTTATTAGGAATTTTCATATACCTATTTGTATTCCGATCTCTTGGGCTCTTAGAAGGAGTGAGATGGCCCCGTACGGGCTATGTTATTCTTGATCCATTTATTTACTTCTTGACTCATTCAGTATTCTTAGAACCTATGCCTATCAATTCTAGAGGATAGAGTCCTTGATAGGGAAGCGCATCTACCCGCTAGATAGGGCAGAACATAGCTCAGGACGAAACACTATACAAAACAAAAAGCTAAACAACCCCATTTAGTTCAGTATAATCTAGCCATGTACTCTTTTATATAGTCTATAGGCGTGTATTCTCATAATATAGTCCAATATTGTACAAAAAATATTCTAGAATCAAATATGGTGTTACTCTTTCTTTTAGGCTCAATAGCATACTAGTCTGAGGGGGGATTCCTTATCTCTCTCTTGCTCTCCATTGAAATACTAGACACGTAAGGACACTCGGAGAGAGAACTTCAACAAGATAGAACATTCCACCTTCAAAAAAGAGCTCTAGAAGAGGTTATCCATATGACATATTATCATATCTGGTGCTTCTCCTTTACCGTATCTTAGGATAAAGAAGCAGGTTTCATTATCCATAGAGTAAATAGGGCATGAAGGACACCTCAGTACTCTACTCTAATAGTCTCACTTCAAGAGATATCAGTACTTTACTCTAATAGTCTTAAAAGATCATGCTTATTCAAATCCAAAAACTCACTATTATGGGGAAAACTACCTCACATATAGGATTATGAAAGCATGGGGATAAGAAAGAAGAAAAAGACAAACATCTCGATAGCTTGACCCTCTTTCTTCTGTGAGAATATCAATTCTGACCCTTTCTAGAGTGCTGCTACTGATATATAAGGGTTTAGAACTCGTCTTCTTCACCCTATTCGGTTACTTTCCACTTTCATCAAAAAATATGCTTTCTCATTATCTCCAACAATAAAAATGGAGATACTGATCGGACTTCATGCTCACTTCATAAATGATGCTAATAAGGTCTAAATCTGAGCGATGAGTCCACTAGCATGAGAATCAAGTGAAGTAGAGCATCAATACTCTTCTAATAATGTCTATAAATTGATCCAAATAAGCTTAACGACAACTTCCATTCCAGGAGAAAAGAAAGATACGAAAGAAATCCCTTGATCTGGACCATAGAATACCATGGATTTTGAACATAGTGAAGGTAGTCTATGAGAGGAATTGGTGGTTTCCAAAGGATAGAGTCATTGTATATGACGCTCTATATGTATTGGATGGATGCCTTAGTTGTGGATAATTTATTTTTATATGATGCTCTATATATCTATTAGAATAGAAGAGAAATTGTATTTGATCTTCTAAGTCCTTGACTTGAACACTTCGTTGAAATCATGTAGAACCTTAGTGTACTGATTCAACCCTATATCATATCTTGAATCCCTCATTCATGCCTTCCTTCAAGGCCCATTATTTTGGATATCCTTGTTCCCCTCTTTCTTGTAACATCCTTTTCTTCTGATTGATGGGACTGATTTTTGTAATCCCTTGACCCCTTTCCATAGACAAGTCTTCCCCAACCTCTCTTGATGTTCTTGGTGAGCTATACTGTCATCCACCGCCCCAACTATGATGGTCCCCTTCGGCTAGTTCTTTCACAAGTGACACATCTTCCTCTTCCTCTAAATTTTTTATCCCCTCAAGTACTCTACTCTATATAGAAGTGGTTTTGTCTTCCTTCTAGTGGGTACTCTAGAGTTCTTTAGCCCCATGTTCCACAGATGGACAACCAGCAATATATATCAATATCAACTCATGATGATATGATCATTTGGTCAATCCCTTGTATTCTATATATGGATGGCTCTTCTTGATCTTGAGGTAATGGGATAACTTGACCGTAGGGAGAGGGGTTCAAGATAACCTTGTCTCAGTCTGTCTATTTTGTTATTTTCTTTAGGAGCTTATAGTTATCAAGGGTTGTTTTCCAACTCGACCGGAGGACTTGAGATGTCACTAAGGTCTCAAAGAGGGAGGTGAAAAGAAGAATTTGAGTATATCATAGATGACCGCAGGTTGTAGAATCTTTGCTTGACTTTTTTAAACCTCACCCTATGTCAATCTTGATTGTCGAAGACGTAGAAATGAAACTGTGTAGATAGAGGTTAAGGTTACAAAATGAAAAACATCATAGTCGAACGTTGTTTTTGTGGAATATGTACCCCAACCCTGTATCATGAACACAAGAAGGGTACGACATCAGGTCAAATTGGAAGAATTCTCCAAACACTGAAATGTATAGAAAAAGGAACGCGAAATACTATCTATAACTAGGGACCACCAACTGATCAACAATAGGCCAACTTCTGATTCTGGTAGTTAAAAGTCGTTACTTAAACCTTATGATACCTAACTCTCTATGCTTACATCTTGGCATGGTTCTCGTTATAATATATGTAGTATCTTTTTGATCGAGATTCGAACCTTGCCGCCACATTCCATCTGAGATTGGAATCTCGTACACTTTCATTATATTTATTTTATTAATCCATCCTATACCTATTTCCTCTTGATTCGTGCATCCTCCTATACCTCTCAATACTCTTTCTATTTCCTGGCCCCAGATTCGACGATTGGTGGATTTACCAGACATGACTTTTTGATTTCTGTCACACAAGTTGATTATTGAGAAGCAAACTTTGCTTCCCCTGCTCCATCTCTCCAAATCAGTTGAAAACTGGTGACTGGGGTCGACAAAGAAATTATATCTTTTGGTGTAATTCCTTGATTTATTTAATTTCATTCTTCAAGATTCTATAAGTGTTAATCAGCAAAAGGAGCTTATGATAAAGAACTTGAAGGTTGACAGATCAACTGAAGAATTATATTCCACAGATTCTATTCACGGAGCTGAAATAAACTCTCGATGGTGTTTGAATTAATATATATATGTACCAACCCTAAATAATGCAAGTTTTAAAATCCACTTGTAACGATTCTTTTAAGATTATTATTTTTAATGAAAACAATGGAATTGCTATTATTACCATGAAGAGTACTGAACGGAACACATAACTGAGCTCGAACTCCTTTAATATCAATCTTGTGTTGTTCAATCAAGCTAAATGAATATGTTGGAAAAAGGAATCCACATCACTAAGAAGGACTGAACCCAATAAATCTATCAACCTAGGGCAGACTGAATCACAGACAGGGATCACCCCAATGATATTGATTGCCAAATCACTTCTAGAAGATGAGAATTTCCATTACCTGGATATCTTTTTTTATCTGTTCACACACATTCTAAGATTTTGGTAACCAATCTTATAGGGTCTGTCACATGCGGGTGTTAGGGAGAACTCCAGACCTCAAAAAATTACTTTCGATCATTTTGATTCTGATGCTTCCAGCAAGTAGCTGACAGCGCCTATCTAGATTATACGGACACCCTTACTTGGGGACCACTATAGGTAAATAACCATGATTCAAAACCCAAACCCTAGAGCTTCAAGACCTTTGATCCATATCCATTCTCAGGCAGGGAGAGACCAACTCATCCTATTCTAGGTGGTGATCAGGGGCTGGAGAAGCATAACTATGAACCTTCTTAGGCGCAACTATCAATCCCATCCCATCTCTCGGATGAGAGGTGATTAATCCAATCAATCTAAATTTTTTATCCTAAACCAATGGTATCATCAACTATTTGAATATAACAGGGTCCATCTCCAGCTGACTAAAAGACCTTCAAGGCTTGAAATTAGAACTATGGGTCCTTTCAGTGCCACTAACCCAGTCGGCCTTCTGACAGCAACGATCCATCTCATGTGGAAACAATTGACCCAATAGCGGCTGACACCATCTGAGATCTCAACTAATCCATTCTCTAAGATCAACTCAACTAGATAATCTTTCCTCTACTGGTGATCCCACTTTTCGAAGTCCATATCTTCCGACATCACCATTACAAATGACTATATAGACATAGTACCTATCCAAATATATCCTTTGAAATCCAGGAGACCCACTTGTTAGTACATATCTAATAGGAAGCCTAAACCCACAAATTTAGGTGAAGAACCATCAGCTTTCCTTCAACTTGTACCCAAGAGGCCCATAAATACCTAGTCAATTGCTTCACTTATAGTCCTAGGTCACCTCCTTTCTCTGGAACCAACTACCCGACTAATAACTACATAGACAGAGTACCTGGCCTCCCTCCATCTCCATTTCAATATTTTTATTACGAACCTAGTTTCTAAGAACCAACAATCTCAGGTCAAGTATTATATCTACAACTATATATAAGAGTACCTTAGAGAAGAGTACTGGATCTCTTTTAGACCTTGTGCCTTCAGCCAATGCTGACTCAAAACAATAAGCTTCTACTGAGCTCGTTCAAAGCTTTCAAACCCTCTAGCCGAACCAGTGGGAGCTGACTCAACCAAATCACCGGGATCGCAAGGCTACTACCTATATGATACAGACGTTGATTCCTAACCAATATCAAAACAACCAGATGACTCTAGAGTGGGAGATGACCATACTCTTGATCCAATTTCTTTCTCTCATCCCTCCAATGAATCTACCTGGAACACCTGGCCCAATAGCAACTCCTTCAAGAAAAGTCATTTTCTCCCATTCCAGAGATTTCATTGCATCGGGTTGGAATACTAGTACTTATATATATTGAGAGTGCCTTTAATAATATTAGAGTAGAGTTAGGTACTTTGTCTATATAGTCACCCCAGGAGCAGGAGATGGGTATTTTAATGATGTACTTGGATATAGAGTAGAGAGACTAAAGTGAGGTTCTTCCCTTTTTGGAATAGCAGGGTCCGTAAGGAGAATCACTTTGATGGGATTGAGGAATAATGACTAGTTTCCCTAGAGGTTTAGGCATTGGATCAGAATCAGAAGTAAGGAATTGCTTCTAAGTGGAGGCATTAGATCAATTAGCCAACTATAGATCTTTTTATTCATCTAATAAGGCACAAGTGGGCTCTTAAGGCCCCAGTAGTGAAAATAAAAGAACCTAGCCATCCCTGCTTCCATTTCCTTATCCCTATCAGTGAGCTGTAAGATTTCTTTGAAGCATTGGATCCCACTAAAAAGACATATCTCTCTCAGACACTTCATTCTATTTGGTTTAGAAAGGTGATACTGATATATCAAGTGTTTAGAACCTTATCCCTATCAGTAACCGAAGCTAGGATAGCTGACTAATGCTAAATGTGAATGGCTAACTTGGTATTTATATTCATGCAGTTGAGATACCCTCAAAGGTAGGTTAGTTCTTTATCCCTATCAGTCTGATACTGATAGGTATAAGGAACTGAACTTCAGTCTGTGGTTGTAGAGAATTAATAGAGTAGAGTAGTGAAGCCTTAGGGAGAAAAAAGGATAAAGGATAAGCGACAGTGTCGGTGAAGCCACAAGTCCTAATCATAGCACATAGGTTGTTGAGGTTGGTGGAAATAATTTATCGTTTTTTTATAGTAGAGTAGTTATACCCCTCATTCCTACTACTAGATTGATTCAGTTAGTCTTGTCCTGAGCTTTATAGACCAAAGGTGTGAATTCAAAAATATCTTCTCAGTACTCTTCTAATAGTGTGATGCATGGGAATCTCAATAATCTTCTCAGTAATCTTCTAATATATATCAGTACCAATGTATAGAGACATCGGAATGACTAGAATGTCTTAACAACACTGTACTAGGAAGGATTTTCTCAATATCAGATGAACCATTTCTATCTCACGAGACGCACTGACGATATCCAGGAAGCACTAGTGTAAAAATAAGTCTGAAGCAGACAATACCCCATAGACCCCATTGCTTCCGTTTATGCTAAGGGACGATCGTTCCTACTAGTGTGGGTAAGGTGATGTGCATTGTATCGAATTAAACCACATGCTCCATCTCTTGATCTAGCCCCCTTCAATTCCTTTGAGTTTTGGTCTGACTATACTTCCCAAGAGGAGTGTTCCAAGCATGATTGAGCCCCACCAGGAGGGATGAAACTCATCATTTACTGCTAGAACTAATGGGGTATCTAATCCTGTTCTCTCCCCATGCTGTCGCAACCAATCAATGTCCGTGCTTCACAATAGATTTTCCTTCGTTTCATCAGTGTTCCATCTTCTATCTCCAGATTTGACCCCTCCCCAATGAGACATTCTACTCTACTCAGGTGAATCTAGTGGAATTGGTGTTGAACCTAGGCTATCAAGTCAGGCAACAGACAATCCGACCAATCGACCACCACCCACTTTCCCTTGATGCACAGTCATTCCAAAGAACACTCCCCCCATCTTACCACGGCTTCTGGTATAGAGTTGGCCATGGATTCAAACCCAGTTCTATCATGATCGCTATCTCCCCAGTCGATTGAAAAATATTTACATGTGTATCTCGCCCATCGGTTCAATCGCATTATATTGTTGGATCGGTTATCGAACCATTTTCTACGATTCCCCACTACTTCCTCCCCAAACAAGAGTATGGTCTTCTCATTCCCAGTGTGGATTCTCATCTGACAAGACCAGCAACTCATCAATGGCTTGGCTCGCTATTCATTGACCAACTACCTAATACAACGCAGGCTCCTCAAATAGTGAAAACTTATTTGTTTCTTTTTTTCTAGCTCCTGAACTATTTAGAATATGTTCTCAAGCCCACACATTATGCACATGATCACCCAACGTGTTCTAGGTCATGTTCCTGCTTCCTTCCCCATTGTCCCAGGCACTCACTGGGATACTTTATGTATCCCAATGAGTACTTTGCTAGTCTTCTGTCCAGGACATACCTCTGATTAGTATGAATAATCTATGGGTTCAACGAACGTTTTACTTCCATGTGCTAATCATATCACTACCATTCCTTTTGATCCAGGATCACCATTGTGATTTGAATATGTAGTTCGATGTGGTCCTGAATCACCAATCGAGTACCGGGCGGGCTATTGGAGTTTATGGTTTCATTTTACTTTCTACTTTTCTTGCGACTTTCACATCAGTTCCCCATTCCTTCCAGTAAACCAAGACCCACTATCCATCTGACTTGGCCCAAAGGCCTTTCGAGGGATTCCAAAAGGGTATACTAAGAAGACCTACAGAATCAATCATCTTGGAAACCTCATTCGCTGAACTTGCTACAAATTCTTGCTCCATGATAGCCTATCCCTAGACCTCTAGGTACTTCAACCTATGTTGTTGACCCCGTGACTTCATTGAATTCATGAACCTTTTGGTACTTCATCCCATGTTGCTTCTTGGTACTTCAAACTATGGTGGTGATTCGGTCTTCCAATTTGTCCAACACTATTAGAGTAGAGCACTGAGAAAGATAAAAAGGAAAGTAGCTCTAGACATCCTCAATCTACCTCCGCCCATGAATCAGGACTCAAGTGTCTGTTAACCTCTTCCTTTATTTAAGAAGAGCACTTTCATTCACTATTAGAGTAGAGTACTTACTTACATGAGAGTATATATGTTCCTATTCACCTTGATTTACTTATGAGACCTAAAGCTTCTATTTCTAGAAAGTTGGATCTGACCCTGCCATAGTCCCCAGTATCTTTCTTTTATTTTATTTTCTTTATTTATTTATATTATCCAGTATTTTCATAGTCAACCCCATCCTTTGTATGAATCAATGTCAAATATCTTAGAGATAGGGGCGATTCTTGATCTTGAATAGGAATCCTATAGCAATAGATAGTTTGACAAATGACACCGATTCGGAAACCAATACTAGGGACTACAAGAGAAATGGAAGAGGTACCTGGATCATATAATTAATTGAAAGATGATGAAAAATGAAAGAGGTACCTGAAGCACAAAAAATAAATTTTGATTCATCAAGCTTAGGCCTACTACCACTGAAATAAAGAGATGATCAATAAGTACACGAGGAAGCAGTATTGTCCCCTATTGACCTTGTTAAGCCTACTACCACCAAAAGTAGGAACCTCTTCACATAGATTCGGCTGATTTTCCTTTCCTTCCTTCTTTTGAAAATGTTTTAATAGCAGTAGCATAGCAGGGCAGTACCATAGGCTCACGTATCTCCCCGATCAAAAAACAGGAGCTGGGTGAGTATACTGACTCACGAGCTCTCTTCTGCACGCTGGAAACTCATGACTTTTCCCATTTGAGTCCTTATAAAATGTCCTTATAACAAGTATTCATTTTATAAGGGATTTTTATAGGGACTTTTCACACTTGTTGACTTCTGCCTCTCTGAAATCAGGCAGAGCTAGAAGGTGGTCAAATAATTGCTTGAATGACCTTTAACCTGTAGGCTCCTACCCTGGTATGTCTTGTGTGATTTCTCTTCGCTAGCTGACTACTAAGAGCTACTATCAAGACTCTACCGCACTCCTCACATGATTTGAAACCCCTCAACTGTCCATCGTCCATGAAGTGTACCACACCACCCAATCACACACATGGGGTGTTGAATGCCAATGCAACACCATCGTTTTCGAAGGTCACTAGGTGTACCCTACTCTAATAGTGTTGAATTGGTGATCTAAAATCTCAATAAAACCATCATTGAACTACCAATACAACAAAAATAATTAGTAATCTACTCTAATAGTGGATACTACCACCAAGAGAAAAAATTGGGTTGACTTTTCTACTAGAAATGTTACTGATATATATTGTAAAGTGGGTCACTATTAGAGTATATTAATCCCCATTAGAAGAGTACATGAGTCCTAGATACCTCAAGGCGGCTAGAAAGAGAGAGTCCAATAGATCCCAAACATAGCATACCAAACCACCTATACCTGAACCCCCTAAACATATTCCCATATCTGAGATACGGATGTATGAGATCGAAACCTACCATCTGCATTTGACCATCAATCTTTTTGATGGGAACATCAACATAATGGTTGGCATGGTGCCTTTGGGACTATACCTATTGGGGTTTACCCAAGAGGTATGGTTCCCAAGTCTAGGTATTCTAGCATAAAAAGTAGCTTGATATAGAAATTCACCACCATTCCATATCTATGAAAATACACTAACCCATTCCCATACCACCCCATCCATTCCACTGGTACTTATATATTCAGTAATATACTCCATTAGTCCAACTCGTTTAACCATAGAACACCTCATATTTTTATGCATCTGGCAGTCCAGACATTGCAGTGGGTTGATGGTGCAATAAGATGTATTGGTACTGGAACAACACCTGATGTCATATTCGCTCAATAGACCGACAGCTATTGACATGGTTTCTGAGATGCATGGTCATAAACTTCACTGTTTGAGTAGAGTACTCACTATTAGAAGATTACTGAGATTGGAATATTAGAGTAGATTATTAATCCTTTCATCTAGCTAGCTTGGTGTTCTTGGCCATCGCCACTACCATCATGGTGTTAGCCTTTTTGAGTTGAGAAAACGACTTGTTCTTGTATTACGTGCCCACCACCTGTGTCATAGGAGCACATACCTACCCCTTGGCACTAGGTGCCTGGATACACTTGATGCCTATTCCATGGTATTCCATTGGAGTCCCATGACTAGATAGCTCATAGAATATCTAATTGTCTCTCTAGCTCACTAGCCTTCCTCACCCTCCCTAAAAGGTTATAAACGATCTAATCCTTTACCGAATAGGGTTAAGTAGAGGATTTATAAACACTTGATATATCAGTAGCACATTTCTAAACTTAATAGGGTGAATTAGCCGAGTTATAAACCCTTCTATATGAATTTTCACCTCCCAGGGTTATGAAAAGAGGCTAATTCCTGGATTTTAGTCTTAAATGAAACACTATCAGACTTTACTGGCTTGAAGCTTTCAGTTCTTTTACTCGACTAGTCGGTATAATATATATAGATCTGAATATTGATTATAGAAGATTATTTGTGTCCAATATGGGTGAATCAGCTTCTAATATATATCAGCACCAGTCCAATATCTCTCTCAACTGCAAGAAGATCAACTGTATTGCCAAGATCCAACTCTAGTTTTAGCTTTAGTCAGCTGCTCCTGGAGTTCGGAATCAGCAAGAGATAAGAGGGACGTACTTAATAGAAAGTAAGTGGAATCAATCCTATTTTCTATAGGAAATATATATAAGTACCAGCTTTCAGGTAAAACTCATTTTACTAGAAAGAAAAATCTCAGTTTGAAACCCCAATACTTTCTACTTCAGCAGAGGCATCTTCCTGGCTTAGAAAATATCTGCTCCTTAGACTCCTAGTCAAGATCTTCTCTTTATTCTATCCCAATAGATGGTATAACCTTAAGAAGATCATTTTTAAGAGAATAAATATATAGAAGATTTCCTATCTTCGTATTTCCTCAGTTCTTATAAGTACCCTTTAATGAATGGGAAGAGGAAGTGGGAGGACCCCCTACCCAACCGGTCAAGCAGTTTGCAACTCTGATCCCTAACATAAAGGTCAGTTTGACCCGGTCTAACATCATATTGTCCACTCAAACTAAGAGAAGTTTGGAATCCCCTTATTCTTATGGGTCGATGGAGGTCTTTCTTCTTCTCTTTGAGTAGCTGAATCACCCTTTCTAACCAGATATAGGATTCCCTTTCAAAAGATTTTGAGCAGTGATTTTCTTCTTCAACTCTAGTTATGCATAGTCTGAATTAGCTCATCAGTGCTAGAAGCTGGTTCATTGGATAAATCCAGTCAATCTATCCAAAGAGCCTACCCTAAGCCTCTTATAATAGATTTATCTTCAACTGCACTTTGCTTTTTTCTCAATCTTGACCCTCACTAAAGGGATGGTACTTCATATACAAGGGTTTAGAACTCAGATACTTCACCCTATTCGGCAAGGTGTCGGATCTTTTATAACCTTCAGATCCTATATTGTCATTTTGGAAGGGGGTTCAGCATACCACAATTGTAGGTGTTATATGATTCAACTCTGAAGAACTATTGGAATCTTTTATTGAGTTTAGAGCGAATGGGTAGATACAATTCATAAAGAGTCTATAATGGAGGTTGGGATGTGAGCAAGAATTCAGTTGAGTTCTCGTATCCAAATTCAGAATCATCTTTGGTGGGTGGATCTGTTGAACAAAGGTGTCATGGGGTTGGTTGTGATCGATAGTCATAGTAGTAGTAAAACGATAGAGTGTACTCGAGTGGTGGTGTTTAACTGCGAACGAACTGCCTATGAAGTAATACGGTGCTTCTGATCCGAAAGGTGGACTGATGGATGGTCTGAAGCCAATATGTCGAGATGACCTGACCAATCGTAACCAACCAATCATGTGATGGACACCCTGAAACGTTTTGAGTATCCTATAACATTCAACGATGGTGCTGAAATAGTGGAAATGGGGGTGCTGCCCCACATTATCAATGAGTACTAAGCCTATGATTTCCACTGCCAATTGAGTATAGATGGATCTTCGTAAGGTCAATTCAACTCGAGATAAACTAGAAATGATATCTCTTGGAACAATGTGTTGAAATATATTCTTGATTCAAAACCAATTCACCAATACGAGGTTTCTGACCTGCTGCCTTGCCTGTGGAATGGAACCACAAAATAGGAAATGAACTAGAAACACGTCCAATCTGGTTTCTTTTGTTTGATTCCATTGGATAGTCATCGATTCACCTTTTCTCCGAAGGGGGTAATGGTGAAGGCATTTCAACTGGACCACCAATTCCACTCGAATAGTCATATGTGTTTGTCATGTGTAGTAGTTGTGATCATTGATGTCCCTTTTGTATCTCGTTTGATATCTCATTGTCTAGTTCACTCTCTTCTTGTGCCTCAATTGTGATAATAGTTGGCATTGGAATATGGTCAGTTCTCTATTCCAAACATTCCCTTGCATTTGATGACATCTTTTAAATCATAGTACAACCACCAATGAGTGCATTCAATACTATACTCTAATATTCCTTCTCCCACACCTCGAATGGAGAGATTTAAACTATGGAATTTCTCTTCAGTGGATGAAATCGAAGGCCCGTATGACACTATTAGAAGAGTACTTGTGATGGTCTATTTATACTCGGTATAATATAGGTAATAGGACCAACACACAACTATCATAAAGGACCGTTTGGGGACTTCCACTATATACTGGATGCCAAGCGAATTCCTATGGCAATGTCATGGGTCAAAGGCGCACCACCTGGTAGAAAATAGAACTTGAACCCTTTAGCATATTGGTGACACTTGAATCATATCATTATTGACAGTTCGCATTCCCTCCACCATACACTTTGAACCGCATCACTCTCCCCTCTTTCAACTCTAGGTGGTTGGGGGGACTCTTCATCCATGGGGATCGTATCACCCCCGACTCACGGATCATTTTGGATCACGCTGCCCTTTCGAACCACCTGCATCCAACCATCAAGACAACCAACAATGGAGGGGAAAGAGGTACCCAATCAATAAGAGTAGTAGGGGTGACACAATCAGTACTCTACTCTACTACTGAATAGTTCAGAGCATCTCCTAACCCTTTAGAACCCTTAGATATCAGTAACAGATACTGATATCTAAAGAACCTACCTTATCAATCGAGTTACTTCATACCTTTGACTACTCCTGAGATACAGTGGAAGCATTTTTTATGGTGGAGAGTGGGGAGTGAAAAACCAATGCAGCAGAGCATGAATTAGAATCCACTTATATTAAGACAGACGACCTCTACATTCTCAAAATGGTTGATCTTAGCATGCTAGTCGCTGCTTCATTTTTTATAGTGATAATGCTTTCTATTTCCTAGCGCTCCATGTTGAGTCAATAAGGTTTTCCTTATGACTTTTCCATTCCTTCTTGTTTTGAAAATCACAAACACCTTATCTTTAAGGAAAATTGCTTTTATAAGGAAAAATGCTTTCTTAAGGAAAATTGCTTTTATAAGGAAAAATGCTTTCTTAAGGAAAATTGCTTTTATAAGGAAAAATGCTTTCTTAAGGAAAAACGCTTTTATAAGAAAAATTTATCCTTATCATTTTTTTCATTAATATTTTTCTTAAGTATGAAATTCGGATTCACTTTCTCGGAATCATTAAAACTGATAAAAAGCATCCTGTTTTTAGGATTCGGTTCTGGACAAGAACTATAAGGAAGTTTCATTCCGAATTCCGGATATGAATTCTGACTTAGTTCTATTCCAGATTCAGGATACGAATTCTGAAGAAGAATTCTCATTACGAATTCTAATGAAGAAATCCCATTCCGAATTCTCATTACGAATTCTGAAGAATAATTCTCATTACGAATTCCAATGAAGAATTCTCATTACGAATTCCAATTAAGAATTCTCATTACGAATTCTAATGAAGAAATCCCATTCCGAATTCTCATTACGAATTCTGATAAAGAATTCTTATTACGAATTCTGATGACGAATTCTCATTAAGAATTCTGATGATAAATTCTCATTACGAATTCTGATGATGAATTCTCATTAGGATTTCTGATGACGAATTCCTATTCCGAATTCTTATTCCGAATTCACCTATTAAACAGAATCTGATTATCAATGTTTTATACACTCTGAATTCATTCACTCCGAACTTTCACTCCGAAATTTCTATTCCGAACCTTTATGTTAGAGTTTAAAACGATGTCGTACATTCTGTTACACTTACCTTGTTATAAAACGATGTCGTCCATTTTGTTATAAACTAACCGTTGTCTAAGTGACACGTGTACAGGTCCCTCCGAACTTTAAGGAAAATATGACCATTGGAGAGGAGCCGACCTTACCTATAAATAGGAGCTCATTTGAAAGAGCTCGGTGCTGATTGCTGAAAAAGTGCTTACATGCTGTTGAAGTGATTTCTAGAGAGAGAGTCTCTTATTAACTCTCAAAGCTTCGTGCGACTCCGAATGTTGGTGATTACATTCGAGGGCTTCCGGGAATAGGAAGACAGAGGTGCCGACTACCTTAAAGATCGAGGACTTCCTTGCTGAGGAAGACAGAGGTTTCCAACTACCTTGAAGTTGAGGGCTTGCGGGGATAGCAAGACAGAGACACCGATCTTCGTATCGAGGGCTTACCCTGGTGTGGGTAAGACAGACTTGCTTGAAAGTATAAATCAAGGGACCTTTATCCAAGGTTGTTGGATACCCTTCTCTTTGGGTTAAAAGACTATTATCTTGTTACTAGTAGTTTTACTACTTGTTTTGTTCCGCTGCAATTTGTATCTTAAGGAAAGTATAACTTTCTTATACTTCCTTACATACTCTGATAAGTTTAGATTCTATACGCTTTAAGGTAGAATCTCATATTGTAACTTTTGTTAAGTTTCAATCTCCGGAATCATATTTCCGGAACCTACTTTTGGAATCCCTTTCCAAGTTCAGTTCGGTGTTAGAGGTGTTGTGAATTTACTTAGTTTAACTTTGTTAAACTTAGTCCTTTCCTTTTCTTAAGGAAACTCTAGTTATTCATAACTAACTTTAAAGGTTCCAAAGGAATTTTTAAAGTATACAATTCACCCCCCCTCTTGTATATTGAGCATCTCATATTATATTTCGATCCTACAATTGGTATCAGAGGTTGGAAACCTCTTACTCTATACCATTCTTACATTTGGTATCAGAGCCAAGGTTACTGAAATACTTGTACTCACATACAAGTTTTTCTTGCTCAACTTTTTCATTCCGATCTTTGTCATTCCGATTTATCCATTCCGAACTTTTTCTCATTCCGAACTTTTTGATTACGATTCTTTTGCTATTAACAAGTTTGTTTCCAAGTTATTTTCAAGTATGGCAGGAATGAATGTTGGATCTATTGACAATCTGAATCCTACATGACCACCTATCTTTGATGGTAATGATTATGAATACTGGAGAGATCGTATGAAGACTTTTGTTATCAATACTGGAGTAGATAACTTTTTCATGCTTACTGGTGACTATAAAATTCCTGACAAGGAAGTCAGAACCTTTACTAACCAGGAAAAGCAAGAATATCAACTCAACTATAAGGTACGCAATACTTTACTGTGTTCAATGACTAGAAATATATATAGCCAAATTTCTTCTTGTGAAGCAGCTAACTGTATATGGAAGAAGTTAGAGGTTACACACTTTGGGACTTCTAAGGTGATTGAGACTAGAAGAGCTATGCTTAGAGCTGAATATCATGGCTTCAGTTTTCCTTATGGAGAACCTATCTGTAAAGTACAACAAAGATTTATGACTATCGTCAACAGTCTACAATCTATGGGAGAAAAAGGTTTAGATGATGAAGCTCTTGTGGACAAGATAATTGATATTATGCCCAATGAATGGGAATCCAAGAGAACAGCTATAGATGAGAACAGGAAGGTTACTCAAATTACTCTTGATGAATTATTTGGAACTCTTCTACAACATGAGACAAGAATGAAGAGAGATGCTGACAACATCAAGAAGAAGAATGGAAATGGAACAGTTTCTTTTACTTCAACTTCAAATCAGATGAAAGCTAAGACTCCTGAGAGAGTTACCAGATCCAAGTCTAAGAAAGTCATTTTCCAATCCGAATCCAGTGAGAGTGAAGTTTCAGAAAATGAATTAGCCAATATTGCTCGAAGGATGAACAAGATAGCTGGACAGAGAAACTTTCAATCCAAGTATAAGAAGAAGGATAGGAAAGATAAGAAATATGGAGAAGTTACTTGTTATGAATGTAAAAGAGCTGGACATATTAGACCAGATTGCCCTATGCTCAGAAAGAAAGAAAGGAAGGAAAGGCATTCAGACAGGAACAGGAAGAAGTATTACAAAGCCAAAGCTAAGAAAGTTCTGAAAGCTAATGACACCTGGAGTGCCAGTGGTGGTGACTCTTCAGATGAATCTTCTGATTATGAATCTTCAGGACAGAAGAATCTTGGTCTTATAGCCAGATTACCTATCGATAATCATTGTCTTATGGCTAAGGTACGAAATGCTGAATCATTGACTAATGTTTCCTTAAATCCTAATGATAGTAAGTATTATAACTCTTCTGATGAAGAATCATCTTCTGATGAGGAAAATACTTTACCTACTTTTGAAGAAGTCTCTAGGTTTGCTGAACTTCTTGAGATTGAGAATTCCAAACTCAACAAGAAACTTGATAAGGCAAATTCTAGGAATTCTATTCTTACCAAAGAGATATCAGATCTTTCTAAAGATCTTGATAAGAAAAATGCTGATTTTAAAAATATTTCAAAAAATCTTGAGGAAGTAAGTTCTGAGAAGAACAAACTTTCTAAAGAATTAGAAAAAGTAATTTCTAAGAAAAATGTTTTCGAGCCTAACTCTAGTTCCAAAACTAATAATTTTGAGGATAAAAACTTGGTTATAAAACTCAAGTCCGAAATTTTTTCCTTAAAGAAGTGTTTATCAAACTTTACCCATGGTAAGGAAAATTTTGATAAGATGTATTCTCAAATACGACCTTTAAGAAAAAAATCCGGATTTGGTTATACCCAAGCAAAACCTGTTTTCAGCAACTATTATTTTGTTCCTCAAAGTGCCCCATTTTGTACTAAGTGTCAATGTAGTGGCCACTGGGCAAGAAATTGTTCCTTAAACAAAACCCAATCCTTAGGTTTTCATAAAGCTTATTTTTCTAAGAAAATGTGGGTTCCAAAAATTTTATTGTCTGGAAATCTCGGATCCAAACAAGTTTGGATTCCGAAAATCTAACTTTGTTCTTAATTTCAGGAAAATAAAGAAAGTTCCAGCAACAATACATGGTACATGGATAGTGGATGTTCCCGGCATATGACTGGTAACAAAAGCTTTTTTGAAAAGATTATCAAAACGAAAGGAGGAAAGGTAACTTTCGGAGAAAATTCTAAGGGAGAGATTGTTGGTATTGGTAATATTGTTCTTTTAGGTAAAACTTTGATTTCAAATGTTCTTTTTGTTAAAGGTCTTAAGCACAACCTCATTAGCATAAGTCAGTTATGTGATGAAGGTTACCTTGTGAATTTTAGGAATGATAAATGCTTAGTTCACAATTCCAAGGAAGAATTTATTCTCTCAGCCAATAGGCAAGAGAATGTTTACACCTTAAACTTAGAAGACCTAAGAAGCCAAGATTTACCTTGCCTAAGTGCAATAGAAGATCACTCTTGGTTATGGCATAGAAGATTAGGACACTGTAATCTTAGAAACCTATGTAAACTCTCTAGGAAGAAACTTGTTAAGGATCTACCGGAGCTTAGATTTGATTCTTCTAAAGTTTGTGATCCTTGTCAATATGGCAAGCAACATAAATCTAGTTTTAAGTCAATCGGTGAAGTCTCAACAACCGATGTATTACAGTTGGTGCATATGGATCTTTTTGGTCCAACACAAACTGGAAGCATTGGAGGAAAATACTATGTGTTTGTTCTAGTTGATGATTACACTAGATTTACATGGGTCTATTTTCTAGCAAGGAAATCTGAAGCTTTTTCTTATTTCAAAAGTTTTAGAGCCCAAGTTAAAAATGAGAAAAATCTTCCATTGAAAACTATTCATAGTGATCATGGAGGAGAATTTCAAAATTCTGATTTTGAAACTTTTTGTAGTAAGAAAGGTATTACTCACAACTTTTCAGCACCTAGAACTCCTCAACAGAATGGTGTAGTTGAAAGAAGAAATAGAATTCTTCAAGAGATAACTAGAACCATGTTGAGTGAATATTCTATTGCTAGACATTTCTGGGCTGAAGCTGTAAGTACTGCTTGTTATACTATAAATCGAGTTTTGATTAGACCTTTTCTTAATAAAACTCCTTATGAGTTATGGAATGGTAGAAAACCAAGACTTTCCTACTTCAAGGTTTTTGGTTGCAAAGTATTCATTTTGAATACTAAAGATAACTTACATAAATTCGCACCAAAATCAGATGAAGGAATTTTCTTAGGTTATTCCACAACCTCTAAGGCATATAGAGTTTTTAATAAAAATACTTGTACTGTTGAGGAAACAGTAGATGTAAAATTTGATGAATCAGATCCTTTTGTTTTTAAAACCTCCCAACCTACATCTTCGGATGTGTTTTCAAAAACTGATTATCAACCTTTGATAGAAGAACCTTCTGATAAGGAAATTGTTCTAGAAGACACTTCTGAAACATTTACCGCAGAAGACTTTCTACCCTATGTTGATGAACAGGTTTTACAAAACCCAAACCAGATGTTTCTTAAGAATCATCCCAGTGATAGCATCATTGGTGATATAAATCAACCTGTAAGGACCAGAAATTACTTAAGAAATGAAATAGAACATCTTGCTTTTCTTTCCCAATTTGAACCTAAAAATCCAAGTGAAGCTTTAGGTGATGATGATTGGATCAAAGCAATGCAAGATGAACTAAATGAATTCGAAAGGAATAAAGTCTGGACCTTGGTTGAGAGACCTAAGGAAACTTCTGTTATTGGAGTAAAATGGGTTTTCAGAAATAAATGTGATGAAAATGGAGTCATTGTTAGAAATAAAGATAGACTTGTTGCTAAAGGATATAATCAGCAAGAAGGAATAGACTATGAAGAAACCTATGCTCCAGTAGCTAGACTTGAATCTATCCGTATTCTACTTGCCTTTGCAGCATTCTTTAATTTCAAACTATTTCAAATGGATGTGAAATGTGCTTTTCTTAACGGTTATGTTAAAGAGGAAGTTTTTGTTGAACAACCTCCTGGCTTTGAAGATACAAAACATTCTGATCATGTGTTTAGACTTTCCAAAGCTTTGTATGGCCTTAAACAAGCCCCACGAGCATGGTATGATAGACTCACTGGATTTTTGCTTCAAAATAACTATGTTAAGGGAAATGCAGATCCAACCCTTTTTATAAAGAAAGATAAGAAAAATGTTTTGATTGTTCAAATTTATGTTGACGACATTATATTTGGTTCAAATCAGCAATCTTTGACTGACTCTTTTGCTAGTCTAATGAAATCTGAGTTTGAAATGAGTATGATGGGTGAGTTAACATTTTTTCTTGGTTTTCAAATTTCTCAAAAACCAGAAGGAACTTACATATCTCAACATAAGTATATTAAAGATCTTCTTAAAAAGTATGGTTATGACAACACTAAGAGTATAAGTACTCCTATTGGTACCTCAAACTCTTTAGATCTTGAAGAAGCTGGGAAACCAGTAGATCAAACATCTTTTAGAGGTATGATTGGAAGTCTACTTTACTTAACAGCTAGTCGACCAGACTTAATGTTTTCAGTATGCTTATGTGCAAGATATCAATCCAATCCTAAGGAATCTCACTTAAAGGCAGTAAAAAGAATTTTTCGCTACCTTAAGGGAACCATGGATCTAGGATTATTTTATACTTCTGGAAATGATTTTGTTCTAAAAAGATTTTCTGATGCTGACTTTGGTGGATGTAGAATGGATAGGAAAAGTACATCCGGAACTTGTCATTTCTTAGGAGATTCATTAGTTTCTTGGTCATGCAAGAAGCAACATTCTGTTGCACTCTCCACTGCTGAAGCTGAATATGTAGCAGCTGGAAGTTGTTGTGCACAAGTGTTGTGGATGCAACACACACTCACAGACTATGGCTTGAGTTTTACTAAAACTCAAATTTTGTGGGATAACACAAGTGCCATTGCCCTAAGTAAAAACCCTGCACATCACTCTCGTGCAAAACACATAGATATTAGACATCACTTTCTTAGGGATCACACACTTAAAGGAGATATTATTCTTCAGTTTATCGGAACGCAAGATCAACTTGCTGACATTTTCACAAAATCTTTGCCTTCTGATAGATTTGAATATATTAAGCAAAAGTTAGGAATGATAACCGTAAGGTAATTTTCCTTAATTAACTTTCTGTTGAAAAAATCTCCTTACAGTAATAAACTCCTTTTCATAGAGGGAGTACATTTGTTTGTTTATTTAACAAAGTTTTTCAAAATTTGTTTTCAAATTTTTCGGAACGAAAATTTCCGGAATGGAACTTTCGGAACTATCATTTTCCAGAATGGATATTTTCAATACTTATGGAATGAAAGTATTCGTATTGAAAATTTCCGGAATGGAAAACTTTCGTACAGGGACTTTCATAACCAAATTTTCGTACCATGTTAAGTTTTTCGTATTAAGTTTTTCGTATTAAGTTTTTCGTATTAAGTTTTTCGTATTGAGTTTTTCGTATTGACTTTTCGTATTTAATTTTTCGTATTGAGTTTTTTCGTAGTCGTCTTTATATTACCCATTACGAATAATTTTCCTAAGCTAATCCGAAAGGTATTATTTTTTTACTGAAGTTTCCGTAATCATATTTTACTTGCTGGCAATTTCTTATAGTTTGTTTTTGGTTTTTGGATTTCTTAATTCTTTACTTTAATAAAACCTCAAAAAGATCGGATTCAAGCTTTCAACCGTTAGATCTGATCTCAGATCGTTCTAAACCGTTAGATCAACCGAGGAAGTTGAACCGTCATCCCAATGCCTATATAAAGGGGACCCTATTTTATCGTCCCACATCGATTTCAAGCTTTTGCGTGCTGAAGCTCTGACTCTCTGATTTAAGGCCGTTCCGAACTACAGATTTTCAGTTCCGATCTTCAGCCTTCTCAGTTCCGAACTTCTCAGAGACTTCTAATCCGAATGTCTGCAGAGTTAGCTTCTCAAGAAATGTCTTCAACTAAGCCCATTTCACAGTGGTTAGTCTACAGAGAACGGTTAGTTCATCCGAATTTCTTCAGCAACTATGATTCTATTATATCAAAAAATATCAAGCTGAATGGCTGGGAAGATGTTGCGGTATCAAAAACCGGCAACCAAGATGAAGTCTACTCTGACTTGCTTGTCGAATTTTATGAGTCAGTTGCTTTCTTCATGGAAGATAATAGAGAGAAGTTTTCCTTCAAATCGTATGGCAAGACATATAAGCTATCTTACACCAAAGCTGCGAGCTTGGTAGGGTTGAGTTATGAAGGTGAAGCTGAGTTTATCTCGCACGTTCTGCCAGACTCCTTGGGTAGTTTCAACAAGGAGAAAGCCTTAGAAATTCTCGGATTGGATGATGACAAGGCTCCGAAAATTGCAAGTCTTTCTACAAACTTCCGGATTCTGGAGTTATGGGTGCAAGGGCTTATTGTACCGAGAAAAGAAGATAAGGATAGCTTGAAGAAGAGTGAGATATACATCTTGGATTTCTTGATAAATCTAAGAAAGTTCAACTTGATGAAGCATATTCTTCTCAACATTGATAATTTGAAGAAGGGGAATCTGAGATCTCAGATTGTGATGTACCCGGTAATATTGTCAAAGCTGATAGTTCGGTGCCTAGAATCCTTCAAGGTTGCTTGTAGTTCTAAGCCGAAAGTTTGTAAGATCATGTTGCTCAGTGATGCCACTCTTAAGAGAATGAATATAGCTTTTAATAAGAAGTCAGGGAAGTTCATTGATCTACCTCCTCAAGCAGAAGTGACTCCGAAAGTGGCTGATCCGGAATCATCCAAGCCGGTAAGGAAAAGGAAGCAGAAAGAAGTGGTAGTCGATGCTGAGGAACCTAAGTCTAAGGAAGTCCATTCCGCACCTCCTAAGCCTAAGAAGAAGAAGACATATACTGATGAGGTTGCAGCGAAGTGGAGAGCTGACAAGGAGAAAAGGAAAGAAGGAGATTCGCAGTTCGGATTGGATCCTGCAGAGGCTAAGGCTCTGAAAGAAAAGGCTGCTGATGAGCTTGAGAAACAAGCTAAGGAAAAGAAGCTGAAGAAGAAGTTGTCAGAAGCTGAGGCTGTGCAAGCGTTGTTAAAGTTTAATGAAATGGTTTCAGCAACCATTCCCGTTCCGAGATCTTTTTCTCTGGAATCTCTACCTGAGACTCCAGGAAGAAATCTTGTAACTCCGGAAGAGGCTGTTGCTACTGAGGAAGTAGAGCAAGTGGAAGAGGTTGAAGAAGCGGCTGAAGGAAGTGGTGAGACAAGAGATGTGCTCAAACAAGTAGATGAATATAAGGGAACTCCTTCGGATCACCTCTCGCTCCGAACATCTGAAGCTCAATCTTCAAAGCTTGTTACTCCTGCAATGGAAGAAGAAAAGGGAGAAGAAGAAGTTACTTGTCAAGAACATACTTTACTTGATGCTGCTCAGATGGGAAACGTGGAAGCCAATGTTCAAGAAGTTGCTGATGAGGAAGATAAAATTGTTCAAGTCTCTGATAGTGAGAACAGATCTCCGGAACAGGTTTCAATTCCGGAAAAAGATAAGGGAAAGCAAATTCTTACTGATACCCCGAGTTCAGAAAAAAGTATGAGGAAGGAAGATGGTAGCTCTTCTAAGAGGAAGTTGGAGCTTATTGAGGAAGAAAATTCTCCTAGAAAGATTTCTGATTCGGAGTCATCATCGTTGGGGCACGATTTTGTTGTTCAGTCCTTGAAGAAGTTGGTGGGAACCATTCCGACCTTCTCCAGTATAGACTCTAGATGCCAGATGCTTCAACATACGATGAATCAGAAAACCGACTCTGTATCCATGGTTATGGATAAATGTGTTGAGATAGAAGCCCAGTTCAAAAATTTCTTTATTGGTTACGAAGCCCATAAAAGATCTTGCAAAAGGATGACTAGCTGGTCGAAGAAGAATGTGGAAGAGATGAGGTTGCTGGATGAGTTTCAAGAAAATGTTAAGGATGCATTTCAAACCGAGGACAAGAAGTTTCATGAGATGACTACATCTTTCGATGAGAAATTGACAGAGGAAAAGAACATTCGGAGTCAGGAAGTAAGAGATTTGAATGGAAAGCTCAACTCTGTTAATCAAAGTTGGAAATTTGAAAGGGATCATCGGATCAATTTTCTAGAAAGAATGAAGGCTCAGGAAGAGAAGATGAAATCTCAGGAAGAAAAATTGAAGGCTCAGGAAGAAGTAATTGAGGCCCAGTCAGCAAGAATAGTTGCCTTAGAAAAGCAAGCAGAGGAAGATCACAAAGACCTCAAGAAGATCAAGACGATTCTTAAGGGGCTCATGTCGAAGGAAAAAGATCCGAAATGACCAATCCGATCTTTTTGTTGTAATCTGTTTTTATTGCTGACATTTCAAATATAATGAAAATTGTGCTTGTTGTTTCTATTGCTGTCGTTACTAATCTTTTCAGGTACTTTGTTATTTTTTTTTCATCCCCTCCAATTCTTTTTGAAAATCACAAAGGGGGAGAAGGAAAAGATCCTTAAGAAAAAGAGGAAATCTAATAAGACTTTTTCAAAGGGGGAGAAAGGAAAATACCCAAGGAAAAAGAACTCTAATAAGAGTTTGTTTAAGGGGGAGTTTTTCCTTAAAGAAACATCACTCCGGAAATATGAATACGATCCTTAGAGTTTCAAAGCCTAAGGGGGAGTTAGTCGTATTCATCTATATTCTTAAACCAAGGGAGATAAGCTTTAATATGTTTCTTTCTTCTTAGAATAGCTTTTTCGTAAGGATGTTTGTGCTTTCCAAAAAGGGGGAGATTGTTGAGTCAATAAGGTTTTCCTTATGACTTTTCCATTCCTTCTTGTTTTGAAAATCACAAACACCTTATCTTTAAGGAAAATTGCTTTTATAAGGAAAAATGCTTTCTTAAGGAAAATTGCTTTTATAAGGAAAAATGCTTTCTTAAGGAAAATTGCTTTTATAAGGAAAAATGCTTTCTTAAGGAAAAACGCTTTTATAAGAAAAATTTATCCTTATCATTTTTTTCATTAATATTTTTCTTAAGTATGAAATTCGGATTCACTTTCTCGGAATCATTAAAACTGATAAAAAGCATTCTGTTTTTAGGATTCGGTTCTGGACAAGAACTATAAGGAAGTTTCATTCCGAATTCCGAATATGAATTCTGACTTAGTTCTATTCCAGATTCAGGATACGAATTCTGAAGAAGAATTCTCATTACGAATTCTAATGAAGAAATCCCATTCCGAATTCTTATTACGAATTCTGAAGAATAATTCTCATTACGAATTCCAATGAAGAATTCTCATTACGAATTCCAATTAAGAATTCTCATTACGAAATCTAATGAAGAAATCTCATTCCGAATTCTCATTACGAATTCTGATAAAGAATTCTTATTACGAATTCTGATGACGAATTCTCATTACGAATTCTGATGATAAATTCTCATTACGAATTCTGATGATGAATTCTCATTACGATTTCTGATGACGAATTCCTATTCCGAATTCTTATTCCGAATTCACCTATTAAATAGAATCTGATTATCATTGTTTTATACACTCTGAATTCATTCACTCCGAACTTTCACTCCGAAATTTCTATTCCGAACCTTTATGTTAGAGTTTAAAACGATGTCGTACATTCTGTTACACTTACCTTGTTATAAAATGATGTCGTCCATTTTGTTATAAACTAACCGTTGTCTAAGTGACACGTGTACATGTCCCTCCGAACTTTAA
Source organism: Viscum album (assembly GCA_963277665.1). NCBI lineage: Eukaryota > Viridiplantae > Streptophyta > Magnoliopsida > Santalales > Viscaceae > Viscum > Viscum album. The sequence goes on along the minus strand of OY728135.1, from coordinate 1,038,565,819 downwards.
GGAAAATATGACCGTTGGAGAGGAGCCGACCTTACCTATAAATAGGAGCTCATTTGAAAGAGCTCGGTGCTGATTGCTGAAAAAGTGCTTACATGTTGTTGAAGTGATTTCTAGAGAGAGAGTCTCTTATTAACTCTCAAAGCTTCGTGCGACTCCGAATGTTGGTGATTACATTCGAGGGCTTCCGGGAATAGGAAGACAGAGGTGCCGACTACCTTAATTATCGAGGACTTCCTTGCTGAGGAAGACAGAGGTTTCCAACTACCTTGAAGTTGAGGGCTTGCGGGGATAGCAAGACAGAGACACCGATCTTCGTATCGAGGGCTTACCCTGGTGTGGGTAAGACAGACTTGCTTGAAAGTATAAATCAAGGGACCTTTATCCAAGGTTGTTGGATACCCTTCTCTTTGGGTTAAAAGACTATTATCTTGTTACTAGTAGTTTTACTACTTGTTTTGTTCCGCTGCAATTTGTATCTTAAGGAAAGTATAACTTTCTTATACTTCCTTACATACTCTGATAAGTTTAGATTCTATACGCTTTAAGGTAGAATCTCATATTGTAACTTTTGTTAAGTTTCAATCTCCGGAATCATATTTCCGGAACCTACTTTTGGAATCCCTTTCCAAGTTCAGTTCGGTGTTAGAGGTGTTGTGAATTTACTTAGTTTAACTTTGTTAAACTTAGTCCTTTCCTTTTCTTAAGGAAACTCTAGTTATTCATAACTAACTTTAAAGGTTCCAAAGGAATTTTTAAAGTATACAATTCACCCCCCCTCTTGTATATTGAGCATCTCATATTATATTTCGATCCTACACTCCACCCCCTGTATAGTAAGGGGAACTCTGGTTGTGCAGATTTCTCTAGTATTATTATATATAGATAAAGAAGAGTACCTATTTCTCTTACTTGAATCAGCTTGACCTACTTGAATCAGTGGTTAGAGTACCTATTTAATAGGGCGAGATTCATTGGTTCAAATCCAATATTAGGTAAAACCGGCCCTACTACCTATATTATACACTGATAATGATAAATAATGACCATCATGACATCAAGCATGAACTGGAGAAGTCAACTGAATGGCCAGGTTGCTTCCACTTATGGCCTTCTTGCCTTGACACCTTAATATCGGGTCTCCTCTCTTATTCTCTTCATGTATGTGGGAAAACATGTCTCGAATAGACGAACAAGAACAATATGAAGAAATACATGAGATAGAGTTGATACTCACCCCTATTCTACAATTAGGTTAAGACTAGGTCCTCACTAAATGTCCCAACCTAGTAAGGCCTAAATGTTGTTCCGCCTATTTTCCCAAGGGTGAGACTTGACAAACTGCCTATATATTAAACTCACATGAAGAAACCCTGCATGGCGATCACTATTATAAGAGTAATAATGATGGAACTTTCATATAATCGCTCTAAATACACCTTCAATCAATATATATAAGTATCAGTTTAGGGATATCACATCGGCCTTTAACATGATACTTGGTAGACCATGGATTCACTCAACTCAGTAGGGGTTTTTCCCTCTATCCAAAAGGAACTTACAAAATCCTAACAATAGGAAAAACACGAAGGGGGTGATGAAAACTATATATTAAGAGTACCCGTCTAGAGGAATTGTATTATTACATCTCTTTTAGAATGGACTGTGTTATTATTCCTCTATTATGTACTGATAATCTTTATTCCCTCTCGCTCGTGATCCATTTTTCCTATGGATCACTTCGCTTTTCCTGTAATAGAACTGAGTGGTATTGCAGTAGTTTCTTCTTTATCATACTTTCTTTCCCATCTTGGAGTACACCCTTTCGGTCTATTCCTTCCTCTTGTTTGACCGTTCATTCCCCATTAGTCTTATGGGTAACTTCCCTGCTCACTCACCAGCTAGCGATTTCAACTAGCCTCACATTTTATTGATGCATGAAATAGCTTACTTATTGAGAATATTATGATTGGTAATAAATAAGGCTTTTTCCCAAACACTGGTTTAGCATTCGGTAACACATTATTAGGGTCAAATGCTAACCTCGAAGCTGGCCAGACATGGAATTATCATTATGTCATATACTGATTTGGCGTGTGGTAAGATGGGAAGAGAGTATGAGCATTATTTCATACATTTATGAAATCAAAATAAGACCGTATGAATGCAGGGAAATCCTGAGTCAGTACCTGGGACGTCCAAGTGCTCACCAGGGAGGGCCTGGACCATCAGTTTCATTTATACCTCTCACCTTCTATGAGCGGTCTAGGAAACACAAATCGATAGATGTACAGTAGGAGAACGACATTGGTTTGACTCTAAAGAGGGAGGGATTTCATTAGTAGTAGGTTCTAAACACTTGATATATCAATAGTACCTTTATTAAGGGAGAGGAATTTATAAACAAAAGAAACTAGTCTAATCAGATATATATCTATAGTGTTCGAATGAATCAATATTTTAATAATCCATATCTATAGATTAGTACGAGTATGTTAAGACTCCTTACTACTCAATTGATTCTTTATGTCCCTATTCCTCTCTAAAAAGGGCTTATTGAGGGGGTGATGGTAACTGGTTTTAGGGTTATTAGGTGAGGTTCAAAGATCTTACCCTTTCTAAAGGGTGAGGAAAGGGATTTGAAAGTGATTACTTACACTTTAGAAAGGTGATACTGATATATAAAGGGTTTAGAACCTTTTTTTGCTTAATTTTTATTTTCGGGCTATGTTCAAGGAGGATCCCTGCTCTTCGTGACTCTCACTTAGTCATTCAAGAAGCATCACCTTGGGCCTGGTTCACGAAGCCTGATCTTGATGTGGAAAGTGCATGCGAACGTTGAGCCGTCTATATCACTTGCTATGACTTCTCTATAGTTTTAGTATAATATTGGTAGTATCTTGTTTGCTTATCCTCAGTTCCCAGGGCCTCTGATTGACCAGCAGAAAGAAAAGTGAGAGAGGACCTTTTAAGCTAGGTCCCTTTAATCTCTTTCTAAATCAAGTTCCTAGTATGTTTCCCAAGCTCAATCTGAAAGAAAAGTTGATAGCCCATCTCTTTTCCAGCAGATTAGACCCTTCCAATATAGAAGCAGGTGAACTGCCTCATTCCTTTCATTGCATCAATCACCCTCTGTAGAAGTTTATTTCAACATTTTCAAGGCTTGGTTCTATTTTATTAAATTCATATGATCCTATAGTAATCAAATGACTATTTGTGAAGAAATCCTTACTTGACTAGTGCCTCTTAGATGATAGTGAAATCTGGAGTTCCCTCACCCTGGCCTGAACCACCTATTAGCCTTTCCTAATCCCCTTTCCTTCCCTCCCAACCATCCAATCTCAAAATTAATCTATAAACATATATGATCTTCTTCAAGTCCAGATGAGAACGATTCTGTTTACCAAAGGACAAGACCAGAACAAATAGGTATTACAAGACCACATTCCTTGATATTTAACTACATATCAAACTATGCAGTAATCAAGTACTCTTCTAATAATGAGTACTCTAATATAATATTCTTCGAATCAATCTTTGCTATCTGGACCTAACAAGTCGCCTAATTGGGGCAACTAGTCAAAAGTAGTCCTATACGGAACCACTATCTGCCTTAAGCTCTCAAACATGCCTCACCAGTCTTATTGAGCCATCTAGGAAACACAACAGTAGTACGATACATCATCCACCTTTGACCCTGGTTCCACTGAATATGGGATTCCCACGCCTGGTCACGAAAAGGCATGGAAGCAAGCCTCTCAAAATTAAGGGGAGAGTAGTACTCTACTCTAATAGTCACAGAGGCAAGATCATGACTCCATTAACACTAAGAATTTTATTCTTCAGCACCCGCTACGTCAGCATCCAATGAATATATATTCTAAATACCAAGTTGAATCTGGATTGTCTTGGTCTGACATGTACCGTACTTATTTATCTGCTGATATGGTTTGAGTGGTTGATGAAGGGGTGTGGCCCAGCATCCGTAGTTCTATTTGAAAATCGACATTGGTATAATATAGGTAGTATATTGACCTTCCAACATTCACTTTTCCAGCATCTTAAGCACCTAGGCCTCCTTTTGATAGTTCTGTTTCGGCACCTCGGTTTTCTTTCCTTGCTCCTCTACACCTAACAGAATGAAACCTCCTCCGCAGGCACTTAATGAAGTTGAATAGGAATTCCAATAGATACAGTTGACTACTATAATACTGGAACATTAAGCTAAAGGACTACGAATGCTAGTTCCTTCCCTGGACCGTGCCTCACCATCCCCCCATTCTGTTCCATATGCCCTTAGTTCCAATCAGAGGGCGGTTAAAGTGGACCAAACAAGCAGCCAATGGATGAGCGCCCTACCTGAAATGTTGTTTCTCGGTCCAACTACTGGTGCAGTTCGACCACCTTGTTCCCCAAGTGGTAAGATAGATGCTAGCATTATAACATTTAGGAATACATTGGAAAAACAATAAAGGAATCCAATTGACCATAAGAGGAGAAACCCATATAGTATACTACCATCGTGAGTCGCCAAAGTACCTGAGAGATGAAAGAGAATTAGTACATTAGAGGATAAGTGGAATTGACCGGTCAAGTGATTCGGTGAATGATATAACAAATAACCTAGATAGGCAAGCAGCAAGATCCCAAAAGCATAGGTGTTTCCAAACGCATCACTTCGAGTAGTTAGGAATGCAATAGGGAAAAACTAATAATGAAACCATTTCATCATTGTAGCACCGTCAACACATATGGGATTGTTCGCCGAAGGGAAGTTGAATGGAACTGTCCAACCAAACGGTATTGATATATATTGACCTTTATCCTCAGTACTCTACTCTAATAGTCTCAACCAGTTCTCCCATGATAGTCATGTAGTCCGTTGACAATGATCTATATCATTGTTACTGAATCACTCGCATCCATTCCCCCATTTCCCACCCCTTCCTTTACCATGCCTAGCTCTGGTTCAAGGATGATGCTAGTGGATCTGTCCATCATCTCTTGGCCAAAACTAGACACGGGGTTTTTTATTGAGTAGTGGTAGGGGATGATACCGATATATATTGATGGATGGACAACTCAGCCGAGTCATATGAATGAGACTAATATATTCAAATAGTTGACCCCTCCAATTCCAAAGGGGCACTAATGGAACATGTACTATACCCTCTGATACTAATATATATTGTCAGTACTCTACTCTAATAGTCATTTTGGGCCCGGAACTACCAAACCGAAGAGATCCCACCAACTCCTCGGTTAATCAATTGATTATTTCATCCATAGAAAATTGTAGTAGAGTCATGCCACCACCAATGAAATCAAAATGGCATCCCCCCTTGCTCAAACTTGTATTCCAATGAAATTATTCCTTGTTACTCTCCGACCATTAGTAGTATTCAGTTCCTTATCACTATAAGTTATTAAAATAGTATGGAAAATATATTATGTATGACCCCATTGCAATGCCATTCCAATACCCATGGTATTCTTGATTTCCAGTAGGTGCCCATATGAATTGTAAATCACTCGTACAATTGGAAATTTGTTTCCACCTGGGGACTATGCCACTGAAGGTAGGTTCCATGCAGTGGGATGGCATACTGAATGGTTCATCTCTCAACTGCTGAGTGATTCTCTAAAAAAAGTAATCAAGGGAGTGAGTGACCTCTGTATCTCAAGTGATGAGGTGAGGAAAGGATTCTAACCTCAATATCCTATAGAATGTTATGGGATAGATGCCACACCTTTTGATCGTCAAATAAAATACACAACTTGATCTATGAAATTTCATATATCACTCATCGGGTTCACGAATTGAGAAATTCCAGAAGACTATTAGAGTAGAGTATTGTGAAGGGATGTGGGGTGGATGAGGTGGATAGCGAGGGAAAGAAAAACATATCAATACTAGGTAGAAACAAGGTCACAGCTCTTCCATGGGGAGTCTTGATGAAGTGGTTGGAGAGGGTAACAATAGATATCATTGATGTTCCTGGTCTAGCTCAGTCAATGGTGAGACTTGAAAAAAAAACCTCATCCTTGTTTTCTGTCACTCTATTCCTATCTATGTGATTTGGAGATGTCATGCCAGCTTAAAAAACTCAATATATATCAATAACAGGCTCGTACTCCGCCCATAATGGTCAAACTCAATACTATACTCTAATATTTTAGAGTCACCACTATTAGAGTAGAGTACTGTTGACATGTCATCTTTGGAAGAATAGAAGACTGGACTAGCCTCCCCCTCTAGGGATTCTTTCTCGGTCAACTATCTACCTCCTTTGAAGAAATATTTCTTCAACCACTATTTATACAAAGTACCTATCCTATACTAGATATCCCACAAATGAAGAATCATTTGTCCCTCCTAGAGCCTATCTACGATAGCATAGAGAGAGGGGTCGGCATATCAGGCATCTCAGTACTCTACTCTATGGTACTATTATATATAATTATAGAAGAGTACCTGATATATAAGTATCAGATTGCTTGATAGTTTTATAATCAACCTCCATGTTCCCTCCTCACTACCATATATTAGATCAGGAACACTAACTAGAAACGATGTTGTTCCTCTCAATGCTTGGTGACTACCGTGGAAGACTGCATCACAAATGATATTGCAACCACTACTCGTACTGAACGGATGACCCAAGGGCATACTACCGAAGTAGTAATCGAACCCCTCTTCTGAATGGAAGGTATACTTGGATTCATAACTCTCTTTCAAGTGTTCTTATTCATGGATCACATTTGGAAATACCTCAGTAGACAAAAGGAAGAGAAAATACATCAGTATTTATTTCATATTCAATATCATATTAGATTGATGGAATACCAAAAATACCTTACAAGTCAAGTTATAGACTCTATATTATATTAGTTCATGGTCCAAGAAAGCTATATCAATCTATGTTATCAGTATAATATAGCCAGGTACTCTTCTATATTGATAATTTGTACCGATGGAAAAAACGAACTTGTGAATTTGAGATGATGGGGGTGCGAGAGAATGCATTGATGCAATTGTAGTTGGGTTTTCAAATGATGGGATGATGAAAAAAGGAATGGAAATGGAGGTGTTAAATAACGAAGATGTTCTTAAGTGTATTTCATAATCAAATCAGTTCAGAGGCGAACGACTGGAAAAAAAAGTCGACTATATATGGGTGGGAAGTTGCGAGTACGACAGATGGGAACCTGCACCAACAAGGTAGGGGAATTGAAGGTCAAGTCTAGGCTTCCTGGTGGACAACAAATTTCTCGAACTAGCCCAGTCCCGGACCCTCGACACAAGATCTCCCAATACGAGTTCAAAGAGACCTCTAGGAAAATGGAAAACAAGTGGCTAGCTAAACAACAGTGATTTATTGGATTGGAACATAGTGGTTGGAAGGTCCAAGTTGTCCATCCATATAATCTATATAGTTATATACTGAATGTATCATAGTTACTCTAAGGTCTGGTCGGATAAGGCGGGCTACTCTAAATTATAAGAGGAAAACAAACAATACAAAGTGGTTTGTACCATTTGGTATGTGCTGATCGTCAAGCTACCTATACCAACCTCACCACCCAGCGTTCACTCCCATATGAAAACTAATGCACACCAATAATGCCAACTCATCATAGTATTAGAATCATCCCCCTTTGGATAGGTCGAAATGCCTACACTATATAGAAGAGTACATGTGGCAACGGTCACGAGTGCATGGTCAATATACATCAGTATCAGTGGGCAAGACTCAGTATAATATAGGTAGTAGTACTATTAGAGTAGAATACTGAGGGGAATCAAACTAGTAGAGATGGTGCCTTAATATATTAAGTCCCAGGCTATATTGTAGTTTTTGTTCAAATTTGTAAGGGGGTGACAATTGAATAAGAAACGAGGATACAAAACCAGGTGAAGTAGCTCCTGGTACTGATATATATTTCCTGAGGGTCAATGCTGCAATCGATCTGCTAGTTTTGTACACCGGGCTGAGAAATCTATTGATCCCCCCTTACTTTCTAGATCAATGGGGCAATGGTGTGGTTCTAGGTTTAATATAGGTAGTATACTATGAATCAAAACCACTACACCTTCGGTGAGGTATGTCTTGTGGCGCCATTGAGGCGGGAATTCTCTACTACCTATATTATACATTTTCCTTACTATGCCTGAAGGGAGGACTATTAGAGTAGAGTACTGATGTTTCACTCAACCTGCCCACTGGAAACACATTCTCCTAGAAAACCCACGAGCACACCATCACTAGAACGAGAGTAACGGGGAAGCCAATGCCAAATCCTACACTCAACTAGAAAAGGGGATAGCATGGAGTGAAACAGGACCGTATATTCTATCTATTCGGAGTACAGAAGAGGAAAATAGTAACCCAATACCTGCCAATACAGATTGTTAGCTCAACTAGGTCAGGAAAGAAACTCATACCCAAATCCTGTCATGCCCAACCATTAATCCAGCCATGTGCACCCGAGTACCCCGATGGTGAATGAGGTGCAAGAAAGGCCAGTGGGAAGGTGATTCCTTACTCTACTCCAATAATCCCATCGATAGATCCAATAATCCAAGGGGGACTAAGAACACACCTACCCCTAATGCCTTTCGAAATAGTTATCGTCTATTTGGGGTTGTTTCGCAGGGGGGGTCACCATTTTAAGTACTCTACTCTAATAGTGGTCATCATCAGGAGACCAAAAACCCAATCAGGTATTGTGGAATGGGGTTGGTATGAAGAGTCTGGAATTCATGATATTAGGAATGGGGGTTGACGATCCAGGGTGATATCCCTATAGACTATATAGAAAGGGGGTGGGGTATCCTGCTATGTACTCTGTCTTGTGAACTGTGGTACTCGATTGGACTAGACTTCCCAATGGTTCTTGAGTGGATGGTGGTTGAATGATTAATCTATATACTACTTAGATTTAGGATTTAGATAGGGTCATATTCTCCCTTTCATGTGTGACCCCCTCCCCTTAGCGATTGATCCCCATTGAATTTACTATTTCTAATTCTCGATGACTATATATACATTATGATATGGTGTAGTTGAATAGATCGACATTCAGTACTCTTCTAATAGTGCGAGTCCTGAGTGGTGGTGCTTTGGAATGTCATGGGGGTTTTTATAGGTGGGGAAACTAAATTGGGTCGGATCTCCTTGTGAATTGATTCATTCCCACACAACAAAGAAGCAGCAAGACAGTTCATGGGAAACAACCAGCCATCGACAGGTACTCTTCCTGTAAATATATAGGAATAATAAATGGCCATAGGGAGAATGGGTCAAAAGAATGGAAAAGGTTTTCGAATGCATCTCTTATTATTTTGGGCATTCTGTGTTTCAAGATGTGAATTGGATATCCTATGTGGGTTCGATACAAACTTGTTTTGGCTCTCTTCTAGTTAGATCTATGCCACTCCAATGTCCCAAAAGAACCTTGCTTCATTTCCTTTTTCCCCGGAAACTGCCACGACTCGCTCCACCTTTTGCAGTTGAAAGGAAATATCTTCGTTCATATGATGGTTCTATAAAAAATAGTAGTACTTTGGGAGATGACACTACTACCTATATTATACCGACCCTTTGTTTGAAATGGCCTTCGGTCTGGGGGCATATATGGAGTTCAAACGAGACATGGTGGGGGATAGCAATGGATCATTTCGAGCCGATAGGGAGGATGTCATAAGTCAATGATACTGTTATTGGGTTGGTTCAAACGCAGTGGAACATATCATTTTCCATCATCTAACTCTGTCTCCCAAGTATCCAGTTGAATAGACTAGATAGTGACCAGACAGCCTACCCCTAGAGAAACCCAACAGTTCTCAAGTCAATCAGTTATTCAGTCCTCAAGTATGTATTGAATAATATAAACCACTTGTTTCATGTCACCCCAGCTACTATAATGGTACCTCACCTTAAACCTGGCCTAGATGTAGTTTTCGAAATGGCCATTTCATTGGAAAGCAGAGAGGGCATCTCAAAACGCATACGGGATCGAATCGATATTGGAGTGGAACGCATGATATCATTTTAATGGGTGGTACTACTCAGGGGGTGGAATAACTGCCAAATAAACTCCAAGAAAGTGGGAACAAAAAGACCATATGTTTTCTTCAAAGCTCAAGCCATCATTTGAGAAGCACTCCTTGATGATCCCATCACTGCAACATGGGGTTCAGTATACATGGAAATAGTAGCGAACCTCATGGAAAAGGAGATGGTTCAGAAATAGATAGTTCAATGCATTGGCCGATTTGGTTTGAGGGAACGATTGACGACGAGAATAGAGTATCTATCAAGCATCTTGAAGGTATGATTGCACTACTGGAACTAACTTTGGAACTATTGGAATACAAGGATCTTGGTGTTTGGAACCCTATCTACTATTTCACTACTAGACTCGGTCAAGATCCAATCGGCATATCAAATTGTAGAATTCATTGCTCAAGACATCTCCCTTCTCCCATGACAGCAAAACCGACCCATTAGTTCTATCAATACTAGCATCTCTTGTTCACTCTTGAGTAGGAATGCACCAAAGAAGATTAAGTGGCTCCATCTCTGGTGTGTTGGTCAATTTCATGGGGAAGCCATAGCTCTAATTGAAGTCCTCATGGTGGAAAAACAATCAAGAGGGTTTATCGAGTCCAATTTTGATTATGTTGTTGTTGGTGTAGTGGCTCGATACGAAATACTTGGGGTGAAAGTGTGGATTTCATTCAACCAACATCCACCGAGGTCATAGTCACGGTCAGCCAAGTGACCATCCCAACAACTATGACTATATATCAGAAATGATATACAACCAAGAACAAGGAAAGAACTTTCCAAGGAACACGACTTTCTTATGGAAGATATAGTACTACTACTACTGGTTTTGCTCGGATATCATTTTGATCATTGGCAGCAGCTACAAGTTTGATCGTCCACTATTGTGCGAAGGTGAATTGATGGTATCAAGTGTGAGCATTGGTGCCATTGACTTGAAAACCCCAAGACATATGCATAGGTAGAGGAAAAGGGGTACTGAATGGTACGATGGCTATTGTCTCCCCATGACAACTCCTATTTGAATTGGATGGTCGGTTGTTGAGTTCTATTCGAGCTGCTAGCGTATCGGTGCAGAAACTATGTTTGAAAACATAGTTGGTTCAATGGTCAAAGGAATTCCTTGAATAGATCATGTAATTCCATGATCGGGTCCCTTCTTTACCTGTTGATTTCATTCGACTCATGCACCATCCTTCTCTGATCCCTCAGATGATGTTCATGCCACAACTCCAATAATGTATCCCCACATCTCTAATAATGCACATACTGTTTCACCCACTTGGCCACCATTGTTGCTGCTCTCATTGACGCTCGAAAAAAAGTTCTTGTACTGGCTTGACTCTACTGACCCATGTTATGTGGTGGTACTTCAACCTATGGTGCTCCCCCTACTTCCTGGCTACCCCCTCTGATCACCTCTTCCCTTAAAATGTTGCTACTGTTTCTAGTACGTGACTGTTCCCAAATTTTTATGCCATCAGAGCTATAACAACCCATACTTTACATACAATGTTAGTTCTTAAAAATTGAATTACACTTATTACAACATATAACAAAACCATGAAAGGACCGTATAGGTATAGTGTCTTTAGAAACTGGGAAACATAAACAACTGGTTCATAAAGCGTCTACACTGTCTCCCATTTATTTCATCATATCTATAGTCCCTTTTGGCATATCTTACTTAATAACCTTCTTCCTGACCTGGGGAAAGAAAACATATAAAAGGGTGAGCTCAAATGCTCAGTAAGGATAAAAAAAGAAATATCAATCACATCATATTCATAAGAACATAACATTTTGGAAATATTACCCTGCAAAAGAGATCATAATTTCATAACATGGGATAAATCATGGTAGTGAAATGTAATCACAATAATCATAACTTAAAACATGAAACTTTTTGGCATACACACATAATCATAGAGAATCATTTCTTAGTAGTCAAGACTCATTTCCAAGACTATCTTAGTGGAAAAATTCCATTTCTGAACCGAGTTCATTCCTCGTTTCAGTCTTGTTTCACTGAATCGGTTTAACCTTCCGTTCCAGCCATGTCTATCTCATGAGATATAAAATCTTTACCCAATGCATTGGAGGTAGATATAGGTCCCACCCATCTCATAATGATACCATTCTTATGTGTGCCACAAAATCATAAATCATACATCATTGCATAACCCATGTAATAAAAATGGGATTCTTAAACATTGTGACATCATAAAACAATTCATATAGGATAAAGGAATTCATAAAAATAATTCCATCACAACATAATCAAATAAATTTAATAATAGGGATATAAACAGAACCCTATATTATCTTAGATGGAAAATAATTTTGATAAAACACTTGAACTCCATTCTTGAGGAAAACATCCTTTCTACTTTAAAAACATTTTTCCTTTCTTAACATGTCATACAATTCTAAACTAAAAGAAGTTGATTAAAAATAAACTTGAAAACTTGTAAAGGAAGCTTCTTGGAAATAATGTTTTAAAAATCCATTCATGCCGTATAAGTTAAAAAAACATTCTTCTCATGCTTTTGTCGGAAAAGTCAAAAAGTACCACGTATGAAAAACGACAAAAGATTCATTTTATATCTTTTACTAAAAATTCAACAAAGGGTAAAATTGGATTTAAACAATTTTAGGTGGATGGAAATAATATTACATATTGAGGAAACATGTATGTGGATGATAAAATACACCCCATTAAATTCCAAAGTATAAACAATCTCAGATAAAAATGAGATTGTGATATTTCCATTATCTTAGGTCTGATTTGCTTCGTAAGTGTCTGAACCTCATGTATAATGATTTAAATAATGTCATTGACTTATTCCAGAATCATACTCATTGTTATGATGTCATATATGGTCATATTATTATCTTATTATTAGTAATATTTCATTGCTACTTGTTATTCGGGTGTTTATTACTTTTTGTTCTTATGCGTGTTTTGTCGAATAAATTCTTATTCTTCTTTTTAGGTTATAGATAAATCATTTACAGAATTTTATTAGTGTAATATATATCATATTTATTCACTCAATTCATTTATATAATCATTATGAAATTAAAATCATGTAGAACGAGTCACATCACATCGTGAAGACGGTATTCCGTACGTACGCACGAGCGATGATATCGTTCCCATGATCGTGGAATTGTATTAGAGTGTATGTATACTATTTAAGAATAAATATCACATTAAAAAAATCATATATATTCATTATTTACACCATTATACCCATACAATTAAGGTGGTGGTGGAAAATAGATTACACCATGGCGTGGAGACAGTATTCCGTACGTACGCACGCGCGGTGATTTCATTTTCCGTAGGATGGATAGATGGTGAAATAAGGTTGCTTCATAATTATAATAACATATCAGTATATTAGTGATACTGATGTTATTAATTCATAATTAAAAAACTAAAGAAGAAGAAGTGGAAGAAGAAATAAAGTTGAAAGAATCGGTAACGGACATTACCTCTTCTTTGAAGCGCCTCTTTGAGACCTCCTTTTAGGGAACTAAAATTGGTCTTTGAAGAATACCAGGACCTCTAGGATGTTTCTAGGGAAGTGGATAGGATATATTGGCAGGGTTTGGTCGATCTTGAAGGCTCAAAGTTGTGTGAGGAAGAGAGGGAGGAGGTTCCCTTTTATAAGGGAGGAGAGGGGCACCTTTGGAAAAACAAAAAATATTATTTTATTATAAAGCCATATTCGGTTTTAAATAGCTAAAAATTGATTTTTTAGAAGCTAAGGTGGGGATGGGTCGAACTAATCTCATCCAATAGAATTTGGACAAGTTTAGTTTACTATTTTAACCTTATCATTTAGATTTAACTTTAAGTTAGATAATTTTACTTTTACCTTGTCTTTTTTTGTTCTTACACTATAAGGTTTATAAACTTACTATAACAAGACAAACGAACCCCAAGTTGTTTATTATTAATATATATAACCTTATCTAAGTCATTCCAGTGAACCTTAGATTTTTAGGAATAAAATAACAATTAATAATATAATATTTGTTTTAAAAACTATTTTATGTCAATTTTGGCACTATTTAGTAATTGATTTCTGTTAAAATTATAACAGAATGATTAGTTCTAAAAAAGTTAATTAAATCAATAATAACATGTAATATTAACCTATAAAATTAGTGGAATTCATAAAAAGTCTCAAATTACATTTTTTTGGGTATTTATAACATCAATTATGTCAATATTTCATTAATAAGATAATTACTGCATCATCTTTGTGTCATAAATAAATTAAATTATTTAATGTCTAAAAATTACAAATAAAATACCATTATGTAGGAAATTTTTTTATATTTCTAATGAATATTTATAGTCGAATTTATCTTATGTATAACCATATATTAAAAATTAGTTACTTATTAAACTTTGATTTTAACTATTTTAACCCTTCTTTAAATAAATTAATAATAAATGTCTTAATCTAATCCAAGTGGGCCTAAATGGTCATATGTTATTCCTAAGGTTGTTTCTGGTCGAATTACACTTATCCAATAGATTTAGGACATGTTTTAGGGTAATAATAATATCATTTTTACCCTTAATTACCCTATTTACTTTTAACCGTGGTAAATAAAAGTAAAAAGTTACTATTCACCAAAAATTATTTTCATCTCATTGAACCACATTTTACTTACTGACATCAACCGTGTCTCTCGGATTTTTTAAATTCCACTCACAGAAGCGGTAAAATTAAGTTTTATGTAAATTTCCAAATTCTCCTAGGAGGTGGGTAAAAGACGGTGAAAAGTTCAATAAAATTTTTATATATCTAAAATTATTATAAAATTACTCCAATGAATTATATTGAAATTATATAGGTATTATGTATCAATTTTGACCTAAAATAAATTTAAATAAAATAAATAAATATTTAAATAAAAAGTCGGTTTTTAAATAGTAACCCAGTGTTTTCGCTATTCATCAAAAATTGAAAGTTTCCAGAAAAATACCAAAATTTCACCCTTGGCTAATTTCGATATTCCGAACCCCAAAGAGAAGTCCATTTTGAAAAATAAAATTTACAAAATTTAAAAAAGTGGTTATTACTATTCATAACGGCTAGTTTTAATAATATTTTAATAGCATATCATTGTTTAGTGAAACTCGGTATTACGTACGACACAAGCTATCAAGGAAGGTCACGATTGCATGTAAAGCAATCCAAGCTAGTGTTTTGTGCAGTGAAAGATTTCTTTGATGATTTATATAAAATAAAAACAAAATATTTCTTATAAAAGTCTCGGGTGTTACATTCTACCCCCCTTAAAATAAATTTTTCCCTCGAAATTCGTCACTTGTAACAAAAAGATGAGGATACCTCTCCCTCATCATATCCTCAAGCTCCCATGTAGCTTCTTCTAATTGGTGGTTCATCCATAAAACTTTCACCAAGCGAGTGGTCTTGTTCCGTAGGACGTTTTGACTACGATTGAGAATCTCTATCAGCTGCTCTTCATAAGAAAGATCTTGTTCCAGCCGTACAACTTTTGAGCTGAGTACATGTGAAAGATCAGGTATGTACTTTCTCAGGAGAGATACATGGAAAACATCGTGAACTTGAGAGAGATTCGGTGGAAGCGCCAATCGGTAAGCTACCTTCCCAACACGATCCAGTATTTCGAAAGGACCGATATACCTAGGGCTCAGCTTTCCCTTCTTTCCAAATCTCATTACTCTCTTCCAAGGAGATATTCGTAGGAACACTTTATCACCCACTTCAAACTCTAAGTCTTTTCTTTGGTTGTCGGCATAACTTTTTTGTTGACTCTAAGATTCTATTATGTGTTGTTGAATAGATCGGACCTTTTTTGCCATCTCATCCACAAGATCAGGTCCTAATAGATTTCTTTCCCCAACTTCATCCCAGCAAGTTGGAGTCCTGCATTTCTTTCTATAAAGAGCTTCATAAGGAACCATCTGAATACTGGAGTGAAAGCTATTATTATAAGAAAATTCTCCCAAAGGTAGGTGTTTACCCCAACCACCTTTGAAATCCATAGAGAAAGCTCTCAGCATATCTTCTAGAGTTTGAATTGTCCTCTCAGACTGACCGTCTGTCTGAGGATGATAAGCAGTGTTGAAACTCAACTCTGTATCCAGAGTATGCTGAAGACTTCTCTAGAACTTTGAGGTAAACCTCGGATCCCAATCAGATATAATAGAAAGTGGTACTCCATGCAATATTACCACTTCCTTTACATATATCTTGGCAAGCTGATCTAGAGAGAAATCCTTTCTAATAACAATGAAGTGTGCAGACTTTGTAAGACGATCAACTATGACCAAGATATCATTATTGCCTTTGGATATTTTACGAATTCCTATGACAAAGTCCATATTGATGTTTTCCCATTTCCATTCGGGTATGGGTAATGGTTGTAACATCCCCTTAGACTTATGTCTCTCAGCTTTAACTTGCTGACAAACCAAGCATTGAGAGACATATTCAGCAACATCTCTTTTCATGCCATGCCACCAGAAGTACTCTTCTAGGTCCCTATACATCTCTGTGCTTCCAGGATGAATAGAGAATGAAGAACTATGAGCCTCATCCAGAAACTCCTTCTTTAATTCAGGGATGGGAGGAACACAAACCCGATTCCTGAACTTCATTATCCCATCACAATCAAGGTTGAATTCAGGAACATTTCTCACCTTCTTTTGTAACTCTACATCTTCTTTCTGTGCCTCTTTAATCTTAACATGTATATATGGTTGAACATTCATTTGAGAAAGACACGATTTTTCCCATTTCATTATAATTCCAAGATCCATCCTTTGTAAATCCATAAATATTGGATCTTTTTTGATCCTCATCATGGATAAAATGGCATGGTCTTGTCGACTTAATGCATCTTCCACCTTGTTTTCTTCCCCAGGGTGGTAATGAATTGAGCAGTCGTAATCCTTAATCAGCTCCAACCATCTTCTTTGGAACATATTCATCTCCTTTTGTGTGAAAATATACTTTAAACTTTTATGATCAGTATAAATATCACACCTTTCTCCATAAAGATAATGCCTCCAAATCTTTAATGCAATGATTACCACAGCTAACTCCAAATCATGATTTGGGTAATTTTGCTCATGGATTTTCAACTGTCGTGAGGCATAAGCTATCACCATATCATTTTGCATAAGAACACACCCCAATCCCTTCTTGGATGCATCACTGTAGATCACAAACCTTTCTCCACTACAAGGCAGTGTGAGCACAGGTGCACTGGATATCCTTCTTTTCAACTCCTTGAAATTCTCTTCACATTCCTCCGTCCAAACAAACTTAACTCCTTTCTGAGTCAACCTGGCGAGTGGATTAGATAATCGTGAAAAATATTTCACAAAACATCAATAATATCCAGCCAAACCAAGAAAACTTCGGATCTCAGTTACTGTTGTTGGTCTCGACCATCTTTCAATAACCTCTGTTTTTGCTGGATCCACAGATATCCCCTCTTTTGAGATTATGTGACCCAAAAATGAAACTTTTTGAATCCAAAATTCACACTTGGTAAATTTGGCATAAAGATTCTCCTTTCTCAGGGTCTTCAATATAATTATCAAGTGATATTCATGTTCTTCCTTACTCTTTGAATACACAAGAATATTGTTTATAAAGACTACAACAAACTAATCAAGATAGTCTCTAAAGACTCTATTCATCAGATCCATGAAGATAGAAGGGGTATTAGTAAGACCAAATGGCATCACTATAAATTCATAATGTCCATAACTTGTACGGAAAGTCTTCTTTGGTATATCCTCCCTTTTGACCCTTAATTGATGATACCCTGAACGAAGATAAATCTTGGAAAAGTATTGAGCTCCACGTAGTTGGTCAAATAAGTCATCAATGCATGGGATATGATATTTTTTCTTGATAGTTATCTTGTTAAGTTGTCGATAATCAATCCAGAGTCTCATTGATCCATCTTTCTTCTTAACAAACAGAACAGGTGCTCCCCAAGGTGACGCACTAGTGCGTATGAACCCCTTATCATGATTCTCTTGGAGGTGCTTCTTCAATTCCTGCAACTCAATTGGGGACTTTCTATAAGGTGTCTTTGAAATAGCTAAAGCACCCAGTACGAGTTCTATTAAAAACTCAACTTCACGATTTGGTGGAAGACCCAGCAATTCCTCTGGAAAGACATCATCAAACTCCCGTACAATGGGAATATTCTTAATCGTGAGTTTCTCACAAACCATTTGAGATAAATAACCTTCATTTAGTGGAATAAAGACCCATAAGATGGAAGAAATTTCCACTGGAAGGTTATGTTCATCCTTGCATCGATAGACAATCAAAGATTGATCTGGAATATGAAATGTGACTTCCCTTCTTTGGAAATTGATATGAGCTCCATATAGAGAAAGCCAATCCATGCCAATAATCACATCAAATTACACTATAGGAAGGATCACAAGATTTGCAGGAAACACTTTCCCAAAAACTTCAATCAGAGAAGAATTATAAACTTTTGATGTGATTGTTGTGCCATTAGGGGTTGTCCCAGCTAACACAACATCTAATTGTTGAGGTAATATGGTGATACCCTTAGAAAATTCTTCAGAAATAAAGGAGTGGGTGGATCCAGAATCAAATAACACATTTGCTACTTTAGAGTGGATAGTAAGTGTACCTTTCACCACTTAGTTATCGTACTCCACAATGCTGATAGAAATTTCATGTGACTTTCCTTTTTCTATAGCCTTAAGAGTTTGTTGACATCGATCATCATCAACAACCCTTGGATTAGGGCATTGATTGGCATAATGCCCCATTTCCTTGCACTTGTAACATTGAAGTGTGGGAGGTTCACTCTGTGTATCCTTTTCATTGTTCACATCACTAGACATCATCTTCCCATAATTGCGGCATTCAAATTCCTGATGACCTTCTTTTCCACATTTGAAACATTTACTTGTCCCTTTAAGACAACTCCCTCCATGTTTCCTTCCACACTTTGAGCATAAGGAAAAACTCACCTTCTTTTTAGTGTGCTCTTTAGATTTTCCTTTGAATTCCATTTTCCTCTTCTTATCAAACCCATATGACTGATGGGTTACTCCAATCTCCATCTCAACTTTGAGAGCCCATCGAACGATTTCCTCGTAGCTATTGAAGTCCCTTATGGATAACGGCCTTAGAAGACTTGGTTTTAATCCACTAAAGAATCGATCGATCTTACTCTCAGGTTGGATAATAATACCAGAAGCGTACCTTGCAAGTCTTGTAAAATTTGCTTCATAGGTACCAATAGATTCATCATCCTTTTGCTTTAGTTCAAGAAACTCCTTCTCCATCTTTGTTTGGATAATACGAGGGAAGTACTTATTGAAAAATAAGTTCTTGAACTCGTCCCATTCCATGGACTAAATTTCATCTCTTGGCCTCGTATTCTTGATAAGATTCCACCATTGATCAGCATCACCTTCCAAACGATACACTGCTAAGATGACTTTATCATATTCAGAACATTGAAAAACTGAAAATATCTTTTCCGTAGTACTGATCCATTGTTCAGCAACTAATGGATCAGTAGACCCGCTGAATGAAGGTGGAAGCTTCCTCATGAAGGATTCAACAAAATGTTTCTCCTTCCTTTGCTCATTTGGAAGTCCTGTATGATTCATATCTTGAGAAAGTTGTGTGATCATGGATACAAGATTTTTCATTACAGCTCCCATAACATTTGGTTTCTCAGGGGGACAATCATTGCATTGCCCGTCGCATTCCGCATTAACATGGTTCCTTCAGGTTCCATCCATTGACTAAAACCAAGAAGAATAGTGTGAGAAACACTAATTATAATAGGAAAACCACATAATCAAGAATAAAATTTCACACTTAAGGTCTTATCCTAGGTAATTCATTGACATTTCTAAACCACTAAGATTGTGTTATATTCTTAGACTTATCCTTAGGATTCTTACTAAGGCTTTCACATCCTAGTTTCCAAAGGTTGACTATACCTTTCCTATGATACCAACTATAACGAACCACACTTTACATACAATGTTAATACTTCAAAATTGAAGTACACTTATTACAACATATAACAAAACCATGAAAGGACCGTATAGGTATAGTGTCTTTAGAAACTGAGAAACATAAACAACTGGTTCATAAAGCGTCTACACTGTCTCCCATTTATTTCATCAAATCTATAGTCCCTTTTGTCATATCTTACTTAATTACCTTCTTCCTGACCTGGGGAAAGAAAACATATAAAAGGGTGAGCTCAAATGCTCAGTAAGGGTAAACAAAAGAAATATCAATCACATCATATTCATAAGAACATAACATTTTGGAAATCTTACCCTGCAAAAGAGATCATAATTTCATAACATGGGATAAATCATCGTAGTGAAAGGTAATCACAATAATCACAACTTAAAACATGAAACTTTGTGGCATACACACATAATCATAGAGAATCATTTCTTAGTAGTTAAGACTCATTTCCAAGACTATCTTAGTGGACAAATTCCATTTCTGAACCGAGTTCATTCCTCGTTTCAGTCCTGTTTCACTGAACCGGTTTAACCTGCCGTTCCAGCCATGTCTATCTCATGAGATATAAAATATTTACCCAATGCATTGGAGGAATATATAGGTCCCACCCATATCATAATTATACCATTATTATGTGTGCCACAAAATCATAAATCATACATCATTGCATAACCCATGTAATAAAAATGGGATTCTTAAACATCGTGACATCATAAAAAAATTCATATAGGATAAAGGAATTCATAAAAATAATTCCATCACAACATAATAAAATAAATGTAATAATAGGGATAGAAACAGAACCCTATATTATCTTATATGGAAAATAATTTTGATAAAACACTTGAACTCCATTCTTGAGGAAAATATCCTTTCTACTTTAAAAACATTTTTCCTTTCATAACATGTCATTAAATTTTAAACTAAAAGAAGTTGATTAAAAATAAACATTAAAACTTGTAAAGTAAGCTTCTTGGAAATAATGTTTTAAAAATACATTCATGTCGTATAACTTAAAAAAACATTCTTCTTGTACTTTTGTTGGAAAATTCAAAAAGTACCTCGTACGAAAAACGACAAAAGATTCCTTTCATATCTTTTACTAAAAACTCACCAAAGGGTAAAATTGGATTTAATCAATTATAGGTGGATGGAAATAATATTAAATATTGAGGAAACATGGATGTGGATGATAAAATAAACCTCAATAAATACCAAAGTATAAACAATCTCGGATAAAAATGAGATTGTGATATTTCTCTTACCTTAGGTCCGATTTGCTTCGTAAGTTTCTGAACCTCCTGTATAATGATTTAAATAATGTCATTGACTTATTCCAGAATCATACTCATTGTTATGATATCATATATGGTCATATTCTTAGTTTATTTTTAGTAATATTTCATTGCTACTTGTTATTAGGGTGTTTATTACTTTTTGTTCTTATGCGTGTTTTGTCGAATAAATTATTATTATTCTTTTTAGGTTATAGATACCTCATTTCCAGAATTGTATTAGTGTAATATATATCATATTTATTCACTAAATTCATTTATGTAATCACTATGCAATGAAAATCGTGTAGAACGAGTCGCATCACATCGTGGAGACGATATTCCGTACGTACGCACGAGCGATGATATCGTTCCCATGATCGTGGAATTGTATTGGAGTGTATGTATACTATTTCAGTATCAATATCACTTTAAAATAATCATATATATTCATTCTTTACACCATTATACCCATCCAAGTAAGGTGGTGGTGGAAAATAGATTACACCATGGCGTGGAGACGGTATTCCGTACATACGCACGCGCGGTGATTTCGTTTTCCGTAGGATGGATAGATGGTGAAATAGGGTTGTTTCATACTTATAATAACATATCAGTATATGATTTATACTGATGTTATTAATTCATAATGAAAAAACTAAAGAAGAAGAAGTGGAAGAAGAAATAAAGTTGAAAGAATCGGTAACGGACATTACCTCTTCTTTGAAGCGCCTCTTTGAGACCTCCTTTTAGGGCACTAAAATTGGTCTTTGAAGAAGACCAGGACCTCTAGGATGTTTCTAGGGAAGCGGAGAGGAGAAATTGGCAGGGGTTGGAAGATCTTGAAGGCTCAAAGTGGTGTGATGAAGAGAGGGAGGAGGTTCCCTTTTATAAGGGAGGAGAGGGGCACTTTTGGAAAAACTAAAAATATTATTTTATTATAAAGCCATATTCGGTTTTAAATAGCTCCAAATTTATTTATTTCTAATCTAAGGTGGATATGGGTCAAAATCCTATCATCTGATAGAATTTGGACAAGTTTAGTTTACTATTTTAACCTTATCATTTAGATTTAACTTTAAGTTAGATAATTTTACTTTTACTGTGTATTTTTGTGTTCTTGCACTATAAGGTTAATAAACTTACTATAACAAGACAAAAAAAAACCCCAAGATGTTTATTATTAATATATATAACCTTATCTAAGTCATTTGGCCGAACCTTAGATTTTTAAAAATTAAATAACAATTAATAATATAATATTTATTTTAAAAACTATTTTATGTCAATTTTGACACTATTTAGTAATTGATTTTTGTTAAACTCATAACAGAATGATTAGTTCAAAAATATTTAATTAAATAAATACTAACATGTCATATTAACCTTGAAAATTAGTGGAATTCATAAAAAGTTTCAAATTACATTTTTTTGGTATTTATAACATCAATTATGTCAATATTTCATTAATAAGATAATTACTGCATCATCTTTGTGTCAAAAATAAATTGAATTATTTAATGTCTAAAAATTACAAATAAAATATAATTATGTATGAAATATTATTATCTTTCTAATGAATATTTATAGTCGAATTTATATTATGTATAACCCTATATTAAAAATTATTTACTTATTAAACTTTGATTTTAACTATTTTAACCCTTCTTTAAATAAATTAATAATAAATGTCCTAATATAATCCAAGTGGGCCTAAATGGTCATATTTTATTACTAAGGTTGTTTTTGGTCTAATTAAACTTATCCAATAGAATTAGGACATGTGTTAGGGTAATAATAATATCATTTTTACCCTTAATTACCCTATTTACTTTTAACCGTGGTAAATAAAAGTAAAAAAGTTATTATTCACCAAAAATTATTTTCATCTCATTTAACCACATTTTACTTACTGACATCAACCGTGTCTCTCGGATTTTTTAAATTTCACTCACAGAAGCGGTAAAATTAAGTTTTATGTAAATTTTGTAAATTCTCCTAGGAGGTGGGTAAAAGACGGTGAAAAGTTCAATAAAATTTTTATATATCTAAAATTATTATAAAATTACTCCAATGAATTACATTGAACATATATAGGTATTATGTATCAATTTTTACCTAAAATCATTTTAAATAAAATAAATAATTATTTAAATAAAAAGTCGATTTTTAAATAGTAACCTAGTGTTTTCACTATTCATCAAAAATTGAAAGTTTCCAGAAAAATACCAAAATTTCACCCTAGGATAATTTCGATATTCCGAACCCAAAAACGAAGTCCATTTTGAAAAATAAAATTTACAAAATTTCAAAAAGTGGTTATTACTATTCATAACGACTAGTTTTAATAATATTTTAATAGCATATCGTTGTTTAGTGAAACTCGGTATTGCGTACGATGTAAGCTATCAAGGAAGGTCGTGATTGCGTGTAAATCAAGCCAAGATAGTGTTGTGTGTGGTGAAAGATTCCTTTGATGATTTATATAAAATAAAAACAAAATATTTCTTATAAAAGTCTCGGGTGTTATAAGAGCGAAAATGTATCATAGGTGTTTAGATAGCACATCAGGCAATGAGCACTAGTACAAGCTAATCTAGTAGATAGTAGACAGGTATTCTATAATAGACTATATAGAAGAGTACCTGTATAGAATATCTGATGATTATTTATGTCAGACTAGCTCCCTTGTATTCAAAATTAAGATTTGTCTTGATTCCTAGGTCAGTTTCAATCAACCTATCGTATCAATGAGTACCGTTGTTTGAGACCCTAGGTCAATGTATTTGATCTTTGAAAGTTGTAAGTCAACTCCTTTATATGCAGATATACCAAGATTCCACTCATACAAGCCCTTCTTTTTGAGTGGTGAAAATTCATACTTCAATCAGTACTCTACTCTAAACTATATATGAAAAGTACCCATCCCGAGCAGTTATGAGGGGATCTACTAACCAATGCAACATTTGTAGAACGCCATCTTTATTCAGCCTTTTGTTTGTATTTCAGGTATCTTTGTGTGTAAAGTTTTGTTTTGTAGAGTCCTAATAGTCTGAATTAAATATTTGTGATGTTTTTGAAATACTACAAGGGAACTTTGGCACCCTTAGTATAAATCAGTTAAACTCTTTATGTATGAGTGAATGGTGAAATGTGAAAACTCTTCTTTCATGACCCTTTCTTTAGAAACCTAAATGGGTGAAGTAGCCGAGTTCTAAACCCTTATATATGAAGTAGAACCAAATTCTAAATAGGGTGAAGTATTTGAGTTCTAAACCCTTATATATCATTTTAATATATAAGTATCTACTACTGATATCTAAGGGTTCTAAAGGGTCAGTATATGAACCAGTTACTTTTCCTTGAAACCCTACACCACCATGAAACAATTCTCCAAATTATTAGAATAAATATAAACATTACAAATAAAGCACACAATCGATAGGCTCAATCATCTAAGGTCCCCAAATTATTCCAAGCCTTAGGTTACTACTACTAATATTATATTGAAAGGCTATAGCACCGCTCTGCACCTTGGTGAACTATGTGAACTATGGATTCTCAACCTTGTCCCATTCCATATTCTTTGACTATTTTGGCTACTAGATTAATCCCAATGAGAGATTGTATTCGATATTCCCAATACCAAACTATTAGAGTAGAGTACTGATCTTTATCCAAGACCATATACTGTAAAAGGCGGTGACATTCACAGATGCCCAAAGAAAATAAAGTCCCACACCTTCAGTACTCTGCTCTAATAGGTATGAAGTTTGAGATCCAGTAGGCTGGTCAGTCATACAAAAAAGAGTATCAAAGGGTTCAGTTGCATTATCTTATGTGGATAGGAGGGAGAACTCACTATTCCTAACACCAAGCCTACGTATCTTTCATACACTTACTAAAATGTAGATAATCTTGAATGACCATGGGGAATTTTTAGGTGGAGCCAATATTTTCCTTAAATAGGAATTACTATATAGAAGAGTACATGTTTTCTTCTCATAGGCGCTAACAAATAATTCAGAAGCATGTCCGAGAGTGAAGGGAGAACACCTGCTGGGTACAACTCTCATGTTGACGTCCTTCTTGATACAACCAATCAGTATAAAATCACACAATAGGAAGAGGATATTAGTTAATCCCCTTATAAATTTAGTTAATATGATACCTTATATTCTATTGATCTCGAATTGGGCAAATACGATTGATAGGTAGTCACCTTTTTAAGTAATGGGATAGAAAAATTCCTCTGTAAATGTTTAGACTAGACTGTCAATACTCTTCTAATAGTGGGATTGGATGTTCGGGTAAGGAAAAAAGACTTGTATGACTCTCCTAGAAGAATGGATTTGTAGAAGCATCTCGATTAGTTTATACTTGTAAAAGAAAAGGATTGTTGATGCTCTACATGTACACAGTAAGTCAAATCCAGCAAGTGAGGATTTTTCTTATTAGGACTAGGTACTGATTTTGGATGATCATAGGACCTCAGATAATGATTATGTTAGTGCATGATGACCTGAAGTCTTAGTGTAGTTGAAAAAGGGGCTTACAAGATGGTATTACTCTCCTAGAAGAGTTGAACTATCTCACGCATAAAAGATAACTATTTAGTAACGAAGAAAGTGATAATCTCACAGTCAACTTCTAAGAAGCAGAAAAGAGAGTTGTAAATCACGAGTTAGAAAACCTTATCCATTTTGAATGACTGAGTGCATGTATCGATCAATGTTTCGTGATACGTTAGGCTCTATTAGAATAAAGCACCCTACAGAATCACCTTAGTGAAGGAAAACCTCATTATGGTTTTTACTAAAAAATGCATATGGTGAATTACACATTATCCTTATAATTCATCCCCACAAGGTTGAAATGAGTCTTCCTTCCTCTAGATCAGGTCATGGAGGTCAGAATTGTAGCATGATGAACTTCGATCTAAGTGGGTTTGGTTCATATTGGTACGCTCTAGATTTTGAGGAAGTGCCAATCACTACAAGGGGTATATTAATATTTTTATTAAATATTAGTTTATTTACATCAAGGGAATTCAATAATTGATTAGGGTCTTCTTCTAGGACACAGAGATCCAAGGTATTACCAAATGTCTCTTCCACTCAAAATCAGAAGTTGTTAGTGAATCGTATCCTGAGCACGCGAGATAGCATATGGAAGATGATACTTCTTTGAGTTCGTGGTCACCCATAAAGGAATAGTTACTTAGACATTATATTACGGTCAAAGCATAGACAACAATCTAACTAGTCAATTAGAATATAGATATGCTCAAGCTCTTCTAACTCCTATTCATCTGGTTGACCCTCTCTATCTAAATAAGATATAATTCTTTCTCCTGGGGTCATCTGACTATTTCAAAGTGAAATAAGATCACCACATAGATTTTTTTAATCTTGTATATGATTTTACAACTTTATCTCACAATATGGGATTGTTATATATCTCTTACAAACTTTCAAATTGTTTAAGCTTTGAGATGATGATGTCAGACATTTCTGTCTCCATGAGTTGGCCTTCCTCGGTAGGGGAGATCATACTGACCTTAGTAGCTCTATTCTTCCTTAGCTTAGAAGATAACTTTAGACTAGGATCATCAGCTATATCATAGATTTCATCCAATGAAAACTCGCCCCAGACAAAGAGTTGGCCACCCTAATGCACAAGTTATCTACAAATAAATTCCCAACTCTTAGTTCCTTATCCCTATCAGTCATCGATCCCCAATTAGAGAATCCTTTCCTTATTCTATTCAATATTATATTATAATAGTTGAGTTTTTTATGTGTCATGGTTGATTTTCAAACAGATATTACACCTATTAGGTTAAGGATACTGACATGAAGGTTTGTGCTTCTAATTCCACTCAAAACAACAATAGCTCAGTAGTGGAATAATTCCTTAATATGGGTTGTCACAAACTGAGGATATGATTCATTCACTTCCATCATCATCAGTGTTACAAGCATATATTAACGAACAATGGAATTACAAGACATCATATTACTAGAGTACATACTAACTTTATTCATTTTATCATACGAAACAAACTTCTCACTCAATAGGATGTCAAACACTAGAGAGAGACATTGGCAAGAAATAAGAGATGATGTATTCATAATGATAATAAGACAAGTGAGCATGGGGGCACGAGTGGGATTTTCGTGACGTATCTTATCTTATATAATGAAGGTGGTGATGGAGATTCCATAGAACACCTAGAAGTCACTGAATATTGTTGCTTAGTGCTCGAATCAGTTCATGCAAGAGCAAGAGTATCACCTTGAGGTTGAGGTTGAAAACCATATTGGACTATTGGTGGTGCTACTGAACTTTGAGTAGGAAGATGATGTGGGATTGGAATAGGCTCTGAATGATGATTAGTAACATATTCCTTCCTCTGCAGAGGTTAGAAATTATCTTATATCTGTTGGGTTAAAAAGAACCGAGTTTCATCAAAAGTCACATGTCATGATGTGATATAATAATCTTTCCATTCTCTGGATTAAGTCATCTATAACCCTCTTGATCTATGCTATAACCCACAAAGATACATGGAGTGAGCTGCAAATGTGTTCGCGGAGTCAACATGAGTATAGCATAACATCTAAAGATGTAGATACAAAATAGGATCTAAAATAGAGTTGAATTTCTTCCTCTCATTTAACTATATAGCGTCAAGTACCGTAGATCTGACCCTTTCTAAAGGTTGAGGAGATGGGACTAAAACAAAGAATCCCAATCAGGGTGCTGCGTTCATACTGACACCAGGGCACAGTTGATGGCAATCTGAAGATAGAGGAATGCGTGGGAGAGAGGAAAAACTAATTACAAGGGCTTGGATTTCTGTATTTACTCCTCTCTTGATTTTGTGGTAGATTCAACTCCTTCTTCCATGCATGGACTGCTATTGAATGTCACACTTGCACAGACCTTCCACATTCCAGTGAAAAATTTCCACTAGCCAGTGAGACCTTTGACACCTGGTTGCGTGAGTGCTACATCTTGGGACACTATATTATGAGAATACATGCCTCATTCTCTTATAGAGTTATTGGTGGGGGTTTAGTGTGGAAACCAAGGTTCTAAAAGATCAGACACCTTAGGGTGAACTATATAGGGTTAAGTACCATAGATCTGACCCTTTCTAAGGTTAATAATTAGAAGTAGTTCAAGAGGTGAGACAGCTAGGGGCGCTTTCCAATCTTTCACTTGAGGTTTGGGAGAAAAACTTCATGTTCAAAGCAATTAGCTTGTGGTAAGTACTCTATTAATATTGTCCCAGAAAAGGTTTTTCTTTAATCCTCACACCAAGGTTATAAAAGATTTGACACCTTAGGGTAAGGGGAAGCAGTTGGTCATCCCAGAAACCTTTTATGATTCCTGGCCCTTTAGAAAGGTGCTAATGATATATCAAGGGTTTTGAACTCAACTAATTCACCCTATTCGTTAATGTTCTACTGATATATTATATATAAGGGTTTAGAACCTTGAAACCCCCATGGGTTGTCTCTCTATGTTGACTCATTCAATGGGAATTTTTAGTTCCAATCACCCCCAGGTGTTTCGCACCCATCACCATCAATCACATTCATCACAGTCTGTCAGTAATCTACTCGCATTGTATCATACCTCCAAACTATTAGAGTATAGTACTGAAGAACCACCTTCATATTCCCTCCCCATTGATCATGGTGTTTCAGAGAACTCGAAAAACCCATCCTGTACTTTTTCAATAGTTTTACTCTCCCTTTAAGACACTATGTCATCAAGTCATTATAACATAGATAGTGGATATCGATGAGAGTTGGCAATACTATTAGAGTAGAGTACTCACTATTATAAGAGTATGGAGAGCAACAACCTTGAACTGGTCCTTGATTGGTATAATATAGAGAGTAGAGTTCATATCATCATAGTCGGTATAATATAGGTAGTAGAGGTGTTAGTGATCCTTTCACTGAGAATTAAGAATCCAGCCTACTATATTATATCTTACTAGTCGATAAATGAATCGATTTCATATAATAAGTGATCAGATTCCTTCTTTACCTCGAGTGTGACTTAGTGAGCTAGTCCAGATTGAAAGGCCAACCATCTGTGAGGCAGTGTGTGGTTGTTATCTCATATTGCGCTATTCGGTCAACATTAATTAGATCAAAGAAAATGTTGACTACTATATATAGTACCATTAGTTGTTGTTCAAGATCGATTGGATGATGTAGTGGTTGTTTTGAAACTTCCGTTAGCTAGGCACCTCGATTGGGAATAGACTGAGTCGCTTCATTTAGGTCCAAACCAAATTGAGCAAGGGCTACCAATTCTCGATATTGTTCCAATTATAGTTTTGAAGTACCGCATACTTGTTTCATAGCTTTCACCTGAGAGGATGATCCAAATCAACTAACTGATAAGCCAACGTTGATTTATGGACACATACCTCAATAAAAGAGCTCTGTGTTCGAACAGATTTGTCCATCAGTAATTGGGATCACATTGGTGGTAATATAGGCTAAGACATCTCCCTATAGTGTTTCTATAATGGGAAGGGCGGTCAAGATACCTACACCAGTATTGTTCGATCGTTTAGCTGCTCATTTTAATAGACATGAATGTAAAGAGAAAACATTACCTGGGAATGCCTCACGGCCCGGTGGTCAACATAATAATAATTCCTTTTGTCGATACGACACTTCCTGTTTTGAAAGATCATCATATATGATCACAGTGTGCATTCCATGATCATGGAAATATTCCCCCATTGCACACCTGGAATACGGTCCCAGAAATTGAAGTGGAGCAGGTTCTGAAGTGGTAGCAGCCACCAGAATGGAATACCCCATGCTGGAAGAGTTCGAGAGTAATTGAACAAATTGTGAAACCATTGAGCATTTCTATCCTATAGATACATAGAAACAATATAGATTATCTTGTTCCCGAGCGGTGGAATTCACTTGCATTTGGGCAATCATGGTATCGAACCCAATGCTGGTTTTTTCTGTTTGTCAGTCCCCAATGATGCAAATCATTTTTTTTTTCATTTTCTAAAGCCGGGTTAAAGGGAACCGGACCCCAACGTACAACATGCATACATAGACGAAACTTAAACAAACCAGAACAACACAACCTTACATATCATAATAGCCATAATCATCTCCAAAACCCAAGCAGGATTCCTCCGCACCCGTAGCCGACTCCCACTCTGGGTCCCTCCAATAGTTGGCACTTTGAACCCTACTTCTAAGCTGTTCCAGAACAGGCCGTTCAGAAGAGGCATCGACGTCCACTCATCCCGTTTTCAGAGCAATCACAACCCCCCCACTCCGCTTATCAGTCCCCAATGATGATTTCACGTTACCCACAACTGATAGGAATCATGCTATCCACCGCTTTGAGACTAGTCTTCATTGGATCATGAACCAATTGATGTTCGATAATGCCTGGACCTTTCAGTTCGACACATCTAGTCTTGGATTCTTAGTGCGCAGTTGAGTTATTGTCAATTAGAACACCCAAATCTTCGACAACACGACCTAGCTGGCACATCCTCAAGGTCACATCCACGATCGAACCGGTGTGTGTGACGGGAGATTCTTTTTTCACAATGGTATCCAACCCCAACACCACTATACAGATAAGCTCAGGATCTAGATTCAACGCTATGCCTTTCACACCGCTAGAAAACTGGACCATTTCACCACATTTCAATCGATGAAACCCAGATACACGTAAAATTCCATCCCCATATCCCAAGACTAGCCTATTTTTTTCCACCATTTGGGTACTCGTTGTGTCCAATAGGTGAATCTAACTCTCTAATATGCTTTTCAGTTCAGAATAATGGGTTGGTTTGACTCCCATGGAACATTCCAATGATATATGAACCTTCCCTTTGAGAGATTGGTCCTTCTATGGCAGGAAATTAAGCTCTACCTATTTCATCTGATGGGTCGAGGCCGGAAGTGTGAGTCGAGTCAATGGATAATGAATATCGCTCAAGATCGGGAATGACTCGAGTCAAGCATGAAATGTCCACAATTCAGAAACTAATAAGGATAAACTATATAGGGTCAAGTACTGTAGATCTGACCATTTCTAAACTGAATAGGGTTAAGTAGGTGAGTTCTAAAATATCTGAACCTTTCTTTAAAAAGGGTGAGGTTCTAAAAGAAAAGATAAAAAAAAAATTAGTATTTCTAGTGCTTCTAAATAAAATGAAAAAAGCGATCTATCATTTTGTTTGGTTCATTCTTGGACGGATCTTCTCCTGAAGAAAGAATTTTGGAAGAATAAATTTTGTGGTTGGTTGTTGACCAACAAAAAAAGGGATTTGTTCTGAAGAGCATTCTTTTCGATCTTGTACTAAGGTACACTGAACTCCAACCCAATCTCGATGAAAACAGGTACTCTTCTAATAGTGAGTCAACAAGAAACTATGAAAACTACAACAAAACATGTGAACAGATGATTTTCAGTGAATTTGAGTGCTCTAAATATATAAAATAAATATATATGTAGATTTCAATTAGTTAGACTTCCATAACTATATAAATAAATAGAACTACAATTGCGCGGTTCGATACATTATGCAACGATGAATAGGCGAGACTCACCCCAATTACAGGAATATACTGAGATGGTAACTATATAGATGAGTACCTGTAATACTAAAAAAGACTTCAATGTGTTAAGCATATCACATCGGAGGATAAAAAACTCCCATTCATCTAAAAAGTAGCCTCATGCTCAATCATAAATAAGTTGACTTCAGACTCAATGACCGACCCTTGTAGGGAACATTTAGGTGGAGAATACTCTATTCTCTTGCATTCTTCATTCACATTAGAGACAGAAAAAGCTCAAAAAAGAGGTCAACTAAGTCTCTATTATAAGCGGCCTTCTCTCATCTCTTACGCTATTTAGAAATCCACTATTTGAATCCATATGGAGGTAAGAAGCTAATTTATTCTCTTATCTCTTTTCTCATATCCCCTTTTTAAATGGATGGATTATGGAAAAAACCACCATTTCAATATAAGGAAGAGATCCATAAGTCTAAGCTGAAAGGCCGACAATGTCTCCAGGTTACTTCCCCTGTAAAAGAAACAAGATTCATTAGATTTCTAATAGAAAGGGTACAATTTCCAATCTATCAGAAGAGATAATAAGACAGGAGATTCTGAACTTGGTTCAATATGAAATAAAAATTTTGTCGTTAACTCCTCTTTTTCATGGGTGGAAAATCATCCGGAAACCCCTAATGAAAGATCAACTCTTTTTTTTCTTCGTTCCCCATCCAAAAAAAAGATCTTATATCGAAGGAGAAAAAGTAATACCTAGTTCCATGCTATTATACCTTACAGACTAAGCAGAGCCAGTCTTTATCTAACGCATCATGGAGAGTCCTCCCTCTTTAGAGTCAGACCAATCACTTCTATATCTATAGTGGTCGAATGAATCACTATTTTAATAAACTCTATCTCTAGAGTATTATGAGTATGTTAAGACTCATTACTACTCAATTGATTCTATTTGTCCCTATTCCTCTCTCAAAAGGGATTATTGAGAGATGATGGTAACCGGCTACAGGGTTCTTAGGTGAGATTCAAATATCTAACCCTTTCTAAAGGGTGAGGGAAGGGATTTTAAAGTGATTCCTTAACCATTAGAAAGTTACTACTAATATATCAAAGGTTTAGAACCTTTTGTTAGCTCGATCTTTCTTTTTTGGGATGCTTTTAAGGAGGATCCCTACTCTTCGTGCCTCTCACTTTGTCATTTAAAAAGTAGCAGCATGGGCTCGGTTCACCAAGACCAATCTCGGTGTGGAAAGTGCCTACGAACGCTGATCCATCTGTCTCACTTGCTACAGATGCTCCATAGTTTTGGTATAATATAGGTAGTAGCTTGTTTTCTTGGACTCAGTTCCCAAGGCCTCCGATTGACCAACAGAAAGAGAAGTGAGAGAGGACCTTGTAATCTAGGTCCCTTTAATCTTTTTCTGAATCAAGTTCCTAGTCTGTTTCCCAATCTCAAGCTGAAAGCAAAGTTGATAGACCCATATCTTTTCCAATAGCTTAGGCCCTTCCGGTAGAGAACCAGGTGAACTGTCACCTTCCTTTCATTGTGTCAAGTTTTCTCTAGAGTAGTTTCTTCCTACCTTTTCAAGGCCTAGTACTATTTCATTTAATTCATATGATCTTATAGTAATCAAATGACTATTTTCAAAGAAATCCCTAATTGACTAGTGCCACTAAGCTGGTAGTGAAAGCTGGAGTGCCCTCGCCCTAGCTTGCATCACCTATTAGCCTTTCCTAATTGCCTTACCTTCCCTTCCAACCATCCAATATAAAAATTACTCTATAAACAGAGATGCGCTTCTTCGAGTCCGGGTGAGAAATATTCTGTTTTCCAAAGGAAAAGACCTAAAGGAAGAGGTATTACAGGACCACATTCCTTGATCTTTAACTACGGATCAAACTACATGAGCATAAACTACTCTTCTAATAATGAGTACTCTAATCTAATAGTCACCAAATCTATCTTCTCTATCTAGGCCTAACAAGTCACCTAACTGGGGACACTAGTAAAAAGTATTCCTATAAGGAACTGATATCCACCTTAAGATCTCAAATAGGCCTCACCAGTATTACTGAACCATCTAGGGAAAACAACAGTAGTACGATACATAAGTCACCTATGACGCCGGTTCCACTGAATATGAGATTTCCATTCCTGTGCATGAAAATGAATGGAAGCAAGACTCTAAAAAGAAATGGGGGATAAGTACTCTACTATAATAGTCACGGAGGAAATATCATGACTCCACTACCCCTAAGATGTTTCTTCTTTATCACCCTCTATGTCAGCATCCGATGACTTTATATGATAAATACCAAGTTGAATCTGGATTGGCTTGGTCTGATATGTAGAGTACTTCTTTATCTGCTGATCCGGTTCGAGTGGTTAATGAAGGGGAGTGGCCTAGCATATGTAGTTCTATTTTCAAATCGATATCAGTATAATATAAGTAGTAGAATTACCTTCCAATCTTCTCTTTTCCAGCATCTTAGGCACTCGGGCCTTCATTTGATAGTTCTGTTCCGGTCGGTTTTCTTTCCTTTCTCCTCTATACCTAACAAAATGCGGTCTCCACTGCAGGAACTTAATGAAGTTGAATAGGAATTGCAACAGATATAGTCGACTACTATACTACTGGAACTTTATGCTAAAGGACTACGAATTCTAGTTCTATCCCCGGATCGTGCCTCACCAGCCCCCCATTCTGTATCATCTTCCCTCAATTCCAATCAGAGAGGTGGTTAAAGGGGACCAAACAAGCAACCAACGAATGAGATACCTACCTAATCTACAACCACTATTGTGCAATAGCATATCCATTTTCTTGTTGGTAGGTAGGTAGGTAGGGAGAGTCCAATAGAAAGTAGTGAACAAAGAAAAGGCACCATATAGAGATTATATTGATGCCTCTCCTCCCTTCGTACAATCGATGCCCTCGTCCCAGTCACTACACTACATGAAAGAAGAAATAGGGAAGCAAAGATCAAGTATGATTCTTGCTGCTATATTGGACTTATCATTTGAAAATACGATCCCACACAATTGAAATAGGGAAGGCAAAGAACGATTAATAGATATTAATCCTATAACTCCAGCTAGAGCAGCAGGGCAAAAAGGGCCTGCTAAGAGCCACCCCAAAACCAAGAGAGAGACTATTCCTTTATCTACGATTCTAGTTCTGGTACTGATATATATATTTTTATTGATACTCGACTGGGCTAGATGCTTAAAGATGAACTAGACCTAGCTAACGGGGGAGAAGGAACGCTTGTAGGAATGTTGGATGTGGGTAGCAGGAAATCTGGAGGGAATGAAAGACTACTTGAAAGAAGGGAGTAAAGGTGGGCAGTCTTATCCACTCACTTAAGCCGCTAGTTAGTGCTCCTGTTTTAAGGGGTAAGTGGGGAATTAATACATGAAGTCAAATTGATCTAGAGTTGAATATTTATCCTAACCGGAAATCATCAAAATAATGAAAGATGGAAAGAGGGTCAGGAACAGAGGCCATATTCTGATTATTCCTAGCTGACAAGGTCAATGAAGACTAAAATAATAGATAAGACTCAAAGACAATGAAGCAGACTAAATATTAGTGTTGGTTTGATCCTCTTCTCGTCTTAAGGTAAGATCAGATCTTGCCGACCGAAAGACCCGAATCGTAGTAGTTTGCTTCTAGACAGGAGTATATTACATCTAATAATACTGTAATGAATGTGTTTTGGAAAGATTTTTTAATGGAATTGGAAACTCAAATCAGAGATAAAGAATATATAATTAGGTAGGATGAAAATTTTATGATATTATTTGTTTCGGTGCGGCTGTGCGCCGGGTTTTTGTTCCGACGCTGTTCCGCCAGGACGTGTTCGCGCGTGCGCCCGTCGACCCGAGGGGATGGGAGCACGGCTTGTGGTCCCGCAGTCCCGCTTTCCAAAGGCGGGCGGCACCCTCCCCTTATTCAGGGACATCTGCTCCTTGATCGAAACTGGGATGATGGGATGTCGGCTCCTCCTTCCGTGGACGTCTCCTCGGAACTCGTCGCCTAATCTGGGTCTCCCTCATAGATTTAAGAATGTTTGTGAATCTCGTTCCTGGCGCCATATCTTCATGGACACCGGTTAATTACGCTGCTTCCGCCCAAATGCTCCAAGGAGTCTGGTCGGGGCAGC
Source organism: Viscum album (assembly GCA_963277665.1). Classification (NCBI taxonomy): domain Eukaryota; kingdom Viridiplantae; phylum Streptophyta; class Magnoliopsida; order Santalales; family Viscaceae; genus Viscum; species Viscum album. The sequence goes on along the minus strand of OY728135.1, from coordinate 1,038,529,634 downwards.
AACCTGCGGTGAGGAGACCGGGTAGCTCTAGGTGTTGGGGGCGTGTCTTAACACTGCGGCTCTGCGTGTCTGCCTTCCGTCCCTAATAGGGCTTCTCGAAGGCGTGATGGCATGAGGCATCCCGCGCTGGGTGCGGGGAACTATGTTACCTGAGGTTTTCCTCAGCTTCCCATGTTTAACACGGGGTATGCCGCGAGTTTAACGTCCGGTGGGGACGGCATCGGACTGATCAACACGAAGAGTGGATCAGATGACAGAACCCCTTGCGGGGAACCTCCGACGCTGGGGCCAGCGCATGGGCGGCTTCCCGAGTGAAGTGGAGTGGAATGAAATGGCATGACCCCACCGGGATGTGGCGGCCCGGGTAAGGATCAGGATGGATGATGGAGTGAAGATCTTGGACCTCGTAGAGGCTTCTTACGTACCGCGCGTTAGCGCGGATCAAAGTCAGCGTAGTTCGGATATATAGTTTAACGTCATGCTGAACGATGGCAAGCCGACTCACGAAGAGATCGAGGCCGTCGGGCGGAGGATTGAACCGAACCACCTCACACAGAGGGGGATGGAACGGCCGGGTGGATCACAGTTTCACGTCATGCTGGACGATGGTGTTTGGGGCTTACACTCTAAGGAGGCCCAAATGCGGCAAAGCTTAGTTGGAGAGGGACTTGGGCCGAAGGTAAGAGACACCTCGATCCCCATCACACCCTCTACTGGCTTCGACAGTGGGGAAGCACAATGGAGATACACATGTGCGGTCCCCCACAAGGGCGGATTCAAAGGTGAATCAACGCGAATGTGAACCCGGGAGGGGTCCACTGATGGACGAACCGACGTGAATACGACCGGGACGACCATGTGGTGTGCTTGAACCTCAGGGAGGCTTCCTACGTACCCTGTTTAGGAGACAGGGATCAAAGTCCACGTAGTTCATTCTGTCAGGACTTATGCACGGAGGCAGCCCGAGTGCGGCAAAGCTTAATCGGAGAGGGACTTGGGCCAAAGGTGAGAGACACCTCGATCCCTGTCACACCCTCTACTAGCTTCGGCAGTGGGGAAGCACAATGGATATACACATGCGCAGTCTCCCACAGGAAACAAGGGGCTTGTAATACCCTACCCCCGTGGGCGAAGGCCACTCCAATAAATCGTCCCTAAAGAGGGGCAATCCTGACATCCCTGCAGAGACGAGTGGGTGGGGGCCACATCCAAACCGAGGGGGACCCTGCGTGCGAGGCACGGGATCGGGTGATGCGGACGGTTTAACGTATTGCCGGACGAAGTACAGTTTAACGTCGTGTGTTGAGGATGAAGCGGACGGTTTAACATCTTGCCGGACGAAGTACAGTTTAACGTCGTGTGTTGAGGACGAAGATGCTTGGCAGTTTAACGTCTTGCAGCGCGGACGTGGTACAGTTTAACGTCATGTTGGACGAAGATGCTTGGCAGTTTAACGTCTTGCAGCGCGGACGTATGCAGTTTAACGTCGTGCGGGACGAAGATGCTTGGCAGTTTAACGTCTTGCAGTGCGGACGTATGCAGTTTAACGTCATGCGGGACGAAGATGCTTGGCAGTTTAACATCTTGCAGCGCAGACGTATGCAGTTTAATGTCATGCGGGATGAACCTGCCGCCGATGGGTCTGTTTCACTTCGCGCGAGCCTGGAGGGCCGCACGGGAAGACAACGTACGGTGCGGGCACCTGCGATGAAGATCATCGGGCGCCACGCAGGCGGGTACCCTCAGGGGGTCAAAGGGGGCGACCCTGGCGGTTTGCACGCAAAAGAGGAGCCTGGCGCGCAATACCGCGGGTCGGCGCGCAATCGAGCGGGCTGGCGCGCAATTGGGCCAGCGCTTTGCACGCAGAAAATGGAGATTGCGCGCACCGGGACTCTGATAGCGCGCGGGGGCAACGGCCCATTCTCTGACGAATGGCCACTTAGGAAGGGGGGGTGCGCGCAATCGGGCTGGATTGCGCGCACCCGGGGGAAATTACGCGCAAGAGGCTTCTTTTGTGCGCGGATGCCTTCGGGTAAGGAGTTAGTCAAAAGAAAGAAGCCAGAGGGGTTACGCGCGAAGGCGAACCCCGAGGCTTGCTTGCGCGAAATAAAAGAGGTTACCTGAAGATCGGCATTGCGTGCGGAGGAGGTGGAATTGCGCGCACGAGCGACGCTTCGAATTCTGGAAACCTTCAAAACGTTGGGGGTCGCCTTGTATTTATAGGCAACCCCGGGCGCGTAATTCGTTCGCGGGCGCGCAATTCGGCGCGGGCGCGAAATAGGGGCCCGGCGCGCAATAGGCTCGCACAGTGACGTCGGGCGCAGAAAATTATGCGCCGACTCGCCCCATTGCGCGAATCCCGGAAGGATTGAGCGCGCCAAGCCAATATTGCGTGCGAGCCTCCGATATTTCACGCAAGACCTTCGGTCCTTCCGAAACACGCTTCTGACTCCAAATATGACCTCGCTTTCTTCATCCGGAATTTCATTTGAGGAGAAACGGACTTTTCCGGCGTCTACAAAAGCCCCCCCTCGGAATCTGATCGGCGAGAGGTCGCAGCGATCGGGTTCCGAGGGAGACGCCGGAATGCCGATGTCCTGGGCGGCGCGGGACTTTGGCGTGAAAAAAGGGCGTCGGGCGCGAAATTCGCTGTCGTGGTCGCGCAAAGCGCGTTCCGCGCGGCACGGATACCCGGCCTCGCCTATAAATAGGGGCCCTGGGTTCCGCGTGCCGTACACTGGCCTTCCGCGCGATAAGCTTCCCAGCTCTTGTGCGCGAAATTGCCTTCGACGGCGCGGAATTCACCCGTTCGGCGCGCAACCCCATCCAGATTTCGGCTCGTTTTTGCGCGAAGACCCGGGGTTTTACGCGACAGACTTCCCAATTGTGCACCGTCCACTTGGATTGTGCGCCAACTCCCAAATTTTTCCACCAGCCTCCTCCGATTCCGCACACCTCATCCCTTAACCCACACGACTCCCAGAGCTTCTGAGATGGCCGCGAATCAAGTGAATGAGGGGGATGCCGCCAGTCGCAGAGCTGAGATGGCGGCGAACGAGGAGGTTTACGGAGCCAAGGAGATTGTTTCCAACAATCAATCCTTGTTCGATTTGCTGACGCCGGCCTAGAATACGTATCCGCTGTCGGACAACATGCCGCTCTCGAACTACGGCATCCTGGATGAGGTTCCGGTTCCAGGGTTCGAAGTTGATGCGCCACGGACCTGGGTGACTCGGGAGGACGAGCTTCCCCGCTATTACATCACCAACAACGGGCATCCTGCCAGGGAGACCAGGCACTTAGATGTCTATGTCCTGAACCCGAGGAAGCGAACCATTGCCGGGAGTGAGCCTACTGCGGAGAATTCTCCAGCCCTCTACTCGAGCACGTATCGCCAGAGCGTCACTGATGACACCAAGGGCTGGCTGAAGGATTGGGACTTGCGGTCTGGGGGCAACTTCACCAGTGAGTGGGCCTGGGCGTTCTGGGTATGCCATACCTGCGATCACTTCGCGGAGGAACTGCGGTACATTGGCTGTTTGAGGCGGTGTGGACGTCGCAGTTCCACTTCTACCAGCAGCCTGAGCTCGGGCCGGAGCTGTTCACCCGCTGGTCCCCAGATACTAACACCTTCCATCTTCATCATGGGGAGGTCAGCATCGGTCTCTGGGACATCCACTACATCGGAGGTATCCCGCTGGAGGGTTACCAATACGATGAGTTCCTGCCTCCGAGGAACACCTGGGGTGACAGGTCGCGGACTCCCATCCTGTCGTGGAATCTACTGGACCTGGCTACGGAGCGGCTCGGGGTCAAAGACTTCCACAAGGACATAGCCTACAAGGAGTGGTTCGGCCAGTTCTTGGAGCATGACCCAGCGGTCAAGATGCCAGGCAGGGGGAAGCGGTGCCCGACCGCTGCTCAGAGGAGCCGGAACGGGTCGTACTGGAGGGTCCTGGAGACGGGAGACTACCGCTCATGGGGGTACTGCGTCATCGAGGCCCGGGACCCAAATGTCTGGTACGCGGCGTTCCTGGCCGCCTTTCTGAGTGGGTGGCTCCTGCCAGTGCGGGACGCGAGGATGGGCGTCCGCCCGGCGACACTGGTGATGGCGGGCGCCATGGCCGCCAACAAAAGATACAACCTCGGGGTCCCAGTGCTGGCTAAGCTGTACGCCATCCTGGGACGCATCTCGCGAGGGGGGTCGCCACGAAGGGTCTGTGGGCCCTTTCAATTCTTCCACGGCTGGGTGGCTGCTCACCTCGGTGGGTACACGTTTCCAAACGCCGTCATTCCTCCGGGTGACGGCCTGCGACCCTCCCTGCTGAACATCGCGGGGGTCGCTCCGATGACCCTAAATGAGGAGGGCATGAGGATTAGGATTGGAAATCACGCCAATTTCAACTCCAGTCTGTTCCCCACTCCCGTTGGCCAGATGATCGACAATGGGCAGGGTCCGCTGGAGCAGCACGAATACTTCCTGAGCATGCGGGGCGGGGTGCTCGTGGCTCGGATCGACGGGAAGGTGATCTGCGAGCCCTACGTGCCAACCCGGTTCTCCAGGCAGTTCGGGTGCCTTCAACGGATGCCGAAGAGGGTATTCGCTGCTGTCTGGGAGGAGACGAACCCTTGCGTCCTTCGCCAGATGTGGCTAATGTTTGCCGCTTTCGGCTCTGGCGATGTCATCACTCTCCCTCCTACCGGGGTCGACGCAGGCTTGGCAACCGAGTACGCCGAACACTGGGCCATCGCGTACCCCGAGGGGCTTCTACGGAAGCCAGTTCGGCGGCTCGAGGTCACCCGTGCGGAGACCGGGCGTCAAGGAAGGAGGCGAAGCGCCGCTACGCGGGGGAGAACGGAGGCGCGCCAAGCAGCGGAGCTGGCGCGGGCAGGGACTTCGGCGGCGGGCACATCACAGACTACCGCCACGGCCTCAGCGCACAGAGAGGGGGCACGTATGGTGGTCGGGGAGCGGCCTGGGAAGTAGATAAGGCGTCTGCTCAAACCCTCCCACGATGCAGTCTTCCCAGCGCTGTGGTCAACCTGGATGACCCTGCGGCAGTCGCTGGGGACCGAAACCGTCTTGCAGAAGATAACCAGAGAAGGAATCCATCTGCCAGAGGTCGGGCGCCTTCAGGTCGCCGACAGGGTGAACTTCCACTGGCGGTATGCGTATCTGACGGCCATGGATGAGTACGCGTGCCAACGTGGTCAGCGCGCGGAGCCGTCCCTTCTGGTGAAGGTGATGCTCGGTCTAGAGCCTGCTCCAGAACAGATGCCGCCGGAGGAAGGTGATAGTAACGATGACTCCGAGGAAGAGGAGGAGACAGGGGAGGATGAAGGCTCTGAGGGAAGGTCCCATCCGGGGAGCCCGCGGGAGAGCGGCGAGGTGGCCGGCTCTGGCCATATCGATATCACCGAGCTCCTCGAGGTCCTCTTCTATCCCTACTCAACCCGCTTCATCCATTCTCTTATGCAGCTTCTAACCCATTTCTTCATCTTCCTCAGGAGTGCACGGATGTTGGTCAGGCATCCTCCGCAAGAGTAGGAGAGGCGCCAGCAGGACAGGGCGGGGGCCAGACACCTATCATTGAATTGACAAGCGCTGAGGGGTCCCCTGCTGTTGTTGTTCCTGCGGCGGCCGGGACAGCGGAAGATGACGCTCTGAACTCCCGTAAGTCTCCTTACTTTACTGCTGGTGCTTGCCGTTGACGATCCGTGATTAACCGTGGCATGCCTTGCGCAGTGATCTTGACACTGGAGGCTCGTTGGGCTGTCGAACCCGGGCCATCCCCGAGTGGACCAGTGGCAGACATGTCGCCTCCTCCGTAACAGACTTCTCACACCGAGCCGGCCCCACCAACTGCTGATCAGGGGGCAACAGATGCCGGCGGTGCTGCCATTGGAGAGAGGTCAGGGGCTGACGAGGGTGTCAACACCGCTAGAGCGAGAGAAGAAGGTCGCCCAGATGTTGGGGAACCAATCCCTCGTGAGGACATCCCAGGGGCAGACCCTGCAGTAGACTTGCTGGCTGCCTTCCCTGCCAACCGGCCTTCCGACCCCGAGGAGATGGATGACTCGGACGCGGAGGCGGTCGAGGAGAGCCGGATAACGCGCCGCAGGGGGTGGACGTGCATCCAGCACTTCCTCAAGCGACCCTCATCAGAGTGGCTGGGGCGCATGGGATCGCTTCAAACCTGGCTGTGCTTCCTGTGTGCCGGGGGAGATGATGCTCAACTCCTCCATCTGATGGTCCGTGATTTCATGGCCGAAAAGATGCGCGAGAGCCGCCGGCGTGCCGACGTCGCACAAAGTCGGGACATGTCGGAGAACACGCGGGCGCTCCTCGTGGCGGAGCAGGAAGTCCGGCGCCTCGAAGGGCAGGCAGCAGAGAAGGAGGCCCTCGTCGCAGTGTGCACTGAGCTTGTGGAGCAATTGACGGCCCAGCTGGATGACGCCCAGGTACAGCTGACGGAGGCGGGCCACCAGATGGTCACACTTCAAGTCGAGCGGGAGCGTGCACAGGCCAGGATCGACGAACTGCGCACTACGACCGTCGACGAAGAGAGGGCATGCAGAGAGCGAGAAGCAGCTCTGGAGGCTTCCAACCAAAGGGTAGCGGCGTTAGAAAGATTCATTCAGCACGCTAATCCCTAGGGGCTTTGTTTTTGCCATTCCCAGAATATTTTGCTTCCGCTACTCAATACTTCGATCCATTTGTATGAATCACATACTTATCTGCATCTTTTGGCTTAACGTGCTCAACCACAATTCTTTGTCTTGCGGGAGCGTTAACCAAGCTTCAGGCATCCACAATTGGGCCCAGATTTCTAAGGAAAAGAGGGAGGTCATTCCTAGGAAAGGAGACCTCAGACCTAATCAATGTATCATCCCCCCAACTTGTTCCGACACACGAGCGGGACAACGCTAGGGGCGTTGAGATTTTATCCGAACATAGGGAAATGAGAAAGGGTGAATCGCGTGTCCCGAATTCAGAAATCCACGACGGTCGGTCTTCCAGGAAATGCCCAAGACGACAAGCGGACAATGGATCAATCGACCATACTACTGCAATAGACGGACCGAAGGTCATCATTCATGTTGCAGGAGGCAGATCACATGTCATCATCAATACCGCTTTGGGGGTTCCTTCAGACACAAGGGTGGAAATCCGGATCAAGGGAGCATGCGAAGCGTGGGGCGAAGTGATGATTTGTTCAGACAGAATATAACACTCCCAAAATTGTGCCACCGTGGGGAAAGCGTATTAGGCGGATGCACCAATCTGGATGTGAATCACCCCAATTCTTAGACAGAACCTCTTTGACGAGGAAACTGTCGCTTCCCATCATTGCAATGGGGCATCCCGAGCTGAATCAGGGAAAATATCACAACAGCACCACTCTACCAGAAGCCAGGCCAGACGGCCGGCGACGAGGAGGGGCGGAACTTTGCGATCTCTGAGGCTGGACCCGAGTCGAGATGCCCGGGCGTTCCTACGTACTCCATCAGGCTGGAGATCAAGCCACACGTAGTTCTGAGAGTGCAGTTTAACGTCATGCGGGACGAAGGACCCTGATTAGGGAGATCTTAGTTTAAGGTCGTAGAGCTCGGACCATAGAGGCAGATCTTAGTTTAATGTCTTAGAGCTCGGACCATAAGAACCTCAAAGTACGCCACATCGTGGTCCTATCCCCTGGATATGCAAAGATGCACTGAGGGATAGTGTCAAGAGTGCCGAGATTTTTCCTGTTCAGAATGGGGGGTGGAAAATGTAATGTGAATCATGCGGCCATTCACTCAAGGACTGTGGGCACCGGCGTAACGATATGGGAGTACTGCCGACCATGGCGGAAGAGCAGCATCAATATCGCACTGACCGTTGGTGGAATGAGGCAGCAAACGAGCATCAACCGCTCAAGCGCAGGAATCATATCGATTTGATGCCCAAGGCCCTTGGGGGTGCCATCCCGGACTGGTGGGAGAGCACTGAGGCATTGTATCCAGACCGCTCACGGGGGTCCCACCCAGGGCGTAGGTGATGGGTCCGAATGAATGGGGGTATGAAGCCTGGAAAATGGAAGGAAACTGACCAAGCTGAACCTAACCCTCATAGAAATAGACCAGAGTACTCCTGACACCGGTGGACCACTGCAAGGGGTCGAGGGACACGCCTTGAGGGTGACCCGAAGGTGGCGGATTCCCAAGAGAAGGGGGAATCTTTAAGAGGTGGGGGGCTGGACCCGAGTCGAGATGCCCGGTCGTTCCTACGTACTACATCAGGCTGGAGATCAAGCCACACGTAGTTATTGAAGCGCGGCGCAACACAATCGGGCACCAGCGCGGGGAGGGGTGCGGGTCTGGCCCTCGCACCCAGAAGAAGAGGTATTTGATATTTCTTGTTTGTCCTTAAAGGTGGATGGTTTTTCTTTGTGCAGCGACATGCCTGTGATTAAGAAATCCCTGGCGTCGCCACAATAATCAAGCCACGAAAGGCATTGATAAATGGCGTGGATATTAACCAGCGCCCAACGTGAGTGTCCCCTGAGAAGAACATCACGATACAGTGTCGTTTCTCGTCGGGCGGCCAAGATGATCACAGTTTACGGTCGTTTGGTAAGACCATGCAACACAGTTTAAGGTCGTGTGGCTCGGACCATGGAGGAATCCGCTTATTGCAGTACGGCGGACCCAGCGGAGGTGGGGACACATCCTAGCCTTGCGGTCACGCACAATTCCAGGAGAAGGATCCTGGGATAGGGGCCTGCATATGTCCATCAACCAAGGGGCAGAGATGCTAGCCTCCAGCTATACTGGGCCCAGAACGCGATTGTTCGGGCGACTCCTTCCTCCTCATGGGGACGAGGGTCTAGCTACACATGGCCCTTAGGGAGGACATTAGCATATCTTTGGTGCTCATATCGTGGGAGCCTCGAAAGACACCATTACCCTGGTTAGCCTGCCTAACGTGTAGAGGTGTACTGAAGGTCAGTATGAAGAGAGAGAGTGTCGAGATTCCACTACAACGCACAGAGGCGAAGTGTGATGAGGACTGCGCAACCAATGTTCAGAGCCTGAAAGAGCCGACATGGTGATCAAGGATGTTGCTGACCATATTCGCAACACAACATCCGATCGCGTCAGCCTAGGATGAGTCAAGCAAACGAGCATCAACCGCTCAAGCGCAGGATTCATATCGATTTTCAGCCCAGGACCCGCAGGTAAATCGACCCAGAGCGGTAGGAGAGCACTGAGGCATCGTATTCAAACCACTAACGAGGATCCCTTTGAGTGAAGGCTCGAACAAGAGGAAGCGCGAGGCCTGACAAGTAACACAGGACTTGTCGGGATTGAATCTGACACTACGGGTCATAGACCGGAGTACCCAAAACATGTTAACAGATCACCGGAAAGGGTCGGAGGACTCACCCTGAGAGCAACCAAAAGACAGGGCTGGACCTGAAACACAAACGTCCAGGCGGTCCTACGTATCCCATAAGGATGGGAATCAAGCCATACGTAGTTCTTTGAGAGGCAGTTTAAATTCGTGCAGGACGATGAGGCGTGTGAGGTAGTCCCACACACGGGGGAGGCATACGGCGCGACCAGTAGACTGACGTGAATGAGGACATAATCCCCCGCTCACGCCATACGCCTCGCACAAAAAGGAGGGGAACCTGGGCCAGAGGCCCAACGCAGGATAGAGATTCCCGGGAAATGGGGCTGGTCCTGAAACATGAATGTTCAGGCGGTCCTACGTATCCCATAAGGATGGGAATCAAGCCGCACGTAGTTCTTGAAGTGCAGTTTAACGTCATGCAGGACGAAAAAGAAAAGGGGGGGGGGGGGGGCGGAAGGCATCCCCAAATGTGGGGGGCGTACAGCGTGGCGAGAAAACCGATGTGAATGAGGGCATAGCCCCGCGTTCACACCATACGCCGCATACCCAGAGGAACTTGGGCCAAGGGCCCGAGATGGGATGGAAATTCCTGAAGGATGGGGCTGGGCCTGAGACATGAATGTTCAGGCGGTCCTACGTATCCCATAAGGATGGGAATCAAGCCGCACGTAGTTCTTGAGGTGCAGTTTAGCGTCATGAAGGACGAAGTATAGTTTAACGTCATGTTGGACGAAGTACAGTTTAACGTCATGTTGGACGAAGTACAGTTTAACGTCATGTTGGATGAAGATGCTTGGCAGTTTAACGTCTTGCAGCACGGACGACTGCAGTTTAACGTCGTGTGGGACGAATGCTGAACAGTTTAACGTCTTGTAGCTCAGACGTAGTGAAATTTAGCGTCATGCAGGATGACAGATCTTAGTTTAAGGTCTTAGAGCTCGGACCATAGGAACCTCAAAGTACGCCACATCGTGGTCCTATCCCCTGGATATGCGAAGATGCACTGAGGGATAGTGTCAAGAGTGCCGAGATTTTGCCTGGTCAGAATGGGGGGTGGAAAATGTGATGTGAATCATGCGGCCATTCACTCAAGGAATGGGGCACCGGCGTAACGATATGGAAGTACTGCCGACCGTGGCGGAAAAGCAGCATCAACATCGCACTAACTGTTGATGGAATGAGGCAGCAAACGAGCATCAACTGCTCAAGCGCAGGATTCATATCGATTTGCTGCCCAAGGCACTTGGGGGTGCCAGCCCAGACCAGTGGGAGAGCACTGAGGCATTGTATCCAGACCGCTCACGGGGGTCCCACCCAGGGCGTAGGTGATGGGACCGAATGAATGGGGGCATGAATCCTGAAAAATGGAAGGAACCTGACCAAGCTGAACCTGACCCTCCTGGAAATAGACCAGAGTACTCTTGACACCGGTGGACCACTATAAGGGGTCGAGGGACACGCCTTGAGGGTGACCCGAAGGTGGCGGATTCCCAAGAGAAGGGGTAATCTTTAAGAGGTGGGGGGCTGGACCCGAATCGAGATGCCCGAGCATTCCTACGTACTCCATCAGGCTGGAGATCAAGCCACACGTAGTTCTTGAGGTGTAGTTTAGCGTCATGCAGGATGAAGTACAGTTTAACGTCATGTTGGACGAAGTACAGTTTAACGTCATGTTGGACGAAGATGCTTGGCAGTTTAACGTCTTGCAGCACGAACGACTGCAGTTTAACGTCGTGCGGGACGAAGTGCAGTTTAACGTCATGCGGGACAAATGCTGAACAGTTTAACGTCTTGTAGCTCGGACGTAGTGCAGTTTAGCATCATGCAGGACGAACAGCAGTTTAACGTCGTGCGGGATGAATGCTGAACAGTTTAATGTCTTGTAGCTCGGACGTAGTGCAGTTTAGCGTCATGCAGGACGAACTGCAGTTTAACATCGTGCGGGACGAATGCTGAACATTTTAACGTCTTGTATCTCGGACGTGGTGCAGTTTAGCATCATGCAGGACGGTGGGAACTCAGGCAAAGTACTGCTTGAGGAACCTAGCGTTGGTGGGAGGAGTAACACGCTCACCATCCACAGTCGCTAGGGAATACGCGCCATTGGGATAGACCTTGTGGACGACAAAAGGTCCCTCCCACTTGGGCTCCAACTTGGGCGGCTTCCTGCCGGGGATCATTGGTGCTCTTAGGGCCAGCACTAGGTCACCTCGCAGGAAGGAGCGGAGGCGAACCTTCTTATTGAAAGCTCGAGCCATTCCGCTTTGATGCCTCTCCAAGTTGTGCAAAGCGCGAAGCCTATTCTCATCCAGTGCTTCCAACTCGACTAGACGGGCTTCAACAGCTCTGTCCGGCGCTTGCTGGTCATAGACCGTAGTGCACAAGGATGGTAACTGGATCTCGATGGGCAGGACGACCTCAGCTCCATACACCAGTGAATAGGGGGTCATCTGGGTGGAATTGCGAGTCGTCGTCCGATAGGCCCAAAGGGCGTTGGGGAGCTTGTCCGGCCAACTCTTCTTGTTCTGACAAACCATCTTTTGCAGAATGTTAGAGAGGGTTTTGTTAAATGCCTCAATCTGTCCATTCGCCTGCGCATGATAGCGAGATGTATGGTTCGAGCGAATGTTGTACTTTGCGTACAACTTCTTCAACTCAGCTTCTCGGAAATTGGCTCCGTTATCCGTGAGGATAGCGTGAGGCAATCCAAATCGATAAATGATGTTGGAGGTCACGAAGTCAGCGATAGAACATGATTTGACCTCTCTGAGCGGAATCGCCTCTGCCCATTTGGAGAAGAAGTCTGTGGCGGTCAAAATGAACCGGCACTGGCGAGCCGTCGCCGGAAGGTAGGGTCCCACAACATCCAACCCCCAGACTGCAAAGGGCCAAGAATACCTGGTGGTATGGAGAGGCACCGGCGGCCGATGCACAAAGTTCGCATGAACCTGGCACGCATGGAACTTCCTGGCATACTCGATGCAGTCATGGGTCATGGAGGGCCAGAAGTATCCCAACCTCTGAATCTGGTGGGATAGCTTTGGCCCAGTCTAGTGGGCACCACATGAACCAGCATTAACCTCTTGCATGACTCGTGGGATCTCAACTCCTTGAAGGCAACGGAGGAGAACACCATCGAATCCGCGTCTATAGAGGATCTGCTCCGAGCCGGGACTGCTCTGGAGGACAAACTACGATGCGCGGCGTCGAACTCGCTCGCGCTCGGCCCGATCCAACGGGAGAACGCCATGTTGGAGGTACTCAACCAAAGGCGTCCTCCAATCAGGGGCTGATTCGACTGCCATATCTGTGGTACTCGGGGCTCTGGGCACAGGGGAAACCGTGGTGAGGTTACTTACCGATGGGCCGCGATCTCCCTCTAGGATAACAGGAGTGATGAGCCTGCGGTGCATCACGCGGATGACCAGGTTGTCCTGTTCAGGCTCTGCGAGTGACGCAGCAAGGCTGGCCAAAGCATCTGCTCGACCGTTCTGCGACCGGGGAATATGGAAAATTTCTGGACGAGAAGGGAACTGGGCCATTAGGAGGAGGGTGCACTCCAGCAATGGCACAAGTTCCGGCTTCCTGACAACATAGTCACCATTGATCTGCTTAACGACCAGCTCGGAGTCCCCGTTCACACACAGATGGGGCACGTCGATCTCGAGAGCTAACTCGAGGCCAGTGATGAGGGCATGGTATTCCGCCTCATTGTTGGTACAGCCCTCTGACAATAGGAAAGAGTATGGCAGCACGGCTTGCTCCGGGGTAATGAAGACGATACTCAGGCCCACTTTGTTGAGCTTAGGATTATCGAGTCTTCTACCGGTGGGGCTCCGGGAGGCACCGTCAAAGTGCATCTACCAGCATGGATTGGCATGATCGACCAAGAGAACGGCCTCATCAGGAAATCCTAGATCCAGCGGCTGATCCGCGGAGGTTGGGTGAGCAGCCAGAAAGTCTGCCAATGCTTGCCCTTTGATGGCCTTCTGAGACACATACCTGATGTCGAACTGCTGGAGAATCACAGGCCACCGCGCTAGATGACCAGTCAACATAGGCCGGCTCAAGATATATTTCAACGGGTCTACCCGAGAGACCAACTATACCTCGTGGTGCTGCAAGTAGTGCCATAATTTCTGTACGGAAAATACGAGCGCCAGGCAGCTCTTCTCGATGGGGAATACCTAACTTCCGCATCGAGGAGCATGCGACTGAGGTAATAGAGGCTATTCTTTGTTGCCTCGTTGTTCTTCTGGGCGAGAAGGGCACCAAGGGACCGTTCTAGGGCAGTCACATAAAGGACCAGCGGCTTCCCGGATACAGGCGGCATCAGAACCGGAGGTTGAAGCAGGTACTGCTTGATTTCCTCGAAAGAGGTCTGACACTCCTTATCCCATACATAGGTGGCGCCTTTCTTCATGAGCCGAGAATAGGGCTTACACTTGTCGGCCAGATTCGCGATGAATCGGCGTATATAGGCTAAGTGGCCTTGGAACCCTTGCAGTTCCCGGATGTTACCTGGGGGAGGCATCTGGCTAATCGCCCTGATCTTCTCTGGGTCGATCTCAATACCCCGGTATCTTACCACAAAGCCAAGAAACTTCCCGGAGGTGACCCCGAAGGCACACTTCAACGGGTTCATCTTCAGGCAGCGATACTGGAGGAAGCCGAACACTTTATCAAGATCTTTGAGATGGTCCTGACGTTGGCGCGATTTGACCACCAAGTCGTTGACGTAGCATTCCACCAGTGTGCCGAGGATTGGCTTGAATATGCAGTGCATCGCCCGTTGATAGGTGGCACCTGCATTTTTCAGGACGAAGGGCATGACCTGGTAACAAAAGATACCTTGGGGGGCCCTGAAGGCAGTGAACTCCTCATCCTCAGGGTCCATCCGTATTTGGTTGTATCCGGAGTATCCATCCATGAAGGAGAGGGCTTGGAACCCTGCTGTGGCGTCAATCAACAGTTCTGTCATGGGAAGGGGAAAATCATCCTTCGGACAGTGGCGGTTGAGATCGTGGAAGTCGATACAGACTCTGATCTGCCCGTTTTTCTTTTTGACCGGCACGATGTTGGCCAGCCATCTGGGGTACTGAACTTCCCTCACGAAGTTGGCTTTGATAAGCTTGTCAACTTCGGCCTCAACCATGGCACCGTGGAATGGGTGCATCTTTCTGGGAGGCTGCTTGAACCCGCGATGGTTCGCCGAGAGAACAAGGCGGTGGACGGCTACCTGAGGATATAGCCTCGGCATCTCGTCATAGCCCCAAGCGAACACATCACGGTGCTGTCTGAGGAAGTCCACGTACTGCTGCCGCTCCTCAGAGGGCATGGCGGCACTGACCAATGTGGGTCTTGGATCTGCCTCGGTTCCAAGGTTCACCTGTACTAACTCATCGACCGTGGCAGAGACGCCCTCCTCAAAGGCTGGGGGTGCATCTTCCACGTCCTCTCCACTCGGGGAGGGATCATCCACGGGAGAGACTGCGTTGGAAACTGCATTGGGGCTACCAGATCCTGCTGGGCCGCTGGTGCTGGCACGGGCGGTCGCGGTCATCTCATCAGGAGACTCACAGGTCGTCGAGACCATGGCTACGTCCAACCGATGGATCGGGAGGACGTAAGCGTCGTCCAAACTTGCCCAGGGATCACTTGCAACAGCGACAGACTCAACCCCACCTGTCAGGATCTTCTTATCCTTGCTC
Organism: Viscum album; assembly: GCA_963277665.1. NCBI lineage: Eukaryota > Viridiplantae > Streptophyta > Magnoliopsida > Santalales > Viscaceae > Viscum > Viscum album. The sequence continues at coordinate 1,038,514,523 of OY728135.1, read as the reverse complement.
TTGTAATAGTCCGCATCCAGATAGCGGGCTTCACATGAGGCAAAAGGGGAGGCATCTCCCTGAAGCACGCCTACTCGACCATTAAGGGAGTATTTAAGGAATTGGTGGTATGATGAGGGAACCGCCGCATGAAGGTGAAGCCATGGCCTGCCCATCAATTTGTTATACGCAGTGTCCTGAGAGACCACCATGAATTCGGTGTTGGCAACCAAGTCACCGAACTGGGTCTTCAAACGTATCTTGCCGACCGGAGTTTGCTCGGTGCGGTCATACCCCTGGATCCTGAGGTCGGTGGGAATCAAGTAATCCTCAGACAACCCCAATCTCCGGAGCATCCGAGTTGGAATCAGGTTAATCCCAGACCCCGTGTCGACAAGACAGCGCCAGACTTCAAGGCCATCGAACTGGCCAGTAACATACAGCGGAAGAATGTGCCCCTGTAGAGGAGGGTCTTCGTCCTTACCAGAGAACGAGATAACTGCCTGACATTCGGCGTCCTCAATCGCTTCGGCGTGAAAGGCCTCTGCAGCCGCAACCTCCGTCTCAAACTGGAGGGGGATCTTCAGGGCTTCAGCGAGCGCCCCGTGCATCTCAGGTGACAGGCGCAGAGCCTCAAGGTTGGAGAGCCTTGCTGGGATGTCGGCCAAGTGCTTCAGGACATCATACTTTCTTGCCAAGCGCGAGCCCCTGGTTGCAGGGGGTTGCTCTGCGGTTGGAGGCATGACGGGCCTTGCCGGTTGGACCGGCGGCCGACTGGTGCTTGGCGCATCTCATTGTTCACTGGTTGAAGCCCGGGATGTAGTCACCGTACTGGGGCCTGGAGGCCGGGATGGACTCGTGGCAGGACAGAGCCGGTCGTGGCGCGGCTGAGGCGGTTCTGCCTGGTCTCACACCACAAACGGTGGTGGAGGCGAATCTGTCATCCCCGGATGGGGGGGCTGCGTGCGCTGAGCTCGGTTTTGAGCCTGCTGCCTAGTCTCAGTGGCATGCACGGCCTGGCTAGAGGTACCAACTGCCGTGCCCCAGCGACTCCTGTTGTTGCGGTTCCTCCGACGGTGGCGACGACTGGGGACACTAGGGAGGTCCACCTGGTGTTCTTCAACGTTGGGAACCGAAAAGGGATTTACCAGCTCGGCGGTATTAACCGAAGCATACCCAACACTGTCATCGGATGAATCATTCATCACCGGGCGGATCCGAGGAGGGACCCCTATCTCCGGGGGCATGAAATCGCCGAGAGTGCGGGATAGTGGCGGAACTGGTGGGGCACGCTCTTCCTTCTTGCGTCGCCGCCATTTGCTATTCTCGGAAGAGGCAGGCTGGGGCGATGATGCCGGAGCAGCACCCGTAGATTCTGGGGGCTCAGACTGATTCAAGCGCGCACGGATGATTCCACGGGCGCGAATGATCGTCTTGCGGGCCATCCAGTCATTATACTTCTGGGATCCGCGGTCGGAGACCAGCTGCCATTCGTCCTCGTCGCCACTATCGTCATCTGATCCCACGAACACACCTGCCACTTGTGCTGGAGCTGGACCCAACCTGATTACATTGTTGTTAATCTGGTCTTGGAGGCAGTCCTTAAACACGTATCACCACCGGATGGTGTGCCCCAGGGCCCGATGGTAAGGGCAGTAGCGGGGGTTATCCGTGAGATGTGCCTCCTCGGGCCTCCAACACTCAGGCAGTCGCACAATCCTTTGCTCTAGGGCGCTCCGGAAATAACCGAGGACCTGATCCTCGTGAAATGAGTAAGTCAGGTATCGCGGGCCCCTGGGAGCGTGGTCTTGACGAGGGGATGGAGGGGCCTGCCGAGGAGGTGGACCCTGATTATCTCACCTGGGTTGCGGCGGTACATTACGCGGAGGGGCCGGCCGGTTCTGGGGCAGCCGCTGCTGGGCCGGGAACTGAGCCCGTGTAGGCGGATTCCTGTGAGGATGTGGAGCTGGCCTCACCGGCAGCAACTCCAACTGCCTGGGAGCCTCTATCTGGGCAACAGCAGCGGGCTCAGCCCTTTTGGCTCTCCTTGCAGGGATCATAGGAGGAAGCGGGCGTGCCTGACTGGCCTGTTGCAGGGCTTCCTCAAGACGTTGAGCTTTGTCTGAGAAGTCCCTGAATCCTCCGGGGTAATTCTGAGTGATCAAGGAAGGGACCAGCTCGGTCTTGACGTTCCCGACGCACATTGTCAGCAACTGCCCCTGAGTCAATGGCATGTCAAGGGAATACGTGAGACCCTTCCATCGGGCGACGAAATCCGCGACTCGCTCATTAGGCCTTTGCTTTCACTTGAAGATGTCTGTGATACTCGTCTTCTGGGTCATGGAACTGAACTGGTAGAGGAAATTTCTACGAAGGTCCTCCCAGCTAGTTATCGACCCGACGGGGAGCTGGCTGTACCAGACAAATGCTGGCCCTTCCAGTGTCTGGACAAAGCAGCGAAGCTTAGCGGCCTCCTGCTGCGCCGGAGTTCCCAACATAGGCCCGCACCTCGAGTTGAAATGGACCAAATGTTGTGGCGGATCTCCAGTCCCGTTGAAGGGGGCGAAAGTGGGGTTCTCTAATCCCGGAGGTGTCGGCATGTCATCCACCCATGCTGGGTATGGCTTGCCGTCCGGTGGGATCGCCACTTGCTGAGTCTCCAAGGCTTCCAAGCGGGCGATTAGTGCCGCAATAGGATCGTCCGGACATGGGTTCCAGTCTTGGCGAGGATCTCTAACCACGAGCGCATTGCATGGCTCTTCAATCGGGTCGTCGACCGGATCGTCAAACTCGGCAGCTCGTGGGATGGCGGGCGGAGCGGCCCTTGGGGCAGCGGGAGGAATCCGAGCGGGGTCTCTCAGGTAGTCACGTCGCTCGGGAGGGTGTGGTGAGACATACCGCACCCTATTGCCATAGGCAATGACCTCTCCCCTATCGGCGAACACGGCATAATCACGGTTGCCCGGGAGAGTCTCATCGAGGAGTGGTTTTTCCTGTCCCTACTGTCCTGGCCTAGGATCACCGTAGTCAGGCCGCCGCTCTGCAGCGTGCTCGGCGAGGAGCTGGTCAACTAGATTCTTTTTCTCGGCAAGCTGTTGACGTAGCGTGGCCTTTTCGGGATCCTCCTCTGCCCTTTGCATGGAGGCAGATGGGTCGGCGGGCTTTATAGCCCCGCCGTGCTCTTTACCTTTGCTGACGTTTCGGATCAACGTCAGTGCTTCAGTGGGTGTGGGGAGGCCCAGGAGGTTCCTCTAGTGACGAGTAACTCTCACTGATAGATCCAACGATGTCTTGTCTTCGGGGGGAGGGCCCCCGTCGAGAAGTTCCAAGTCGTTCCCCTCTCCCGACAGGTCAGCCATATTGACCGTTTCCGTCCCTGGGGATGTACCCTCAGGGCCGCCCAGCGAGTCAGGCTGTCGGCGAATCGCACTGAAGCGTAGGGCAGCGTACTGCCCCCATCCACGGATATACACGTGGGGGGTGGATTCCTCGATAACCTTGCGGAGTACTTGAAAACACTCAACGCATCGTTGTTGGAGGGCCTCGTGGTGCCCAAATGACCTGGGGTGCCGAACCGCGGGGAGCGTGGCCAGGTCAATCTGACGGCACTGCTCACCAATATCCTCTAGGTGCGCTTGACTCTTGGGATATGGCATTTGTAGGCAGTGAAGATGGGAGTGGGTCTCCCGGAGAGTTCGGCGGAAGAATTCGAACTCATCCGGGGTGAGCGATTCTGGTGCATCAAAGTCTGGTCCTGCGACTGGACAAAACTTCTCAGGGAAGTGGCCCTCTGCAAAGACGGTCCAGAAGCTCCACGACTCAAACTCGGGACCCAGGTCTTCTTGGTCCCCTTCAGCGACTGGGAATGGACGGGGAACCGGCAGTGGTGCCGAGGCGGGCCGCTGGGCCGGTGGGCTGGCCGGCGGTGAATACGGCGAGCAGGACGATTGGCCTCCATATCCCGGACCGCCCTCTGAGGGTGGCGGTGCCCCAGCTACCACATCACGATAGGACGGGCCGGAGAGCGAACATCCTACCGTAGCGTCGGTGCTCGCCGAGGGTGCACTAGATCGTGGCTCGATCGTCGGTCCCCAGAAAAGGTCTCTGGCTTCTCCGATCGAGGCAGAAGGCACTTCCGGAGGGGTCGGTACCAACCGCAATCTTGATCCTTGGGGGTCTACCAGGCCCTCGTTACTCCGGATATACCTTCTGAGAGAAGCGGGGATCACATCGATCTCGCTCTCGGGGAGTACGAGGCTGACGTGCCGCATCCCTACCCCTGTCCCTGACTGGCGGGATTGGGGGGAGGGCTCTGTCACCGAATCATACTCTGCCTCTATATCAGAGAAACGAACCGGTCGGATCTCTGTCCGGAATTCCCTAACATTCCTCCCTCTGCGTCGACGCCTCGCCTTCCTGCCCCTGGGTGGTTCTTCGGGGCATGTCTGATCTCTGTCCTGGCGTCCTCTGGCCGCACCGGTGCTGGGGCCAAGAGGACTGGAAACCAAGGTGCGAGGGGCACCGGGACAGATATCAAAGGGGACGCGGGGAGAGATGCTTCCGGGCAGGCCTCCGGGCCGGGATCGGAAGGTGGGATCACCCATGCCTCTTGGATCGGGCACACGGAGTAGACCCTGCTGGTGAATAGCGCTACCGCGAGGTGGTCCGCGGTGGCTATTTCCTGTACCAGCAACTGGGAGAGTCAACCCAACCTTCCTTTGGGGCGGTCGGGGCCTCGATCCAAGTCGGGCATAGAAGTGCCCCTGCTCAGGATGCGCAGGGGTCTGGTGACTGGATCCAGCAGTGGCTTGGGCCAACGCGACCACTGTTGCTAGGGCCCCAATGTGGACATCCTCTTCCGCTCGTGCCCGACGTTGGCGTCGGGATAGACGAGTCGGGATTGGCGGCGCAGGTATGTGGAGAGCCCGTTCTTCGACTCGAGAAGCCTGGCGGCGGTGGCGACATGGCCTGGCGGGACCCCTTGTCACGGATCCCTGGAGCGAATCTCGGATAGGGTGGTCCCGAACATCCTCCACCTCATCCGCATAGGGGAGGGAGCTGTCAGAGCGTTCCGGGGATAAACTCCCAAAGCGGTTGGACGTCGAGGTAGGCAGCGGTGCCTCCCTGCGCGGCCCTCGGGGGCGGCGTTGGTGGCGAGGCACAGCTTCCTCGAGGCCTAGGCGAGCCATGTCCCTGGTGGGGATGACTCCCTCTTCCTCATATCTCCACACCAAGTTGTTGATCACCCTTCTCTGGATGACCTCCGAGGGGGAGAGAGGGCGTGGTTGTCCCGCAGTTGCGGCTGCTGGGACGGCTGTGGAACGGGCGGGACCGCGCGGAGTAGCCGCGTCGGTGTTTCCCCTACCCCTGCGCCAGTGGGCGGGTGGCGATCGGGCACTGGACTGGGCGACCTGATTCCTGAAAGCAGGGAGAAGAACCCATTAATACTGACAGGAAAAGGAATCGACAACCAATCATTAGTGCCACGACGCCTTCCGTGGGGGGAACCCAGGACATCGACGCCGTGAGACGGAGTGCCCGATTTCCCTTACCCAGCCCCTGGCGGGTTCCGTGCCCCGGTGCTAAATGCTCGGCCGGGCAACATGCCAGTCTTACAACACCTCCGAAAGCTATCGGTCTTCGTATTGAGGAGAATAGATTCACGTCGGGTTCACCATTTTTCTGTTTCGGTGCGGATGTGCGCCGGGTTTTTGTTCCGACGCTGTTCCGCCAGGACGCGTTCGCGCGTGCGCCCGTCGACCCGAGGGGATGGGAGCGCGGCTTGTGGTCCCGCAGTCCCACTTTACAAAGGTGGGCGGCATCCGCCCCTTATTCAGGGACGTCTGCTCCTTGATCGAAACCGGGATGATGGGATGTCGACTCCTCCTTCCGTGGACGTCTCCTCGGAACTCGTCGCCTAATCCGGGTCTCCCTCATAGATTTAAGAATGTTCGTGAATCTCGTTCCCGGCGCCATATCTTCATGGACACCGGTTAATTACGCTGCTTCCGCCCAAACGCTCCAAGGAGTCTGGTCGGGGCAGCAACCTGCGGTGAGGAGACCGGGTAGCTCTGGGTGTTGGGGGTGTGTCTTAACACCGCGGCTCTGCATGTCTGCCTTACGTCCCTAATAGGGCTTCTCGAAGGCGTGATGGCCTGAGGCATCCCGCGCTGGGTGCGGGGAACTGTGTTACCTGAGGTTTTCCTCAGCTTCCCATGTTTAACACGGGGTATGCCGCGAGTTTAACGTCCGGCGGGGACGACATCAGACTGATCAACACGAAGAGTGGATCAGATGACAGAACCCCTTGCGGGGAACCTCCGACGCTGGGGCCAGCGCATGGGCGGCTTCCCAAGTGAAGTGGAGTGGAATGAAATGGCATGACCCCACCGGGATGTGGCGGCCCGGGTAAGGATCAGGATGGATGATGGAGTGAAGAGCTTGGACCTCGTAGAGGCTTCCTACGTACCACGCGTTAGTGCAGATCAAAGTCAGCGTAGTTCGGATATACAGTTTAACGTCATGCTGGATGATGGCAAGCCGACTCACGAAGAGATCGAGGCCGTCGGGCGGAGGATTGAACCGAACCACCTCACACAGAGGGGGATGGAACGGCCGGGTGGATCACAGTTTCACGTCATGCTGGACGATGGTGTTTGGGGCTTACGCTCTAAGGAGGCCCAAATGCGGCAAAGCTCAGTTGGAGAGGGACTTGGGCCGAAGGTAAGAGACACCTCGATCCCCGTCACACCCTCTACTGGCTTCGGCAGTGGGGAAGCACAATGGAGATACACATGTGCGGTCCCCCACAAGGGCAGATTCAAAGGTGAATCAACGCGAATGTGAACCCGGGAGGGGTCCACTGATGGACGAACCGACGTGAATACGACCGGGATGACCAGGTGGTGGGCTTGAACCTCAGGGAGGCTTCCTACGTACCCTGTTTAGGAGACAGGGATCAAAGTCCACGTAGTTCATTCTGTCAGGACTTACGCACGGAGGCAGCCCAAGTGCGGCAAAGCTTAATCGGAGAGGGACTTGGGCCAAAGGTGAGAGACACCTCGATCCCTGTCACACCCTCTACTAGCTTCGGTAGTGGGGAAACACAATGGATATACACATGCGCAGTCTCCCACAGGAAACAAGGGGCTTGTAATACCCTACCTCCGTGGGCGAAGGCCACTCCAATAAATCGTCCCTAAAGAGGGGCAATCCCGATATCCCTGCAGAGACGAGCGGGTGGGGGCCACATCCAAACCGAGGGGGACCCTGCGTGCGAGGCACGAGATCGGGTGATGCGGACGGTTTAACGTCTTTCCGGACGAAGTACAGTTTAACGTCATGTGTTGAGGACGAAGCGGACGGTTTAACGTCTTGCCGGACGAAGTATAGTTTAACGTCGTGTGTTGAGGATGAAGATGCTTGGCAGTTTAACGTCTTGCAGCGCGAACGTGGTACAGTTTAACGTCATGTTGGACGAAGATGCTTGGCAGTTTAACGTCCTGCAGCGCGGACGTATGCAGTTTAACGTCGTGCGGGACGAAGATGCTTGGCAATTTAACTTCTTGCAGTGTGGACGTATGCAGTTTAACGTCGTGTGGGACAAAGATGCTAGGAAGTTTAACGTCTTGCAGCTCGGACGTATGCAGTTTAACGTCGTGCGGGACGAACTTGTCGCCGATGGGTCCGTGTCACTTCGCGCGAGCCTGGAGGGCCGCACGGGAAGACAACGTACGGTGCGGGCACCTGCGATGAAGATCATCGGGCACCACGCAGGCGGGTACCCTCAGGGGGTCAAAGGGGGCGACCCTGGCGGTTTGCGCGCAAAAGAGGAGCCTGGCGCGCAATACCGCGGGTCGGCGCGCAATCGAGCGGGCTGGCGCGCAATTGGGCCAGCGCTTTGCGCACGGAAGATGGAGACTGCGCGCACCGGGCCTCTGATAGCGCACGGGGGCAACGGCCCATTCTCTGATGAATGGCCACTTAGGAAGGGGGGGTGCGCGCAATCGGGCTGGATTGCGCGCACCCGAGGGGAAATTGCGAGCAAGAGGCTTCTTTTGCGCGCGGATGCCTTCGGGTAAGGAGTTAGTCAAAAGAAAGAAGACAGAGGGGTTACGCGCGAAGGCGAACCCCGAGGCTTGCTTGCACGAATTAAAAGAGGTTACCTGAAGATCGGCATTGTGCGCGGAGGAGGTGGAATTGCGCGCACGAGCGACGCTTCGAATTCTGGAAACCTTCAAAAAATTGGGGGTCGCCTTGTATTTATAGGCAACCCCGGGCGCATAATTCGTTCGCGGGCGCCCAATTTGGCGCGGGCGCGAAATAGGGGCCCGGTGCGCAATAGGCTCACGTAGTGACGTCGGGCGCGGAAAATTACGCGCCGACTCGCCCCATTGCGCGAATCCCGGAAGGATTGCGCGCACCAAGCCAATATTGCGCGCGGGCCTCCGATATTTCGTGCAAGACCTTCGGTCCTTCCGAAACACGCTTCTGACTCCAAATATGACCTCGCTTTCCTCATCCGGAATTTCGTTTGAGGAGCAACTGACTTTTCCGGCGTCTACATTATTGAATGAGTACAAGAAGGATAAATAAATCATTAATAATACTCCTTTTATATTGGAAAATTAATTATAGATGTTACAGAATAAACTGGAAGGGGATTTACGTGCATTTTTAACCTTGATCACAACACTTGGATCTTCTGCACGGCTACCTTGTCATTGTCGGAATTTCACGATGAGTTAAAAGGTGTCTTCAGTTTTCTCAAAGATGATCACTTTTGGCTTCAAACAGAATTTGATGCCAACAGGAATGCATGCATAAAGTAAATAGGGACATGTGAATTTAATTGTTTCACCCTCACTAGGATACACCAGGGAAAATGTAATTTATGTTTTATTGATTCACCAAATTACTTTAAAGAGATCCTCTCTCCAAATGGGGTTTGAGCTAGGTCACTTCTTACCCTAGTTCACTCCTTTACAAATTTTATTGACAACTCACTACTTACCAAAGGTCATTCCCTTGATCTTTCCTTCATCTGTATAATATGGTGTAAGGCACCACCATTACATATTTAATGGAAATTCAAGAACCTTAAATAGATTACTTACTTGGGCTCACACAAAGGGGGTCCCATAGTGTCACATAAGATCTTGTACCTTGGGGGATCCATGGATTGTGCCCTATCATGGAAGAGGTGGTATTGCATGTGCATGAGTGACTGTTCAACTTCTATATTGTTAACCTGAAGAAAGGGGGTGTCCTTATATTTATAAGAAATATACTTAATGGCGGCATGTAAAATCTATAATGTGGAAGTGGGAATTTGATGTCACATTGGGCGCCCAAGATCCTTACGCATGGGCTGGCCTTTTTCATTCCATTCTCTCCACTTCCGTGCCTCTGACTTGTCCATTTTTGGGAGGTTAGGGTGAAATAATGTCGTTGATGCCACATTGGGCATGTAAGGGGTTTAGGCGTGGTTTTCATCCTTGGGCATAACACTTGGATCTTTCACGCGCCTACCTTGGCATCCTTATAATGTCCTGCTGAGTTAAAGGGTGTCTTTAGTTTTCCAAAAGTTGATTACTTTCATCTTCAAGAATAATTTGGTGCAAAAAAATGTCCCCCATTAGAATATGAACTAAGAGGGGACTAGAAGGTTGTATTTTGAGGGAAACACCAAAGAAAATAATTTATTTGAAGAGGTGCGAACAAAATCCAGGGACCGATGTGTAAGGCTCCTTGTGAGGACACATAAGACCTGGTTTGCGCCTATAAATACACAGGGGGTTCGGAATAGTACTTTCACTTTCTGTGTGATAAGTGATTTTTATCTCATGCATGTAAGTTTCTGATTTCTTCATGGGAACCTAAAATTTAGTCGATGCTTTATGTGAAACTAGTGAATCATCCACGCTTTAGACTTGTTTTTATTTTTCATGGTCGGCGTTCGATATTTTTTGAATACCATAATTTTACGCACTAGACCTAAATAAATGACTCATAAACCTTAGATTTTTCAAAACTTGATCAACATGGATAGTAAATAGACTATTCCTGAGCAGGAGGTATCATTTTTTACACAGAGGGAAGGGATGATTGGGAATCCCCACATACTTCATGTCAGAAGGGTTCTATTTGACAATTAGATGCTCTTGGGCATGCTGACATAGCCTCATAATGATTTCCTCTAGAGAGAGAGTCTTCCTCTATTGAACATTGGTATTTTGGATGAAGTAACCATTCTGGGCTTCGAGACTAACTCATTGTGGTCATGGGTCACACATGAAGATAGCCTCCGATGGTACAAAATTACTACAAATGGCCATGATTCTAGGGAGAATCGGGACATTGTAGTTTATGTATTGAATTTGAGAACTAGAAAAATCATGGGATATGAACATGTGCCTGAAAGATCCACTAGACACTATGAGAGAACCTACCAAAGTAATATAACGAATTAAACTGTGGACTGGAAGAATTAATGGGACCTGATGTTTAGAGGTAACTTCACAAGTGAATTGGCATGGGCGTACTGGGTGCGCCACACATGCAAGGAGTTAGAAGTAGAAATACACCATATCGAGTTGTTCAAAGTTGTATGGACATCTCAATTCTATATCTACCACCAATAAGAACTGGTGTCAGAGCAGTTTAGTTGGTGGTACCCTAAAACGATTACATTATACCTCTTCCATGGGGAGGTCGGTATCAGTATTTGGTACATTCACTGTATTGGATTAATTCTTCTGGAGGGACTTCAATAAAAATAATTCCTACCAAAAAAAATATTTGGGTGGATATATCATGAACTCCCATCATGACATGGAATCATTTGGATGTATTGAAGGAGAAATAGGGGATAAATTATATCCTAAAACCTACCCAACATGGTTTAGCCTATTCTTCAAGATGGATAACAAGGTGAGGATTATAGACTAAGGGAATTAGTGCCCAAATGCATCATAGAGAGGTAAGGTAGAATCATATTTGGTGGTCCTAGAGGCGGGACAATATCATATGTGGGGGTTCAGAATCGATGAGAGTTGTGAACCATAAATATGCTATGCTACCTTATTTTCTACCTTTAAAAGTGGGTGTCTATTTTTAGTGAGGGATACAAGGATTGAGGTCTGTCCATGAACTTTATTAATGGTATGGATCATGGTATCCTACAATAATTTCAATCTTAGAGTGCCTATATTGGAGAGGTTTTTCTGTATTCTGGGGCGCATCTTGAGGGGAGGTATGCCTAAGAGAATTTGTGGGAAATTCCAGAACCTACATGTCCATATTTCATCTCATCTCAGAGGATATGATTTTCCAAATGCCGTTTTCCTCCCATGAAATGACCCATGAAAATCTATTTTGAATATTGTAGGGGTATGCCTGCTGATTCTCAATGAAGAAGGTGTCAAGCTTCAGATTGGTAATCATAAAAATTTAAATTTCATCTCCTTCCAGACTCTGGTCGGCCACATGGTGGATGACCTATGAGGTTCATTGAAGCATATCGAATATCTGTAGAGTATGAGGGGTGACATCCTAGTAATCCAGATTGATGTAAAAATTCTTTGTGAACCATACATGCTATCCCTCTTTTCCATACATTTCGAATGCCATCAACAACTGTCAAAGAATGTGTATACATAAGTTCATGAAGAGGGGAACCCATGAATCCTCCATTATCTATGGTCTTTTTTTATGACTTCTGGATTTGGAAAAATGATCACGCATCCCCCTATAGATGTCAATTTTTTCCAATCGACAGAATATACCATGCACTAGGTGGTGGCATACCTAGAGGCGATCCTACAAAGGTGCATTCAGAAGATCGTGGTAGTGAATCCAGGGTAGTGAGAGAGAAGTTGGGCTTCCATTAAAGGGGTGATCCATGAGGTAAACTTGGAAGAAAGGATAGAACAAGCTGGAACCTTGGTGGAGGGAATGTTATAGGGTGCAGCCACACCTCCATCTTCTGAGGATGGGTGGTCCCCAAGGCAGCCTCGATGACCATCTAGAGAATCCCTTGGGAAAAAATAAGGTATCTTCTGAATCCAACTATCGATTCCATTTTCCTAACCTTATGGTCTTCCTAGAGAACATTGTGACAATAATTTTCCACTGAAGACCTGTAGTGAAGACTGACACACACTGGGCTTGAACTGCCAAAATTCATGCATATCTAGGTAGTGGACAAGGTGGACTTTCATCACTGACATGCATATCTCATGGTCATGTACACCTATGTGTACCAACAAGGGTGATATGAAGAGTTTCATCTCCTTGTGAAGGTGATTCTCGATCAAGCACATGATCCTGGTGATATTCCACATGAGGATGATAGCGACTATAAAGAATAAGGTGAAGAAGAATAAGAAGAATAATAATAGGAGGAGTAAGAATAAATAGAGGTTGAGTAAGAGGAGGAGGAGGAATAATAATAATAATAAGAATAAGAATAAGAAGAATGGATGAGGATGAAGAGCCTAGTGGAGGGGATTCCCATTGGATAATGGCACATCTAGGGAGTCCTCGGGAAAGTGGCGATATTTTTGGCTATAATGAGTGACTCATCGAGCATCTAGAATTAATCCTTAACTTGCACCTTCCTAATCCATTATATTTTCATAAATTATTTCCACTAATCAAACCTTTTCTTATGTAGGAGGATATTGATATTGACCAAGGATCCCCCACTATAGGGGGAGAGAATATGTTTATAGCCATGGAGAGACATGCCCCTAGACCTAAATATAGGGCTAAGTCAGACAATGTATCAGTCGTGACCAAGGCATCCAGTTGTGGTCCATCTGAAGAGGGAAAAGAGACGACATCATAATTCTAGGATTCTCCCATTGTCCATAAGTATCCTATTCAAATCATCAAGTTAATAGGCACCAAAGGGTCACCAACAGTGTAATTTCTTGAGGTGACTCGGGCACTTGATCTGGTCTCACTTAGATCTTGTAATTTTCTACTTTTAAATACCCATAATTATCATCAAAGGATCTAGATGACTGAGAAACCTAATTTGATACAGTGACCACAAGACAATAGTCCTAGAAACCGAAGATTCTGGGACATCTACATGATCTTTTCTGGTGACTACATCTATCTATGAGGAGTTGGTCAATGAATCTGATCTAGCCTTGATGACAGATGGGAATGAGGTCACAGCCACAGATGAATCAATTAACAAGGAAATCAAAACTTACATATGGGAGGCTGTTGAAGAATAAATTAGTGAAGATGGTATCCCCCATGTTATAGATCCCATCCCCTCATAAAGGATACAATAGGAAGACACTACTATTTAACTTCTGGTCATTTCCCCTAAAAAAGAACCTATAGAACCCGAGGAGCTGGATGATTCTGATATTTATATAGCTGAGGAGAGCCGCATGACATGACGCGTGGTATGGAAGTGCATCAAGAATTTCCTTGAGGTACCAGAGGCATAATGGGTGAGCTGAATGGGGTCACTCTACACATGGATGCACTGTCTCTATGCCAGATGGGAGGACACTCAAAACCCTCATGTTTTGATCCACTATTATCTTGTTGAGAAGATATGGTAAAGTAGTTAGTACTTAGATTTTTCTTAGTTCTAAGAGAAATCTGACAAAATTTTAAATTTTTAGGAGGTCGAATAGTATATCTGCAGCCAATAAGAATAGGAAAAAAATGATTCTCCTTTATCTCTAATCAATCAGAACTTTTCACATGACTAAAGGTCCAATTGGTGGAGGCCTAAGATAAACTGAAGTAGGTGAACCTTTAAGTGGATAACTAGAGAGATGAATATGATTGGGCATAAATCATGGATAATATGCTTCGATCTATGGCTTTTGATGAAGATGGGGTGCTCAAGTGGTGGTAGCAGACTCTAGAGGCCATGTTTCATTTGGTGGAAGAGCTTAAGAATTCCATTGAAGGTGTTGAACCATAAGGGTTGTGTTTTTCCAAACTTTTCAAACATAATTTATTGCTTTCATGTTCTGAACTACGTGCATGGACACATTCTTACTTTATTTAATTACCTTATCTCAATCATAACATGTATTATAGTGTTAGATAATCATTGAATACTCAAGGTCTTCTATTATTTACTAACCACCCAAAGTGTTTGGGTTGAGAGGGGCTGTGACAGGAGAACATGGCTCCCATTGAAACCAATTTACTTTTACCAAAGTGTGCTAGTGCGTGAGTGGGATAACACCAAGGTCATTGGAACTGATCCAAACAAAGGGAAATGAAATGTGGGAATCACAAAACCCAAAATTCAGAACACAAGGAGGATGGAATGCTAGTATGGGGTAACTACTGACCATGTTCGAAACACAGTACCCATACCACTAGCCTTGAATTGGGATAAAAAAATGAGGGTTAATCACTAACCATGTTCGAAACATGGGACCTAACTCAAAAATTCATCTGATGTCTTCTAGAACATTGGCCCAGGATGATAGGTGATCTAAATCAGTATGGGACCAAGCCATTAGGGGGTCCCTTCAGACATGAAAGAGGATGAGAATCAAAATAAGGGATACACAACATGTGGGAATGAAGTTTGGGAATGTTTGAACAGATTACAATACTCTTGAAGTTATGGCACCATGACTTAGATCACATTGGTGTAGGTGCATTATTCTGGACAAAGATTAAACCCATATTCCAGGGGAGCATTGTCTCGGATGCCAAGAAAAAACTGAGGATGTAAACAATGCATCGAATTACTGGTATTAGGGTAGATGACCTCTTGGAAAAATACTTAGATTATTTTCATTTTCATGTCTTTGAAGTGAGGATGATGAACATGTAGTTTAACGTAATATGGTAGGGATGTTGAACACATAATTTAACATCATATTATGGGGATGTTAGATGGAATAGTTTAACATCGTGTGACAAATATGTGTCTTACATTGTGTCACACAGACTAGAATTTCCATTCTTAGAATTTTTTTATGGCACAAAGGAGATGAAACCAATGTGAATGATCCAAAGTAGGATTCTGCACTACAAAAATACTAAGGAATAGATGGAAAAAAGGGGTCTAGAAGGGATAATGATCCTATGGATGGGCCCAAAGAAAAAATGTATGGGTGTCTCTACGTATCCCATAAGGATGGGAATCAAGTCGTATGTAGTTCAGAAATGCGTCATGGTAGAAGACCAATGTCGGAGCCGATGTATTCTCAAGCAAGGAAATTATGGTAGTGCTATGAAGTTTAAATTTATATAGTTTTTATTTTTTGGTTTATAGTTTATGGTCATAAAATTTATACCATACTTGTATATAGTTTAAATTCATGATGCTTGAACTATAAGGGCTGCAAATATTTTAAGGTCTCAATGCTTGGACCTACTGCAAATAGTTTATGGTCATGTTTCTTGTACCATAGGGGAAAGGATTAAAGTGGATGTGTGTAGTGAAGTGCTATGGAAAATATGACGCGAATGAGGACCAGGGAGGCCCCACACCACACCACACTCAAGACAAGGGGCTGAAAAATTGAATCTGCAGCTCGGCCCAAACAAAAAATGTCCAGGCATCGCTAAGTATCCCATAAAGATGGTAATCAATCCATAAGTAGTTCTTGATTGAGGGTGAGTATTTCTAATGGATATATATAGTGAGGGAATTGAAAAACCTGATGTGAATTTTCACAAAGGAAAGACCAATTCTACACAATATATTCCTAAGAGTCCCATGGAGAGGCTCTTAGTTGGAGGTCTTATTGTTTTGAACTAGAAGGGTTGTGCATCTCCTCTATGTGGGTACAAACCTTACCAAAATCCCAAAGAACCTATGAGACATACACGGTGTGGGAAACATGGAGTGAGGTTAGGATTTTCCTATCACATGTATAAGCGTACAACAAGGGAAAGGAAATGTCGAGCTGAGAATCTCACAGCGATTCCGATACTCTCGCTCAACATGTGCGGATGCATGGAGAGGAAACACCAGGGGTGTTAGAGTTCCACTAAAACATATGGAGGTGGGAAATATGTAAATAAAAACCTACAAGATCCAAATTATGGAAGGAATAAATGATGGACGGGACCACTATTGACCATGTTCAAAACATAAGGTTGACCACTTCACGAGTAAAGAATGGGGCATGCAAATGAATAATCAACTATTGACCATGTTTGAAACACATGATCTGTTATTTGTTGCTAGAAATCCATGAGGTCATTGTTCTATTATGGGAGGTGAGCCAAAGTGGAATGAGACCGTTTCCATTAGGGGGTAAGTCTGGATGTGAAAAAATGGTGGAAACCGAAACTCGTAAAACTCAAAGTATGAAGACGGGTCAGGGAAGCATCCGTGTGGAACTCGACACCTTAGGTCTAGTGCCCCTACATATCAGAGCATGTTAGTGGTATGACCCAAATAAATTCAGAGTAGAAGACCCTTCATTAACAATAGTTTAGCTTAATATTTCTTGGACCAAAGGGATGATATTTCTAAAGAGGAAATATGTAGTTCGGTGTCATGAAGCTACCCAATGTGAATGAGGGTTAAAGAGGCCCATGCCACATGACACATATTTAAGTAAAACCTAAAAATAGTTTAAATTCATAAGGCTTATACTTGTACTCAAAATTTAAGATCATAGAGTTTAGACCTAAGGGCTCCTAGTTTAAGGTCATAGAGTTTGGACCTAAGGGATCCTAGTTTATGGTCATAGAGTTTGGACCATATAGATTGTGAAACTATTTAATATGGGAACAAACCCTAGAAATATTCATAAGCCCATGTGAGTTGTGCTCGATGTGGGAAATAAGGAGTGGAGAGGGTTTCCATGACACATGGAGGCGCACAGTAGGGGAATGGAAAAGTCAGGTTAAGAATGACCCAACAATGTTTATCTATTTTCTCAATACACAAAGTTGCATAGAGGGGTAACCCCAAGAGTGTTGGAGTTCCACAAAAACATAGGATATGGAAATATGTGAATCACAGAGCCAGATATCTGGATAGCAATGAGGGTTCTGTGATGATATAGGATAACGATTGACCTTTTTTGAAACATAACATACATATTGTGTTACCTGAGACGAGGATAGACAAATGAGGGTTGACATATGACCATGTTCAACAAGATGGTACCTATCTCACCATGTTGTCAAAAGTATTTTGAGGTGTTTTCCAAGGTTGGTAGGTGATCCATTTTGGGAAAGCACCATGCCATTAGGGGGTCTCTTCAGATGTGGAAATGATGGGGACCCAAATAAAGGGACACATGAATAATGGAGATGGAATGATAGAATGCCCATATAGAATCCAACACTCTAGGTTCTATGCTATAACGCATCTGCGAACATCAATGATGCATATTAGATAGAGGGATTCAAACCCCTTCCCAAGGAAAGAGGCCTCAAGATATCTATTGTATATGGAATGGTAGTAGACCATCACCAAATGAATAGGAGGATGAGGAGGGGTAAAAAGGTTGATTAACCAAGGGATAGAACCAAAGAAAAAATGTATCAACATCAGTATGTATCCCATGAAGATTGGAATCAATCCACATGTAGATCTTAAATTCTATGAAGTTTAACATCATGTGAAGATAATGATAGTGTAATGTAGTTTATCCTCATGTGACTAAGGAATAAACTTACAATTTAAGGTCATGGATCTTATAGCATTGGGTGATTCTCCAATGGATATACGTATCATGGTGTGGTGAAAACCTAATTAAAATGAGGAATAAGGAGGACTTTCTCTATACCACATATTCCTATGAAGACATGCATACAGTTTACACTCTTGATGCTTGGAATTGGGATCCCAATTTAAGGTCGTAGAGTTTGGACCATAGAATAGGTCAAAGGTCCAAAAAGGTTCATGAACCTAGAGTTGGACACAAACAAAAAATGTTTGGGCATCACTACATATCCCATAAGGATGGGAATCAAGTGACACATAGTTATTTAATTCCACGTAGTTTAATTTCATGTGGTAAGGATGAGGGGAACCTACCATTTAAGGTCATGAAGAAAGGGCTAAAAATGATGTGTAGTTTATATTCATGCAATTTGGACAAAAATTATTAGTTTGAGGTTATAGACTTCGGACCATGATCCCAGTTTAATGTAATGTTGCAAGGAAATATGAAAAAAATTCAATTTCATGTTTCTCATACTATACTCTCTTAGTTTAAGGACATAGAGTTTAGACCAAATAGCTATACAGTTTAATGTCTTGTAACTAGGACAATGGAGTTGGGAATTGTTAAGTCCTACAGCTCAAACAGAGAATCATTTTAACATCATGCAGTATTGAAAATTTGAGTTCTTATGAAAATTACTACTTGATGAACTTATCCTTGGTTACAGGAGTGATGCTCTCTCCATCCATGGTGATATAATAGTATGAACCATTGGGATAGACCTTGTGAATGATGTACGATCCTTCTCACTAGGGCTCCAACATTGATTGATTCCTAAAAGGTATCATTGTTATCCTTAGAGCCAATACTATTTCACCTTGGAAGAAGGACCAAAGATGAAATTTCTTGTTGAGATCTCTGGATATCTTGTTCTAGTGCTTCTCCAGATTATGCACGGCATGGAGCCTATTCTCGTCGAGGGATTCCAGTTCATATATATAGACTTCATATATCTTTTATGGAATCTTTTGGTCATATATGGCTATGGGGAGCAATGGAAACTGAATTTATATGGGAAGGACTACCTCTGTTACTTACACCAGGCAGTATGGGGTCACCTTGGTGGAATTGGAAGTTGTCATCCGATAATCCCAAAGATCATTGGGAATCTTTTACGGCCAAAATTTCTTATCCTAGCCCACCATATTTTACATAATATTGAATAGGGTCTTGTTGAATGTCTCGATCTTTCCATTTTATTTTTTATGATAATAATAAGTATGGTTGGACCAGATACTTTACTTGGAATATAATTTCTTCATCTTAGCTACCCAAAAGTTGGTATAGCAACCCACCTTTTTATCACATAAACTTTCATTACATTTTACAAAACCGAGGATCTTTAAGGTTTATTGTCTTGGAAACCAGGAACTTTAAACATGAAAACATAAAACATTCTTCTAAAACACTTGAAAGGCTTCTAATCATGTTCATCCTAGGTTCATTACTACATCACATAACCTGGGGACATACATCAAAATAAAGGGTGAGCAAAAAGCCCAGTAAGGGAAACAAGAGAAACATTTTACATGTGAACTTGAGATACTTCAATAAGGTCAAGAAAAGAACTTTAAGGCATGAGAATGAAATCATAAGGCATATCATAATAAAAATAACATTTTCATAACTTGAAGATGTGGCTACATAATTTAACATAGAAAATCATGAACATATCACCAAGGTCCATCCCCAAGGTGTCATTTGAAAATTACCAAGGTTATTCACCAAGGTACCGTGAAAATTGTAATCTCTAGTGGTTACATCATTACCCAATGCATTGGAGCGCTATCAGGGCGCACCATTAAATTTGCCTTTATTATCATGTGAGCCACATATATCATCATCAAAAATTTCATAAATAACCCATATATCATAAAATAAATGGGTTTCATTTCATAATCATAACGTTTTAAAAACTGCTTTAAAGACCTGATCTTTACGTCACTTTAAACCCACGGAAGGGGAGAGCGGGTTTCATGTATGTAAATCCCAGAATTTAAAATAGAACATTTTTGTATATATGTGAATAACCCTGTAGAAATAAGAGCATTGAGTATTCACTTAATAACATGAAGTAATTTTGAGAAAAAGAGAGAGGCATTTTGAGACGAAAATTCTGCAGCACAACGACTACGTTATAGGGTTTTAGAAAACGTTGAAAAGAGAGGGGACATGGGTCAAACAATCATAAATGACCCATAAAACATTAGAGGGACAGAATATAAGGGATTTAAGAACATGGTAATGAAATTTGAAAATATACCGTATGAAATGAAGAACATGAAAGGAAGACAAAAATAAGATTTCTCTTATGAAAATTCGGCAGCCTAACAGCGTTACGTAAACTTCAACCAAAAATGAATTGATGATGTCAAATAGGGTCTCTCATCATATGAACATAAGAGATCAGTATGATAGATATAGAGATCATACCCCAACATAAAAAAGGAACTTTCAAGACATGGCATGGAATTAGAACTTTGAAAAATAGAAGGGTGAAAGAATCCCTTAAAAATTTGGCAGCCTAATGGCGTCACTTAAACTTCAACAAAAAAATGAATTGATGAGATCAAATAGGGTCTCTCATCATATGAACATAAGAGTCCAGTATTATAGATATAGAGATCATACCCCAACATAACAAAAAGTAACTTGAAAGAATTGACATGAAAGTAGAACTTCAAAACGAGAAGGGTGAAGAACCACTTAAAAATTCGGCAGCCTAACGGCGCCACTTAAAACTTCAAAATACTTAATTGAAGAGATCAAATGGGGTCTCTCATCATATGATCATAAAATATCAGTATGATAAATTTAGAGATCATACCCCAAAATAATAAATAGGAACTTGAAATACTTTACATGATAATAGATCTTGAAAAATGAGAAGGGAGAAAGAATCCGTTACAAAAATTTCGGCAGCCTAACAGCGCCACTTAAAACTTCATAAAACGAAATAATGAGAGTAAGAGGGGATATCTCATTATGTGAACATGAAAAGGGAAGTAATAGGAGTATAAAAGAACACCCTTTAACATAATAACATGGAGCATAAAAGAAATTACATAAAAGATATTTCTTGAAAAGAAAGAGAGAGATCAGATCCCTTACCTTAAAACGTAACTCTTAAAACTCAAAGGTTGGGACCTTGAGGGCTTGGGGGAACCTTGGGAGGACTCCTTGGGAGTTAATGAGACCAGAACTTCGTTAGGGGAGAGTGGGGAGTCGAATGGATGAGAGGATGGATTGGTATTTATAGGGAAAGTGAGGGGACAAGGCATTAATGGCCAAGGGACACCTCATTAGTGGTTTTGGCAAAACCATGGGCTTGCCCATGGTATTTTCCCATGGTATTGGCCACTTGGAACACCTCATACCTTATAGTACTATTAATAAGTCGAAAATATTGATTAAAAACTTAATACATCATTTAATGATGTCATTAAACCCCCGTAACTTAAAAACTGTATTTTCACTATTCATCGAAAATTCAACTTTCTCAGAATAATCCCAAAATTTCACCTTAACCAAATATCAATGCTCTGATTTCAAAAATGAACTCCATTTTATAAAAATAATTTTCTAAATATTTTTAATTTATTTTTTAAATAAATACACTATTCACCGAAAATTCATTTTTTCAGAAAAAACCCCAAAAATTACCATAACATAATATCGGTGCTCTGAGTTCAAAAATGAAATACATTTTATAAAAATATTTTTTTAAAATATTTTTAATTTAATTTTCAATTAAAAAACACGATTCACTCGAAAAACCTAATACTTGAATAATAATTTATGAAACCGTTGTTTAACCACTTTATTGAATCACATTACTTAATCAAGGTGCCTAGATTATATTAATACATTCTTTAAGTGAGATTACTAATCAATTTGGACACATTACTAATCCTAATCATAAAATCAATATTCATAATTTAATATTCATCAAAAATCAAGTTGATCTTATTAGACTCTAAATTTCGTACTGAACATAATTGTAGAAGACCATTTTTTGAAAATCATTACACATTTTTAATTATTTAAGGTTTACATAAACATTTTTAGAATATCCTTTTTCTAAAATTAATCGAAGATATGCATACTATATTTATCTGGTCATTTAAAAATTCATAAAATTCATTATAAGAAGAAATCCCAATTTTTATTTAAAACAAAGGATTACACAAGGTAGTTACGGTCTCCTTACATATCCCCTTATCACACCAGCATAGGACCTAAGTGTAAGGTGTGCTAAGGTGAGAGAATCTGAGGGAGTCTCGGCTAACATCACACGAGTAGTAATTTCTTTCAGTTTGAACTTCTCGCAAAGGTGATTCTGTTCTAGCTTCACACGATGAAGTTCGGCTTGGGTTTGGTCCAGAGCAAAGCCCAGTGGTGCTACCTCCTTCCCAAGTTCTGTTAGATGGGCTTCGATCGGTCCAAGACTACTGGGTGAGGCCATCAAATCTTCTTTCTATAATAATTAACCAAGATTACTTGTATTTAGAGAAAATAATCAAAACGTTTAGTTTCCAGCGGTCATATTGACCAATGGTCATATAACCGTCTAAACCTAACAGTCTCATTTTAATTATAATCATGTTATAAAATGAAACATTTTTGTTGAGTATAAAAATAAAATAAAATAACACATAAAATTAGGAAACAAGATTTATTCAAAATTTCGGGTCGTTACATTCTTCCCCCTTAAGAAATTGCGTCCTCGCAATTTTTAAAATTGGGTTTTGAAATTTCATTGAAAGTCCCACATCGGAAAAGGAGTCAGTAAAATTATTACTTTAAAAGAAAGAAAGGGAAGTACAAAGGTCACCCGAGTTAACCCACACTAGGATTCTATGTAGGAAAACATGGACATGGAAGAAAAACAAAGGGTCAAGTTCTGGGGGAGAGTGATAGAGAACATGATTAGGAGAAAGTTAACCATAAGAAAATCCCAAACTTATGATGTGTGTAAACAGTCTTTGATTACCTAGTAGGAAACGTAAACCAACAACGTTTTTGTTTTACGTTCCTTTTCATAATTTTGAGGAATTCATTTAAAACATAAAACAAAAACTTAAGAAAATATACCTATCTTCATGTAGAGTTTCATCCTTTAATAAGTTTCTACCCAAAACTAATCTTTTCTCCAAACTATGAGCATTCAAAACTACTTGGTCTCATTAAAACACAAGAATCATCTTCATAATCCACAAAAGATTAACTATCTATTTCTTCTATCTTTAAACATTATCCCAAAAACAGAAAGGGTAAGGTAAAACACCTCATCAAAAAGAAAGAATCTCATAGGAATGGAAACTACTTTTAAATCTTCAAAGTTCCACGGTACTAACCATAGTTCATCATTGACCATTCCATAAATAAAGGTCATTAAGATTCCTCAAAATAAACCAATCTAATATTGAAACCCAAATAGAAGAAGGATTTGATAACATAGTCTTCCAAAATAAACTTCATTTTTCATCTCCTAACAACATCATCCACTCCTAACATCTTATAAAAAAAGTAGCTAACCTAAACATATTTTACCCAAGATAGGTTAATCATTTCCATAAGTAACCTAAATTACTATAAGTCCACCTTAAATTCATCGATTCTTCAAAATATAAGTCAACCTTACCCCTCAATGAAAATACCATAGTAATCTATTTACCTCGATCATATAGGGTCCCCAAAATAGTGAACGTCTTACAAAATAATAATCATATTTTAATCCCCTAATCATCCATGTCATATTAATACGACAATCGTCTCATTTCCTATCACATTGGTTGTTGGGACATGTTCTTCCATTTCCTACCATTAACTAAGAAAAGAAACCATAATTAGGGGTTTAAATACTTAGCCAGTAATCATGAAAAGGAACCGAAAGCATATAAGGATAACTTGTAGAAGAAAAGTATACCCTAACTTGTGATCCCCTAGGTTCCCTTCTAGGTTATCCATGATCATATATTCTTATGTGAATCTTTATTTTATTTTATCTTTGTTCCTTTAACAATGGTTCATACTAAGCTTATGAATTTACCAAAGCATATCCCCCGGAAGTGTCGTAACCAAGAGTGCAGCAAGGCCCATTATTGTGTTCCATTTCCCATTCGAGTCTAGCTCAAAGCGGTGTTTTCGGGTTTTACCTCTATGTACATCTGTGCCAGAGCCACCTCTACCTGCTCATATCCAGACAGGGATGTATTTTCTTGGAAACCCCTTACTCAATACTCTCCAAAATACCAGGAAGATTTCCTATTTTTTAACTTTTCTATAGGCTTCTTACTAAAGTTTTCATATCCTAATTTCCACAAATAACTAAACCATCCTTTGATACCAACTATAGCATCCCGCCTTTTTATCACATAAACTATCATTACATTTTACAAAACCGAGGATCTTTAAGGTTTAGTGTCTTGGAAACCAGGAACTTTAAACATGAAAACATAAAACATTCTTCTAAAACACTTGAAAGGCTTCTCCTCATGTACATACTAGGTTCATTACTACATCACATAACCTGGGGAAATACATCAAAAGAAAGGGTGAGAAAAAATCCCAGTAAGGGAAACAAGAGAAACATTTTACATGTGAACTTGAGATACTTCAATAAGGTCATGAAAATAACTTTAAGGCATGAGAATGAAATCATGAGGCATATCATAATAAAAATAACATTTTCATAACTTGAAGATGTGGCTACATAATTTAACGTAGACAATCATGAAAATATCACCAAGGTCCATCCCCAAGGTTTCATTTGAAAATTACCAAGGTTATTCACCAAGGTATCGTGAAAATTGTAATCTCTAGTGGTTACATCATTACCCAATGCATTGGAGCACTATCAGGGTGCACCCTTAAATTTTCCTTTATTATCATGTGATCCACATATATCATCATCAAACATTTCATAAATAACCCATATAGCATAAAATAAATGGGTTTCATTTCATAATCATAACGTTTTAAAAACTGCTTTAAAGACATGATCTTTACGTCACTTTAAACCCACGGAAGGGGAGAGCGGGTTTCATGTATGTAAATCCCAGAATTTAAAATAGAACATTTTTTTATATATGTTAATAACCCTTTAGAAATAAGATCTTTGAGTATTCACTTAATAACATGATGTAATTTTGAGAAAAAGAGAGAGGCATTTTGAGATGAAAATTCTACAGCACAACGACTACGTTACAGGGTTTTAGAAAACGTTGAAAAGAGAGGGGACATGAGTCAAACAATCATAAATGACCCATACAACAGTATAGTGACAGAATATAAGAGATTTAAGAACATGGTAATGAAATTTGAAAATATACCATATGAAATGAAGAACATGAAAGGAAGACAAAAATAAGATTTCTCTTATGAAAATTCGGCAGCCTAACATCGTTACATAAACTTCAACCAAAAATGAATTGATGATGTCAAATAGGGTCTCTCATCATATGAACATAAAAGATCATTATGATAGATATAGATATCATACCCCAACATAAAAAAGGAACTTTCAAGACTTGACATGGAATTAGAACTTTGAAAAGGAGAAGGGTGAAAGAATCCCTTAAAAATTCGGCAACCTAACGGCGTCACTTAAACTTCAAAAAAAATGAATTCATGAGATCAAATAGGGTATCTCATAATATGAACATAATATTCCAGTATGATATATATAGAGATCATACCCCAACATACAAAAATAAACTTGAAAGAATTGACATGAAAGTAGAACTTCAAAACTAGAAGGGTGAAGAACCACTTAAAAATTCGGCAGCATAACGACGCCACTTAAAACTTCAGAATAAATAATTGAAGAGATAAAATGGGGTCTCTAATAATATGATCATAAAATATCAGTATGATAAATTTAGATATCATACCCCAACATAATAAAAAGGAACCTGAAATACTTTACATGATAATAGATCTTGAAAAATGAGAAGGGAGAAAGAATCCGTTACAAAAATTTTGGCAGCCTAACGACGCCACTTAAAACATCATAAAACGAAATAATGAGAGTAAGAGGGGATCTATCATTATGTGAACATGAAAAGGGAATTAATAGGAGTATAAAATAACTCCTTTTAACATAAGAACATGGATCATAAAAGAAATTACCTAAAAGAGATTTCTTGAAAAGGAAGAGAGAGATCAGATCCATTACCTTAAAACGTAACTCTTAAAACTCAAAGGTTGGGACCTTGAGGGCTTGGGGGAACCTTGGGAGGACTCCTTGGGAGGTAATGAGACCAGAACTTCATTGGGGGAGAGTGGGGAGTCGAATGGATGAGAGGATGGCTTGGTATTTATAGGGAAAGTGAGGGGACAAGACATTAATGGCCAAGGGACACCTCATTAGTGGTTTTGGGAAAACCATGGGCTTGCCCAGGGTATTTGCCCATGGTATTGGCCACTTGGGACACCTCATACCTTATCTTACTATTCATAAGTCGAACATATTGATTACAAACTTAATACATCATTTAATGATGTCATTAAACACCCGTAACTTAAAAACTGTATTTTCACTATTCATTGAAAATTCAACTTTCTCAGAATAATCCCAAAATTTCACCTTAACCAAATATCAATTCTCTGATTTCAAAAATGAACTCCATTTTATAAAAATAATTTTCTAAATATTTTCAATTTATTTTTTAAATAAATACACTATTCACCAAAAATTCAATTTTTCAGAAAAAACCCCAAATATTACCATAACATAATATCAGTGCTCTGAGTTCAAAAATGATATCCATTTTATAAAAATAATTCTTTTAAATATTTTTAATTTAATTTTTAATTAAAAAACACTCTTTACTTGAAAAAACTAATACTTGAATAATAATTTATGAAGCCGTTATTTAACCATTTTATTGAATCACATTACTTAATCAAGGTGCCTAGATTATATTAATACTTTCTTTAAGTGAGATTACTAATCCATTTGGACATATTACTAATCCTAATCATAAAATCACTATTCATAATTTACTATTCATCAAAAATCAAGTTGATCTTATTAGACTCTAAATTTTGTACTGAACATAATTGTAGAAGACCATTTTTTGAAAATAATTACACATTTTTAATTATTTAAGGTTTACATAAACATTTTTAAAATATCCTTTTTCTAAAATTCATCAAAAATATTCATACTATATTTATCCGGTCATTTAAAAATTCATAAACTTCATCATAAGAAGAAATCCCAATTTTTATTTAAAACAAAGGATTACACAAGGTAGTTACGGTCTCCTTACATAGCCCCTTATCACACCATCATAGGACCTAAGTGTAAGGTGTGCTAAGGTGAGAGAATCTGAGGGAGGCTCGGCTAACATCGCACGAGAAGTAATTTCTATCAGTTTGAACTTCTCACAAAGGCGATTCCGTTCTAGCTTTACATGATGAAGTTTGGCTTGGGTTTGGTCCAGAGCAAAGCCCAGTGGTGCTGCCTCCTTCCTAAGTTCTGTTAGATGGGATTCGATCGGTCCAAGACTACTGGGTGAGGCCATCGAATATTCTTTCTATAATAATTAACCAAGATTACTTGTATTTAGAGACAATAATCAAAATGTTTAGTTTCCAGTGGTCATATTGACCAATGGTCATATAACCGTCTAAACCCAACGGTCTTATTTTAATTATAATCATGTTATCAAATGAAACATTTTTTTTGAGTATAAAAATAAAATAAAATAACACATAAAATTAGGAAACAGGATTTATTCAAAATTTCGGGTCGTTAAAGTTGGTGTAATTATTATGAGAATTGTTTGAGGGGCTTTGAATCAATGAATGATGTTGGAGAAAAAAATCAATAATAGGATGGTCCATGACTTCCTTGATCAGAATCACCTTTACTGAATTGGAAAAAAAAATACGTTGCGGTCAGAATAAACTTTCATTGGTGATCTATTGATGGTGGAAAATTTTCCACAACATAGAGTCTTCAGACCAAAAAGGGAAAAGTGTACTTTGTAGTACGGAGGAGCTCTGATTATTGATGCACAAATTTGTATTGGATATTACGTGTGTGAAACCTCTTGGAAAACTTGATACAGTCATGGACAATGGTGGGCCAAAAGTATCCCAACCTTTGAATCTAGTGGGAGAGTTTTAACCCTACCTAATGAGCTCCACAAGACCCATCATGAACTTCCTACATAACCTGGGGAATATCATCTACTTGAATAAAATAGAGGATAATTCCATCAAACCCACATTTCTAAAGGATCTGCTAAAGGATGGGACTACTCTATAGGGTAAACTACACTGCACACTGACGGATTTGATCATGTTCGGCTCTGTTTAACGGTAAATTGCCTTGTTGGAGGTAATCAATGAAGGGATTCATCAAATCAGATATATTTTTAGTTTTGAGATGATTTTGAGGTTTTAATATGGAAGCATCTACGGTAATATGTCTTACCTATTGATATTAATTAGTATCATGAGTGAAGAGAGTGATGAATCTTCGAGGCAGCACAAGGATGATCATGGTTTCCAGATCAAGATCTGTAAGGGATCTAGCTAGATTGTCCATAGAATTGGCTTGACTATTATATGACTTGGGAACATTAGATACCTCTACCAGAGAGGGTAATTGGGCCATCATCTAGTGAGTGTGCTCTAACAGGGGCATGAGCTCTAGCTTCCTGAAATCATAGTCACTGTTGATCTGATTTAGGACTAGCTCAAAGTCCCCTTTTACACGTAGATGGGTAACATCAATATTGGGATCCAACTTGAGACCAGTGATTAGTGTCTAATAATATTCCTCATTTTTTGTTAATATTTCTGATAGAAATAACAAATATGGAAAGATGAACTGTTACAACATGATGAAGATGATTCACATACCTACTATGTTGAGCTTGTGATCATTGATTCTTCTATCGATAGGGATCAAGGAGGAACCATCGAAGCACATCTTCCAACATGGAATAGTCTATTCCACTGAGAATATGGACTCATTGGGAAAATCAATATCCAAATACCAGTCTGTTGGGGATGGATGGGAGGCCATAAATTCTTCCAGTTCCTGACCCTTGATAGCTTTCTACGGGACAAACCTGATGTCGAACTGCTAAAGGATCACTGCCCACTGATCTAGAAAACCTATCAACATGGGTTAGTTCAAAATATACTTTATTGGATCCACATGGGATACCAGATGTATATCATGATGATCTAGATAATTCTACAACTTATGAAATGAAAAAACTAGTGTAAGGGAGATCTTCTTGATAGAAGAATATCTAATCTCTATGTTTAGGAGCATATGACTGAGATAGTATAAACTGTTCTTTATTCTTTTTTTATTCTTATGATTGAGAAGGGAACCAAGGGATAATTCTAGGGTAGTCACATAGAGGACCAAAGGCTTATTTTAGATGGTTGGAATTATAACTGGAGGCTACATTAGATATTGGTTGATTTCCTTGAATACTGTCTAGCACTCTTCATCCCACAAGTATACATAACCTTTCTTTGTGAGTATGTAAAAAGGGATTATACTTACCATCCAGAGTGGTGATAAATCAGCATATATAGGCCTTGTGTCCTTGAAAGCCTCAGAACTTGTGGAGGATACCCATAGGTTCCATCGTACTAATGGTATTGATCTTCTTCAGGTCCATCTCATTGCCTTTGTATCTGACGGAGAAACCAAGAAATGTTACAAAGGTAACCTCGAAGGCACACTTCAAATGGTTTATCTTCATATGGAAGAAGTGGATGAATATGAACACTTTCTCAAGATCTATGATATGGTCTTTATTCTGGTGGTATTTGACCACCAAATCATCCAAGTAACATTCCACTAGCATCCCGAGGATAAGTTTTAATATGAGGTACATAGTATGTTGATAGGTGGGTCCTTCATGTTTCAAACCGAATGGAATTACCTGATAGCATAATGTTTCTTATGAAACCCTAAAGGTGGTCAAATATCCATACTAAGGGTCCTTGATTATCTAATTATACCCAAAATACCCATCCATGGAAGAGAGATTCTGGAACCCAGTGGTGGCATCAATCAACAACTCCATTATCAGAAGGGGAAAATCATCCTTCGAGTAGTGGTGGTTGAGATACTAGAAGTCGATGAAGACTTTGATTTGTCTATTCTTTTTCCTGAGGGTAATGATTTTAGATAACCATCTATGGTATTGAAATTATTTGAAAATGTTTTATTTGATATTCTTATGAACTTGGGCCTTGACCGTGGCACTATGATAGGGGTGCATCTTCTTGTGTGGTTGTTCAAAAACACGATGACTCACTAGGTGGAAAAGGTGTTTGATAGAGACCTGATGGTATAGTCCTAGAATCTTTTTATAACTAAAATAAAATACATCATGAATATTATTTAGGAAATACACATACTTCTGTTGTTCCCTTGTAGACATTGTTACACTGATTAGTATTGGACTTGGGTCATCTTTGGTGCCATGATTCACCTGAACCAGCTCATCAACAGTGGTGGATACACTTTATTTGAAAGAAGGAGGACAATAATTAAATTCTTATTCATCATATAATATAGAGTAATCTATGTGAGGATATGGTTCATCCAATACAACAGATCTAGGGGGAACATTGGTTCCCATTGAGGTAGATATAGAACCCTCACTAGGAGAATCCTATACTGCTGAGACCATGGAGACAAAGACTGTCAACCGAATTCCATCAATAATTTAACCAAGGGGTCCATTCTTTATTATGTCATTGTAGTGGTGGAGGGTCTTCTTGTGTTGATTCATTCCATCCTAGGGAAACAAGAAGTTCTAGTGAACAATTGTTACCAGGGGGTGAATATATCGATACCTAATAGGGGAGGGGGGTTCTAGTATCACCTCAACCTTACTCGTGTAGGAGTACGAGGTAATTTTATGATGTTACTTGCATCCAGTAATGTGTTTCCCACTATTCTCATAAAAAATTAGTGTCCCAATTCTTGGGTTGTGGCCTCAAGCTAGTGAATTGGGAGGATGAAGGTATAATCCATGTCCATTCACAATTCCACCACAGTGGTGGTATGGTCAACCTCGTTGGTCTGAACCCATTTTTAATTACTATTGTAATATTCAGCATCCAAATAGTCACATGAAGAAAAGGGATATGAATCACTTTGGATAATTACCACTCTACTATTGAGTGAGTAATTGAGGCATTGGAGATATGAGGAGGTAAACGCTGAATTTAGATGAAGCTAGGGTCTACCCATCAATGCATTGTAAGTAGTATCCTACGAGACAACCACGAACTCAATGCTTGAAATTAGGCCATAGAACAAGGTCTTCAAGAATATTCTGCTATAAGTTCTCTTCTTGGTCCTATCATAAGCACATATCTTTAGGTTATAAGGAATCAGATCTTCTTCAGTAAGTCCTAACTTGAGGAGCATCTGGGTCAAGATGAGATTGATCCCAGAACCTATGTTAACAAGACAATGGAAGAATTCCAGGATATTAAACTGATCGATTATGTACAATAGGATGATGTGACCCTATACAAGAGAGCCTTTATCTTCTTCTGATAATGAGATGATGGCTTGGCATTCCACTCTCTCAACCTCCTCATCATGGAAGGCTTCTACAAATACCAACTCTTTTTTAAGATGGAGGGGACTCTTCAAGTACTATGTGAGGGATTAATGCGTCCCTTTTGATAGGAATATATCCTCGATGATTGAGTGATTTGTATTAATTCTGGAGAGTTGGTTAATCACATCATACTTTTGTGTTAGGAACACATTTTTTCAATAGGAGGTTTCTCTTTGTTAAGTGGTATGATGGGTGTTTCTATTTGAATCGGTGGATTCTACCGAGTGTTGGGGATGTACCATTGATCGCTAGTTGAACCCCACAAAATTAACACCAGTTTACTATCAAATGACTGATGTATGGCTATAGTGGGATGTGGATGATCATGACATGGTCACGGTGGGTCTGTGTAGTCGAGTAGTACAAATGACACTGGCAATGAATATGATGGGATGGGATGAAAGTGTGGCGCAAGATGAGCTCTATGATAAGCCTATTTTCTAGTCTCAGTAGTGTGCATGTATTTTTTGTAAGCACTAGAATGATCATTATTGGGATTCACAAATCCATATCCCCATCAGCGATGACATAGATCGGGAACATTATAAGGACCTACCTAACACTCCTCGTCATTGGGAACCATGTAAGGGTGAACCATTTTGAAGGTATTTAATGATACATACTCCTGGTAATCACCCAAGGAATATTCCAATGTTGGAAAGATTATGGGGAAGATTCTCATCCCTAGGGGCATGAAGTCTATGAGAGTTTGAGATGGATTCAACACTGGTGGGGGAATTTTCTTTCCCCTGTGTCATCAATGCCTACCCTTATGAGAAGTAGAAGGTTGGGATGTGTATGGAGAAGAATAGTTTGAAGGAGGTATGGAAACTTTATGAGGCTTGGGATAACATAAATGGTCACGAATGACACCATGGGCATGTGAGAATTCCCTTCGGTCCAACCATTCGTCATACTTATGAGACTCGCAACCGGAGACCTGCTTCCATCCACCTTCACTATTGTTGTCAGGATTTTCAGAGACACATGATACCTATTCTAGGGCATGGATAAATTTTACTACATTTTTACCAACCAAGTTATAGATATATTCCTTGAAAATATAGTATCATTTTATGGTATGTTTGAGGATTCATTGATAAGGGTAGTAATCAGGGTGATCTGTGAGACTAGACTCCTGGGGCTTCTTGTATTTTGGAAACATCTAGATTCCTTGATCTAAGGAACTTCAAAAATAACTGGGTACCTGAGCCTCATCAAATGAGTAGGTCTAGTTCCTTCTATCTAAGAAAGGAACTCTAGGGTCCTGGCCCTTAAAAGGGGTTGGAGCCTGATGGGAAGCCAGAGCCTAATTTTATCACCCAGGCAGTGGTGATTGATGGGGTGGTGCCTACCAATTTTGTGGTGGGTGATGCAGATATTGAGGTGATTCCCTTAGTGAGGATGTAGAGGAAGATTTTTTGGTACCAATTCTAGTAGTCTGGGGTCCTTTATCTATGTGGTGGAAGAATTATATGCATTAGATAATCTTCTTGTAGGAGTTGGAGGAGGCAACAGACATGCCTATCTAGCTTGATGGATGGATTCCTCTAGGCATTGAGCCTTGTCATAAAAAACCCAAAATCCACTTGGTAAATTATGAGTGGTGGGTGAGGGAACCAATTTAGTCTTAACAACCCCCACACACATCATCAATATATTTCTTGAGTTACTGTCATGTCGAGTGAGTATGTGAGTCACTTCCACCTGGTGAAATAGTATGTGACTTGCTCATCTGGACACTGTATGCACTTAAAGTGGTCGTAATTTTTTTTTTCACATGGTGGATTTTAATTGATAAAGAAACTACTTATGAAAATATTCCCATCTAGAAATAGACCTGATGGGTAACTGATTGTACCAGACAAACGTAGGCCCTTCCAATATCTATACGAAACACTAAATCTTGGAGGCCTCTTACTGCTTTAGAGTTCCCAGCATGGGTCCACACCTTGAAATAAAGTGGGACAGATACTACAGAAGGTCATCCATCCCATTAAAGGGTGGAAATTTGGGATTATGGAAATCTGGGGGTGCTTTCATGTCATCCACCCATGCCAGATATGAATTTCCATTAGGTGATATTTCCACCTACTGTGTTTCAAGGGCCTAAAGGAGGGTGATGAGAGTGTCCATCAGATCTTCCTAAAAGGGATTACTATCTAAATGAGGATTCAGGATCACTGGTGTGTTGGTAGGCTCTCCAACAATATAGGCAGGCTAAGAGGCTAATGGAGCGGCTAGAGCGGCCTATGGAGATGCTAGAAGAACAACCTGTGGAGTTTCTAGATGAACAAACTGTGGAGATATTAGAGGAATAACCTGATCAGGGTCTTGAGAAGGGTTCTCACATATCCTAGGCATATTAGGTGATAAATAACATAATCTATTTCCATAGGCTAAAACCTCTACCTTTTCCGAATGCACGAGATTGTTGAGATCAATATGAGGTAACTCACTAAGTAACTATGGCTTCCCCTACTTCCCTAGTGGAGGAAGGGTAGGATTGTATCGAGCATTTCCATAATTTGGACGTCGCTCCATAAGATGCTCAACTAGGAGCTCATCAATGAACCACTTTTGATCTGAAATTTGTTGGACAAAAGGTGTTTATGGAAAGGTCATCCTTCATCTCTTGCATGAAATTAGATGGTTCAGATGTCTTGGAGATTCTGCTCTGAATTTTACCCTTGTTGGGGTCTTGACTGAAGGTCAATGACTCGAAGGAATCTGCAAAGTGAAGTATCTACCTTTTCTAGTGAGTAATAATTCATGTATGAGTATCCACATTGTATTGTGCTACCCAGGGAGGTGATTCTTCTTCATCAAGTCTTTCCTCGACGTCCCTATCCTTGAGTGAATTAAGGCAAACCATATTCATTGTGACTACACACAGCAGCATATCCTAGATATCACTTGGCAATTCGGGTTGGCGTATGATGGGGCTGAAGTGGTGAAAAGGATATTGTCCCAAACCACATATTTTAACATATGGGGTTTCATCTCGAATAATTCTGTGGAGCATAGTAATGATCTTAATGCATAGTTGCTGGAGCGTCCAGTGATAGCTGAGTGATGGAGGGTGTTGAGCCATGTGAAGCATTGCTAAATCAACCATGAGACACTATTAGAAGATGTCATCATAATTATCCTAGCTCTTTGGATAGGCCAACTAATGACCACATAGGTAGAAATGGAACTACAATATTGTCTGACAGCAGAACATGATCTTTTCTTAAGTGAGGGACTTTGGAACGTCAAAGTCTAGAGTCATAATTGTCCCGAACATCTTAGACAAATTATTTTTAGCATGGGTGTCCCACATGATTCAATTCTTATAAGAAGATCCTGACTCTTGGTTTCCCCACTCTTCGATCAAGGATGGTTAAGGAACTGGATGAGACACTAATATGGATTGTTGCAATGGTGGACTAGCCGTTGGAGAAAATAATATGTGAGTTGACTGA
This sequence comes from Viscum album, assembly GCA_963277665.1. NCBI lineage: Eukaryota > Viridiplantae > Streptophyta > Magnoliopsida > Santalales > Viscaceae > Viscum > Viscum album. The sequence continues at coordinate 1,038,479,753 of OY728135.1, read as the reverse complement.
CCACCACTCACTGGGTTGTATCTTGAAGGTGGTACCAACCACATAATCATGTATCTATAGGATAGTGTATTTACCGCTGCTTTATATATGAGGGAATTGAATATCAGTGGCTATTCTAGCTTGTGATCTTCATCTACCATGAAATAGAATAACTCTCTATGATATCATGTCGAGGTATAGAATGCAACTGGAGACGATAGAGGGGGATGCATGATGAGACTCTGTAAGGGAGCCAAATATTTTTCCACATACATTTACCTATGAAGGTATTCAGGAATCTGGTGTATCTCACCTACTAGAATGAAGAATCTCAAACATCAGGTTCCTACCTAAAATTTTGATGTAGAGGATTTGGGTGAAGGATCCATCATTGAGTCACATTACTCTTCATAATCTGAGAAAATTACTATATTGACATCAATCTGACACTTCTTATGGTTCTTCCTTTGAAGTGACGGTTCTCCCTTCTTCCCCTAGTTTCCTCTTTAGGGTAGTAGAATTCTTCAACAAGGGAAGAACCTCCATGCAGATTGGTGCAAGAGCGAGGAGGACCTATAATTGAGCTGGCATGATTACAGGGATGACCTCCATACCTTTTGTTTTTAGGGAAGGGATGACCACCACTTTGGTGAACTAAGGTGTGAGGAGAACCAGTGAATATGTCAAATTAAACACTGGGGGAACTTTGCATTAGTGAGATTGAGTATAGGGAGGACATTTGTACTTCTTTCTAGACGTGTGGGGAGGGCCTCAATGGTTCAAAGTGCTATTGTAGGGAGGACCTCCATTGGCATTGGTGAGAAAATGTGGAGGACCTCCATGTCGGTTGTACGTTCCATGGGGAGGACCTCTATGCTTGTTGGCAGTGGTAGCATGAGGGGGACATTTTTACTTTTCAAAGTAGACATGGGGAGGAACTCTATGTTGACTTTTGATGAATCAAGGAGGACCTCATCTTAGATGGTTGTTGGAGTGGGGAGGACCTCCACTACAACTTATGATAACATGGGGAGGACCTCTATGATGATAGGTGATAGAGGTAGGAGGACCTTCGACCTAGTCAAAGCTACTATAGGGACGACCTCTTCTTTATCTAATGATGGTAACACAGGAAGGACCTCTATGTTGATGGGTGATGAAGTGAGGAGGACCTTTTCTCTGGTCGATGCTGTTATGGGGAGGACCTCCTCTTGAGTTCATTATTGTAACATGAGGAGGACCTCTATTCTAGGTGCGAGAGTGTAGATGGACTCCATTATGGCTAGATATGGTATGTGGAGGGCCTCTATACTGGTCTTATCATCATGAATCAGACCTTAACGGCTGTTGATCATGCTAGTGACTAAAATAGTCAACCCATCCCACCTATGGGGTGACTAAAGTCTCAATTCTGATCAGGCATAGGTGGATCCTTCCTCTATAGTAGAAGGGACCTAGAAGAATGCACATGGGGTTCCATGGGCCACTAAATCTGTGGAAGATGATTCCCTATGATAGGAATATTATTTATCTTGCACCTTCTGTTAGTATTGGATTGTCTATACTAGGGATGGTAGAGTAGGGGTGTAGGCCACTTGTTCTTTGGCCTAATGAAATGATGATTGGTGGCATTGACATAGCCTGGTGGGATCCCTCTTTGGAAGCTCCTGGGTGGTTTTCATAACTGGAATGACTCATATATCCCTTACCTCATAAATGCAGGTGAGTAAGTCATAGGAAAACTCTAGGGAGAGTCTCCCAAAGAAGTTGGATTTAAGATTGGGGCAGTGTATCCCTATGCATCCCTTGGTGGTGGAGATGATAGTGAGAAACAGAAGCCTCCAGGTCCTGGAAGGACATGTATCTTGTAGGAATGACCCCTTTCTACTCATACCATCATACGAGAGCATCAATCACCCTCCTCTCCATAGTCTTCTAGGGTGATATGGGGAAAGGGAACCTGAAATTCATGGTCATGTATGAAGTCGTAGTGGAGGTGGAATCATGAGGGACTGATGCATTGTTTTCCTCCTTCCCATGTGTCTTTGGGAAGATGGAAATAGATTTATTGTGGCTTGGGTCCTTCAATGTAGTAAAATTCAGGCATCAGAACCTAAAATAGGAAAGAAATTCCCAATTCCCCAGTATCATTCGGTCTTCCATGGTTGGAGAGAGAGACCTATGTTGTCGATGAAACATACTAGAATACCAAATGATTAATTACACCAATTTCTCATGAGTTTCATGATAGGGCCACTATTTACTTGATAGAACCTAGTGCCAGATAGTTGTATCTAGTGAATGATTTTCTGCAGATATTTTGAGTGCAACTAATCCCATGTTGAGGATAAGAGTTCGCATTGGGTTCACTATTTCTATTTCTGATGCTTTTTTCTGGGGCGTGCATCATTGTCTCATGATGTGTGGCTTGATTCGTCACATTCTAACTTTAAAAAGGTGGTTGTATTTAATCACTTCTTCAGAGATGTATGCTCCTTAATTGAAATAGGATAATGGTATTTAGGTCTCTCCTTCTGTGGATTCCTCCTTTGAATTTATCACCTAGTCTGAATCTCCCTTATAAATTAATAAATTGTTCCTGAAACTCATTCCCAGTTCCATATCTTGGTGGATATCAGTTAATTACACTGCTTCTATCTAGACATTTCAAGGGGTCTAGTCAGTGTAGTAACCTTCATTCAAGGGATTAGTCATGTTGGGAATCAGTGGCATGTCTAGACACTGGAACATTGGATAGTTGTATTATTACTCATAAGAGGGATTCTCAAGGGTGCAGAAACCTAAGGTTTCCCATATTTATCATGGGGTATCTTATTCCATAATATTTCTTATAAGGTCTTCCTCAGGCATCCCATGTTTAACATAGGGTGGGCCATGAGTTGAATATCTTTAGGAGATGAAGGGTCACGAGTTTAACATCTTGCAGAGATGGAATGGGATGATCATAACACTTATGAGGGTATATCAGATAGGTACATCCCTAGAAGGGAGAACCTGAAAGGTTCACTAGATGGATAGATTAGAACTCTCTATGAGGATGATCCCAAAAGTTTTCTGTCCTATAAAGGGATGGTTTCACCCCATGAAGGCTCATTTTGACACCACTAAGGGTGTATCAAGAAAGTATACCCCAATGAGGGGGACACCATGGTTTATCATTGGCTGGGATTGGACCTCATGAAGGCTTCTTATGTACCATGTTTAGAATACAAGTATCAAACCCCATGTAGTTCAAGAGGGATAATGTGGGGCCTATGCACTAAGACTGCCCATCGCAAGAGGATTTCTCTTGGTTGGATAAATATGGATAGTGTATGGATTATGAACTAAGATTCCCCAAGTGATTCCAGGATAATCACTGATGTGGATGGGTATTATGCACTAATACAGCCCTGATAGATGACATGATCTCACCATGAAAAGGGTTAGGTGATGAAACATGTGATTTGGGATTACATATTAGAGTTTATTTGATGAATGTCATGATATCACAGGGATGTGGTGTCCAGGATGGATGTGAAATAAGTTCGAGAAATGGATGGAATGGATGGGTTGTTAAGATTATTGGGCTTCAACCATGAGGAGGTTTCTTATGTATCCCAGTTGATTTAGAATCTATGTCCATGTAAATATGAGATCCCATGAATTTTAATTTCATATGGTAAGGATGAGGGTGAACCTAATTGAATATGAAAATGTTGTGATTGAACCTCGGGGAGTTTTCCTATGTATCCCAGTTGATTGGGAATCAAAGTCTTTGGGGTTATGATGGGAGAATTCGGCCTTACACATGAAGATGTAGTCTAATTATGTGGTGTGGGGCTTACACATTGAATCTTCCCATGTTGACCCAAAGTATATGTGACCTCCAGGTGGGGAATTATCCCCTCGAGATATAGTGGCTCGAGGGAATGACCAACATGGGAATGGATGATGGTGCATATTGCGATCTAGGAGGTGCAACCCTAGGAGGAGGGAACCAAGGTTTACTGACGGTTGGGATTGAACCTCATGGAGGCCTCCTATATACCCTAAATGGAATATAGTGATCAAAAACCATGTAGTTTGGTAGTTTGGAGTTTAATTATAGATAAAATCCAGTGAAGGGTGGAATCTAGGGCTTACTCTAGGAGGGATGCTCAGAAAAAGGGAACCACAGTCACTACTAACCTTTAAGCCCACATGTGTTTTTCTTATTGTGAGAAACAAAAATATTCAGTAGACCAGATGGTCACATCGTGAAAGATGAGTAAATGAGAGATATTGTGGGGATTATGTAATAACCCAATACTTCTTTTTAGGTATTTTTTCCTTTTCTGGTCATTTTTGAGAAAAAGAGGAAATTCTGGAAATTTTTCAAGTACACGTCGTGTACTTATTTTCCACAGCAGGCCGTGTGCTAGCCGTGTGGTAGCCACACACATGGTCGTGTGGGAGTGACTTGGAGGCCACCTAATGCAGAGTACGGAAATAGAAAGTACACTCTGTGTATTTTGTTTTTTTCATTAAATGCACTGGGGTCGCGTCTGATGGACAGAACACCCTCCTTCTCAACCTAGTTCATCCAAGAGCACCGAGAATCTATGAATTTTCAACGAGCCCCCGAGATTCCGTTCATCCTTTGATCTGAACACCTTTGATTGCGTTGGAATCACATTGGTGGGTTCTCTCTTCTGTTGGAACCTCATTTTACGATTCCTCTTTTCTTATGTGTTATCGTGGGTTGAACATTTTATACATTTTCTTAGATCTACGATGTTCCAAGGAGATTCAAGTTTCTAGGTTCATGTATATTGATCTCATAACCCCGAAGTAGATATTTTGTGCCTTTCCTTTCAAAGTCTTGAGTATTATGTGAAAATTCCACCAATACCCTTGAACATGGAATTGTGTGTTTACTGTTTTACCCTTATTGTTTTCCTACCATTGTTTGTATGACTGTGTAGAGAATATTTGGATATTAATAGGGTTTATTGTTATGATTTGTATGTGTTTTTCTCATGCATTATTCTATTTATGACCAATTGGTCAGGTTTAGCCTTTGGCTGCCTTGCATGTTTTCCATGCTTATTACTGTAGGGTGGTGAGTTATATTCTTACATGCTTGTTATGATATAGACTGGTTAGACAAGTAGTTCTGTAGGTTTACTTTGTCCATTTTATACTTCTATGCCCGTTGACCTACACAGGGTCGTGAGAACCTGGTGTAGTAGACTATAAGGGGAATTGACCGGGTGATCTTCCTCAGAGAGTCTTGAGCACTTTAGGCTATAAGGGGGATTGACCGAGTGAGCATACTCATAGATCCTTGAACCACATGGGGTTATAAGGGGAATTTACTGAGTGTGCTTCCTTAGAGAGTCCTTGTTTGCTTTATACTATAAGGGGATTGACCGCGTGAGCTTCCTCGGAGAGTCTTGTTTAAATTGTATGACCTGGGATATAAGGGGAATTGACCAAGTGGGCTTCCTCAGAGAGTCCTAGACCTTGGGGATATAAGAGGAATTGATGTGTGAGCTTCCTCAGAGAGTCCTTAACTACCCTGGACTCTATGGGGAATAGACTATGTGGGATTCATTATAGATTCTTACTTTACATTTGACTATATGGGGATTGACTATGAGCACTTCCTTAGAGAGTCTTATTATATTCATATGCAGAACCATAGGGGTTAGACCAAGTGTGCTTCCCAGAGGGTTGTTTTCATTTCAATTTTTAGGTAGGACCATAGGGGATGGACATGAGTACTTCCCATAGGGTTACCTATTTGAGGTTTATCTGTTTGTTTCACTATTGTCTGCTTTGAAACTGTGGATTGTTTACTTCTTAGTAATTTCCTGTTTACTGCTTTCTATACTTTTACCTGCCATATACTCACTGACCGTTAGGCACATATCTCTAAGAGGTTGACTACTGGGATTTAGTCTCACTCCCTATTTTGGGTCATGCTTTTGGTACCAAAAATATTATATTGTTGCAGGTATTGATAAGGTCAAGATCCCTTCTACTTCAGGTACTTGATTTGTTGTGGAGTTGGAGAGCATGGGACCAAGCTATGCTTGCGATGCTGAGGAGCTATTTATCTTTTACTCTGTACTTTGGTTTACTACTATTTTTATTCTAAAATTGTGATGTGTTTGGATTCTTTCCTATAGATATGTATCATGCATCATTTATATATATGTGCTCCCGTTGTTTAATTATTCTAGTCTTCTGCTATTTACTGTTGTTGGATATTTCCTGCATCTGCTATTGTATGTATTTGTTTACTTCTGCTGTGTACTCTGCCAATGGGGGCATAGTTTTCCCACTATCACACACAAGGCCCTCACTGCTAGTCGGTAGCCTCTGGCATTCAGGGAAATGCTCTTGAGGCCATGTGACCAACCGAGTACGGGGCGCCTCTAGGTGGCTTCCGGAACTGGGACGTTACATCTTACATGTAGAATGGTCCCATGGTGAAAATGATCAAAGGGATAGGTATGGGGGTTGATATTATTTGATGATTATCCCCCCTATAGTATTTGTGTCTAGGCGAGGCAAGGAGGACCAAGAGTTATGAATCTTATAGGAAAATCTAGGGGCTTACACCATTATGGATTCCCTTACCCACGGGGCATATGTCATCCCATGTGAGTAGGATCTCATTACATGAGGGTAAGATCTCACTCCCATGGAGACGAGTTAGTGTAGAATGTTCCCAAGGTGGGGAAACCCATCTGAATGGCATAGGTTGATGCTAAATTTTAACATCATGTGCTGAGGATGATGGTTCTTGGCAGTTTAACATCCTGTAAAACTGATGGGGAGAACTCGCTCCTCACCCATTGTACTTACATAATTAGTACCCACCCACACTTGGGTAAGGGAAGGCACCATAAATGCCTGATGGGAGTGGGGTGGATGAGTGGTCCATCATGGGGTCCATGTTAGTATGGATATTCCAAAAATAAATATCCATTAGCATACATATGTCAAAAATCAATAGGTAGGGAAACACAATAGGGGACACCACATGAGGGACCAGGAAATTGCTACGCACAAGCTTAGAGATCTTCATGGAAGAGATGTATGAAATATGTGGTATTTGTGTACAAGAGGGGATAAAAATGGTTCTTTGGGATAAAGACAAACCATGGAGCCTAAGAGAAGGGGTGAGTGCAGGATTAGAGGCTTGCACACAAGAGAAAAGGGTGAGAAGAAGAGGTGATAAACAAGGGAATGTTTTTCACACAAGGTGGGTATCTTGTGCGCACTTGACTTAGGATAAAAGGAAATGGGTGAGGGTCAATACCTTAAGTTCCCACATAAAGGGGTACCCATAGGGGACCTATCACACAAGATCATGTACCTTGGGAATCCATTTCTTGCACATTTTTGCAGAAGAGGAGGTCTTTCATGCACAGGAGTGAAAGTTTGAATTCTGGATTATTTCACTGAAGAAAGGGGGTGTAATTATTTTTATAAGAAAAATAATTAGTGGCGGAGCAGAAGTGGGAATTTGAAATCACATTGGCAATGAAAGATCCTTATGTGTGGGCTGGCCTTTTGAGTGACACCCTCTCTACTTCCATGAATCTTCTTTGTCTGTTTCCATGGGGCTTGGGAAAAAGAATGCATTATACATCACATTGGGAACGTAAGGTATTTACATGTGGTTTCCATACTTTCTCTCAACACATGTATCTTTTGTATAGCTTAGTTGGATTTCTCATAATTTCACAAAGAGTTAAAGAGTGTCTTCAATTTTCTCAAAGATTATCATTTTCGTCTTCAAGAAGAATCTGGTGCCAACAAGAATGCATGCGTAAAGTGAATAGGGACATGAGAATTTACTTATTTCACCCTCAATAGGATACACAAAGGAGAATTTAATTGGTGTTTTATTGATGTAAAAAATCACTATAAAGATCTCTTCTCTCAAAATGGGGTTCTATCTAGGTTACTTATTTCCCTGGTTCACTTCGTTACAAATTTTAGGAACAACTTACTACTTACCAAAGGTCAATCCCTTGATATTTCCTTCATCTTCTCACAATGGTGTATGGGGTAACCTTTACATAGTTAAAGGACATGTAAGAACCTCAAATATATTTACTTAATTAGAATTTATCCTTATGTATTAATGGATTCTCTATTATAGTTCCACCAAAGTTCTGCCTTCAGGATCTTTGAATACCACCTAATTATAGAACATCTTCTTCTAGTATGAAACTGGATATCCTCTTCACTTTACTATTTTACAATAATTCATTCCTCTTATTTTGAAAATTTTTCAATAGGTTCAAAAACCTTATTCTTTCTTCCAAATCCTCACCTATAACACCACTCTCTTATTTGAGTTCAAATATACAATATGCTCAAACCTTGGTCATAACATCATCTTCGAATTTATCCCTTATAAATTAGGGATAATTCCAAAAAAACGGACACTTATCAATATAATTATGGGTTATAAAAACTTCCCCAAACTCCTACATGACTTTCTTCCATAATTTTGATAACTGTAGTCAGCTATAACTATTTTATGGTCCAATAATCTTAATTTTTTAATGTTATAATCTAACTTAAACTCTTTTTTGATCATGGGATAAAAAAAATACAAATTATGTATGAATCATTGATGATCTATTCAATCATTTACATAATCAAATCCTCCACATTTAGTGTATATTCAACCGAAATTCCCACCAACATAGCTTTTATTCAAACACCAGGAAATGGTCTATGTATCTCAAGGATAAAAAATCATTCAACAGGTCATTCTCTACGTAATTTTCATTTTTTCTCCTTCTCCTATAAAAATATAAACCACCACCTCAATCATTTTAGTAAAACATATCACCAAGACCACCACCACGACTATAATTTTATTTATTTTGGATCACAACTAGACTTTTAGGACATCATTCCCATCACTACAGGGTAGTATGTATCCCTTTACCATGTTGACCACTTTGAGCTTCGGGTATTCAATGTAGTATAAAATATCAACCACGAAGACTCCTATATAGTGTGGCTAAATTTTTTTCCTATATTTCACTCAACATATCATATAATGTGGTGTAGTCAACCTTTAGCTGGATGTGTTTCTTCACCAGATATTATATGAACACCACAACCATTGAATCAAATTTCCACAATGTCTAGGGATTCACCATGTTTCAATGGTGCTCTATAATTTCATCACAGGGACTACCACAGCGTGTCCCATTATAACTTCCTCATGTTGGGAAACTCATTCTCTACCATGACCATATGAAATGGTGTGATCAAAACTAAATTTTTATTCGTCTTCATCAAGTTCACTGACTATTATATGTTATTTCCCATGTTGGGAAGCATCAATTTAACATACCTTGTACTATTTCATGGTCCTACTCTACCTTTATCCAATATTCCTTAAACATATATTCAATAATTCTCTTGACAATGTAGTATCCTTGTTAAATTACTTCACACTTTTTGATTGACCCTGGACTCCATTCTCTTTATGCAGATAATGAATTCAAAACAGAAACCTTCAAGATTCCTTATCAACAAATCCAATATCAGATAATCAATGTCATTGTTAACAATCCTCCAAGAATCACCTTGTACACCTTCTTCCTTATCATCAAGGTCATCTTTATTATTATCAATAAATCAAGTATAATACTTTAGTATTCCTAACATTTTTATCTATTTATATTTTATTTCTAATTTTATCTTTTTTTGTCTTTATGTTCTTCCACTATAACACTCAAATATTCAATATGAAAAGAAACTAGCCTTATTATTATCCTTGGAGGAGGTTTTATTGGTTTTATATAATTTTTTTATTAAATTCTCAAAGTTTGTTTTCATTTTGAATAGGGTGGTTGGTGTATTGATGGGTGATGTAAATATTTTCCATTATTTCAAGATATTATCAACTATTTAATTTTATTCCCTATTAAACATCAATTCTCTCCGATCAATCGGGAAACTATTTATACATGTAGTTGGGTTTTTTCAATATATAAAATATTATATGATGGATATGGGTCTTGGAACATGTCACACACTCAATCGAGGTGCGCTCATCATTATTAACTATTAGTAGAGGTGTGATTTTGTCTGTCAAATAGATATCCTTGGCATGGTAAGTTTCACACTCAAGGTGTGGATTAGTATTCCTAGTATGAAGAGATGTACTATCAAATTAAATTCATAAAATATTAATGAATAATGAAGAAACTTGAGTATCCAACCTTAGGGATAAATTCATTCATTCTAACTACATCCATTTTGTATGCATTACAAATGCATTTTTAAATTTTATTTTTTCATTAATAAACAAAAAACCCAAATTTAATTTCTTTCATAATTTATAATTAGGTGAACTAGTAACAGTGGGTTATTGAACATAAAATCTCTTTAGGATAAATGAACCGAGTCAAAAAATGTGTTTCATTAGGAAAAAAATAATAGATTTTTCATACCTAACGATAGGTGTATCAAAACTTGGAACAATTTTTGGGGAACAAAGTTTTCTTTACTCAATATTTTGTTGAACATTTTGTAAATATTTTTTTATTTCATTAAAAAATGCATAAAAAGTCTTAAAAATATATTTTCGTGATGTATTATTATTCAAATTATTATTCACGTACTAAACACTCTTAGGTAAAAGAATCATAAGAATAATATTTTAAATGGATTTTAAGAATACATAAAATAGATGAAGAACTAAGTGAAATGGTTGAATAAATAAATCTATGAATCCCACGGGTATTAACTATAGGAATAACTAGAACCACTAGTGGTGGAAGAGATTTTCCCACTAATATTTTTTATTGAATAACCTTAGGAGGCCTTGAAGAAATTAAATGAAGACTCATTAGACCTATATAGACCATTTATTGAGGTGGTTCCTAAAGAATACATGCTAGTTTATATAGTTATTGGATATTAACATGACATGGAAAAATATTGGTTAGATTTAGTAGAAATAGAAATGGTAAGTTATTCTCCCATCTATGTCAATGAAGAATCAATACCTATATACCTCTATCTCACTTTTGAAGAAGAAAAAATTGATATAATGTATTTTTAAGAGTAAATATAGAATATTTACTGCCTATCTCCATCTAAAATAACCCAAAATCAAGAGGATATATGTGAAGAATAGTAATTAAAGGTTGAGAAAATATACAGAGATAATCAATTATTAAAATTATTTGATTCGTATTTTATTAAAGATGAATTTATTATTACCTCCAAATATTGTGCTTTTAATATTTGGATAATATAAGGATTGCCTTAGAGGATGATGAAGAAGACGAACAAGTGACATAATTTTAAGAAATAAGAGATGATCCAGTTGAGTTGTACATTGGTGTATATGTTGATGATCGTACAAAACTAAAAATCATTAAATAATAAATTGATCAGTCTCAACTAGAAGAGAATCCACATCCCATCATATTATCTACACCACTAGTGAACACCAGTTCACTAGAAGGATGAAACATGGTGCACACTTTCTTACCTTACCCTCTCCCCTTACACCACTTTTCTCAATTCATTCTTGGGTATGTGTGGTTTTTGTTTTCATTTTGGATTCACCATTCTCTATATCTACTTATAGACACCATAAAAAGTAACATGTAAGAAACCACATCGACGATTGGATTGAGGACAAAATTCTATGACTTCCTAACTAGGGGTGGTAAAAACCTAGTACCTATTCAGAGGGTTTCACCCAAGATCTATCCTCTTTTATCATTCTCTTTCTTTTTCTTTATTTTAATTTTAATACTTTTCTTATATTTTATTCCTTATTTATTTTAGGTTGAAGGTGGTAGTAACTAGGTTCTTAACTCAATACTACCACTAAAAAATAAATTAGTTTGTGTCTCTCCTTTACTTTAATTTATTTTCTATCTACTAAAAATTATTTAGGAGAATATGAATTTATTTGATTTTAACTAAAAAGATGGTAGTAACTAGAATAAGTGGGTGGGGGTGAATTTTTTTTCATTTTTTATTTTTAAATAATAATGTATTTTTCAAAATTTTGGGTGTTTATTTTTCAATTTTAGTGTGATTTTTAAACATGAGAGACCAAATGATTATTTTTTCCATTTTTGAAACCAATTTCAATGATCTAACCAATTTATCCTATGAAAATAATATTAAATAAATATTGAAAATAATTTTTTCAAGTTCAAAACTTTTAGGATTTCCTAAAAAGGCCTTTTATTTTTGAATACCAATACATATATCACTGTATTAATTTTTAAAATCACCTTCCTATGAGGCTTCTGATTTTTTTCAATATTCTTCACATTCACCTCACTTCTTAAGATAACCAAACCATGCCTGATTAACCATAATTTAATTTATTTCTAAAAAAATATGAGGTCTTGAGGTACTTGTATTTTTAATTATTGAGTAATTTCATTGATTTTAAAGAGATAATTTTTAATAGAATAATTTTTATTCTATATTACCCTTTATATTTAATCTTTATGACCCTTAGTTTCCATGAACATCCTATTAGTTATCCATTTTACTAGCCACTTTTACCTATCCAACATGCTTTGGAAGTAAAAATTGCATGATATATTTGAATTTAAGGGTAGGGTTGTATTTTTATCAAATTAATTATTTTTATCTTCTTTATAAGGAATGTTAAATTTTGAATAGATGTTTCTTAAGATGGAAAAAATGATTATGATGTTGTTGTTCTGAGCAGAATTTTGAACAAAATGTTGAAAAAAACTATTATATTGAAGCTACTATAAAAAATATCAATATTTTAAAGACTAAAAGAAGTATTTTTATTCAAGATAAAGGTTGATAAGTTCACACTAAAATTTAATGATCAAAGTTACCTCTTTTCCTCAAAAAAACTCAATTTTTTGCTGAATTCCATATTTGAAAAAAACTATAAAAAACTATTATAAAGTGGGATAAGAGTGAATAAAATTCATGTCCTTTCAGATATACTAAAATTTGTGGACTATCCATTAATATTTTCATGGAATTTGAGATGATTTTTGACTAGGGGAGTGAGGATAAGACCTATTTATGAGTGTAAATTAGATTCATGTATTATTTCTTCTAAAATATCCAACCCTCCTTATTCTATCTCATAATTTTTAACATCTAAAACCTATTAATAATTAACCTCTAAATATCCCTAGATAATCCTTCATGATATTCACATGTACTTAACTCATATCAGGTAGAGATTTAGGAATTTATCAAGCCTATAGTGGCCCTTGAATGTGTTTGGATGATAAAAGTTTAATTGAAAATTATTATATGTGTGATGAAGGAAAATTTCAATGAGGAAAGTTATTTGTGTAAAATGGATGTGAAATGAAGTGGTAATGAATTTAATAGACTGAATTAAGAACTTGAAATAATGGGTTTTCAGGACACATGGTATTTTTGTTTCTTGATGTTAAATTGGCGTATATCATGATAATGTGTTTCTAATTTTATTTTATTTCATTATGATTTTTACTTGTTTAGGATTTCTGTTTCTAAGTGTGGATAAATTTATAGAACTAATATTTTCATTATTTTTTATATGTATTACATTTATCAAAACACTACCATTTTGTCTTTCTGAATAAAATTACATCATTTTTACAGATATTTTGAGATAAATTGTAAAAATAGATTTATTCAATTTTTAACCATTCTTTCAATTTGATATTTCATACATAACAGTTTCCCTACTACTCCAAAATAAAAAAAATATTTTTAGAATTCTATGTGTATTGGGATTCAATTTCTTCAATTGTACTAATAGATCGTTCAAACCATATGATGCCTAAACAATTCATGAAAATTTAAAACTTTTTTGGATGATGGAATTAAAAAACCCTAATTAACTAATTCATAAGTCATATTAAATGATTTCAAATGAGTTGATTATTGTTTGAAATTAAGGAATAAACATTGCCACACATGAACATTAAAATTTATAGAGTAATTCAATTATAAATGTATTTGATGAATTTTTCATTGTAGAGGAATATAAATAGTCTATTATCTTAGAAATAATTTCCATGTAGATAAAATCAAAACATTGGATACATACATCCAAAGAATACATTTCATATGGTGTAGTTTTGGGAGATCAACATGACTTGAATTAATATTGGCTTGATTTTATAGAATATGAAAAGATGTGTGATTCCCCCATCTGTCACAATGAATATTCGACCCCTATCTACCTCTATATTACTTTGAAATAAGAAAACATTGAGATAATGTAGTTAAAATAGAAAATGGATCATATTTACTATGTTCCTTTATCCACAACAACCCAACATCAAAATGTGTTTAGAAAAGAAGAGGAATTGAATGATGAGAAAATATAGAGAGATAATATTTCCTTAAACTTTTTTCATTATTTTTTTAAAGATGAAATGAGTATTACCCCGATAATGATATGATTTTATAGATTTATCTATCTTAAGGAATACCATTGAGTATGATAAAGAAGATGGAGAAGTGATATATTTTGAGGAAAGAATGGAGGATCCAGTTGAGATATACATTGGTGTATATGAGGACGAAAGTAAAAAACTGAATATTATTGATGAATAAATTATTTAACTTGATCTAGAAGAGAATCCACTTCCTATAATACTATCTACACAACCAGTGGACACCACTCCTATAACTAAATAAAAAATAGGAAACTCTTTCTTACATTACCCTCTCCCATTGCATATCATTTCTCAATTCATTCTCATGGATAATTTATTTTTATTTTATTTTGGGGGTCTCCATTCTAGGTGTATACTCATAGAAATTTAAAAATGTAAAATGTGGTGGTTAATCTCAAAGGAACTCCATCCACTATCATACTAGTGATAAAATTCTGGAACTGCGTGACTAGGAGCAGTAAAAACATATCACCACTTTAAGGGGTTTCACCCAGGATCTATCTTTTTTCCTATTATGGTTATTTTTATTTATTTTTATTTTATTATATTTATTATGTTTATTTTATACTTTATTTTTGGTTTAAAGTGGTGGAATATTGGTTCATAAATCAAATCTTGCACTAAAAAATAAATCAATTTGTGTCTCTCTATTTATTTATTTGATTTTATTCCTAATTAAAATTCAACATCAATATTTTTCACGATCTAATTTGAACTAAAATAGAATATTAAATGGAATAATTGCGGGGGAGGAAAACGTTTTTGTTTATAATTTTTCAATTTCTGCATCTGTTTCAAAAATTTTGTGTGGTATTTTTCAATTTTAATATGTTTTTAAGACTTGTAAGATCAAATGATTATAATTTACATTTTTAAACCCATTTCAATGAGTGAACCAATTTATCCCACTAAACAAAGCATAAATGATTGATGAAAATGTTTTTTTTTAATTTAAACACTTTTATAATTTCATGAAAACATATATGCTTTTTGGATCCTATGTCAGATCTCACTTTCTTAATTTTTAAAATCAACTTCTTAAGAGACTTTTAAAAATTATTTACATTAACCTCACATCTTGATAGAACCAAACTATTTTTGATTAATCTAATTTTTTTTATCAAAACTTAAAAGTTTTAGGTAGTTGTGTTTAAAATGATTAAGGATTTTATTTTATTTTAAAGTCCCATTTTTAATATAATTGTTTTTATTTGGTCCATAAATTTACATTTAATCCATGTTTCCCTTAGTTTCTATAATCAACATGTTATTTGGCCACCTTTCATGCCACTTTTCCTTATCTAACCAGCTCCATAAGAAAACATTACATGATCTGGTTGTACTTAACTATGTGGGAAGGTTTAGTTATGATGTGGTAAATTATTTGAAACTTATTTGGGAGGAATATCAATTGTTAAAGAGATGTTTATGGATTAAAAAAATAATTTTATTGCTATTGTTCTGAGTACAATTTTAAAAAAATGTTGTAAAAACGGTTTTGATGAATTTGCTAAAAAAACATAATAAATGTCAATATTATGAATATGGAAAAGAAAATAATTAAATAGAAGGGTTGGAAAGTTCATAATACATTTTTAAGATCAGAGTTAACTATTTCCTCCCAAAAAATATCATATCTATAATGAATGTAAAATATGAACAAATTTGGATGGCATTGTTATATAATGAGGGAAGTGAGAACAAAATTCATTTTTTTGACAATATATTTAAATGTGTGGAATGTCCATTAATATTTTTATGTTGTTTGAGATGATGTTCTTATAATAGGAGTGAGGAGGAGACCAATTCTAGAGTGTAAATTAGATTCATTAATTTTTTGTTTCTAAAAGAGCCAACCCTTCTTATCCAGTCTCTAATTTTTTGACATCTAAATCCAACCAAACCTTAACCTTTGAACAACTCTATAAAAATCACTCACGATAATAAAAATTACTTTAATTACATTGGTTTAAGATTTCAGAATTTATCAAGCCTATGGTGACTCTTATGTGTTTCGATGAAAAAATATTAGTTGAAAATTCACATATCTGCGATAAGGGAAATTTTAGTTTGATAAGTGTTTTGTGTGCATTGGGAGAGAAATGAAGTGGGAATGGATTGAATGAACTAAATAAAGACCCTAAAGTAATGGTTTTTGATGATTCATTATATCTATTATTATTTTTGTGTTAAATTGGGGGATCTCATAGCTATTTATTTTGAATTTTCATTAATTTGATTTTGATATTTACTTGTTTAGGAGTCTGTGTCTTAAGTGTCTGGAAATTGATAGAAATAATATTTTCAATATTTTTCATGTGTATTTCAGTGATTAAAACTCCACCATTTTTACCAAACAATTCAATATTTAATCAAAATATTCTAAGTATTTATTAAATATAATAAAAAAGTCAAGGAGAGCAGGAGGGGTCAAATAAAGAGGATTTCCCTCATATAAAAAGAGAAAAATTTAAACATCAAGGAATGAAATATCATTTTAATAATCAAAATCATCAATATTTTCCCACTCAGATTGAGAGTTACCTTGATCAAAGATTTTGAGGATCTTTATATTGTCCCTTCTTGATACCTTTGAGTAATATATGGCAGAGATAGTATATGTAAGATTGGAGTAGTCTTTACATGACCTTATATTCATAAGAGAGTATGTAAAACCTTTATTATCAATCATCCTTTTCCTCCCATGCATAATAGAACCCTTGAATGAGGCATGACCACTTATCGATTCCTTGATAGGGGTGATATCAGTTCTATTTCATCATCATATATATTCTCCCAGTTACCGAAGATTCTCAAAGAATTAAACAGATTCTAAAACTCCATATGATAGTTAACATGTTTTGAATAAGCATTGAGGTCACCATCTTGTAGTGCTTGTCCTGATAGATTAGATTACCCCGGTTTAATGAATCCTTTCCCATAAACCAAGGATATAGATGAGTTTTTTTTCTAAATTCACAAATTGAGTAGCCTCACCAAAAATTGTTTAGCAAGAAACTATGCATTCACCTCACCTTTCTGGTGGCTAACAAGGTAATTAGATGAAGCCTTCTGCATATCCATACCAGCCTAAGAGGCCTCCCTAACATTAGAATCATGAGACATACCATCATCCTGTCTCGGGCCTTTCACCTCCAAAAACTCAAATCGATTACCAATATTAATAGTAATACTGGTTCTCCTTGATCTCACCCTACTTGTTACCTTCACCCATCCCTTGTTGCCTTCACTATGTGTACAATCCATTGCATATTTTTTGTATTTATCTTGCAACATACCCTTTTTTATGTCTCCATTTCCTAATCCCACTATAAACTCATTATGTGTCTCTAGAACTACATTACTGGGATTCATAGACCCTATTTCATACCTCCCCCCAGGTCAAGCTTTAATTTATTATATATGTTATAAACTTTTGGATCATGGAGTAAAGGATGTGTATCTTTCTGTAA
Source organism: Viscum album (assembly GCA_963277665.1). Classification (NCBI taxonomy): domain Eukaryota; kingdom Viridiplantae; phylum Streptophyta; class Magnoliopsida; order Santalales; family Viscaceae; genus Viscum; species Viscum album. The sequence continues at coordinate 1,038,461,845 of OY728135.1, read as the reverse complement.
AATGGCATCCTTAATTGGAATTTTAGCTATGTGACCAACAATAAATTCAGACCCCCACTACTACAAATACCCCTTTTATCAGCACTAAAAATGGCCTTTAACAACGTTAGAAAAGCGCTGTTAAAGTCTGTGAAGATAAAGGGGAGGTACCCTTTATCATCACTCCAAAAAGCACTGATAAAGACCCATTTTATCAGTGCTAAAAAAAAGCGCCGATAAAAGGCGTCTTTTATCAGCACTAAAAAAAGAGCTGATAAAAGGGTCCTTTATCCGCACTTTCTTTTTAGCACTGATAAAAGACCCATTTTATCAGCGCTTTTTTTTAGTGCTGATAAAACAAAAAATAAATAAAAAAATCCTACCAATCTCAGGGGGGGCTTTTTACAGCGCTTGAGCCCCCCCTGTATCAGCGCTTTCCCGAACCTCCAGCGCCCGCACACACCGCCTCCACCCTTTATCAGTGCTATACTCCACCTTTATCAGCGTTATCCCCTTAAATTCACCCTTGCGCATGTGCCCCTACCTCCATTCAGATTTGATATCGAGACCTCCCCCCTGCGCGCCTGAAGCCTTTGCCACTCCCCTATATTGATTTTTTCTCTTATTTATGATATATCTATTTATTTATATATATATTTAGTTATATTTATTAGTATAGTAATATATATTTATATTAATATATATAGTTATATTAATATATATATATAGTTATATTAATATATAAATATATAGTTATATTAATATATATATATATATAGTTATATTAATATATAGTTATATAAATATTCATATATTGGTATTTTAAATAAAATGTATATTAGTTATTATTTAGATAAAGCTAATATATTTTATATGTAAATATGTTTAATTATTTATTTAAAAAATTAAATTTTTAGTTGTGAATATATAAAAATATGTACATATAGTTATATATTTGATTATAAAGAGCAGTGAATTATAAAAAAAGTTAAAATTTTAAAGAAATAATATCAATATGAATGTAATAACTTGGAATAAATTAAGTCCCCACAAAAAAAGTCAATAATACCCCCTTAAACGAGGCTGAAAATCCAAAAAATGTTAAAAAATCGGGGTACCTTGACTAAAAACTCAGTTTTGGAGGCCTTTTGGGCCTTTTTTGGCCTTGAAAAAACCTTTAATAGGGTCCGCTCAAGTCATAGGGGTGTGGAGCTCATCGCAGGCTTCAATTTCATATATGGTAGAGCTCAAACTGACACCCGTATCAAAAGTTATGGCCTTTTGATGTTCGAGTTGTGTTTTCAACATATTTTTGATATTTTTTTAATTTTTTGATTTTTTGGGTAATAAAATTGTTATTAAATGACTATTACTCCATAATAATTAAACAATTATTAATTAAAAATATTTTAGTAATTTTTTATAAGCCATTTTCACTAAATATCTTATATATTAAGTATATTAAGTGAAAATGTATATTTATACTTATCTAAAATATATTTAAAAATTATATATTATATTTATATCAATATAACTATATAACTATATTTATATATTATTTTTAATTAATTTTTTTTGAGGTTGACCCTTTATCAGTGCTTTTTCGTTAGCGCTGATAAAGGTTGGCGCCGGGAAAAACTGTTTTTGTGGTAGTGCCCACCTACCCCTGGACCTCCTGTGATTCCAAGAAAATAACCTCTAAGTGGATACCTCTCCTAGAAATAGCACCACCTTGGACCAGTTACTTCCGAACTGCATCTGAACCAAGCACTACTCCCCTATCATTGTCCCAACTACTTCATTACAATCCCACATCCATCTTTTGATAAATACTTATGGTCCCACACCAACACACTGCTTCTGAATGACCTATTTTTTTCTATGAGGGATATAAGTCCATCCATGACTCAAAAAAATGATTTATTGTATCTAAAATCCTCTTCAACTGTAATCCAAAAAAAATTATTAGAAATCTAGACACATCAACCTCCACACATATTCTTGGAGAAACAAGATGACACACAAACATGGTTCTACTATCAAAACAAATATACCAACCAACCAGGTTTCCTAGCATAAAAATAAATGAGGGATTTTTTAAAGGGATTGGAATATTAGGTAAACTAACCCAAATCTCCTTTTTTGGATTATCTCATTTCATATAAAAATCAAAATTCCACTTGAAGAGGAAGAACTGGAAATCATTGAAAATATGGAGTGAACTGGACCGGGCCTAGACAAAGTCACACTCTAACACGAACTAAATCATCATATGTTTTCTGTTGAGGATACCCACTGTTGAATGCTCCTATAACCCACAAGTTCCAAAAATAAGCTGGTCAAATGAATCTATTAATGGATGATGTTTTTTGATTTGAGCTATTAGCATCAGGTTAAACAAGGATGATGCATCATTGAAATCCAATTATGAGAGATAGAGAGGGAGAGAGAGAGTTGTGAGATTCCATTGAATAGATATGGGACTTTAGGGCTAAGTGTGATCTATGCGAAGGAGGGAAGGTAACCAGGATTGGACAAGGGGAAAAATATTGTGTTTTATCACCCTCTAAGGACAACAAAGTCCCTCCAACAAAGTGGGGGGAGGGACTGTCTCATAAACCATCACCATCTGGGGCCGAGAAGAGGAGAACATACCATATTCAAAGAACCCCCTATCACTTTTTTTTTCTTTTTGAATAAATTAAATAATTCTTTTTTATCATGTATTTTTATAGATAAATAGTGAAAATGGATTAGTTATGGAATTTTAACTGTTGTTTATCATTTTTTTTATTTTAGACATAACATTTTCACTAAATATCCAAATTGTAAAATTTTTCTTTTATAGAATTCTATGTGTATTGGGATTTAATTTATTTACATAGGCCAAGAACTGATTCAATCCATATAATACCCAAAAAACTCATGAAAATTGGAAAACAATTGGCTAAAAGACATGACCAACCCTAAATAAATCATGAAAAACTCATGATACAAGACTCTAAAAGAGATGATTATAGTAGGATATGAAATAAGACATTGATACGTGCATGCACATTAATTTTTTTTGTATAATTTGATCATTAAGGTAGCCAATGTATGCATCATGTTTGAGGAATTTTAATAGTCTCTTCATCTAGAAATATTTTCACAAGTAGTAATATTTTAACATGGGATGACCATTTACATAGAAGATTATATTTGGATGATTAATGTGCATGAAATATAAGAAATAATTTCAAGGACACTTTCCAAAGTTCTAATAGGTACTATGCACAAAATTATCTATGTTTGGGAAACCCATGGAGGGTTCTTCTTCAGCCTTGTCCTGATCAACCTCATGCCCAGGGTGGCATTGTTGGTTCAGTTTGACTCGGATTACCTCAATGGTGAGGCTCCATCGACGTGTTGTTTGGTCTTCTAGTCCTGGGTGATGAAGACCTGAATTCATGTTCTTTGGATCATCCTCCTCTTTGGTTATCTATGGTTGTGGTGGTGGAGGTTCCTTGAGAATACATCAGCGGTTCTGTGATTCTGATTCTAGCATTGTGTTTCTCATTTTCGTGGTTGAATATGCTTCGTTGTTTGGAATGCTTTTGGGACTCAGGATCAGAGATTCAGCCCGATGCGACCACTAGGTTTAGGCCCTAGAAGGTTTCATAGTAAGCGTTTCACCTGTGTAGGATTTATGGATTTGGAAGTTTGAGAGGGTATGGCGACAGCCATCAGATCGATCATGTGATTTGTCATAGGACACCTATTTTCTATACAGTCTTGCATCAGGTGAGAGCTTTATCACGTTTCAATTGCTGGGGATGGACAATTCTGTGTTTTATGTTTGGTTTTGTTTTCTATGGTCTTCAGGTCAAGTAATGTTTTATGTCATTTAGTCTTTTTGGTTCCCCCCATCTTCCATTAAAATGGGATTCTTTTAAAATAATAAAAATCTAAGGCCTTCGGGCCGTTAGAGGAAGATGAGTTTCAATATTTTAATATATGTTTTCTAATGTATATTAGGTTTTTTCTCTTTTATTTCTCATTTTTTATTTTGTTTCTATTTTGTGTTATTCTACTATACCTATTTAACATGCACAATGATGAGTAAATTAACCTAGGATTGGCCTTGGGGGATGTTTTATTGATGTTCTTTAATTATTTTTATTCCATTCAGAAATACCTATTAGATGATGATTATGAATTGTTATAAATGTTGTTAATGAATTAAAGAAAATTAAATGAGTAAGTTAATGTCAATGTATTCTAAAGAAGAAATAATGTTTCAAGTATTTTCACCAAAATTAATTTCTATGGAAGGTGAAAATCATTGAAAGTAGTAACATCATAAATGAATGTTCTACTACTATATAATAACAAACTATGTCAGCACATGTAATGATGAATAAACTTTATTGATAGATAGAGGAAAAATTCATGAAAATATTTATATTTGGGAGAATCCATAAACCAAGATGATTGTTGAAATGATATTTAGTAAAAAAAATGTTATGTGTGGATGTAATTTTATCACATAGACTAAAACACCCATGAAATTGTTTAGTTGAAAAAAGTATACTATTCCAAAAGTAGTGTAAAAAAAGAGTTGTGTTTTTCTCAAATAAATTACATTACTGGAAGAAATAATAATGTATTGAAAGGAATGAGTTTCATTTTTAAGATATGAAATGATACAATGGGGCCTGAATAATTTAATTCAATTGAAGATATATCAATTTAAAAATGAGGATAAATAAAGTACAATGACCATTAGATACTATCTCCATGTAAGTGGATATTTCAATAACTGGAAGATACTGAGTGAGCATGTTTTTTTGAAAATGTTATCACTACTATAGATTTGGTTATATTAAATTCTACCCTTTATCAATGATAAAAATTATTGATAAAGGGGGAACCTTTATCAGCACTAACAAAAACCACTGATAAAAGGGAATTTTATCTGTGCTTTTCTATGCGTCGATAAAAGTATGTATTTTATCAGTGTTAAAACTCTTATTTTTAATGCTGATAAAATTCATATTTCCTTAAAAATTAAAAATCATTAAAAATCATATATTAATATATAAATATATTTATATCGATATAAATATAATATTTTTTATAAAATATGATTTATATAATACTAAATATGTAATCAAACTTAATATATAATATATTTAGTGAAAAATGGTTTATAAAATACTTAAAATTAATATTAATTAATAATTTGAAAATTATTATTGAGTACTAGTCATCCAATAACAATTTGATGATATAAAAAATCAATTAATTAATTAATATTCTAAAATAAATTGAAAACATGACTTCAACTTCAAATGGGCATAAATTTTGATTTGTGTTTTCGTTTGGGATATAATAAATATCAAATTGAATCCTAAAAAGAGATATACATCATATTGATCTATGGAGACCCCAATAAATATTTTTTGAGGTAAAAAATGGCTTGGAAGGCCTCCAAAACTATTTTTTGTCAATATACCCCAAATTTTTAACATTTAATGGAATTTATACCTTGTTTAAGGGGGTCTTATTATCTTTTATCAGTAGAGGATCAATTTATCATCAGAGATAACACTTATATAGATACTATTTCAATCAAATTATATCATTTTTCATATTGTAGTGTTATTTATAATTAAATATATACATATGTTTACATATTTATATATATTTACACATAAAAATTTAATTTTATAAATAAATATGTAATCATATTAACACCTCTGAATGGACCGAATGCCTTCTTTTTTTTATTATAGATATTCCACCTTTTAAGGGTTGAAGGGGAACCCGTACATGACCCATAGGCCCAAGGGATAAGGCCCAACATGACCCGCAATACATGACCCGAAGGCCCAGATGCATACTATGCCCATTACATGACCCGTAGGCCCAGCCCACTAGAACTGCCCCTCCCCAGCATCTTGAATTATTGATCGCCTTAGCTCCCCACCTTACATTGCTGATTGGCTAGCATTGCCCCGTACAAAGCTTCACGGTGCCTGGTCCCGATGGCGGCTTCCATACCCTCCCATTCTTCCAATCCGGTTAGCTCTGTATCTAGTTGCTGCTACTCATGTTGCTCTGATCATCTCATGAGGCATGTTCTGTGTGAACTGGGCTACTCCATAGTCTACGTGACCCGAAGGCCCTGAGGCCCGAATGCCTTTGATGACCCAAAGTCCTTGGAGACCCGTAGGCCCAAACTGGTGGCCCGAAGGCCCAAATCAGGTGAATTGTTCTGGATGCTACAGTACTGAATAGTAACTGCTACAGTGACTACTACGGTAATGCTACAATGACTGATACAGTACCCTGGAAATTTGCCTCCACCCGGTTTTGAAGCTGGGTCTCTTAAATGCCAAGCAAGATCCCTTACCACTTGGGTACGGGCTCGTTGGCTCATATTTACACATAAAATATATTTTTAAATATATAAACCATATCTAAAAAATAATATCCATTTTATTTAAAATTAAAAGGCATGAATATTTATATACCAATACAATGTATATATAATATTTACATATTTATATATATTTGTTCATTTCTATATTAACAAGACAACTATATATTTATCTATATATTATAGTATATTTAAATAAAAATTAATATATAATGTATGAAAATAAATATAAATATGTATATTTATATTAATAGACACACATATATGTATATATGTATGTGTGTATGTGTTTATAAACACACACACAAACCATATTTTATAAATGTATTTTAAAATAATTATATAAATATTTGAATAAATATATGGATAATTTTTTTGACTAAATATATATAAATAAATAGATATATCATAAATTAAAGAACAAAGCAGCATAGAGGAGTGGTGAAGGAACATGCTCATAAAGGTGAGGTCTCGGGTTCAAATCGAAGTGAAGGTACACGTAGGTGTGGGTAGGAGTAGTGGTATAGGATTGATAAAGGGAATGGGGAGGGACCACTGAGTGCTAATAAAATAATAAGGTGGGTGTTTAATTCTTATAAAAGGGGGTGGGTGGCCCCATTTAAAAAAGAGCCTTTTATTAACACTAAAAAATGTTTTGCTAAAGGCTCCATTTAATAGAACTTTTTTAGTATTGATAAAAGGGGTATTTATGAAAACTTTTTTTTAGCACTGATAAAAATAAACCCCTATTAACGACACTTATAAAATAATCAATTTTTTAGCATTGATAAATAAATTTTTTTCAAGAGATAATAAAACCTGTATTTGGAGTATTTTATTGGAAGGAAAACAATAAATATAACTGGATAGTGGAAGTTGAGAAATATGGAAGATGAGGTTGAGTTCATCATAAATGTGCAACATATGATATATTTCAGAAGACCAATAATAATTACTACTGGATAATATATCCAAGTTCTATAATTAGAAGTATTTGAGATGTTGTCATAGATGAAGAAAACACTATTTGTAGAGTTTTTTTATGAGTGATTTACAAATTTAAAAAATAAAAAAAGGGATGGGGTTTGACGTATTTTAAAAATTTGGTGTGGGAAGGAGTGAACCATGTTCATGCTTCTCCTTTTTCCTAAGAAGCATGAACAAGGTTCACTTCCTAGACAAGGCTAAAGAGGCGTAAACTACATTCACGCCTCTTTATATGTATATATATATGCAACATATAAGTAATATTTATAATTTTTTATTATAAATATTTATTAATTTTTTAATATAATTATTACTAATTTATTAATAAGTAATATATTTATTAATTTATCAATTGTATTATTTATTATTAATTAATAAAATATTATTATGTTACTAATATAAATAAGTGTACTATAACTATTATTTATTGTTTAATAATATAAATAAAATAATCGGTATTGAAAAATTTATTTACTATTTAAGAATTATATTATTTATAATATAGATTGTTAATTATTTATTTATATAATTGATAATAAAATATTTATTATTATTAATAATAATATTTATATAATCATTATTTATAAATATTTGTGAATTTTTTGATGATATAAAATATTAGTAATTTATTAATGAGTATTATATTTATTAGTTATCAATTATATTATTTATTATTAATTAACATTATATTATCATGTTATTAATATTATTAATAGTATTATAACTATTATTTATTGAATAACAATATAAATAAAATAATTTGTATTGAAAGAAAATATTTACTAGTTAATAATTATATAATTTTTAATATATTATGGTTTATTATTAATTAAATAATTATATAATAAATAAAATAGTATTTATTAATAATATTACTAATATTTATAGAATTAAAAATAATAATACTAACATTTAATAATAAATTTAAGATAATTATTTATTATAAATAATATGAATAATAATACTAAGAAGTATTAAAATAAATAAAAAATAGTAATTATTATTATTACCAATGTTGTTATTAATATTAATGATTATTAATCATTCAAAAATATTTGTATGAATTTATTATTATATCAATTTTCTATATTATGAAATAAAATATATTATATTAGTAGGTTTTTTAATAGTGTGCACGTAATGATTTAAAAAACATTTAACATGTATCGGTATAATCTATGTCGGTGTCCTGGGTTCTCCTCCGTATTATAGCCAAGTGTATACATAATGCATCCATGCCATTTTTTGTCGATGCTTAAGCTCTTCTGTACGCAACTCATGTGTATCATCTCTGGAACCTACCTCCACATCATCCTGTATGAAAGACAATGGATCTATAGTCTCTCCACCTATACCTTGTCTTAGACCTAAGGATAGAGGTTGTTGAATGGTACTCTCCCTAATGTGTGAAGAATATAGCTACCATATAGAGGATATCTGCAAATCGTTGGAGAAAAAAGTCCGCAACACATTCCAGTCAGCCTCTATATTCACAAAAAAATATTCCATACCAATAAACTCTATCTATTCCTGTTCATTTGGCGATGGATGTGGTTCATATGCAATAGGAAATGGAGTAGCATCTGGAGGATCATGATGAGCACCCTCCTCCTATGCCACATCTATTTCCATAAGTGGTTTGTCACCCCTAAAACAACTATATTAGGGTCAACACCCTCAGAATCTCTTAATAGATCAAAGAAAATCCCATGATAAATATCATCTATATGAAGAAGCATCTCTATCACTACTCTATGAAAACTTTCTTGGGAAAAGACATCTCCCTTTACAGGATCAGAGATGTGAATGGGCCAGGTGATACGACCATCCTACAAAAAAACTTATGTATTTAACTAAATTTAATAAAAAACTGTTGAACAATGTTAATGAGAATTATTACCAACTCATTATAGCCCTATCCATGTCACGTAGGATATCTCCCTGGGGAAATGTAGTACTGGGTCCCATTATCAAACTAATATAATAAATACATACATATTGTATTGGTTCCTCATAATCAGGACTCATTTCATATGTCCTACGTCTCAATATATCATGTAGGATATCGCCTCCAGTTAAAGTCTCACTTCTCGGACATCTTTTGGTAATGAAGTGAAGGTAACTGATTGGTCGGTGTAGGAATGGGATAATAGAAACCAAAATTTCTCATACTCTATCAGCATGATTCCACTAAATAAAATGAAAATGAATCATAGGTACAACGCATGAGCTCGTAGCTAGCATCACCGTATAGTAATGTGTGAAACTATAAATGATATCCTCAATATATGGAATCCATGAAACATAAAATATCACAAAATTAAATAAGAAATTATTAAATGAAGACTTGTATTGTACACAATAATAATTTAACTATATAATTAATAATCACATACATCACCCAATCAAAGACTATCCAACATATGTCTATAAGCATGGACATAATGCCTGAATGAATTTGAATATCGATGTTCCTAACTCCACAAGTAGATAACATTTTTATGATCATATTTTTTAATAGATAATTATAAATTTTATTTTCACATAAAAGGGAAGGAAAAACATACCATCATCCATGCGGGGGATCTAGTAAAATATTTCATGCAATCATGTGGAACTAAGTGAGTGATGCACTCCCATATCCATATTTTAATAAGAATAATGAATCCTATAGTATGTATCTTATCGATGTGACATGCATTTAATTATTCTATATATGTATATACAAGGCATGAATACCCCTAACTATACCTCTTTGTCTGGTATAAATACTTCAATAATGGTAAATACATCAAATGGAAAAATGTAGTTGAATGTTCGATAAAGATCGTGCTGCCAATAAGTCTCATAATATATGCACATGAAAATATAATCATGGTGATATCATCAGTATCATTAGATAGATGATAAAAGTTCTTGTATATCCATGGTATGAAAAATCATATCCTAATGATAGACCTACCATCATCCCAAACCTCAACAGCCAATATTCTTTGAACTAGATCAAAACTATCCACACTAACTCAGCACTTCAAAAGCGAACCATTGATGGGGACGCACAACATAATGGACATATCCTCAAGTGTAGTAGTCACTATCTCTAGAAAAATTAAATGCATGTGTCTCTGGCCTCTATTTCTCTATTAGGCTGGAAATGATATGATGATAAATGAATGTGAAGTCACACATCACTAAACCTTAGAACCTAGCACAACAAATATATGGGATGATGGTAGGAGGGGGTGAAACATGATAGAAATTATGATACCTCTGTACACTCAAAGAAGGAATTGGATATACCTCTATAACTAGTTTTGAAACATGTCAGTCCAAGAATGTAAGCAATGAAGGGTCATACATCTCTACATTTGATATCATCATTACTTTTTATAGTTAATTAAAAAAAATTAACTTTTTTTAAAAAAATACATGAATAAAAACAACGTATACAATTACCATTCATAATTAATAATTATGTTGAAATATAAGATAAAAAATATGTGTGACTGATATTGTTGGCTTAGTTCATCAATTAATGATATATAATCATGTTTAGTTTATTTCCAAATAATTTTTTTTTATATCAACCATGTTGAAAATACTTCACAATAAAAGCAACTTCTTGATATATTCAACTGATCATGTGATTTCATGGAAAAAATTAAAGATAAATCGTTTAGATCCTGAACCACTTGATAATCATGTATATCGCGTGTTTAATTTATTAATTGTTGAAATATCACAAAATTATTTTTGATTCAAACTATAAATGAAACAAACCATAGGTGAAATAATCCAGAAATGAAACAAGCTGGAAATAAAAGGATCCATTAATGAAAAATTTTGCATATGAAAAAATGTACACATTCACAATAAAATACATAAACTCGATCAAGAATGATGTGAAATGGATCCCCTTACCACCACTTCAGTACATATTTTATTAGTATTCCCATTTTTGTAAAAAAATGATACATCTTAGTCCCACTCCCCATTGTTGAGTCCAATCCATCACATTTCTGATATGAGTATACTTTGGTCGTCCTTGAGGGTGGAACCTGGTAATATCACACACCATAGTCAGCTGATGAGTGTGTAAGGTAAAAGTATGAATTATCACAAAATTATTTCTGATTGAAACCAAAAGTTTAACAATTCATAAATGAAAAAAAAATCAATAAATGAAAGAATCCATAAATGAAAAATACATAATAAGAAACTTGGTAATATCAAGGACCACATTAGGCTAATCATTATGAAATGTAATAGAATGGAAGTAACAAAAAATAATCCAAGGTGTGATATAATAGTTAACTAGATTCCTCAAGTGATACACATGGTCAACATAGGGTTCCCATGATATGTTCATCGATGAAAAATCTATAATTTCTTGTGAACTAGGATATATCAATGCATGTAAATAACTACAATTACTCTAACTTTTTTCCAATATGACCACTATAACCCGACCACTATTTAATGTGATAGGGTTATGGAACTCTTTTACCTAAAATATTTTACCTACCCAGTTAAAGGTTAGAACATAAAATTATGTTGCATCCTGTAATATGTGATCAATGTCTCTTTGAAAATTCTGAACAAAACACACTCCATTTTTCATCCTCTCATAGGCCTATTGGCACCATTCAACATTGTAATTCAAACATCTATAAAATGTATCTTATAATATTCCTATGATATGAATTTTATACACACCCTTTAAGACCCCATTTATTTACTACATAATTTTAGTAGTCATATGGACATATCACCCTTCACCATCATATGGTCATGAACATTTTTCCTTTGAAATCTGCATCATATAGTCATATAAATATTGATTAGGCATTTGAATTTATTCAACTCATTGGTAAATGTTTCCTTTTTTGTAATCTTATACTGAAACCATAAGAGAAAAATTTATTTAAAATGATACTAATTTTTTTTTCAAAAAAAATTATTTTAAGAGAACATACCCAACTTGTTGACCGCCTTCTTTATTACCTCATCTCTAAAATTATTATGCACATTTCTAGAAATATATCTAATGAAATATCAATTATAATAATTTGTTTATCACCATAAAACCCCATCACTATTAACAGACTCTATAATCTCTCTATAGTGATTAGATATCAGACACACTCCCTAAATTTGTGTGACATGAATGCGTATATAGCCCAAAAACAGACACTTGGATTCAAAATTATCCTATTCAAGAATTGAAAATGTAAATGGTATAGGATAAAAATTACCATCATGTGTGGTATAAATAAGTAGAATACTTATAAAATTTTCATAAAGGAACGTTTCATTGAATTGAATGATTTTTTTACAGTAAGGGAAAGAAGTGATACATGGCATGAATGTCCAAATAGCCTATAGAACTTCACCTTTGTTTGATAAACTTGATGATCTTAGATGTAACATCCCAAGTAAGTAATGAATAATAATAAATTATTTTATATGTCTATTTATGAATTAGATAGTGTTTTAGAGGCCTAAAATGAGAATAAATCCAATCTTATGCATGGAATACACTAATATTTTTAAAAGATTGTTTTACCGCCTTTTGATGGAGAACCATTTTTAAATCTATATTTTGGCAATTTTATAAGCTCTATTTGTCAAAATAAACTTATTATTTATTATTGGGACATTGAAATTTACCTTGGGTAAATTTTTGGTATTTTTCTGACCATGTTCATTTTTTTAATGAATAGTGAAAAATACTGCATTTTACATCAAAACTGCTTTTTCATCTAATTTATTTATATGGTTAGATTATATTTTTAATTGGTTTTAAAGTGTAATTAGAATATATATTTACCATTTAATCCAATGGTGGTCATTATAATTAATTTCACTTTGGAATTGGGCATAAACAAGTGCCAAACTTTTCATAGATATTGTTTCTAAAAAACCAGCTATTTGTTTTGACAACAGGAATTATTTTTAAATTAATTATTGAAATTTATATGTTTGGAATTTGGTAAAATGTATTACATATTTGTAATCATAAGGTCAAAATTATGTAATCAAGACTCTTGTTTTTTGACATTATGAATAGTAACGATGGTAATTATCTTTAATTATATTGATTAATTAGTAATCAGGTAGTTAAGGATAATAAAATAATTTCATAATAATAACAAATGACCCCAAAATGTGTCATAATTCTACTAGTTGTGTCATGGCTGACCATGGGATTCCTTGTGCCAAACTTGGGGACCCCATGGAATCACTTTTGTGTGATAATGACTTTTTATATTTTTATTTTTAAAGAAAGTTAAATATAACAAAGAATGTATCACTTGAGTAAAAAAAATACTTTTGTCTATATAAATGGTCTATTAGACTATAAATAGTCATTGGAAAGCTAAAAATATTTCCTACATCATATTATTTTTTTTATAATTTTTAGACATTAAATAAATTAAATTATTTATGACATCATGATGATGCAGTGATTACCTCATTAATGAATGATTTAAATTAAATGAAACGATAATGTAAAATCTAAGACTTAAACTTTTCAAAGACCTATTGGATGAGTATATTTAGAACCCTTATCACCTTATCCTTGAAATACATCAATGTGGGACCTTTAAAATCCGAAACTCATTTGAAAATAATGTAACATTTTATACCTTTCCAAGAGTGCCCCTCCTCTCCTCTTATAAAATCCCCCCCACCTATACCTACTTACCCAAACTTCTCTCCACATAACTCTCCTCATCCTAGAATCCTTACCTTATGCAGGATCCTCTTCAAGAAACCCTTTTGGTTCAAACCAAAGGGAGTTACCCGATTTTAAGGCAATGTCTTCATTTGTGTTCTTTTGTTTTATTTTGCTTCTCCAACCCCCTAAACTCTTTTTATTCATTTATTTTGTAACAAAACCAGTATCTTCAATATACTAGGATGTTGTTATAAGAAGTATTCTAGCTAAACTTACACACACCTACATCTAATGGTTAAAGAACATACTATTTCTGTGGATGGTGAATTTCTGCCTCACGAAACGATGATTGTTCAATATTATTTTAACACCTTAAAAGGTAGCCATTAAGATGTCACTATATTTATATATGATATATAATATGTTTATGTTTTACTTAAGTTTCTATATTTTTCATTTATGGAATACCTTTATGATTTCCATTATGGGTAAACGCGATATCTTCATTTTAGGAAGTGCGGACTACCGCCCCCTCAAAGTGATTTGATTCGTTAATACCATATGTGGTATTTATAAAGGGTATATTTAATGATATTATATATGATAACATACTGTAATTATAGTACTATTATGTGTCATTATGTTTTAATTCCATTAAATATGAAATATAAATGGAAGTAGCATTTATGCGTACGTACGGCTTACCGTCTCCATGAACGGTGCATTTCATTTCTTACCTCTAAATGTTATATAATATTATAAATGCATGTATATACTATATATATATGATATATATGGTATCTACATAATGAATATAATTCTGGATACAATGGATATTTTACCCCCACGAACAACTTGTAATTATAAAGAGTTTATTTTTGACTCAAGTACCAATGATCGACAAAACAACCATTATTAACTTAAATAATTACATAGTGTTAATAACATGGTGAAAAGTGATATAAAAGGAATAATGAACTTAAAAAAGGTTCTCAAGCAAGTAGAAATTAACTCAAGTTTATTATTCAGGAAGTTAAAGAACAATCAAGTCAGGTCGGACCCGAGGTATGGGACTTCGTCTCAATCTCCTTTCATTGAGGAATATTATGTTTTATACACAACTTTATTTTATACAGTGTATATAAACCCCTTTGACTTTTACGTTTATTCAAAAGGAATCATTTGTATACGAAGTGTTTTACTAAATGACAAAAGGGAATATTTTTGTCGTACGTATGCGGCGACAACGACTTCTCCACCGCCGTTTCCATTATTATGTTTCAGCTTCCTCTACAAGCCATAACTTTTTTTAAATGAAAAATAAATACCATGTTTCACTTTTCATTTATTTTGGTATTGAAATTGTTTTGGATAATGTTTTTATTATATCAATGTGTTATTTATATCTTGTGATTGAAATGTGGAAATGTTATGTTTACTTTATGCATGTTTTATGTGATACGATTATGTTATGGTTATTGGGAATTGATTATGAAGACAGGTGGTTCCATGATAAACTAAGGGTAGGTGAGCCTGATATAGCTCTCCAATGCATTGGGTAACGCGAAGGAGTTAAACGTTAAGGTTTCTCCGAAGAGATTTAGGGAATATACTGTGATGGGTATTCCAAATGTAACCAAGAGGGTTCCTCCCAATGTAAGAATGTTATGAATGCCTCAAGTTACCTTTATGTCTTATGATTTCTATGAGTTATTCATGATTTGATGAGGTATGTTAAAATTATTATTTTTTATGAGTAAAGTATGATTTCATACATGGACTAATGTTTTCATTTCGTACTTTTATATCCCTTACTGAGCTTTTTATGCTTATCCCATGTTTTTGAAATGTTTTTCACAGGTCAAGGGAAAGGTACATGATATGATGATAGTGTCAAGGAATTGTCAATAAAGAATCCATGTTTTATTTTAAATATGTTTCCGTTGATGGGAAAAATTAATATTATATTTTATGTAACCACATTGTTTAGATGTGGAATGTAATGCATGTTTTATGATATAATTCTCTAAAAATCTACACCTGAAAAGATCCTCAATGTGTATTCTTGAAATAACTCAAGATTAAGTAATGTTTAAGGCTGGGGCCTTATAGTTGGTATCAGAGGTTGGTTTAGATAACTTTAGGAGTTAGAATTCTATTAAATGATTATCCAAAAATATTTTTTATGGTAAAATTGAAATGATATAGCATTTGAAGATTACCATGTTGCTTCATCTAAGACATGTTTGTTCAAAATGGTTTTCCGTAGAGGAAACAGGAAAGCAGTGCTAGGAAGGCATACAGAATGAAATAACCTTCCGAATCAGCATCCTGAGATGGTCGGAATTGGAACTGAATAGTTTGTTGCAGTAATGGCGTAGTTGACTCAAGCGATAAATAGTGGTGGTATCCATGCACAAGATCAGCCAGATCAACCGTATAGGAACATGTTAGTGGCGGAACATTTCATGAGGCAACATCCCCCATCATTCAGAGGATCATCTGACCCTATGTTAGTTGAAGGGTGGATTAAAGCACTGGAGAATATTTTCGATGTCATGGGGTGTTCAGACAATAAAAAGTTTAGTCTTTCTATTTACCTTTTGGAGGGTGAAGTAGATCAGTGGTGGTCGATGGTTAAAAATATCAGGGATGCTGATGAGATTGATGCTCTCGACTGGGATGAATTCAAAGGTATGTTTCTTGAGAAGTATTTTCCTAAGGCTGTTCGACTTAGGATGGAAAAACAATTCCTAGAATTGAGGCAAGAGGAAGACTCAGTGGCTACCTATGAAGAAAGGTTCACTCGATTGTCAAGGTATGCTCCAAATTTTATCTGAGACCTTGATAGTGAAATCAATCATTTTTACTCAGGATTAAAGCCAAAATATCGAAAGGCTTTAGCTTCTCACGAGTTCAAGAATTATGAAAATCTTTTTCGATGTGCTAACAAGGTGTAAATAGAGTTTTCTGATGATCAAGTGTTCTATAACAACCAGTAGAAGAAGAGACCGGGGTGGCAGGAGAAAGGAATGAATTCTTCAAAAATGTCTGACGGTAAGACAACTAAGTTTCCAGTTTGTGATAAATGTGGTAAAAGGCATCTTGGGGAATGTATTTTGAATTCTGTAAAGTGCTACTGATGCGGTAATATGGGACATAAGGATCATTATTGCACTGAAAAAGATCAGGGTGATGGTAAGACCAAATTTGATTTACAGTTAGTGAAATGGTTTAAGTGCAATGAGATGGGACACTATGAAAATGAGTGTCTGACAAAGAGCTCGAGTGATGGGAAGCAGTTAGACTACAAGCAGAAAGGGGTGGTGGGATCCTTTGCAACTACTTCAGTAGATGTCGGGCCATCAAATGAAGTTGTATCAGGTTCTTTGTTTGTTTTTTCAGATTATGACAGTGTGTTGTTTGATTCGAGGTCTACACATTCTTTCATCTCTGAAAACTTTTCTAGTAAAATGGGAATACCATCTCAATAAATGACTTCTGAACTTGTGGTAAAAACACCTGGGGAAAATGTTGAGCCAAAAAAAATTTATAAGAATCTTCCTATCCTTATCCTTGGAAAGAAACTACTTGAAAACCTTATTGTTTTACCTCTAGTAGAGTTTGATGTTATCCTGGGTATGGATTGGCTCTCTATTTACCATGCTAAGATTGACTATAGAGCTAAAGAAGATTCTTTTCAGAAAGACTTTCAGTTTGTGTACAAGAATGAACCCTTACTGTTGATAACATATCAAGAGGCCGATAAACTTGTAAAATATGGAAATTAATGTTACCTTGCACATATCGTTGAAAACAAGTGAACTGTTCAGATTAATGATGTGCCAGTGGTAAATGAGTATCCTAATGTTTTTCCTGATGAGTTTCCTGGAATAATACGAGATCGGGAAGTTGAATTTACTGTTGACTTAGTTCCTGATGCTAAGCCAATTTCAAAACCCCCTTATTGAATGGATCAAATTGAACTTTTAGAGTTGAAGGAGCAATTGCAAGATTTATTAGAGAAAGGTTTCATTCGACCTAGCACATCACCACGGGGTGCTCCTGTTTTATTTTTTAAAAATAAATATGGTTCAATGAGACTTTTTATTGATTATAGAGCCTTTAATAACATCACTGTTAAGAACAAATATCCTTTGCCTCATATTGATGATTTGTTTGATCAGCTCCAGGGAGCATAGTTTTTTTCAAAGATTGACCTGAGATCAGGGTACTATCAGTTAAAGGTAAAGGAAGAAGATATTCCGAAGACCGCATTTCGTACAAGATATGGCCATTATGAATTTTTAGTAATTCCTTTTGGGCTAACCAATGCACCTGCTGTATTCATGGACCTTATGAATATAATTTTCCATGAGTTCTTGGATAAGTTTGTGGTTGTTTTCATTGATGATATTTTGGTGTTTTCTAAAAGTAAAGAGGAGCATGAAAGACATTTAAGGGTTATTTTTTAAACCTTAAAAGAAAATAAATTGTATGGGAAATCCAGAAAGTGTGAGTTTTGGTTGCAACAAATTTCTTTCCTTGGTCACATTGTTTCTAAAGATGGGATAACTGTTTATCCTACAAAAACAAATGTTGTTGAAGAATGGCCAAGACCCAAAAATGTAACTGAGATTCGTAGCTTCCTTGGTTTGGCAGGATATTATTGAAGGTTTGTTAGAAATTTTTCACGGTTATCTAGTCCAATGACTAAGCTAACCTGGAAGGGTGTTAAGTTTATCTAGACAAAAGAATGTGATGATTGTTTTCAAGAATTGAAAAGAATATTTGTGAATGCTCCAGTTTTGGAACTACCTTCCAGGAATGGTGAGTTTTTTATCTACATTTATGCTTAATTGAAAGGAATTGGTTGCGTCCTAATTCAGAATGATCAGGTAATTGCTTATACTTCACGATAGTTTAAAACTCATGAGGTAAATTACCCTACACATGATTTGGAATTAGCTACTATAGTTTTCTCTTTAAAAATCTGGAGGCATCATTTGTATGGAGTAAAGTGTGAAATATATACCGATCAAAAAAGTTTAAATTATATATTCACTCATAAAGAATTGAACATGAGACAGAGGAGATGGCTAGAATTAATCAAGGATTATGATTGTACAATTCATTACCATCCAGGAAAAACAAATAAGGTGGTTGATGCTTTGAGTCGAAAAAATAATGCTTCATTAACAATGTTGTGTTTGGAACGTGATCCTTTGGTTAAGAATTTGATGAAATTTGGCATAGAAGTTGTTGGTGCAGGATGTTCTTCTGTTTTGTTTCATGTATCAGTGAAATCTTCTCTATCAGACATAATTAAGCAAGAACAGAAGCAAGACAGTGAGTTGCAGAAAAGGTTAGAACTGGTTCAGAAGGGTAAGCTTCCTGAATTCAACATTGATAATGAATTTGTTTTGAGGTTTGGGAAGAGATTGTGTGTTCTGTGTGATTCACATTTGAAGAGAGAGTTATTATGTGAAGCTCATAGTTCTCCGTTTTCAGTTCATCCATGCAGTACTAAGATTTATAGAGATCTTCGGCAGTATTATTGGTGGGATGGAATGAAAAGGGATATTGCTGATTTTACTGTGAAGTGTTTGACTTATCAACAGGTTAAAGCAGAGCGGCAGTTACCAAAAGGGATGCTTCAACCTTTACCAGTGCTAGAGTGGAAATGGGAGAATATATCCATGGACTTTGTTGTTGGATTGCCGAAGACACCTCGAGGTAATAATGCAATCTGGGTTATTGTTGATCACTTGTCTAAATCTACTCATTTCCTTGATATACGAGATACTTTTTCCCTAGATCAACTTTCCTGTTTGTATCTTAAAGAGATAGTAAGGTTACATGGAGTTACCTTCTCCATTGTATCTGATCTTGATCTCAGTTTCACTTCTAACTTTTGGAAAGGCCTTCAGAAGTCATTGGGTACTGAATTAAATTTTAGTACGGTTTTTTCATCCTCAATCAGATGGGTAGTCAGAACGAACGATTCAGAATTTGGAGGATATTCTACGTGCTTGTTCGATGGATTATCAGGGAAGTTGGGACCAACATCTTTCATTGGTTGAGTTTTCTTATAATAACTGTTTTCATTCTAGTATACAGATGGCACCATTTGAGGCATTATATGGGAAGTGGTGTCGAACTCCAGCTTTTTGGGATGAAGTAGGTAAAAGGAAGTTGATGGGACCAGAATTGGTAGAAGAGTTGGCAGAAAAAGTTCAGCTAATACAGAAACACATGAGAATAGCTCATAGTAGGCAAAATAGTTATGCGAACAATAGGAGGAAGGATCTCTCTTTTGAGGTAGGTGGTCATGTTTTTCTCAAAGTTTCGCCATGGAAAAGTGTGATGCGATTTGTTAAGAAAGGAAAGCTGAGTCCAAGGTTCATTAGACCATATGAAATTTTGTAGAGAGTTGGAACAGTTTCATACCGAGTGGATTTACCTCCGATTTTATCTCAGGTACACAATGTTTTTCATGTTTCAATGTTAAGGAAGTACATGCCAGATCCATCTCATGTTTTGAGTCCAGAGGTAGTTCAGCTGGAAGAGAATCTATCTTATGAGGAAAAACCAGTCCAGATTCTTGACCATAGGGAGAAAGTGTTGAGAAATAAGGTGATTCATCAAGTAATGGTTTTGTGGAAAAACCACATGATTGAAGAGGCAACATGAGAATCTGAAAATGCAATGAGGGATAAATACCCACACTTATTCAATAAGTAAATAAATTGCGGGGACGCAATTTTCTAAAGGGGGAAGGATGTAACATCCAAATTAAGTAATGAATAATAATAAATTCTTATCTATGTCTATTTATGAATTATATAGTGTTTTAGAGGCCTAAAATGAGAATAAATCCAATCTTAAGCATAGAATACACTAATATTTTTAAAAGATTGTTTTACTGCCTTTTGATGGAGAACCATTTTTAAATCTATCTTTTGACAATTTTATAATCTCTATTTTTCAAAATAAACTTATTATTTATGATTGGGACATTGAAATTTACCTTAGGTAAATTTTCGGTATTTTTCTGACCATGTTCATTTTTTTAATGAATAGTGAAAATATTGCATTTTACATCAAAACTGCTTTTTCATCTAATTTAATTATATGTTTAGATTATCTTTTTAATTGGTTTTAAAGTGTAATTAGAATATTTTTTACCATTTAATCCAATGGTGGTCATTAGAATTAATTTCACTTTGGAATTGGGCATAAACAAGTGCCAAACGTTTCATAGATATTGTTTCTAAAAACCCCGCTATTTGTTTTGACAACAGGAATTATTTTTAAATTAATTATTGAAATTTCTGTGTTTGGAATTTGGTAAAATGGATTACATATTTGGAATCAGAAGGTCCAAATTATGTAATCAAGATGCTTTTGTTTTTGGACATTATGAATAGTAAAAATGGTAATTATCTTTAATTATCTTGATTAATTAGTAATCGGGTAGTTAAGGATAATAAAATAATATCATAATAATAACAAATGAACCCAACATGTGTCCCAATTCTACTGGTTGTGTCTTTTCCGACCATGGGATGCCTTGTTCCAAACTTGGGGACCCCATGGAATCACTTTTGTGTGATAATGACTTTTTATCTTTTTATTTTTAAAGAAAGTTAAATATAACAAAGAATGTATCACCTGAGTAAAACATTTTTAATTTTGTCTACATAAATGATCTATTAGACTATAAATATTCATTATAAATCTAGAAATATATCCTATATCATAGTATTTTTTTATAATTTTTAGACATTAAATAAATTAAATTATTTATGACATCATGATGATGCAGTGATTACCTCATTAATGAACGATTTAAATAAAATGAAAAGATAATGTAAAATATAAGACTTAAACTTGTCAAAGACCTATTGTATGAGCATATTTGGAACCCTTATCACTTTATCCTCTAAATACATCAATGTGGGACCTTTAAAATCCGAAACTCATTTGAAAATAAAGTAACATTTTATACCTTTCCAAGAGTGCCCCTCCTCTCCTCTTATAAAAGGCCCCCACCTCTACCTCCTTACCCACACTTCTCAAGCCTTTGGCTTGTCCAATCTCTTCTCATTTTTTATCTCCACATACCTCTCCTCATCCTAGAAGTCTTAAATTAGGCAGGAAGCTCTTCAAGAAACCCTTTTGGTTCAAACCAAAGGGAGTTACCCGATTTTAAGGTAATGTCTTCATTTGTGTTCTTTTGTTTTATTTTGCTTCTCCAACCCCCTAAAATATTTTCATTCATTTCTTTTGTAACAAAACAATTATCTTCAACATACTAGGATGTTTTTATAAGAATTATTCGAGCTACAGTTACACACACCTATATCAAATGGTTAAAGAACGTACTATTTCTGTGGATGGTGAATTTATACCTCACGAAACGATGAATGTTCAATATTCTTTAAAACATTCAAAGGTGTCCATTAAGATGTCACTATATTTATATATGATATATAATATATTTATGTTTTGCTTAAGATTCTTAATTTTTCATTTATTCCATACCTTTATGGTTTCCATTATGGGTAAACACGATATCTTCATTTTAGGAAGTGCGGACTACCGCCCCCTCAAAGTGATTTGATTCGTTAATAACATATGTGGTACATATAAAGGATAGATTTAATGATATTATATATTATATAATGCTGGAATTATAATACTATTATGTATAATTATGTTTTAATTCCATTAAATATGAAATAGAAATGGAAGTAGTGCTCATGCGTACGTACGGCTTACCGTCTCCATGAACGGTGCATTTCATTTCTTACCTCTAAATGTTATGTAATATTATAAATACATGTATATAATATATATATATGATATATATGATATCTACATAATGAATATAATTCTGGATATAATGGATATTTTACCCCATGAACAACTTGTAATTATAAGGAGTTTATTTTTGACTCAAGTACCAATGATCGACAAAACGACCATTATTAACTTAAATAATTACATAGTGTTCATAACATGGTAACAAGTGATATAAAGGGAATAATGAACTTGAAAAAGGTTCTTAAGAAAGTAGAAATTAACTCAAGTTTATTATTCATGAATTTAAAGAACGATCAAGTCAGGTCGGACCCGAGGTATGGGACTTCATCTCAATCTCCTTTGATTGAGGCATATTATGTTTTATACACAACTTTATTTTATACAGTGTATTAACCCCTTTTAATTTTATGTTTATTCAAAAGGAATATTTTTTATACGAAGCGTTTTACTAAACAAAAAAAGGGAATGTTATTGTCGTACGTATGCGGCGACAACAACTTCTCTGCCGCCGTTTCCATTATTGAGTTTCAGCTTCCTCTACAAGCCAAAACTTTTTTTTAAATGAAAAATAAATACCATGTTTCACTTTTCATTTATTTTGGTATTGAAAATGGTTTTGATAATGTTTTTATTATATCAATGTGTTATTGATATCTTGTGATTGAAATGTGTAAATGTTATGTTTCCTTTATGCATGTTTTATGTGATACGATTATGTTATGGTTCTTGGGCATTGTTTATGAAGACGGGTGGTTCTGTGATAAACTAAGGGCAGGTGAGCCCGATATAGATCTCCAATGCATTGGGTAATGCGAAGGAGTTAAACATTAAAGTTTCTCTGAAGAGATTTAGAGAATATACTGTGATGGGTATTCCAAACGTAACTAATAGGGTTGCTCCCTACGTAAGAATGTTATGAATTCCTCAAGTTACCTTTATGTCTTATGATTTCTATGATTTATTCATGATTTGATGAGGTATGTTAAAATTCTTATGTTTTATGAGTAAAGTATGATTTCATACATGGACTAATGTTTTCATTTCGTACTTTTATATCCCTTACTGAGCTTTTTATTCTCATCCCAAGTTTTTGAAATGTTTTTCACAGGTCAAGGGAAAGGTACATGATATGATGATAGTGTCAAGGAAGTGTCAATAAATAATCCATGTTTTATTTTAAATGTGATTCCGTTGATGGGAAAAATTAATACTATCTTTTATGTAACCACTTTTTTTAAATATGGAATGTAAGGCATGTTTTATGATCTAATTATCTAAAACTCTAAACCTGAAAAGATCCTCAATGTGTATTCTTGAAATAACTCAAGATTAAGTAATTTTTAAGGCTGGGGACTTATATTAGGAGAAATAATCAATTGTGTAAAATGATAAATAATCTACCTTTTGAGAGGCAAAAATATCATTATCTATGACATCACTACAATTGATTCATCCCAATAATTGTAAAAATTTAAAATTTCCTTTTGTTTTTCATTCCATGCTTTTCCATAGGATATATTATATTTGAATAGATATTGTATTCGTTCCTAGACAAGGGAAAAAAGAATGTAACAACATGTTCATTTTATCTCTCTATAAACACTGGATATAAACTCTACATCAAGTGAAGAATGATCTTGTAAAAATCTTGGATGTACACAAGTATGCATGCATTCCAATTTGGTTATCTTCCAAACTAAAAAAATTGTAATATATTTCCAACATTAAAAATTTATATTCTAGCTTATATTTTTCACTTAGAATTAGATATTTTTCCTTCATGGAATCATCAAACACAAATGAAAAAATTATCTATATGTGGTATTGTTTTAGGAAATTTTTCAAGGCAATTTTACTTTCAAACTTATAAAAAATATATATGATGTTATCAGACGTTGAAAATATGTTACCTATAATTCTAGGGAATTCAGTAGATGATGTAATGGCATCCCAATCAACATTATGTGCATGGAAAATTCCTTTGACTAAGGAATTCAATAATGTAAGATGATTACTACTAGCTGGTGGTTTTATATCTATCAAAAGAACCTCAGATGGTTTATTCCCCACATCATACTCACCTACATCATCTACAGATGCATCATAAAATAGTTTCTCATTAGATACATTGTTATTAATTAAATCCAGAGTATATATGGGGATATCCCCTATAGTTATTTTAATATTCTAATCATATTATTCATGATTTTTTAATATTATTGGAGTGATATGAGAAGGAAATGAATGAGAGTGTTTTGAAGGACCTAATTCAATAGAGCTCGCATAACGTGGTTCTATAGAAGTAGGTCACACATGATCAATATAAAAAATAACCACATATAATTCCATTAAACTATTAATTCATTGTTTACTGAACAACAATGATGCATCCATCCAATCCTCATCATTGAGAAGAGGATACTCAAAATACTATAGATGGTCAAAATATTGAAGATTTTGATATTTAATTAAAGTAACTGATTGATTATCCCTTAGTTTTAAATAACTATGAATCTTACTATGAATGATATCCAATGTCACACATTCACATATATTTTTCACTCTTATAGGTGGAAAACTATAGCTTAAACCCTAGTTAGTATAAATTACCTCACCATTGTAGTATATTGAAGTAGACATGATTACCTATAAAAAATAATTAAAAATCTATTATTTTCTACATCATCAAATGTTTAACACATTTTAATTGGTTATGATTAAATAACTGTGACTTGAACTTATACTTTTTCTATGGATTGGTTTATCATTATTTTATAAACAAACCAAAACATTAGGGAGAACTCCTAGAGACTCTATTTTCTAAAATTTCAGCAACCATCCATCTCTTTTTAGTCATGGTGTAAAAATCCATCTTTGAACAAAAACTCCTCTTGTCCTACACCTATTTATTACAATGTTATTCAAATGCAAGTGAGGGGGTTAGGGTTTTTGGATGCATAAAGTTTTTTACAAACATGTAGGTCCTTACATACTTAGAGATAGGGATGACACATAGATTATAAATGAGGAAAAGAAAATGAAATGATTACAAATCATACAAGTGAAAAAAAACCTAACATGAAATTTCAAACATTGGTCATCTATCTCAAGATTAGTCAATTATTACAAATTAAATAATAGAATTAAAATAAAATATTCAATTTCAATCATACATTAGTCAATCATCTCAAGATCAGTAATCATACAATACTGATAATTTGTTATTTTTGGGATAATTATAATTTTTTCCATATTGTAACTTTACCTATAAATATATCTAATAAATAACACACACATCTATTTATACTCAGAATTTTATGTAGATTTGACACTCTTCTAGGTGAAAAACAATAGCTAAAACCTTGAAAAATATAAATAATTTCACCATTGACGAAGACATGATTACCAATAATGTAAATTTAATAAAACATTATATATATTTATAATACATCACCAAATGTTTACCATGTTTTAGTTAGTTATAATTAAATAAAATTGACTTGATATTGAGACTTTTCTATTTATTGTTGTATCATTATTTGATAAACCAACCAAAGTATATGGGGGAACTCTTGAATCCTCTATTGTCTTGGATTTCAGTAACCATCTATCTCTTTTCATTGATGATGTAAAAAATACATCTTCAAACAAAATTCCTCTTTTTGAACACACTTTTAGTACAATGTTACTCATATGCAAGTGACAGGGCTAGGGGTTTGAGATACATAACATTTTTACACAGACACATTGGTACTTACATAATTAGAAAGACAGATGACATGCTGGTTATCAATGAGGAAATGAAAATATAATTAATACAAGTTATATAATCGCCTGAAAAAAAGACATACAGTTTCAATTATGCATTGGTCGGTCATATCATTATCAATCATCACACAATAATCTTAACATGTTTTTTTGGGATACTTATTATGTTCAAAATATTATAACTTTAACTATAACTATATCTAATAAATAATAAATGTCTATATATACCCATATATTTATAATACTTTCCTTCCAAAATTAAAACATTTCAACGCATATATATATAGGTATATTTTCTTTATTTAACTATGTGTATTGAGTATTTTAAATTAAATTTATTTTAATTTAGATAAAATATACAATAATATATACATAAAGATATATTGAAATATAATTATTCGCAATTTAAATTAAAAATATATACATTTTCACATATTATATTCAAATAATATAACATATATATATACACACATTTAAATATATTCAACTTTATTTGTTAATATTTTAAAATATAATTATATAAACTTTTTTAATTAATTATAATTTCCTAAATAAAAATATTATTAATTTATATATAACTACTAAAAATATTACTAGTAGTAAATTTTATTAAATTTAGTTAACAAAAGTAATTTAATTTAAACTTACATAACGATTAAAATATTATAAACTTATGTTACTTTTAATCTACTAAAATTACAAAAGTATATATACAATTTTTGAAGTATTTATACTTTCTAAAAATTAAGTAATTATATTTTTTACATAATTACATGAAATAATAATTTTTATAATTAATACAATTTGAAATTATTATTCAAAGTAAAAAAAATTTAGTACTGTTAAAATAATTATCATATATATATATATATATCGAAAAATATAATGTATATTTAAATAAATTTAAATATTATACCTAATATAACTAGTATATTTTAAAAATAATTATTCAAAATAAATGTTTTATATAATATTTAAGTAGATTCTCTTTATTTACCTATGTGTATAGAATATTATAATTTAATTTTTTTACATTTGATATAATATATAATAATATATTCATGTAATTTTAATTAAATTTATTTATTCAAAATTTAAATTACCAATACATACATTTTTTAAATGATAAGATTTTCTTAAATAAAAAAAATATTATTTTATATAAATTAAATTAATAAAAACCATATTTAAATTTTCTAAATCATTCAATATAAATTAAATCTTATAGAGAACATTAATTCATATAGAAATTAAATCATAAAAAAGAACATTAATTCATACATTCATACATCCATACATTTTAAATAAATAAATCATAAAATAAAAATAAAAAAATAGATAGTTAAACTTTTTAAATAATAATTTTACCTTCTCAAAAGCCAAATATATATGTTGAGAAAGAAATATGATAGAGATGTACTTTAAATTATAGTGCGGGAGTTAATGGAATGGGGTGGGGGAGTCCCTCCTTTTATAAAAATTCTCAACCGAAGGCTTGAACTCCATTCACACCTCCTTTGAAAGATTTACAAAGGAAGTGTGAATGTGGTTCATGCTTCCTTTTCACCCCATGGAAGCATGAACCCCATTCATGCTTCTGTGATAGTAGTAGAAGCATGAACATAAACCCTTTTTAAATAGTAATTCAAAATCTATCCCTTTTTTTATTTTTAAAAATCGTAAAACCCATTTAAAAAACTTCCATTTGTGCATCACGTGATATGTTTCAGAAGAAAATTATGCTAAAAAAGTTGAGAATTACAAATGATGAAAACCAAAATCTCTATAAGTAGACCTATATAATTAAATATGAGAATGAGAATACATGATTTATGCTCAGTTGAGAATATCAAAGTGAAATATCAAATAGATAATATGTGATATGAGAAGAAGATAAACCGAAGGCTATGAGGTTTATGTGCATATACCAAAAAAATACATGAGGGGTTTTTTTAAATTAAATGGGGGTAGGTTTTTTATATGGGAAATGGGTGTGAATAGTGCCATTTGATCTGGTTCTGTTCAGAACAAAGATTAAAGTTTCATTTCATGTGGTGTTCTTTAATGTATCTAATAAGGGAAGAGTGCCACTTCATGTGGAATGCTTCCCTGACAACATATTTATGGAGGCTCTATAAACGGGAAATCCCCCACACCATCCCTCTTCATCCCAATGACACCTGATGCCCTTCTCTAAAGCCCAACTAGTTCCCCACTCTTAAGCCCAGTGACTCCCCACTCCCCTCCAGTAATTCTATTTATATTTTAATTATTTTAATATTATAATTTATTTATTTAATTTTTTAATAGTTAGTTTATAATTAGTAAATAGTTAATTTATTATTATTAGAACCTAATAATTATATAATGTCAATTAATAATCAGTTAACTAGTTACTTTATAATTAGTAATTAGTAATTAATTTAGTAGTTAATTGATAATTACTAATTAAGTTAAAATAAATTAATAATTTGTTTTACAGGTATGTAAAATCTATTTTATTAAAAAAATAAAAATGTATAAAGAGAGGATGGGTAAAACAAAAACCTAACTGCATCATCAAAGTAGAGAAATGTAATGCCCCGACCCCAGAAGCCCAGAGTCAGTGCATTATTACATATCATTGGCATGATCACAAAAGATCAAGTCTCAAAAGAATGATTAGTTTAGTAGCCTTGGAAGTACTAGATACATTCATAAGGTTTACATTACATCGTAAAATGGAAAACTACAACAACATTGTTTCCATAGACAACACTGAGATCCCATAGACTATCCTGGTAGGTCAGTCATAATATACTTGTTCTCATCCTGGGAAAAATAAAACATAGAAAGGGGTGAGCTCAGATGCTCATTAAGGATAAACATATAGCAGAAACTTTCATAAAAAAGCATAAACATTTAAGGCAATGTATAAGACTAAAACAAAAGACATTTAAACTTGAACTTCATCATAATATGGAAAAGATAAAATCAAATAATTCCATTTACTTATTTACATGGATATTCTACTAGTACAATAATCACATGTAATATCAATAGCCACTTTCATAATGATGGAATGCATAATGCCAGACTTTCATAACCACATAGTCAAGGCCTTGTGCCAAGAATACAAATAATATTTTGTCAAGGCCTTGTTCCAAGACACTATTTTGTCTCATGAGACATACTGATGCATTGAGGAGCTATAGCGGGCTCCACCCGTCACTTACTAAGTCCAATGCATTCCTCATATGAAAAGTTTGAAACATAAAATAAATATTCGTATTAAAACTAGCATACGAAATGTCAATACTTTATCCATAAAATATGAATGGTATAAAAATAACACATCCACAGTCAAACATATCACAAAACCTTCAATACAATATGTAAGTTTTGTATCATAATAAATCAACTTCAAATAAGCTTAAAATCCATCAAAGGATGTTGACATAGATGAAATAAAAACCTTTTTTTAGAGAAATATATCTTACTATTTTGAAATCATTTAAAAGTAATATAATTATAAAATAAAGAATTTATTTTTAAAATATTCTTATAATCTTGTAATTGAAGCTTCGACATTGTTATAACGGCAGAAAATAGCTGCACCCTCTGTATAAGTTAAAAAAACATTCTTACCTTAATTTTTTCGAAAAGGTCATAAAGTACCTTGTTTGGAAAACGATGAAAAGATTCCTTCAAAAAAATATAAGGTCAAATAAGGGTATAAATTACATTAACCCATTGTATAGTAAATAGTAAAAATGTTTTGGAATACATTTTTAAGAAACATGGATGTGGATGATAAAGAGGTCCCAGTAGATACTTACGTAAAAACAATCTCGGATAATAAAGAGATTGTGAAATTAACACTTACTTTGTTATTTTCCTTGGTTGAGTTTAGGTTAACCTCATGTATAATGGTGAAATCATTGTTATTAAATTATAAAAGAACCATATACATTAATATTATATCATATATGATCTTCTAATATTGCTTTGTTAATGATATTTCAGTAGTATCATCGTTTCAGGTGTTAACTGATTCGTTTTACTTTATATGATTTGTTACGTAAGTAATGTTTGTTGTGGGTATGATGTATATTATTCATACTCAGAATGATATTAAGTCTTTAAATACTATTTTTAATCATCAAATTAAAATTAGTCTTGAATGGATACAAGGGATAATGAATCTCATCGCGTTCGTGGAGACGGTAATCCGTACGTACGTACAAGCAACAATATCATTATTTTGATATTAAAATAATATGTAATTGGATGGTATATAATATATAATTAATAATTATCTTGTTATATTTATTACTTACATAAATTACACATCATTATTATACCCATCCAAATAATAATGTATTGAATAACAATTACACCACGACGTGGAGACGGTAAGTCGTACATACACACGTATGGTGACATATCATTAAAAAGATGGATAGAATAATGAATATGTTTGTACCATATTTATGATAAAATCACAGTATATAGAAGATACTGGGGTTATTTTAGAATGGAAACAACAAAGAAATAGGAAGTGGAAGAAGAAAGGAACTTGAAAGAGGTGATGGAATATTTACCTCTTCTTCAGGTTCTTCCTTTTGATTTGATCAAAAGGGCACCTTAGGTTGGATTTTTTACTAAAGGAATGCCTCTAGAATGAAGGGAGGACAGTTGAGAGGGTATTTGGGTAGAGTTTCGCCGAGCCAGATGGCTTTGAAGGTGTGAATTAGAGATAAGGGGAAGTGCCCTTTTATAAGAGGGGTGAGGGGAACCTTAGGAAAAGCTAGAAATATTATTTTATAATAAAATAATTTTCGATTTCTAATGGCTAAAAAATAAATTATTTAAAGGATAAGGTGGGTATGGGTCAAAAAACACTCAAAAAATAAGTTTTATACAGGTTTGGGTCACTATATTAACTTTATCTTTTATATTTAACTCTTAGTTAAAAAGTTTTACATTTACCATGTCTCTTTGTATTTTTATATTATATGGTTAATAAACTTACTATATACTTCCAAGAGAACCCCAAGTGGTTCATTAATGATACAACTATCATTATATAAGTCTTTTATCAGAACATTATGTTTTTAGGAATAGAATATAAATTAATAATATAATATTTGTTTTAGAAACTCTTTTATGTCAATTTTGAAACTATTTGGTATTTTGTTTTTTTTAAATTCATAAAAACATTAGTACTTCAAAAGAAATTCATCTAACAAACCCTAACATGTCATATTATCCTATAAAAGTATTGGAAATAATAAAAAGTCTCAAATTACATTTATTTGGATATTTATAATATCAATTATTTTAATATTTCATTAATTAGGTAATTACTGCATCATCATTGTGTCATAAATAAATTTAATTTTTTAATGTCTAAAAAATATAAATAAAATAACATTATGTAGGAAATATTTTTATATTTATAATGAATTTTTATAGTCTAATTTATCTTATGTGTAACCCTATATTAAAAATGTTTTAGTTATTAAACATTGAATTTAACACTTTTAACTCTTCTTTGAATTAAATAATAATAAATGACCTAATATAATCCAAGTGGACCTAAAGGATCATATTTTATTCCTAAGGTGTTTTTTTGTCGAATTAAATTTATCCTATAGAATTAGGACATGTTTTAGGGTAATAATAATATCATTTTTACCCTTAATTGTCGTATTTACTTTTAACCGTGGTAAATAAAAGTAAAAAGTTACTATTCACCAAAAATTATTTTCATCTTATTAAACCACATTTTACTTTTTTATATTAACTATGTATCTTAGATTTTTGAAATTCAACTCTCAGAAGAGGTAAAATTAAGTTTTATATAAATTTGCAAATGCTCCTAGGAGGTGGGTAAAAGACGGTAAAAAGTTCAATAAAATTTTTATATATCTAAACTTATTATAAAATGACTCCAATGAATTATATTGAACTTATATAGGTATTATATATTTATTTTGAACTAAATAAATTTAAATAAAATAAATAATTATTTAAATAAAAAGTCAGTTTTAACAAATAACTTAGTGTTTTTCACTATTCATCAAAAATTGAATGTTTTCAGAAAAATACCAAAAATTCACCCAAAGCTAATTTAGATACCCCGAATCCAAAAATTAAGTCTATTTTACCAAATTAAAAACATATAAATTTCATTTATTAATTCAAAATTAATTCTCATTGTCAAAGCCAAAAAGCGTATTTTTAAGAAATATTAACTATCAAAAGATTGACACTTGTTTATATCCAATTTCGAAGTGAAATTACTTACAATCACCAGAATTAGATTAAATGATAAAAATATAATCTATTTATACTTCCAAATCATTAAAATTTATAATTTAACAATATAAATTATTTTGATTAAAAATTTTGTTTTCAGTTAAAATATAATATTTTACACTATTCACCCAAATAAGAAAGTTATCAGAAAAACACCAAATATTTATTGAAACTGAACTCTTATATCCCGATTCTAAAGAAGAAGTTTATTTTTCAAATTTAATATATAAAAGTTTCAAATATTTTATTTAAAAAGGGTTCTCCCTTAAAAGGCGGTAAAATTTCATTATTTGAAAAATACTTTTTTTATCTGAAAAAAATGAATTTGTTCTTACATTATGTCTAAGAAACTCATAATATGGATTCTAAAATTATAAGGATTGTATAAAGTCCAAAATTCAGTTAATACTATTCATAAGTGCTTTTGAACGGCTAGTTTGGTAAGTCGGGGTGCGCTAGAACTCGGTGTTGCGTGTAGTGTAGGTTATTGGATTACTTTGAAGAAATAACATACTATGAAATCTTGTGGTGTTATATTATTCCCTCCTTCAATAAATTGTGTCCTCTAAATTTGATATTGTTTTTCAAAAATAAAAGGTTTAAAATAGAAAATGCCTTTGTGGGAAAACCCATATCAGAAATTGGGTTAATAAAATTTAGTCTTAATAAGAGGAAAAGGGAAATGAAAGGGTCGCCACCAAATTATGATCTCGATTAGAAGAAAATTGGTGGCAATTAGAGAAACATAATTGGAGGAAAACCGTAAATAATTATAGTAAGTTATTGAGGTCATCAATCACAAACAAGTGTAAAATTAAGGGCCTCAAATCCATCAATCTATGATGATTTGAAATACCATTGGTTCAACAAAACATAAGGTATTAGGATAACACATTTTTGGTTTTAAGATCCCTTCCCAAATGTTTAATAATTAATTTACCCATAGAATAATAGGGGGAAAAATTGAATATATATATATATATATACTTGACAAGTAGAGTTTCATCTTTCAACTAATTTATACCACAAACTCATCTTTCACTCCAAAAGATTTAAAAAAATATTCTATTTATCCTAATCGTATAGGGTTCCAAAAAAATAAATTTATAATTCACCTATCAGACCCTTTAAAAAAATAAACTACATTATAAAATCCAGGGACTTCACGTAGTCCAATGGTAGGCGATAAATCTCAATCGCACTATGGTTGTGGGTTCGATTCCCGCAGCTTTGTTCGATGCGATGGGTTGTCACACGGTCTGTGTGTTTTACTTTTTATTAAAATCCAAAAATAACCTTAACAATAGTATCCAATTTCAAACTTAATCAATTCCAACATTTAAAATTATCCAAAATACTTCAATTCAAACTCACAATCCAAAATTTATAAGGAAGTTAAACACAATGAAGATCCTTTTTGCCACGTAATAACATGTGAACACCTTCATCATGTATTATTTTAAAACATGGTAACACCCTGAATTACCACAAAACCTTATTGATTACATTCATTCTCCCTTATCCTTTATATAATACTAGATATATTCCTTATATCTAAATTTTTTGAATATTCTAACAATTATGAAATAAACAAACCATTAATCAGTTCCAAGGAAGTCAATAATATCCAATATAATTCATCCAAATCAACCATATCTTATTCTAAAATTACAACCTTAGTATCAGGACCATATAATCTCAAATTCCCAATGAAATAGTATTGCAGTACAATCCTTATTTATTTATATAATTCATATAACCAGTACATCGTTGATACAACACTCAAATGACACAATACTTTAACAACAACATAAGAACTCTTAATCATTCCTCTTAATCTTTGGTAGTATCATAACTTGATTCTTATCCAATAGCATCATTTGGGGTATACTCTGATGATTTGGACATTGATTCACATAGTATCCCAACTCCTTGCAGATGAAGCATTGTACGTTTGAAACCTTTTTCTCACCCTTAAAATAACGTACTTGGTTTCCTTTTTCTCCACAATTATAAAAAACTCTCATTACCTTTAAACATTTACCAAGGTGATTCTTTCCACAATTATTACATATAGGAAAATCCTTCTTTCCCTTATTCCATTTATCCATCCCTTTCCCTACCATCCTTTTCATCTCTTTCTTCCCTTCAAAGCCATAGGACTCAGATAATTATCTACTTATCTTATTCACAAATGATACTATTTCTTTATATTTTGAGAATATGTGGGAGATTATTTCCCTTCTAAATTTTGGCTTAATACCATGAAATATTTGATCCTTCTTACTCTTTTGATCATACATATTATTGGAGTTCTCATTCCTTCTACTAGGAACCATTTCTAAACAATGTCATACACTATGTCAGTTTATGAATCACAATGAATAATTTAAAACTTGTAAAATACCTAATGTAAATTGAACGGTTTATGGATATACTCTGTAATCATAAAAAAAATTCTTTGAGAAAGTATTTACTCCTAAATCTTTCTTAATATATTTTAATGAAAATATGAATTATCCTAAGAATATCCCATGGGAGTGTCGTAACCAAGAGTTTAGTAAGGCCCATTGTCGTGCACCAGTTCCCATTCGAGTCTAGCTCAAAGTAGTGTTTTTGGGTTTTACCCCTAGGTACATCTGTACCAGAGCTGCCTCTACCTGCTCATATCCAGACAGGGATGTATTTCTTGAAAAACTCACAAAATCTCTACAGTACCAAGATTCTAAGAAGTTCTTCTATACTAATTCTCAATATCTATCTTAGGATAATGTGCTCTAATAAGAGTTT
Source organism: Viscum album (assembly GCA_963277665.1). NCBI lineage: Eukaryota > Viridiplantae > Streptophyta > Magnoliopsida > Santalales > Viscaceae > Viscum > Viscum album. The sequence goes on along the minus strand of OY728135.1, from coordinate 1,038,426,083 downwards.
ATATAAATCTAGTTTCCAAGGGTTGTACTAAACTTCCTCTAATACCAACTATAATTCCCCAACCCCATAAGCCCAGAGTCGGTGTATTATTACGTATCATTGTCATGATCACAAAAGATCATGTCTCGAAAGACCGATTAGTTTAGTAGCCTTGGAAGTACTAGATACATTCATAAGGTTTACATTACATCGTAAAATAGAAAACAACAACAACATTGTTTCTATAGACAACACTGATATCCCATAGACTATCCCTGTAGGTCAGTCATAATATACTTCTTCGCATCATGGGAAAAATAAAACATAGAAATGGGTGAGCTCAGATGCTCATTAAGGATAAAAATATAGCTTAAACTTTCCTAAATAAGCATAAACATTTAAGACAATGTATAAGACTAAAAAAAAAGCCTTTTAAACTTGAACTTTATCATAATATGGAAAAGAAAAAATCAAATAATTCCATTTACTTATTCACATGGATATTCTAGTAGTCGAATAATCACATGCAATATCAATAGCTACTTTCATAATGATTGAATGCATGTTACCAGACTTTCATAACCACATAGTCAAGGCCTTGTGCCAAGACTACAAATAAGATTTTTTTCAAATCCTTGTGTCATGACACTAGTTTGTCTCATGAGACCTTCCGATTCATCAAGGAGATATAGCAGGCTCCACCCGTCACTTACTAAGTCCAATGTATTCCTTATATAAAAATCATTAAACATAACATAAACATTAATATTAAAAATAGCATACGAAATGTCAATACTTTATCTATAAACCATGAATGGTATAAAAATAACACAACCATAGTCAAACATATCACAAAATCTTCTTTATAATATGGAAGTTTTATATCATAATTAATCAACTTCAAATAAGCTTAAAATCTATCAAAGGATGTTGACATAGATTAAATCAAAACCTTTTTTAGAGAAATATCTCTTACTATTTTAAATCATTTAAAAGTAATATAATTATAAAAGAAAACATTTATTTTGAAAATATTCTTATAATATTGTAAGGGATTATTCAAAATTTTTATAACGGTGTAAAATAGACACACCCTCCATATAAGTTAAAAAAATATTCTTACCTTAATTTTGTCGAAAAGGTTATAAAGTACCTTGTTTGGAAAACGACGGAAAGATTCATTTCAAAACATATAAGGTCAAATAAGGGTATAAATGACATTAAAACATTTTCTAGTAAATTGTAAAAATGTTTTGGAATACATTTTTAAGAAACATGGATGTGGATGGTAAAGAGGTCCCAGTAGATACTTACGTAAAAACATTCTCGGATAATAAAGAGATTGTAAAATTAACCCTTAACTTGTTATTTTCCTAGGATGAGGGTTGTTTAAACTCCTTTATAATGGTTAAATAATTTTTATTAAATTATACAAGAACCATATATATTAATATTATATCATATATGATCTTCTAATATTGCTTTGTTAATGATATTTTAGTAGTATCATCATTTTGGGTGTTAACTTATTCATTGTCCTTTATATGATTTGTTACGTAAGTAATGTTTGTTTGGATATGATGTATCTTATTTGTATTCAGAATGATATTAAGTCTTTAAATAATAATTTTAATCATCAAATAAAAATTATTCTTGAATCGATACGATGAAGAATGAATCTCATCGCGTTCGTGGAGACGGTAATCCATACGTACGCAAGAGTGACAATATCATTCTTTTGATATTAAAATAATATATAATTGGATGGTATATCATTTATAAATAATAATTATCATGTTATATTTATTATTTACATCAATTACACATCATTATTATACCCATCCAAATAATAATGTATTGAATAACAATTACACCACGACGTGGAGACGGTAAGTCGTATGTACGCACGTATGGTGACATGTCATTAAAAGGATGGATAGAATAATGAATATGGTTGTAACATATTTATAATAATATCATAGTATATATAAGATACTGGAGTTATTATTTTATAATGGAAACAACAAAGAAAGAGGAAGTGGAAGAAGAAAGGAACTTGAAATAGGTGATGAAATATTTACCTCTTCTTCGGGTTCTTCCTTTTGATTTGATCAAAAGGGCTCTTTATGTTGTCTTTATGACTAAAGTAATGACTCTATAATGAAGGTAAGATAGTTAATATGGTATTTGGTCAGATTTTGGCCGAGCCAAATGGATTTGAATGTGTGAATTAGAGAGAAGGGAAAGTTCCCTTTTATACGAGGGGTGAGGGCCACCTTAGGAAAAGCTAGAAATATTATTTTATAATAAAATCATTTTCGGTTTCTAATGGCTCTAAAATGAATTATTTAAATTTTAAGGTGGGTATGGGTCAAAAACCACTCAACAAATAGGTTTTAGATACGTTTGGGTGACTATATTAACTTTATCTTTTAGATTTTACTCTTAGTTAAAAAGTTTGACATTTACCATGTCTCTTTGTATTTTTATATTATATGGTTAATAAACTTACTATATATTTCCAAGAAAACACCCAGGTGTTTCATTAATGATACAACTATCATTATATAAGTCTTTTGTATGAACATTAGATTTTTAGGAATAGAATATCAATTAATAATATAATATTTTTTTAAAAACTCTTTTATGTTAATTTTTACACTATTTGGTATTTTGTTTTTTCTAAATACATAACAGCATTATTAATTCTAAAAAAATTAATCTAACTAACCCTAACATGTCATATTAACCTATAAAATTATTATAATTCATAAAAAGTCTGAAATTACATTTATTTGAATATTTATAATATCGATTATTTTAATATTTCATTAATTAGGTAATTACTACATCATCATTGTGTCATAAATAAATTTAATTATTTAATTTCTAAAAAATATAAATAAAATAAAATTATGTAGGAAATTGTTTTATCTTTCTAATGAATATTTATAGTCGAATTTATCTTTTTTTTACCTTATATTAAAAATTTATTAGTTATTAAACTTTGAATTTAACACTTTTAACTCTTCTTTGAATTAAATAATAATAAATGTCCTAATCTAATCCAAGTGGACCTAAAGGATCATATTTTATTACTAAGGTTGTTTCTGTACAAATTACAGTTATCCAATTGAATTATTACATGTGTTAGGGTAATAATAATATCATGTTTACCCTTAATTACCCTATTTACTTTTAACCGTGGTAAATAAAAGTAAAAAGTTACTATTCACCAAAAATTATTTTCATCTTATTGAACCAAATTTTACTTACTGATATCAATCGTGTCTCTTGTATTTTTGAAATTAAACTCACAGAAGAGTTAAAATTAAGTTTTATGTAAATTTTCAAATGCTCTTGGGAGGTGGGTAAAGGACGGTAAAAAGCTCAATAAAATTTTTATATATCTAAACTTATTATAAAATGTATCCAATGAATTATATTGAAATTATATAGGTATTATATATCTATTTTGAAATAAAATAAATTTAAATAAAATAAATAATTATTTAAATAAAAATTTGGTTTTAACCAATAACTCGGTGTTTTTCACTATTCATAAAAAATTGAAAGTTTTCAAAAAAATACCAAAAATTCAACCTAAGATAATTTCGATACTCTGAATGGAGTCTATTTTACCAAATTAAAAACATATAAATTTCATTTATTAATTTAAAATTAATTCTCGTTGTCAAAACCAAAAAGCGTATTTCTAAGAAATATTAACTATCAAAAGATTGACACTTGTTTATGTCCAATTTCATAGTGAAATTACTTACAATCACCATAATTGGATTAAATGGTAAAAATATAATCTATTTATACTTAAAAACCATTATTATGTATAATTTAACACTATAAATTATTTTGATTAAAAAAGTTGTTTTCAGTTAAAATATAGTATTTTTCACTATTCACCCAAATATGAAAGTTATCAAAAAATGCCAAAAATTTATTGAAACTAAACTCTTATGTCCCGATTCTAAAAGAAAGTTTATTTTATCAAATTGAATATATAAATGTTTCAAATATTTGATTTAAAAAGGGTTCTCCATTAAAATGTGGTAAAATTGCATTTTTTGAAAAATAAATTTTTTATCTGAAAAAAATTAATTTGTTCTTACATTATGTGTAAGAAACTCATAATATGGATTCTAAAATTATAAGGATTATATAAAGTTCAAAATTCAGTTAATACTATTCATAATCGCTTTTGAACGACTAGTTAGGTAAGTCGTGGTGCGCTAGAACTCGGTGTTGCATGTAGTGCATGTTATTGGATTACTTTGAAGAAATAATATACTATGAAATATTGGGGTGTTACAAGAAACATAAAAATTAGAATAAAAAAACACAGACAAAAAAATGATCAATGTAACATAGAAAACTAAGCCATGAGAAAGCATCTAGTTCCTCATCAAGTAGAGAAGATTATACCACAAGAGAGTGAGTGTTCATGCTATGATAAAAGACCCATGCACCACGACCATGAGTATATCATTACCACCTCCATGACTTAACCCACTTCCATGTTTGACCTCCATCATCAATATACTCATCTTTAGAAGTAACTTTCATGTCATCCACATAAGAAGCATCAATATGTCTTTGTATATCCTCTTCACTTCTGTCATAATAAATAAGTTTAAAGGAATTGTGTGTATTAACCTTACCTCAAAACTGATTATGCGTTACTCTTAAATATTTTGAAGCAATAATAAGAATCGGGTCATCATGACCCACTACTAGTTCTTGAGAACATTTACCTAATATTCAAAGTAGAGAACTAACTGCCTTATTAATATTTTCATCCATAAAGGATTCTTGATGAGTGACCTAATGATCATCCATAGGTATAGAGACTCCCACATCAAGCCTCTCTATTTCTATAGGATAGAAATCCTCTCCCACTACACATGTACCAGTTGTAGCAGTTTCCTTTGATGATTGGGATTCTATTAGAACATGAACTTTCCCTAAATTGGGGGCCACTCCTTTTCTTGGATACATAGGAACAAGAAAAGAAACACCCATCAAAATATCTTGATACTTACTTGAGACTTTATAGGTCCTTGAGATTAATTAAGAAGATTTAATATTCCTATCACTATCAGCAATCAAAGAGATATTTTAAACTTGATTAATAGAAGCAGTCTTGGAGATTTCCATGCCAACATGTGAGTTAGGCACCTTCCGACCACTGGGTGTCTTTTTGGATTCTTCTTATTAAACCAATGCTACAAACTTGAGAGGGAATTAAACATGATTTATTTCAGTCATCCACTAAAATATTCTTAGAATGGTGATTTTTTGATTGAAATATTGGGAAATAGATCCAAACTTGTATTTGGACATCTTGGATGGTGTAGTAGAGGTAGTCTTCATTTTACCCTTTCAGTTCCCTAAAAACAATAATTTACTCTCCTTCTATAATTGGAAATAATAATCCAATTATTCTTTAATATCAAAATCATTTTGGATATCTATATCCTCACATTTATTAACCCCAATTTCCTTAATATGAGATGCATCCTTTTCAAACACAAGGTTATTCCATGACCTAATATAAATATTCAAAATGGAATTCCTAGCCTTTTTCTTCTCATAATACAATATACTATGAACTATAGAAATGGGTGTCTTCCTAGTTTGAAGGAAAGAAGGAGACCTTATTATAGTATAAAATATCATCCCATCCCTTCCAGCAGTATGTGAATGTCCTAATTTTGGAAAGGTAATATCCCTAGAGGAAGCAGAGGATAATTCTTATTACCTTGAGCCTTCTCAATATTGAGTTGTTCTAATTCTTTTTTAGAATTATATACCATTAATTTATTTCCTTTACCAATTCTTCTATAGTCCTTGGGTAAATGACCTCTTAGATTAGAGGCACTAAAAATTATATTCTTGTGGAAAAAATATTTATAATTCCACTCTCTATTATAGTACATGAAATAATTTTGGTGTTTCTCATATTTTATACACAAATGAATATCGACATTTGGGGTGGAAATAATTACCTTCTTAGTGGGGGTGGCACTGAGGTTCACCTCCACCAACATTCTTCTAAAATGACTAATTATTACCTACTCAATATCTCTATCTAATCTGATTGGAACTCCAATTCCTGAGGCAATTTCATTTATAATCTTCAGATGATAGAGGATCAAGTTAATCTCATGAATATTTTGTGAGGTTACTTAGAAATATTAACCTATTTGAAATTAATATTTTTATTCTCTGATCAGATTTAATTAATAACAATTATTTATTTGTGATAAAAACTGTGGATGTATATATTTATTGTAATAGTAAAATAATTGAGACTAAACAAGGATATAATTATAGTGTATGCCCAAAAAGAGTTGTGACGCTTGGATTGTGTACAAATTTGGAATCCGTTCAGAGAAAAATTCATCAAAGGTTAAAATAGATAGTGAATTAAGTGTAAAAGTATATATACTTGTATCCACAAGCACATATTTCACTTAAAAATAACTCTATATAAATGTATATATGTAGTCACATGAAATAAAATACTTCATTTTTTTGAAAAACCAAAAATAATCTTAAAAAATATTTTATACAAAAACATAAAACTAGGTATGAGTTAAATAACTATTTACATTTTTGTATTAATATTCATAAATTTAGATGGATTAGACTCTGTTATCTTCACAATGGTCACATTTTTCATGTGACGTTTTACCATGAGGTCCTAATAGAAATATTTTTGTTTTGAGATAACAATATTTTCATCACGATGCAACTCCAACAACCATTTTTTCATACCTCAGAAATACTATATTTTATGAAGTCTCCATGCATTCCTTCAAGGCCATTGATCACCATTTTATTATTGTACCAATTGAGAGATTGCATCCAGAGACAAAAACATTTCATCTCTATGAGGGGAGGATGATCATTAATTTATTGGAAATCACTTTCATGCTCAATCTACCCATCCGCAAATAGATACTTACGAGTTCCACTATTGAAAATTGGTGTGTACTTATACATTATTTACAATGTGTTGAATCCATCAACATACCACGTACCTTCCAAGGTTCCCGCTTGTAGATAAGGTGGATTGATGAGAATCTTATCATCATTATTGATTATGTAGAGGAGAAGATACTTATTCTCCCCCACATGAATATATTATGAAACTGTTCTCAGGAATGTTTTGTGTGGACCACTCCTCCACCTTAGTACACATGATGTATCTACCATTACTTGAGAATCTTGACCAGATGGCTATATATAGTTGGGGGTCCACTGTATTGTCACATTTTTATATATGTCTTTATACCAATTATTTAGCTGATTTGTATCAAATTATAGGGTGTATGGATTTGGTAAAAATGTGGGATTGGGATAATTTTCCATGAATCACTCCAAACGTTGTCTCACCACTTCCACAACACCTATTTTAGGACTGTCCTTTAGGATGATAGTATGTTTATATCATTAATTTGAGTTATTTAGTAGTTTTATTAATATCCTTTAAAAATTTAATGTATATTACTTCTTGTTAACCAAGTGGATTTAGGCTTAGAGTTATGAACATACTCTGATACATAGTGTTCATAACTTTTGATAGATATTTGACGCCATACATCCTACTATTATAAGTTAAACAATGATTTTTTTGGAGAAAAATTAATTTTATTATTACTTTTTTATATATTTCAATTTTATCTTAATAATGTTATCATGATAATTTATGAATTCTTTTTCAAGTTGACATTTTAGGTTTCATGGACCCTGTATATTGGATTTTCTACATGTCATTTTCACCACACTACATAACTATGTTTGGAGATCATGGTGCAGTGGTTCCACTCATCCTCTTCCATATCATCAAGTGGAAGTAGCCATACCAATTCATGTGATTTCTTGTCTATATACAAAATATCCCCATTCTTCCATGACAGGTTGATGGGTTACATTCTATTATGCTTATAGGTATATAGACGGTGTATTTTCTTCAGTTTCATGCACGTTATCTTGAGTATTAGGACACATGTTCCCAATATGGTATCTTTCAGCATAGGTATATCACAACACACTTTTAGTTAGCTAATCAAGGGGATTATGAAGATTGGTATTCGACGACACATGATCATGTACCATATGCGTCATGGGATAGGAATTCATCATTTGGTATGTTTACTAATATTTATTATATTTTTAGCTCATCTTTTATATTAATTTGAATGTTATTTTATTTGTATTCTGATGACCTTGATCAACTTATACATATCACATATCCTTATGAGGAATAATTTATTAGGTGGGATGTAGTTCACCCAGATCTAGTGGCTCTTATAAATCATCTCTATTTCATATGTGAGAGTGTTTATGACGAGGATCCATAATTATATCGCAATCCACATGTTTTGGTTGAGGAACCTGTGGATGATGATGTGTCTATTGTTCCAGGTGGTAAATAAGTAGCTACACCACTATCACCAGCTAGAGGACAAAGACGAGGACATTAATGAGGTCAAAGGTAAGGACATAGAGAGAGCGACTTCCAAGAGAGTCCCTTGCAGATATTGTTGCACACAGATAGATGGTCCTGCAAAATAGAATGAAGATCTTGCACAATTGGGAGAGGATTTTATGGCACATATTCTTACTCATACATCTAATATAACATATCTATCTTAGTTGACTATGATGGAATAAGATCTGGGTATGGTAACATAACTTGTGTCAGCCCCTTGCAACACTTCTATCAACAATGAATTCTTTGATATCACACTTCTGACATATTTAAGATCTTTGGGGATATATGGATCTACATATAATACTAGGAAGACCTCTATATATGATGTAAGATAGTCCTCTACACAGAAGCATGAGGACGCACCCACAACACCATAAGAGGAGGAACCCACACCTAAATCCAGGACATTGGAGTGGCAAACATCGTACGCGGACTGGGCGTGAGGTTTATATGTCGGGTTTTGGTACTGAAGTTAATTGACATTGATTTATTCTGCTGCGACATTATATATATTTTAAAACACATTTATTAAGAAAATTAAATGTTTTTTTAGAAAAATAAAAAATTAAAAATATAGTAAAAAAACTAATTTAAATGAACTATTAGTAAATAACAACAAACTCCCAATAGTTTTAAGCTCCACATAGATTGTACTTGTAATTTATATCTTATAATATTTTTAATTCGACTACTTCAAACATAAAATTTGTAATTATAAATTCTTGTGAGATTTCTTTCAATACTTGAAATTAGATATATACCTTTAATATTGATTTATTATGTTGCAATAGATCTCATTTTGAGTAGTGAAAGGAATGTCAGAAGAATTATAAATTCAAGTGTTATGTTTTGAAATAATGATATTGTGTTCCATTAAAATTATTTTCCATTAATTTTTTTTGAAAAATTATTTTTTATTTCAATAATTTTATATATTTTTGGTTAATATGAAAAATCACATTTAGATTTTATTTATACTTTATAATTCATTGACTTTGAAATTCACATACTTGTACCATTTTTTCATTTCATATAGGTGATTTTGAAAGAAGATAAATTATAAAGTATAAATACAATCAAAATGAATTTTGTCACCCTAATTAAATATATAATAAATTATTTAGAAATGAAAAGAAACTCAAAAATATAATAGCCAAAAATTAATTTACATGACACAAACTTTATTGTTTAAAAAAATTATATTTACAGTTTACATAATTTATGGGCATATTTATTATTAAGTATTATATTATTAATTGAATTATTATGAAATATTATTAATTATGTTATTATTATTGAATATTATTAATTAAATTATTAATAAATATTAATTATATTATTAAATATTTATAATAATTATAGTAATAAATATGAATAATAATGTAAATAATACTAATAAAGTAGGTGATAATATTATTGAAAAAATATTATTTAATTTAGTAATATATATAATAAAATTAATAATATTATTATTATTATTAAAAATTTATTTTCTTTATATATATTTTTTAAATTTATTTATAAATAAATATTTATAACTATATAAATATAATTATAATTATAATTATATAATTATTGAAATATATTTACAAATAACATTAAAATATATTTATATATATATACAAATGTATTTTTATTTACATAAATGAAGATATATTTAATTGTAAATATGTATGGGTACTTATAATTATAAATATAAATTTATTTATATATACATATATAATAAACATATTTATAATTATATAATTATAAATCTATTTTTATCAATAAATATTTATAATTAAAAAAATATAAATATATTTATAAATATATTTAGTATTTATATATAAAAATATATATTCATTTATATAATTATAAATATTTTTAATGAATTTTAAATATGTAAATATAAACATATTTATAAATATAATTATAAACTCAGTCTGACTCAATGGAGTTATAGTTGTGCTTCTATGATGGGGATTGAGACCCAAAGTTGGGTATTCCCCCTTTGTCACATGTCAATCCCTGATTTCACAACGCCCCAACAGTAGTTTTCACATCATGGGTTGCAAATTCCCCCTCTGAGAGATTCTTTTCTTTCTCATGTTCATATTCTTCTTACGCATAGGTGAATCTCGATGAATATTGATACCGCCTTTGTCAAAGCTAGAAATAAGATATTTGAGGAACAAATGGAGGATTTCCAAAATTTTATTATCACATGGCTCACCCCATAGGTGAAGACCAAACCTTAGAATATGAAACATCTGAGAAATTTATTGGTTCATATTTGGGGTTTTCATGATTGGAATATTTTGTCGATTAGATTGGGATTTTTTCACATTACATTAAATTCATTGGATCTCAAGATAATGGTTTGGGGATATGATTATTTTAATCTCAAGTCAGGGGTACATAGATTTCAGGACTAGGACCCCTAGTTTGATCATTTTTAGACCAATAAATTTGTTATTCATTCCTATATTTGTGTGAGAGGACTAAAAAGGTATTTATGGAATCTAATAATTCTCTAGGAAGTTTCTTTGGCCATAGGTACACCAATTAAATTTTATAAAGAAACTCAGTTGGTCAAGTATAGTCACTATGTTAGGATATTTGTTGAATTTGATCTTAATTCAATGTTAGTTTAAACTATTTATTTGGTTGCTCGAGACTTTAAATTTGAGCTTGATATTGAATATGAGTATGTTCCTAAGTTGTATTATAATTACTCCTGTATAGGTAATATTAAAGAAAAATTCCTCAGAGGATTGAGATAAACTAATTGTAAAATGTATGGTCATCGGGTTGAAAATTTCAAGCATAAGTTATCGGGTCCTCATGCAGCCAACCCCATGGATGGGAATTCAAGTGAGGATGGTTTTAGGGGAGATACTCTTATGATAGAAAAGACTTATAGGCATATAAAAGGAAATGGACTTGATCCTTTAACTGGTCCTCATCAACTTTCTTCCTTTGTTGATGTGGTTGTTGGTGTCAACAAGGCTAGTGATGGGAACCTCAATGAGGTCTCCAAAGGTGTTGGTCTTACTGATCTGATAATACCTGTGGTTTCTCTGTCACTTCATACCAATGTTTCCATCACCCAGGATGTGGAAATTATTCAAGTTCAGGGTAATTCACCCATCAATGGTTCTGATATTGTTGTGCCTATGGATTATCCTATTTTAAAAAATTTACTTGTGCAAGATGCGGTGGATAGAGAGAGAGTTATGAACAATGGAAAAAATGTTGTAGATGATGGGGGATTTTAGATAGTTTCCCATACAAAATCTAGTCTCTGACCATATTTTTTCAGTAAGGGATCAGACAAGAACGAAGAACCTGACACTTATTATACGAGAGACCTAGGTGCTTCACCAAATCCTGATCTGGGTAAAATTTATTTTCATGATATATTAAATAGGCCCATGAGTAGGGATGTATTCCATGAAAAATTTTGTACCGTCCTTGAGGATATGAGTTATTAGAATGACTATGGAGTGTTGTTGAAAAATGTTTCCACATGAGAAAAAATCGATACTAAGCATCATGTTGAAGCTGATGATTCACTAAGTGTAGATGAGCATGATATCACTTGGCAGGCTCCTAAGAAATGGAAGTGTGGTAGACATTCATGTGGAAGGGGAGACTCTCGAGGAAGGGGCGACAAACATAAGAGTATATGACTAAATGGTATTTTGTTCTTTTTTGTGGAACTACAACTTTGATTGTATTTCTTTCCCTCTCCATATGTGTCATTTTCACTTTCCTTTTTATTAATAAATTTTCTTGGACCGTGGGTTTTAACCCATGGTTTGCGTCATTCTGAGTATATATAAATATATAAATATTTTATTTATATATTTTATTTATAAATGTGTGTGTGTGTGTATTTAATTTTGGAAATATTATATGAACCCATCCAAATTAAAAATCAGGTGATAATTATAAATTTAATTTAATTTTATAATATATTATTAATAATATCAATAATATTATTAATAATTTATATAATTAATAATATAATTCATATTTAATGATATAATTAATATAATTAGATATTTAAAATAAATAATTAAATGTTTATATTTATAAATAAATAAAAATTTATATTATTATAAATATATCTATATAATTTTAAATATGTGTTTATAAATATATTAATAAATATGTCTATATAATTATATTTGAAATTTATTTATAAACATATTTAAATCATTATATTTTAAATTTATTTATAAATATTTATTTTTGTAGTTATAAATATTTATTTATAAATCAATATTTATAGTTATATATTTATAAATTAATTATAAATATATTTATAACTATTTAAATATATTTATATAATCATAAATATATTGAAATAAATTTAAAATATAATTATAAGTATATATTTATAAGTAAAATTATAAATAAATATATTTATGTAATTATATAAATACGTATTCATAAATATATTTATATATAAATATATTTATAAATTTATAAATATATATTTTTATAAATATAATAAATATACATTTATAAATATATTTATGTATATATATAAAGATATTTATTTAAAAATATTTTTTTTATATATATAGATAAATAAATATTTTTAAATATGCTTTGGGTTTGGGAATCCCAAAATCAGGTTTGGATTGGGTTCAATTTTTAAAAATATTACCTAAACATGTTTATATTAATAATCATGTAATAATTTGAAATTTAATTTTGTTATATATATATATATAATTATATAAGTATTTTTAAAATATATATATATTTATTTAAAAAAAATATTTATATATACATACATTTGTAAATATATATTTAATATATTGATATATATATATATATATATTTAAAAATTAACTTTTATTTTATTGGATGAGTTGAACGCCACATGAAGTTGCATTCTCTAATTCCCCCAAAAGACCCAATTGAAGTGGTGATTTTGGTGTTCCACTATCCAACGCCTCCTCCCGTTTTACAAATTAAACAAACACCGCCCTATTTAATTAAAAAAATATTCAAGAGGTCAAATCATGATACATATACAATTGTATGAAGAATAATTAGTATTCTTGAAAGAGATTACCAAAAACAATGACTGGGTTCATCGGAAGAAGATAGTAGATGACATTATTCTGGAATGTGGGAGGATAATTGAATCATATGTGAAGTTTCATGGGTACGACAACATAGTCATTGTAGTCATGAGTCCATGAGGCTAAATAAAAATAGCACAGTGTTATGAAGAGTTGTATGGAATCATGTAAAATATGTGATTTGTGGAGAAACCAAAAGAAGAAGAGGGGCGATTGAGGACATGATTTGGGAACTATAGAAATTGGATGATGATAAGAACAAGTAGTTGAGAGTGGAAGTCATCAACTAGAACTTTCAAGGAATATTTAGTTGTGTCGAAGATTTTAAAAATACTAGAACATCAAGTTTCAATGAATTTTGAGAAGGCATGAACATCTAGATCTAAGGAAGTAAGTGAGGGCTTTATAAGTTTACTGAAAGTAGAACAAGGAATAAATACAAGTACTTCAATGGGAGAAGAAGTTACAGTTGAACCTGTTCAAGATTATAGATACATTTTAATCTGATGGGAGTCAGTATAATCTAAGTTTTGGAGATATAGTGTATGAGATTCACACAATGGGTTAAAGATAATAACTTCTCACACCACTTGCAACTGATAATAAGATTGTTATTGGAAATCTATGACTCAACATGAGTTGACACAATAAGAAGTAGGTTTTACCATTGAGACTGAGATTTGTAAAAATATATTCAACCATTTTATATTATATTATCTATATATAAAAAGATAAAATTAGTGATAGATCATATATAATATCCACACATTCTAATGGGTGATAGGGTTTTGGTCAACTTAAAGGAAGTAGAAAATTTAAGTTGAATTTAATTGGTAATGCTAGCCACCCCAGATTTACCCCTCTTAGGATGACTTTACAATATTATGATACTATCAATGAATGTAGTCAAACTCGAGAGTCCACTAAAAATCATTTGAGGCCATTTGAATGCTCGTGTGTCGTTGGGAATGAGTGACAAACTAAAATTTATAACCTACTTACTACTTAGAACAGTTCCAAGATAGGGTCGAACCACAGAGAGGACTAATGTTGTTCTTAGTGATCTACTAAAAAACAAACAAAACACACAAAAAACAGATGGTGGTACTATAGAGAAGTGAGTAAAACTCAGTGTGTGAGGAAGTGATAAGGAATTGGTGAGTGCATGGAAGCAGACAAGACAACAAGAAATCTTGTGGTGAAAGCAACCAATAGATGGGTAGGGGGAAGTCCACTAGCCGAAGTCAATATTGCTTAGCCTCATTCATGAACTGATGTTTAAGAAGTATGGATCTGACTTAAGGTAACTATCCAGATTTATCGTACATTAGGTTTGCGATGAAATAACCCTTACAATCATTCAATTGTAAAAGTCATTCCATCAAATGGTGATAAAATTCAGATGTCACTGGGTTCAAACTGTCAGTTGAGTTCAGCATGTCTCTCTCATTTGAGCATGATTCATTTTTCACTTAATTCATTATATTGAAATAGTTTTCATTTATATTCAAACAAAATTGGTTCTCACTCAACCTTATTGTTTTGAAAATAAAATCTTCCCACAAATAGTGAGAGAGAGATGATCCAGAAAAAGATGCAGTGGGTGAATCAAAGTAAAAAAATCTAACCAGCCAGTTTATTCCCCACCCCAAGAGAGTTTAGATGGAAATAATGGTTGGATTTAGTGAAAAAATATAATTAAAATCAATGAAGTTCACGCTGAAATAAGTTACAAAAAAATAGAGCACAAGGTAAATAAAGATGTTCTTCTCCCTGCTTGATCTCCAAAAAACTCCAATTCCTTTTACTCAATGGTGGATGCGATGCTGGAGTTTTCTTGATGTCCCGCCCTGAGAATCAGGATATAGAATATTGATCTATTGCTCTAATATCTAGCCTCTACTCCCTGAAAGTGGTGAAGACTTGAGGGATCACTAGATCCTCTGGATGGATGATGGAAGTGGAAGTCTGAAGTCCAAGTATGAGTCCCCGATGAATCCCATAAATTCTTGATCACCCATATAATCCCCCACCTCCTCATGTGACGCACTCCCCCTCCTCTTCTCGATGAAAAGAACTTTCTGGAATCCCGCCCAAAGTGTTCCTCGACCTCCACGTGGAGATTTCACATTTCAACTTCTTTCGTGTGTTTTGGGTAGAGGGAGAGGTGCCAGTGTGGGGGTTGGAATAGGGGGTGCGGACGTCGCATGGTGGATCAGTGGAGGGGAATAAGCACAGGTCGGCACCGACATAGGGTAGGGGTCATGGGCTTCAGTGGCAAGGCAGGAAGGCGGGTCGCCGGAGGCTTTGGATCGGTAAAAGGTGAGGGTGAGGTTCAACAATGGGATTGTTGTGGCAAGTTCTAGAGCTGGATAGCAGGGACAGGGTTGCAATAACTAAGGGGAAGAGTTCAGGCGACGACACATTGAGTGGTTCAGATTTCTGGAGCTTTGATCTCCAGTTCAATTTTGGTAACCTAAATTATCTTTGAGTTTATTCTTGCACTAAATTAGTTCGAAGATACTGCTATTTCAATTTTATGTATGCTAGATTCTTGATTTTGAGTTGATGGTTTTCATCTGATATTGATTTGGTGATTTTCAGTGCTGTGTGGATGAGACGGAAGTAGAGGAGCAGTGTCACCATTTGATGAAAGAACGGTGTTGAAGTAGTGGTTGGGTGGATTTGTTGTGGCACCGTGAATGAAATGGTGACACGACATGGTGAGGCAACAAGGTGAACCAAATGGTAGATGGTTTCTATAGAACTGTGAATATAGGTGGAAGCGGTGCATGAGATACAGGGAGAAACGGTAATGGGGGTTCGTTGTGCCACCGTAAGGAATGGTGGCACCGCAAATGCTGCTCACGGTGGGACAGTCAAGAGGAACGGTGCCACCGTGAGGGGATGAAATAGTGGAACAGTTTGAGTGACAGAACGGTGGCTGGGGGTGCAAATGGTAAGACAGAACTGGGTGCAACCATAATATCTGCAAAACAAAAAATAAATAAATGAATTTAAAGAAATCAATAATTTACTAAAACTAAAAATAAATTAATAACTCAATCAATTGAATTAATAAAAATAAATAAAACAAAGTTTAAGTAAAATAATAAAATTAATGATGCATTATTTCAAAGAATGAATTTATTTGTATTAAATATTATTAACAACATAATTTAAAATGAAATAAAATATTTACATATGATTTATTAAATAAATTAACTAAGGAATTAATTAAAAAAATTAATTAAATTAATGAATACAAATATTAATTGAATAAAATTAAATTGTTAAAACTAATTAAATTATTAAAAGACTAAAAAATAAAATGATTTATTTATTTACAAATTAAAAATAAAAAATTAATTAAATTATTGAATTAATAAACTAACTAGAAAGAAAATTAAAAGAAGTGAAAAATTGAAAGAATGAAAAATGAAAGTTAAAATAAAAAGGATTATTTTATTTGAAAATTATTCAAAAAAACACAATTAATCACCAAAATAGATGATTTACATAAAAAATTATTATTTTACAAATTAATGTACAAAAACAAAACAAAAAAATTATTTAAAAAAAATACAACACTTTGGTATTAAAAATACAGTAAAAATATAAAAAATAATGTGGAAAAGAATGTGAGAATACTGCCACATCAAACTCCCCCACACTTAAAACTTTGTTTTTCCTCAAACAAATGCATGCCTTAGACTTTAAAACAAATTTATGATTTGTGAGTTTCAGTTGAAAAAGTTCATGATTAAACTTTAATACCCAGAGGAACAATACCAAACAGTGGGTCAAGATTTTCAAAGGTGTTCAAAAATGATGTCCTGCATAGCTTCAAATACTCACGAGAAGTTAAAATCCTCATAGATTCACACACTATCAAGTATGTCATGCCTTTTATGTGTACTCATTATCTATCTTACCTCAATTTCCACTTCAAGTTTCGATTCAATGGGTGTTGACAGGTTAGATAAGTGGAACAAAAAATTAACCAAGGGAACCTTCCATACTCACCTTCTTCTAGGTTCAAAAAAATTAAATTCCATTTATTTTATCACTTTTTTGATTCAAATCAAATGAATTTTAACTAAGGAAATTTCTCCCTTCTTCATCTGGGTTCAAAATTCTCTCGCCTTAATGAGTTCATTTTTTTCAAGGGAACTTTATTTTAATTTTTCCCAATCATATTCCATGTGAAGATCACTATGCATAGCACTTATTAAGATTGAAATTGGATTTATTTATTCACAGAAATGCACCCAATGAACCTTGTCTCAGATACTCACTGTGGGATCCCATTTTCCCATTTTACTCCAATTACAATGGACTTAATTAATAATCAATCAAGTTGACTTCCTAAAGTGATTGAATATTATTATTTTTTAAAAAGTGTGAATTCTATGGGTTCCAGTGAGAAATTCTAGTTACCCTAAGTCATGATCCTTATTCCACAAAATCTATCATATCACACTCCCATCCTCAGTTCCAAAATAGAAGGGTTCATAAAACAATGAATAATTGCACTCTGCAATCACTCATGCTTAACAGTTTCTGAATAAGTGTCACTCTCAACATCCAATAATCAGTTCCCCACTAAGAAGTACATAATTTAAGAACCATTTAACATCCAATGTCCATAATGTGATGAAAGAATTTGATTTTTTTTAAATATTTTGAACAATTTTTGACAAAATTTGACAATTTTTTTAAACAAACTCAGATTCACGAAGGGGGAATTTGAAATGACACTAGAATGAACCCTCTACCCCAAACTTAAAACCCAAAATTGTCACCAATGGTTACTCTCAAGGTGGGAGACAGTTTATGTTCAAAACTGATGGAAATTTAAGATTAAAAAGGATATGGAGTGGATAGAAATAAGGTTCAAAAATTTTCTTTTCCACACAAAAACAAAAACAAAAACACAAACTAAAAAAACAAAATAATAACCCAACCCCACCAACTATCACCAAAAAAAGATCATTTGTATTCCTAAAATGTTTATACTTTGAATCATTATGAGCAGAAAAAATATTCTATCAATGACATTTAATTAGTAGCATGATTAATAATGATGTGCAGTAGTAGCTCAATGAGAATAAAAACAGAGGGTGTAGCAAGTTTCAAAATGCATCTCAAAATTATTTTTCAAATAATTAGATATTATCAAGCTAAAAACCAAGTAGGAAACACATTGCACTTTTCACAGGTCAGGGGGAAGTCCCCCACACTTAATTCACAGTGATGATTTAGCAGTAATTAAAAGTTGAAACGGGAAGAACAACACTTCCCTGAATTATTAGAGCTTTAACACTGACTTCTATAGACATATCCTTTTCAGCAGCAATGGGTGATTACTCCTCTTATTTAACCTACAAGTTAAAATAAGTAAAATAAGATTGTAGAGTTTTATGTTCAATATATGTAACCCAAGGGAGTGAGTACAAAGAAATGTTATCCATATGATGCAGTGGATTACTCCCTTGGGTTTTCTTTTCCATGTTTCTGGCAGTAACCACTCTCTCTCTAAAACAACAACATATCATGAGGCACCATCAAGAAGTTAAGAGGTTAAACTAGAGATCAAATAGTAGGGATTAACTTTATTGAAGAACAAAAATAAAAGGAAAACAAATAAGAAACCATGGGTTAGTTCTCATGCAACACTGAATTTATAGTCTTTAGTTAGACTTGAAACAATTCATTCTTCCAATAGAGATATGGCAGTCAGGCCCTTTGGTTTCCCTTCAAAGAAGTGATTTATTCTTTGAGAATTGACTAAGAAAGGTTGATTCTCTTCTCCAACTAGATCAATAGCTCCATTAACCAAAACTCTAGCAATGGTAAAGGGTCCTGACCACTTGGTCTTCAACTTTCCTGGAAATAGATTCAATCTAAAATTGAAAATCAGAAACCTCTCACCAATCTGGAAATTCCAATTTTGAATGATCTATTCATGAAAATACTTTGTTATTTTTTTTGTAAATTTCTTAATTCTCATATGAATCTCTCCTAATCTCCTCCAGCTCACTCAGTTTTAACAGTCTCCTCGCACCAGCAGACTTGAAATCAAAGCTAAGAGCATTCACTGCCCAATAAGATCTCTAATATAACTCAACAGGTAGATGACATGTTTTTACAAAGAGTATCCTATATGGTGACACCCCTATAGGAGTCTTATAAGTAGTTCTATAGGACCAAAGGGCCTCATCCAACTTCCTTGACCAGTCCTTCCTAGAGCTAGACATTGTTTTCTCTAAAATCTGCTTGATCTCTCTGTTTGAAACTTTTTCTTGCCCACTAGACTGTGAGTGGTAAGTAGCGCATGTCCTATGTGAGCACCCATACTTATCCATCAAACCTTTGAACTTATAATTCTTTAAGTGAGTCCCATTATCAGTGATGAATTCTTTAGGCACACCGAACCTGGATAAGATGTTTTTCTTGATTAATTTCACAACACTAGCAGTTGAATTGTTTGGCAAAGCTACTTCCTCAACCCACTTGGACACATAGTCCACAACAAAAAAATGTACTCATTCCCTTAAGAGTATGGGAATGGTCCCATGTATTATAATCCCCGCACATCAAATATTTCAACCTCCACAATTCCTTTTTGGGCTAGTTTTTAACTTTTTCAAACATTTACAAACATTGGACATTTCTCATAGCCAATAACCAAACTCCTAGCATCATTAAACAATGTTTTAAAGTAGAAACCAGCCTATAGAACCTTTTGAGTAGTCCTTTACCCTCTTTGGTGGCCACCCCAAGGTGATGAATGGAAGCTCTTGAGTATGGGAAAAATATTCTTCTCAACCACAAATCTTCTCAAAACCCCATCAACACATCTTCTAATGAGAAGAGGGTCATCCCAAATATAATATTTCAGCTCAGATATAAACCTCTTCCTTTGGTTGTGTGAGAGATCCTTGGGCATGACTCCAGCTTCTAGAAAGTTTTCATAGTCTACGAACCAAGAAAACTGCTGCACAGAGGTAGCAAACTATTATTCATCATGGAAGGAAGTGTTGATCTCTCTTGGTTCCTTACTTGGGGTATTTGGTAATCGGGACAAGTGATCTGCAACTACATTCTCAGCACATTTATTGTACTTAATCACTAAATCAAACTCTTATAACTGCAAGGTCCACCTCATGAGTCTGGGTTTTGAGTCCTTTTTAGCCAGCAAGTAATTTAGGGCTAAATGATCTGTGAAAATTATGATCCTTGATCCTATCAAGTACTACCTGAACTTTTCCAAAGAAAAAATCATAGCATCCAAATCCTTTTAAATGGTAGAATAATTCTTTTGGGAATCATCCAACATATTTCTTGCATATTAAATAACATGTTGTTTTCTATCCTTCCTTTATCCCAAAACAGGTCCTACTGCAAAGTTACTAGCATCACACAACACCTCAAAGGGAAGATACCAGTCAGGAGTAGTGATTATAGGTGGAGTAGTCAACTTCTACTTGATCATATTAAAGGCCTCTATACATTTCTTATCGAAGGAAAAGGGTGTGTCCTTAACCAGAAGGGAGTCCAAGGGTCTAGTAATCTTATAAAAGTCCTTAATGAACCTTTTGTAGAACCCAAAATGACCCAATAAACTTTTGATTCCTTTTACATTTTTAGGTGGGGTCAACTTTTGTATAACCTCAACTTTAGAATTATCAACCTTCATCCCCTTCTTAGAAACTTTATGTCCCAAAACCATGCCCTCAATGGCCATTAATTGGAACCATTCACAGTTTATTACTAATTTGGTCTCTTGGAACCTTTCTAACACTAGTTCTAGATTTTTTATATAGTCGTCAAAATTATTTCCCACAATAGAAAAATCATCCATGAAAAATTCAATTATCCTTTCAATCATGTTTGAAAAAATTTCCATCATGCACGTCTAAAAAGTGGTAGGAGAAACACACAAGAAAAAGGTCATCCACTAGTAGGAAAATGTACCAAATAGATAGGTAAATGTGGTTTTTTCTTGGTCCTCATGTGAAATGTAAATCTGGTTGTAACCAGAATAACCATCAAGAAATCAGAATAATTCATTTCCTTCCAATATCTCTAACATTTGATCTGAAAATGTCTTCGGAAAGTGATCCTTTATTGTGGCAGAATTCAAATATTTGTAGTCTATACAGACTCTCCATTTATTCCCTGCCCTTGTCTGGATTTTCTTATTTTTTTCATTAGTGACCACTATCACTCCACTCTTTTTGGGTACCACCTGGACATGACTTACCTAGAAACTATCATAAATGGGAAAAATTATTCCAGCATCAAGCAACCTAATAACTTATTCTCTCATAGCTTCCTTTAGGTTTGGGTTGAGTCTTCTTTGGGCATCTACTCTAAGTATAAACTCAGGTTCCATGGAAATTTTATGTCTGCAGAAGGCTGGACTTATCCCCTTGATATTATTAATCGGCCAGCCTATGATGGACTTGTACTTCTTCAAAACACTAAGCATATTTTTCTCTTGACTCACCTACAGGTTGGATGAAATGATCACAATAAGGGTGGAACTATCTCATAAAAAGGAATATTTGAGATGTGAAGGGAGGGGCTTGAGTTCAAGGGTGGGTGGTGACTTGCTTGAGAAAAGACACTTGGGCTTGGGTGACCCAAGGTCTTCATGATTCCTCTTTAATAAGGTAGTAGAGAAGGATTATTCCACATCACTAGAGCTTCCAAAAAATCTCCTCAAATTTAGACTCCTCTCGTAGGGTATGAATGTTCTCCGAAACCAACTCATCTAGGTTCTACAAAAAATTCTCCCTCGTACTCATCAATAAATTCTCTCTCCTTACTTGAGTTAATCCCCATGCAAGAGGCAACATGGATTTTATGTTCACTATTGATTTCGCCTATTATTCTTAGAAACTCCACTTCCTCCTTATCAACACTACTCTTAGAAACTAACATCTCAGCTTTGGAGAAGATTGGGTGGGTGGGTTCTTGGATTTTCTTAAACACATTGAATTATTCTTTCTTTTCAACCATATTTAAAATTAGTTTCCCCTTAGACACATCTATCATAGCTCCCCATGTGGCTAGAAAGGGCCAACCAAGAATGATAGGAACCTCCTGGTCACACTCCATATCAAGGATAAGAAATTCAGCAGGAAAAAGGAGTTTTCCAACTCACATTAACATATCATCGACCCTACCCACTGGATGAGTAATGGACTTATCAGTAAGCTATAACACAATAGTGGTGGGTTGGGGAACTCCTAATGTTAGGTGTTGAAAAAGTGACAAGGGAATTAGATTAATACTAGAACCCAAATCACACAAACAATTGAAGTTACCACCTCTATCCCCAAAGGTTCAAGGGATGAAAAAACTTCTTGGGTCCTGAATCTTAGGAGGTATCCTATTCTTCAAGACTGAACTACACTCCTCTATTAAGATATAGGTGGAAAATTATTCCAATTTCTTTTTTTGAACATATTTTCTTGAGTTATTTCAGATATTACATGCTTTGTATCAGAGCTTCCAAGAATGATTGAAATATAATTTTTTTTTATTATCAAAAAACTTTTATGGAAAAAGTGAGAAACCCCAAGTTCACCCAGGACATGCATAAAAAGAGAAAAAATAGCTATTGAAATGGAAGTTGACCCTATCAGCATTCTTAACCCTAAAAATTTTCCAGGAAAGGGAAGTTACCGATGTTTCTGGAGCAGCATCAATTAGGTCTTCAAAGTGAGACACCATCTGGTCCCACACTTTCATGTAATCCTCCTAAGGGACCTTCTTATCATTGAATCCTTTTACTAAAATCAGATTCTATTTTTCTATCCACTCACCCTATTCATTTTTAGTGTCCACCTGAATAGGCCTTCCCATCATCTTCTCAGCATCCTCTACTGAGGCATTTATCGCAAAAGCGTCTTCAAATATATCCTATGCGGAATGCAATAGTAGCTCCAAAGGACACACAACCTAGTCACCCCTAAGAAGGCCTACCCCACAATCCCCCTCCTCCACACTAGTCGAAATTCCAGCAGAAATGGAAACATTTTCTTTCTCCTTTGCTTTCACTTTTTTAGAAGCTCAAGTCGCCCTAGGTAAAGGTAGATGGGAGTAATTCTTTATGCCTTTCTTACTGCCTTACCGCCCCTTCCTCATCTGCTGATCGCATATTTCATGAACATAAACTTCTGAATCATTGTCTTCAGTAAATTGATCTGATGACTCATCATCAAAACCTTCCCTGGGAAAATCAACATCCTGATCAGATCCTTCAACCTCAAACCCCGCAAAACGGGTACCCAACTTAATGGATGGAGACCCACTCCTCAAGCATGATCTATTCATATCCTCAATCCCCTGAGGATTCTCCTTTCTAGAAGAACCCAACCCAGTAAGCACAACTTCGGCATACGAAGCAAACTTAGAGGCTTTAGCATCTCCAACCTCCCCAATTCTTGCACCCACTACCGGCCTAAGACCACTATCATTAACCTTAGTTGAAGACTCCAAAGTTAAAGGATCCACACCACAAACACTAGCCATGCACTTTTCCACACCGGCCTGAGGCTCCTTCAGATCTTTTCTTAGCCGACTGAAAATACCACTAACCAAAGGATTTCCATCCCGTTGATCCTTTTGAATGACACCTACCACCTTCTCCACTTCCACAGGTGCCTGACCAGCAATTCCTCCATTGATCTCAGAATCCCCAACTGAAACATCTAGAGCACCCTGCATCTCTGGCATTCAAGAACCACGCCTACAAACCTCTGGCGAATGACCCATTCTCATACAAACCGAGCAGAAATCTACCCAGGATTCATATACAACCAGTTTCTTATACCTGAATTCTTATCCTACTGTTATCCAGAAAAAATCAGGAGGGATTCTTGAAGTATCAATCTACACGAAAGTACGAGGATTAATCAGGTGACTCGGACTTAGGTTGGGTTTGGGGTTGTAATTGCTTCCTTTGAGGCTTCTGGAATCCAGGAGGGGCAGTAGGTTGGAGGACTCCCTACTCCCTCTATGACATGTTCGTATGGTTTCTATAATCCTGATTGTAGGTATTGGAAAAAGGATCTTCCCTAGGCTGAATCTGAGTTCCATATCCAGAAAAGTTGGCACTCTCATAAGGCTAGACCAGCATATCAAAGTTTGGACAGCGAGTTCGAGAATGGTCGTACATGCCACAATGGTGGCATTGCTCCTTAAGGGTATGATGTGGATTCTCATTAAAAAACCCAACAGATTGGGATTTATCTTGAGGGGAAGGGGTGGTCTTATTTCTCACAATGGTTCTCCTCCTAGATCATTTGTGATGGGAGTTTTGATCTAAGGTATTAATGATTTTTTTGAGGTCCTCAACAGTCCTACCAATAAATTCTCCCCCATAAGACTGATCCACCAAGGTTTTTTGGTAAGGAGTGAGACTGTTGTAGAAGGTTTCCATGAGGAATTAGGGTGTACATTGATGGTTTGGACACTGCCTAAGAAAACCTCTAAACCTATCCTAAGATTTATGGAATAGTTCTCCTTTATCCTGAAGGAATCCAGTTATTTTGTGCCGAATTTCAGATGTCAACCTCTTAGGATATAATTTCATTGTGAAAAAATTATAAACTTGATCCCAGGCGACAAATATTTTTTCTTATAAATATCGAAACCAATTCCTGGCATTTCCCTTGAGGCAGAAGGGGAACACTCTCAGTTTAAGCTCTTCCTCAGTTAGACCCCTAAGTGGTAACTACTGGACACTAAAATAGAAGGCTCTAATGAAGTCAAGAGAGTCTTTACTTGGAATTCCATTGAATGTAGGCAACTGACTAAGCATGTATTTATTGATTTTGTAATTCTTGGACCTAGGAGAGAGTCTAATGCATGAAGGGTTACTAGACACTGAATGCAGTAAGAACTCTCTCAAACTGTGCCTCTCAGTTATCTCATTTTCAAGTGGGTTCATCATTCCAGGTTGGTTCAAATTCTCATGAAGTGGATTGTTCAAGTTTTAATTTCTGTTATCTTTAATTTTGAACTTGTCTTTATTATTTTTCAATTCCTTGAGGTGTTTAAAAATTTTAAGACTACAAAGCACTAAGTATTCAGAATTAGATCTGGTTTTCATGTAGCAGGTTCACAATTTTTTTTGATTTGTTTTTCAAATTTTTGTTTTGTTTTTTTTATATCTCACCTGGCCTCCCCGGAAATAGTGCCAAAATTTAAACGCTCACGCATAATTGGGCATGATTGAAAATCTAAAATTTATAATCTACTTACTACTTAGAATAGTGGAAATACAGGGTCAAACTACAGAGAGGACTAAAGTTGTGCTTAGTGATCTCCTAAAAAAAACAAACAAAACACAAATGAAAAAAACAGATGGTGGTACTGGATCAAAGTGAGTAAAACTTAGTGTGTGAGGAAGTGATATGGAATTGGTGAGTGCATGGAAGTAGACAAGATAGCAAGAAAGATTATGGTGAAAACAACCAATAGTTGAGTAGGGGAAAGTCCACTGGCCGATTTTGATATTGCTTATCCTTGTTCATGCACTAAAGTTTAAGAAGTATGGATCTTACTTAAGGTAACTGGCCAGATTTATCGTCTTATCAGTTTGCGATGAAATAACCCTTACAATCCTTCAACTGTAAAAGTCATTCCATCCAATGGTGATAAAAGTAAAACGTCATTAGGCTCAAACTTTCGGTTGAGTTTAGCCTCTCTCTCTCATTTGAGCATGATTCATTTTTCAGTGAATTCATTAGATTGAAATAGTTTTCATTTAGATTCAACCAAGATCGATTTTCACTCAACCTTTTTGTTTTGAAAATAAAACTATCCCTCAAATAGTGAGAGAGAGACGATCCAGAAAAAGATGCTGTGCGTGAATAAAAGTAAACAAATCTAACCATCAATTCTATCCCCCCAAGGAAGTTTAGCCGGACATAATGGTTGGATTCAGTGTAAAAATAGAATTAAAATCAATGAAGTTCATGTTGAAATAAGTTGCAAAAAATAGAGCACAAGGTAAATAAATATGTTCATCACCCTACTTGATCTCCCGAAAACTCAAATTCCTTCTACTCAATGGTGGATGCGGCGCTGGAGTGTGATCGATGTCCCGCCCTGGGAATCGAGATATGGAATGTTGATCTGCTGCTCTGATCACTAGATTCTGCTCCCTGAAACTGGTGAAGACTTAAGGGATCACTAGATCTTCTGGATGGGTGATGGAAGTGGAATTCTAAAGTCCAAGTATGAGTCCTCGATGAATCCCATGAATAATTGAACCCTCATCTAATTCCTCACCTCCTCATGTGACGTAATCCCCCTCATCCACTCGATGAAAATAACTCTCTGGAATCCCGCCCGAAGTGTTCCCCGAACTCTACGTGGAGCTTTCATAGTTCTACTTCTTCTGCGCTGGTCATTAGAGTAGTTTCTCCTAACCGAATGAATGGGTCGCGCGTACCGAGCCACAACCATCCCCCTGTATGGAGCAACAAAAACACACGTGGGTCATAAAAAAATGCAACTATAATATATTTAAACTATATATTAATATCACTTCTTAAAATTAATTTAAATACATATAAATATATACATTTTATAATATCTAATATTTTTATAACTAATTTATGTTTAATAACTATTATATTTATTTAAAAACATATATTTTTATGACTTATAAAAGCATATATACTATTATTAATATACATATTATTATTATTGTATAGTATATGATATATGAATTATATAATATATATATATATATATATATTATATGTTATAGTAAAATAAAATAAAAATAAAAAAGAAAAGTGAAGAGGTGGGGTCGGTTCGTGCGGTGCACGGAGAGGGAAGGTGGAGGCTTCGGCAGTAGATGGATGAGAATGGAGCAACGACGGTTGAGGCGAGTCCGGGAAAGGGCATGGGTTTGCGGCAACGGATGGAGGATGGCGCATTTTGGGTAGAGGGAGAGGTGCCAACATGGGGGGTTAGAACAGGGGGTGCGGACGT
The DNA here is from genome assembly GCA_963277665.1 of Viscum album. NCBI lineage: Eukaryota > Viridiplantae > Streptophyta > Magnoliopsida > Santalales > Viscaceae > Viscum > Viscum album. The sequence continues at coordinate 1,038,398,480 of OY728135.1, read as the reverse complement.
TGCGCGGTGGAGCGGTGGAGGGGAAGAAGCACAGGTCGGCGCCGGCACATGCTAGGGTTCTTGGGCTTCAGCAGCAAGGCAGGAAGGCGGGTCACTGGCAGCTTCGTCTTAGGAAAAAGAAGTGAAAAATTGAAAGAATGAAAAATTAAAGTTAAAATAAAAAGGATTATTTAATTTGAAAATTATTCAAAATAACGTAATTAATCACCAAAATAGACGATTTACATAAAAAATGATTATTTTACAAATTAATGTACACAAAACACAATAAACAAATTATTTAACAAAATACAAAACTTTGGTATTAAAAATTTAGTAAAAATACAAAAAAAGGATGTGGAAAAGAATGTGAAAACACCGCCACATCACCAGTAAACTCGACTCAAAGATATGTAATAGTCCACTTTAGCCCAATCTAGCACCACCATTGAAAACTCCCTTACAACATGAAGGTTATCAACCTAATATATAGTAGCACCAGTCGACTCTTTTAAGATTGATCACACTACAACATAAGATAATATTGAAACATCATTAATAAAATCACTTAATAGTGAACAAAATGGATACCATCACACTCCAAAACCCTCAAACTCAATTGAAGAAACTTAATAATAAAATTGATGTAGTGTCCCACCACATAAGCCACTGAGTGGTTCCTCGAGACGGTTGGACAGCTGACCACAAGTGAACCTCCCCATATTCTAGAGGCAACCAAATATTAGCGAAGTCCTAGGATGTGTTCGTTGGGATACTATTACCTCATGAGTCACAATGTAGCATAACGGTAATATAAATATGATAATCCGTGAAATAAAAAAAAGATAAACAAAAATGAAATAATAAATCCTCTAATATAAATAAACATGTGGAAGATGAATCATAAATAGATACAAAATGATGATGATCATGTCATGTAGCTATACAAATTGAGGTACATGGGATATAAGGGAATCATGCATATACCACATGCAATACAAAAATAAAAAAAAAGACCAAAAGCTACCTCTGTTAGAATCACATGCATAGGCCCAGTCCTCTCCTTCTATACTCCATCCTAGTACTCAGAATCAAGCATCAAAATCTAGATGGTTCCCTTTATCTACACATGTGACCAAGAAGTCTTCATAGGTGCCATGGGTGACCCGAGTAGGGTGTAAGATATACTCAAAAGGCCACCACCAATAGTGTCTAGAACAATCCAGCCTATATATATAAAATGAGCTATGTGAAAGTATATAATGAATATAAAGTAATAAATAAATAAAACATATTGGCCCTAGTTCCTCATGGATACCCGACCAATGACACATGCTTCAGCCTAATACAGATGTCTATAAACCAAGGTGAACCTATACATATATGATTTGAGTGTGATAAATGGGTCATCATAAGATAAGAATCAAGAGTGAACTAAACCCAAGCATGTGATTTGGCTTGGTGGACGTGTGTCCCTAGAGTATCTTTTATGAATTCATGGAATTAAGTAAAATTCATCCTTAGAATTTATAAGTTTCATCCCAATCCCATCCAACTAAATCCATAAAAATAATCCTATTTATTTCTCAAGGATCTCTATAAATACCCATCACCATATAGTCCATCCATATAGAGTCATAAAAGGAATCCCATGTATCACTCTTAGCATGGTGTATGTATGACCCTCTGATCCCATCCCAAGTATCTCACATAGGGGATCTAGTATCACTCATGGCATGTTATAACCATATTTCCACTTATCTAATCCATGGTGAATCCCTTAGGGAACCAATATCGCTCATGGGAAGGTATGTAGTCCTGGTGAGCCCATCCAAGGCATCACAAAAGGGTCAAAGTATCACTCCTAGTGTATTTAAAATCCATAAAAGGTCTGAATTATAGATCTTGATGAGCCTGTCCAAGGCTCCCTTAAATCAGAACCCTTATTTCATCCTCAGATTCATATAAAAAGGGGGTTTATCTATCATCATCTCATATAATTAATAGACATGAAAATCATAACACTTTAACCAAGCTATCCAATTCATTTAATTCATGTAAATCAACCTAGGTCATAAGAAAAAGGTCCTAACACATGGTCAAAAAAATTTCATTAGTTCAATTCACATTTAAAAATGATCATTTATTACAAGGCAACACACACCTAAAAAAGGGTTTAATAAAATTAAGATAAAGGGGAATTTAGGCCTTTATGTAAGGGAACACCCATGGTGGGTGGTTCAGATCAATTAGATCCACCAACGATGTTGATTCACTATAATCTAGGCCTATATTAAACTTGGAAAGGTATTTAATTTATTTTATTAGAATTTATGGGGACGACACTGGAGGAATCTGGCACACGGTACATCGACGAATAATATAAATGAAATTATACTTTAGGTAAAAGAGATAGACCACCTATGTTAGTCCAGTAACACTCTTCTCATCCAGTGTTGGCCCTTGAATCTATATAAAAAGAGATAAATTAGAAGAACAAACTAATACCCTAAAAATAGAGCATATTCTCTCAGGAAAAAATAGAATAGGATATGAGAAAATAAAATAAGAATAGAAGAAAAATTATTAGAGAGAATACTATTGTAGATCCAACACACCTGATGGGGAAGAAAACAGAGATTGGATATAGGAGAAAAGGAAAATCCTATCTTGTCTTGACGAGGAGCTCCCATGCGAGTGAAGGGTTGTCCACTGGAGAAGAAAAGAAGGTTGATGGGTTAAAAAAATTTCAAGGTAAAAGGGTAATTTACCCATTTATTAAGGGGTCTCATGGTTTGGTTGAATGATTGGCCAAGTCGTGTGCTAACCATGCACCCAAAATTACCCAAGGAACCACCCTACATGGGACAGGTTCACATTTTGACTAACCATGCACAACCCATGTGAAATGGATCTTTTAATAAGTCTGCATCACTCACATGAGTGTACATCCTGGTTCACACGGTTTATTCAAACCGTGCGGCCTCCTACTATGCACTGATTGCCCCCCAAATAGTTTAGATGCATGGTTAGTAATAACCATGCACTAACTATGTAGATCAATTTTCTTCTTCAATTCACAGAGCTTCAGGCTCCGAATGAGCCCCAGACTCCCCCAAACCACTCCTTATCCTTTAGATAACATTATTAGTATAAAATGAGAGGTTTTTAATATTAACCTAAGTGTACATACCTCTATGAAAATCTAGGATGTTATGACCTCCCCTCATTAAAACAACTTGTCCCTGAGTTTCCCTTCCGAAGGTAGTAAAGCATCATATGAGAAAAGTTTTCACCACTAAGCATGTACATCAGCCTCTCGCTCCAAGGTCTCATCTTGTACACATCTGTACTTCCATAGAACCTATAATAGAGGAACTAACCTATGATCCAATTAATGATACATATTGGATTATCCTAAAAGGATTAATCTACTTGTAGATAAATATCTTCAAGATCAAATGAATAAGACTGGCCATAATGATAGTGGTCAAGTTGTGATATATGGAAGATGTCATGTATCACACAATGCATCTGATATAACTATAACTGATAGGATACCGACTTGAATATTTCCATGATCTTCAAAGGCTTTACATAATGAGGAATTATCTTTCCCTATATCCAAATCCATCAATGAACCAATCTTAAAAAGTCTTTCAGAAATAACTGATGTCCTACCTCAAACTCCAGAAGTCGACGATGATGACTGGTATAATATTTCTGCCTAGACTGAGATATAGAAATACATTTATGAATTAGTTTCACTTTCTCTAAAGTCTCATAAATGAGATGAGGACCCAGTAGTGCTACCACACTTACCTCTAACTAGCACAGGGCTGAGGAGTACGACCTACCACAAAGGGACTCATACGCAACCATCTGAATCATTTCCTAGAATTTTTTATTATAGACAATTCAATAAGAGGTATATTCTTCTCCCAAGAACCTTTTAATTCAAGGATTCATGCTTTGATTATGTCCTATAACATTGGTATTGTTTTCTCAGATTGCCCATCGGTTTGAGGGTGATATGTTGTACTCAAGAGCACATATAAACCCAATTCCTTCTACAATCCCTACCAGAATCGTGAAATAAATTGGGAGTCTCAGTCTGATAATAAAGAATGGGGAACACCATGAAGGTGTAAAATATATTGAATATAAATCCTCCTAATCCTATCAACTGATAATGTCTCCTGGATAGGTAGGAATTGTGTGACCTTAGTCAACCTTTCAATGATCACCCATACTACATCACTTCCTTGAGGTGATCTTGGAAATCCCATCATAAAATCCACAGATCCACTGTCTCATTTCTAATATAGAGTGTATAGAGGCTATAAGAGTCTACCAGGTTTTTGGTAATCATCCCTAAACTATTGAAAGGTGGGCCACTGAGTGATAAAACCTTCAAAATACCTCTTCATACCCAGCCACCAATACTGGAAACCTATGCCTAGGTACCTCTTGGTTAGCCTAGAGTGGACTTCCCAAACAGAAGCGTGATATTCCCACATCAACTCTTCTCGTATGTATAAAGGATCTTAGATATGTCCATGGAAGCACTAATACAAAATTGGGGTTTAACAAAACTGGTATTTATCAGTTCTACAAAAAAGCATTGATAAATGGCATCTTTATCAATGCTAAAGAAATCACTAATAAATTCATCCTTTTATCAGATCTTTTTTTAGCACTGATAAATTGAACCTTTTTCAGTGATTTATTTTTAGCGCTAATAAATGGTACCCTTTATCGGTTCTTTTTTTATCAACAATTAATGGTACCCATTATTTGTGCTTTATTTTTTGCACTGATACAGGTTCAAATAAATAAAATGAAATAATTAAATAAAAAAAATAAAATGTGTTTATTAAAAAAATATTACAATTTTGATTAATTAAATAATTATTGGTAAAAATGAATAAATTTATTATACATTATTAAATATTAAACATTTTATTAATTAGATAATTATGATAATTAATGTCAATAAATTGTATATATTAAATGTATAGATATATATATCAATGTATATAAATATGACTTATATATTACAATATATTTATGCACTTCATATTAAATAGTCATATATTTAGTGAATAATGGTTTATAATTAAAAATTAATATTAATTAAAAACACTTATTAAATGCATAGTGTAATGGACATATAATTGAATGTGTCGTTTGATTTTTCAATTTAACATAGATCAAATGTGTGTTATATATATTTCACATATATGAAATTAATTCATTTTTATATACAATGAACACACACAAAACTTATCCTTTTTCAATATTTTTAAAGTGTACTTATTTTAAATTTATTCAATTTCACTCATTTTTAACATATATGTATATTCATGCACTTAAAATTATATATCAATATTATTTTTCTAAAATATTTATATAATTTTTAATAAATAATTATAAAATTATAATAAATATATTTAAAAATGAATATATTTAATATATTTATATTTATTTATATTATATATATATATATATTTACAAAAAAATATTTATAATTATAATTATAAATCCTTTATCAGTGCTTAAGTAATAAGATCTGATAAAGGTAGGTATTTATCAGTTATTTTTCACGTTGATAAAGATTATAACTTATCAGTGCTAAAAAAAGAGCTAATAAAATGAATTTTTATCAGTACTAAAACTTTAGCAATGATAAATATGAATTTTAGTAGCACTTTTTTAGCGTTGATAAAGACCTACCTTTATTAGTGCTAAAAAATCACTAATAAATATTCCTTTTATCATCACGTATTACTTAATCACTGATAAGAGGACTCTTTATCAATGCTTATTTGTAAGAAATGATAAAAGTATCCTGATCTATTTAAAAAAACCTAACCATTGGTGAACCCATCACGATATTAGAAGGTTTTCACATATGTCACCCACTGTCAGTGCTCATCCTTAGTTAATCAAACCTTGAATCACATCACTCGACTTCCTCCAGTTTCTTAAACATCATCAAACATCTGGTGTTCGGTTGCTATTAGGGGTTTTGAAGTGGATTTTCTTCAACCTAGCAAGGTAGGACTTTCATTTTTTTTTTGTATTTTTCGTTTTATTTTTGATTTCTTGTTCGATGATGTCATGATTTATTTGTGGTCCAGTCCTAGTATATAATTTTGGTTTCATATTATGAATAGAACGATCTGTTTATGATCCATTATTTTATTGACTACCGATTTGGATATCCTGTTTTGGTCTTTTTAAATTGTTTTTTTGAATCGGTTTTCTTTGTTGTCTACATCTGTACCCCATCTTTCTCTGCAATCTTAATTCCTAGTTTTTAATTTATATTAATCATTTGTTGATAATATTTCCAATTATTCATTATCTATTTTTATATAACGATCTTGGAAATTGATCCCATTTCAAGATTTCATATTCTTCTTAATAGTTAAGGTATTATAATTACATTTTTGTTGTGAGTTAATATGTTCCATGTTCATTACGTGGATGTTTTACATAAGGTTCCCCAACATGGAATCTATAAAATTCTTGTTTTAGTAATTTTTGGAAAACATAAGGTGGTTTATTATGAATGGGTTAAATTTTCATGTTACCTTTATCGAACAATAAACAAAAATCCTTTGATTATAAATATCAAATAAAAAATTAATTGTGTTTTCATAACAATATATGATATAATTTTATATCATACATCATGTTGGTGGTTAAATTTACCCAAAAACATATATTCTAATAATAAATGGATGAGAATTAATTTGAAGTCAATTTTATTGTAATATATTTATTAAAAAGGTATAATTATTTTATTTTTCTTTTATTAAAGTGGTAAATTTGTATTAGGAATAGTAGTTGAAGTAGATAAATGGAAAATAAATACAAGATATTTTTAATTACATAAATGAAAACATATGTTCTTTTGGTATATTTCTTAATATTGAATAATTTAAGACATTCTATTGAGACTAGGACCTCCAAAAAGTGTAATGAATAAAAATTAAAAAGATTATTTGTAGCTTATATTGAGGTATCATAATTTTAGTTGTTGTTATGAAAGGGTGTTGGAGGGGTTCCTATATAATTGAAAAGGAGTTTCATTTTCTCAAATACACATTCCTTAATGTGTGATAAATAAAAATATACATCTCATGTGGATCCAATGTAATGAAATAATAGGTATATTTACTGCATTACCTATAAATATAAAGGGTGGTTATGCATCATAGAAAATGAAATGAGGATGAGTTGTTCATAACATTAATCTTTGAATGAATTCATAGGATAACACCTTCCATAGTGTAGAAATTATTTTCATTAATATAATTACCCATTTTTTTCAATATACTGAACTTCTTTGAAACAATCAAATGTTGAGTTTCCCTTATTAGAATTGTATATAACTTTAACCTTTGATAATGGATATATTATGTGTATTTATTTATATACTTTCAAAAATTAATCTTTTATGAACCCAATAGGATGGATATGAATAAAAAATGGATGCAAATTAATCATTTGAAAAATAAGTATGATCTTGGAGTTAAAGAGTTCATCAAGTTTTCAATAGAGCATGTAGATGACCCTTCTAAAACCCTTTGTATGTGTTTAAGTTATTGTTATTCAAGACAAATTAGTCTGGAAGAGTTGGAAGAACATTTGATTTGTCATGGAATATATAAAATTCATAAATTTTTTACTAAACATGGAGAAAAATTGAATGTGGACACCAATTGGGATGATACTATGGTTTATGAATCATTTTATATGAAAACTTTTGTAAATGATGATGGAGATCACATGGAAGAAATGGAAATGGAAATTTAATATGACCTTTGTGATTGTCCAAAGTTGTTTGATGAGTTAAATAGTTGTTCCACGAAACCATTGTATAACTGTTGTACTAAACACACAACATTATCAGCTGTATTGAAGTTAAATAATTTTAAAGCTGGCATCAGATGAAGTGAAACCAGCTTTACAGAACTACTTGGTCTCCGGAATGATATTCTACCAGAATAAAATTAACTACCATGCCAAAAATATGATGCTAAATGAATGTTATGTTAAATGGGAATGATCTCTAAAAAAATAAATTCTTGTCTAAATGATTGCATATTGTTTCTCAAGGACCATGAATCACTTGTAAAATTCCCTAAGTGTGGTGCATATTGATACAAGAAAAATGAATCAATTCCTTCAAAATATGTATGGTACTTTCCTATCATTACATGGTTTAGAAGACTATATTGATGTCAGTAAACCATGATAAAATTAACATGGAATAAAGATACAAGAATTAAATATGGGAACCTATGTCATCCAGTAGATTCTTCCCAGTGGAATAAAATTGATTACAAGTTTTGTGAATTTGTAAATGAGTTGAGAAACTTGCATCTTTCATTATCTACAGATGAAATAAATATATTTGGTGTATATATTATAACTCATAGTACATGGTCATCCATGTTGGTAAAATATAACTTCCTTCCGTGGTTATGCATGAAGCACAAATACATTTTGTTGTCTCTACTTATATTCATACCAAAGAAACATGGTAATGATATTTATTTCTATTTGGATCCATTGATCGAAGATCTGAAATTGATGTGGGATACAGGTGTTACAATGTATGATGATCATATAAGTGAATAATTCACATTGAGGTACATGTTGTATGGAACAATAAATGACTTCCCCACTTATGGAAAAATTTCAAGCTATGGAATTAAAGGAATGTTGGAGTGTCCCCTTTGTAAATAACACACATACTCAGTTCAGTTGAATCATTCCTATAATACTGTATTTTTAGTACTTTGGAAAATTTTACCTCGATGACATAAATACTGATCCTAGACGAAAACATTCAATGGGAATATTGAAAAAGGCACAACACCATCTCTAGTAACGGGAGATCAACTGTACAATAAAGTAAAAAATATTGACACTGTTTTTGGAAAATCATTTAAAAAAACATACAAAATCAGGATGCAAGAAGAAATAAATTTTCTTTAAATTACCGCATTTAAATTATTTTTATGTCATAAATTTTCTTGATGTCATGCATGTAGAAAAAAATGTATTTGATTGTATTATTGGCATGTTACTAAATTTTCCTGGAAAAATGAAAGATGGCCTCAAGGCTAGGTTAGACTTGATTGAAATGGGGATAAGTCAAGATTTGGCACCGGTGAAGGGTAAAGGGCTGAATTTTATTCCTCCAGTATCTTACACTCTATCCAGACATGAAAAATTGCAATTTTACCTTTTCTTTACTAGTGTAAAAGTTTCACAAGGGTATTCATGAAATATCAAGAATGTCATGCCAATGATAAATTTGTAGTTACATGGAATAAAATCTTAGGACTATCATGTTGTGATGAAAGATTTAATGCATGTTGTCTTCCATTGAATTCTGCCTCAAAATGTATGACATACATTAACCAGACTCTTCTTCTTTTTTAAAGCCATATGCATTAAAATTGTAGACTCAGTGAAGTTTCTCATCATGAATAAAGAGATTTTAGTCATATTATGTTAATTAAAGAATAAAAACATTAATTGAATAAAATTAAATTGTTAAAACTAATTAAATTATTAAAAGACTAAAAAATAAAATGATTTATTTATTTAAAAATTAAAAATAAAGAATTACTTAAATTAATGAATTAATAAACTAACTACAAATAAAATTAAAAGAAGTGAAAAATTGAAAGAATGAAAAATGAAAGTCAAAATAAAAAGGATTATTTAATTTGAAAATTATTCAAAATAACGCAATTAATCACCAAAATAGACGATTTACATAAAAAAATTATTATTTTACAAATTAATGTACAAAAAACACAACAAACAAATTATTTAACAAAATACAAAACTTTGGTATTAAAAATCTAGTAAAAATACAAAAAAGGATGTGGAAAAGAATGTGAAAACACCGCCACATCACCAGTAAACTCGACTCACAGATATGTAATAGTCCACTTTAGCCCAATCTAGCACCACCATTGAAAACTCCCTTAAAACATGAAGGTTATCAACCTAATATATAGTAGCACCAGTCGATGCTTTTAAGATTGATCACACTACAACATAAGATAATATTGAAACATAATTAATAAAATCACTTAATAGTGAACAAAATGGATACCATCACACTCCAAAACCCTCAAACTCAATTGAAGAAACTTAACAATAAAATTGATGTAGTGTCCCACCCCAGAAGCCACTGAGTGGTTCCTCGACACGGTTGGACAGCTGACCACAAGTGAACCTCCCCATATTCTAGAGGCTACCAAATATTATCGAAGTCCTAGGATGTGTTCGTTGGTATACTATTACCTCATGAGTCACAATTTACCATAACGGTAATATAAATATGATAATCAGTGAAATCAGAAAAAAGATAAACAAAAATGAAATAATAAATCCTCTAATATAAATAAACATGTGGAAGATGAATCATAAATAGATACCAAATGATGATGATCATGTCATGTAGCTATACAAATTGAGGTACATGGGATATAAGGGAAACATGAATATACCACATGCAATAAAAAAATAAAAAAAGACCAAAAGCTACCTCTGTTAGAATCACAGGCCTAGGCTCAGTCCTCTCCTTTTATACTCCATCCTAGTACTCAGAATCAAGCATCAAAATCTAAATTGTTCCCTTTATCTACACATGTGACCAAGAAGTCTTCATAGGTGCCATGAGTGACCCGAGTAGGGTGTAAGATATACTCAGAAGGCCACCACCAACAATGTCTAGAACAATCCATACTACATATATAAAATGAGCTATGTGAAAGTATATAATGAATATAAATTAATAATAAATAAAACATATTGGCCATAGTTCCTCATGGATACCCGACCAATGACACCTTCTTCAGCCGAATACAGATGTCTATAAACCAAGGTGAACCTATACATATATGATATGAGTGTGATAAATGGGTCATCATAAGATAATAATCAAGAGTGGAATAAACCCAAGCATGTGATTTGGCTTGGTGGATGTGTCCCTAGAGTATCTTTTATGAATTAATGGAATTAAGTAAAATTCATCCTTAGAATTTATAAGTTTCATCCCAATCCCATCCAACTAAATCCATAAAAATAATCCTATGTATTTCTCCAGGATCTCTATAAATACCCATCACCATATAGTCCATCCATATAGAGTCATAAAAGGAATCCCATGTATCACTCTTAGCATGGTGTATGTATGACCCTCTGATCCCATCCCAAGTATCTCACATAGGGGATCTAGTATCACTCATGGCATGTTATAACCATATTTCCACTTATCTAATACACGGTGAATCCCTTAGGGAACCAGTATCACTCATGGGAAGGTAAGTAGTCCTGGTGATCCCATCCAAGGCATCCCAAAAGTTTCAAAGTATCACTCCTAGTGTATTTAAAATCCATAAAAGGTCTCAAGTATAGATCTTGATGATCTTGTCCAAGGCTCCCTTAAATCAGAACCCTTATTTCATCCTCAGATTCATATAAAAAGAGGGTTTATCTATCATCATCTCACATAATTAATAGACATGAAAATCATAACACTTTAACCAAGCTGTCCAATTCATTTAATTCATGTAAATCAACCTAGGTCATAAGAACAAGGTCCTAACACATGGTCAAAAAAATTTCATTAGTTCAATTCTGTAGCGCCCCGACCCCAGTTACCTAGAGTCGGTGAATTATTACATAACATTGTCATGATCACAAGAAAGATCAAATCTCGAAAGACCGATTGGTTTAGTAGCCTTGGAAACACTAGATATATTCATAAAGTTTTACATTACATCATAAAGTGAAAAACTACAACAACAACATATTGTCTCCATATTCTACATTCATATCCCCACATAATATCCCTGCAGGTCATTCATAATTTACTTCTTCACTTCCTGGGAAAAATAAAACATAGAAAAGGGGTGAGCTCAAATGCACAGTAAGGATAACAATATAGCGGAAACTTTCATAAATAAGAATAAATATTTAAGGCAATGTATAACTAAAACAAAATCCTTTTAAACTTGAACTTCAACATAGTATTGCAAAAGTAAAATGAAATAATGCCATTTAGTTATTCACATGGATATTCTACTAATCTAATAATCACATGCAATATCAATAACCACTTTCATAATGATGGAATGCATAATGCCAGACTATCATAACCACATAGCCAAGGCCTCGTGCCAAGACTACAAATAAGATTTTGCCAAGGCCTTGTGCCAAGACACTAGTTTTTCTCATGAGACCTACCGATGCATCGAGGAGCTATAGCGGGCTCCACCTGTCACATATTAAGTCCAATGCATTCCCATATGAAAAGGTTTAAACATAACATAAACATTCATATTAAAACTAGCATACGAAATGTCAATAATTTCACCATAAACTATGAATGGTATAAAAATAGCACATCCACAGTCAAACATATCACAAAACCTTGAATACAATATAGAAGTTTTGTATCATAATAAATCAACTTCAAATAAGCGTAAAATCCATCAAAGGATGTTGACATAGATGAAATCAAAACTCTTTTTAGAGAAATATCTCTTTCTATTTTTGAAATAATTTAAGATTCATATATTTATAAAATAAAACATTTTCTTTGAAAATATTCTTATAAGATTGTAAGGGAAGCTTCGAAGATTTTATAACGGCGTAAAATAACCGCACCTGCTGTATAAGTTAAAAATAATTCTTACCTTAATTCTGTCGAAAAGGTTAAAAGCACCTTGTTTGAAAAACGACAGAAAGATTCCTTTATAAACCTCTTATAAAAAGTCAAACAAGGGTATAAATGACTTTAACCCATATTATTTTAAATAGTAAAATCTTTTTGAAATACATTTCGAAGAAACATGGATGTGGGTGATAAAGAAATCCCAATAGATAATTACGTATAAACAATCTCGGATAATGAAGAGATTGCGAAATAACCCTTACCTTGTACTTTTCATTGGTTGGGGTAGGTTAAAATCCTATATAATGGTGAAATAATTGTTATTAAATTACACAAGAATAATATACATTCATATGATATCATATATGATCTTTTAACATTTCTTTGTTAATAATATCTTAGTATTATCGTCGTTTCGGGTGTTAACTTACTCGTTTTCTTTTATATGTTTTGTTACATAAGCAATGTTTGTCATGGATAGGTTGTATATTATTCCTATAAATAATTATATCAAGTCCTTAAACATCATTTTTAAATCATAAAATGATAATTATACTTGAATGGATACGATGGAGAATGAATCTCATCGCGTTCGTGGAGACGGTAGTCCGTACGTACGCACGAGCGACAATATCATTATTTTGATATTAAAATAATATATAAATGGATGGTATATCATATATACAGAATCATTAACATGTTATATTTATTATTTACATGAGTTACACGTCATTATTATACCCATCCAAATAATAATATATTGAATAACAATTACACCACGACGTGGAGACGGTAAGTCGTACGTACGCACGTATGGTGACATGTTATTCAAAGGGTGGATAGAATACTGAATATGTTTGTACCATATTTATAATAACATCACAGTATATATATGATACTGGATTTATTATTTTAGAATGGTAATAACAAAGGAAGAAGAAGTGGAAGAAGAAAGGAACTTGGAAAAGGGGTGGTGAAAACATTACCTCTTCTTCGGGTTCTTCCTTTTGATTTGATCAAAAGGGCTCCTTAGGTTGGCTTTATGATCAAACTAAGGCCTCTAGGTTGTATTTAGGGAAGTTGGGAGAGTATTTGGGTAGATTTTGGCCGAACCAAAAGGCTTTGAAGGTGTGAATAAATGAGAAGGAGGAGTGCCCTTTTATAAGAGGGGTGAGGGGAACCTTTGGAAAAGCTAGAAATATTAATTTATAATAAATTCATATTCGGTTTCTAATGGCTCAAAAGTGTATTATTTAAATTTTAAGGTGGGTATGGGTCGAAAACCACTCAACCAATAGAATTTAGATAGGTATGGGTACTTATATTAACCTTATCTTTAAGTATTAACTCTAAGTTAATTAGTTTCACTTTTACAATGTCTCTTTGTATTTTTATATTATATGATTAATAAACTTACTATATACATCCAAGAGATGCAAAATTTTTCCATTAATGATACAACTATCATGATATAAGTATCTTGGCCAAACCCTAGATTTTTAGGAATTTAATATCAATTAATAATATAATATTTGTTTTAAAAACTCTTTTTTGTCAATTTTGACACTATTCAATAGTTGATTTTTGTGAAACTCATAACAGAATTATTACTTCGAAAAAAGTTAATTAAATCAATCCTAATATGTCATATTATCCTATAAAATTATTTTAATTCATTAAAAGTATAAAATTATATTTATTTTGGTATTTATAATATCAATTATTTTAAATTTTCACTATTATGGTAATTACTGCATCATCACTGTGTCATAAATAAATTAACTTATGTAATCTCTAAAAATTATAAATAAAATAAAATTATGTATGAAATATTTTTATCTTTCTAATGAATATTTATAGTCGAAAATCCAATATATATAACCCTATGTAAATTTTTGTTTTCTAAAAGATATATGCTTATGTCATTTTTGTACTTATTTTAACTTAATTAAAATTAAGTGTCCCTATCAAATACAAGTGGCTCCATGGGGTCCCAAAATCAACCCAAAGATGCCTATGGTCGAACATGTATCAACCAATAAGGCTAGGACACGTTTTAGGGTAATTTAGTATTATTATAATATTATTTGTTAACCCTTATTTACCGGATTTACCCTTAACCACGGTAAATAAAATATTTACCGAAGTAATTATTCAAAATGTCTAAAAATAAAAGTTACCTATTTACACAATTTTAAAATCTTGATTCCAAATATGGAATCCATTTTTCTAAATTCAAAACACAAAAGTGGCAGAAATTAATTTAAAATTAATTCCCGTTGTTAAAACAAAAAGCGTGTTTTTAAGAGATAATAACTATCAAAAGATTGACACTTTTTTATGTCTGGTTTAATTGTTAAATTATGTACAATGACCAATATTGTATTAAATGGTAAAAATATATTCTAAATATACTTTAAAACCACTCAAATTCATAATTTATCACTATTAATTATTTTGATTAAAAAAGTTGTTTTTAATTAAAATTTAGTAATTTTCACTATTCATCAAAATATTAAATTTATCCGAAAAGTACCAAAATTTCACCTTAGGCTAAATTCGATATTATGAATCCAAAAATGAAGTCTATTTTGAAATATAAAATATATATAATTTCAAAAAGTAGGTATTACTATTCATAACGGCTATTTTGATTGGTTATGGTGTGTTAGAACTCGGTGTTGCGTACAACACACGCTATCACATTAGTCAAAGAGAAGCATACCGTAGAAGCTTGGGGTGTTACAAATTCACATTAAAAAATGATCAATTATTACAAGGCAACATACACCTAAAAAAGGGTTTAATAAAATTAAGATAAAGGGGAATTTAGGCCTTTAAGTAAGGGAACACCCATGGTGGGTGGTTCAGATCAATTAGATCCACCAATGATGTTGATTCACTATAAACTAGGTCTATATTAAACTTGGAAAGATATTTAATTTATTTTATTAGAATTTATGGGGACGACACTAGAGGAATATAGCACATGATACAACGATGCATAATATAAATGAAAGGATACTTTAGGTAAAAGCGCTAGACCACCTATGTTTGTCCTGTAACACTCTTCTCATCCAGTGTTGGCCCTTGAATCAATATAAAAAGAGATAAATTAGAAGAATGAACTAATACCCTAAAAATTGAGAATATTATCTCAGACAAAAACTGAATAGGATATGGGAAAATAAAAGAAGAATAAAAGAAAAAGTATTAGAGAGAATACTATTATAGATCAACACACCTGATGGGGAAGAAAACAGAGATTGGATACAGGAGAAAAAGAAAATCCTATCTTGGCTTGAGGAGGAGCTCCCATGCGAGTGAAGGGTTGTCCACTGGAGAAGAAAAAAAGGTTGATGGGTTAAAAAAAATTTCAAGGTAAAAGGGTAATTTACCCATTTATTAAGGAGTCTCATGGTTTGGTTGAATGATTGGACAAGTCGTGTGCTAACCATGCACCCAAAACTACCCAAGGAACCACCCTAAATGGTATAGGTTCATATTTTGACTAACCATTCACAACCCATGTGAAATGGATCTTTTAAAAAGTCCACATCACTCACATGAGTGTACATCCTAGTTCACACAGTTTATTCAAACCATGTGGCCTCCTACTATGCACTGATTACCCCCAAATAGTTGAGTTGCATGGTTAGTAATAACCATTCACTAACTATGTAGATCCATTTTCTTCTTCAATTCACAGAGCTTCAGGATCCAAATGATCCCCATACTCCGCCAAACCACTCCTTATCCTTTAGATAACATTATTGGTATAAAATGAGAGGTTTTTAATAGTAACCTAAGTGTACATACCTTTATGAAAATATAGGATGTTATGACCTCCCCTCATTAAAACAACTTGTCCTTGATTTTCCCTTCCGAAGGTAGTAAAGCATCATCTGAGAAAAGTTTTCACCACTAAGCATGTACATCAGCCTATCGCTCCTAGGTCTCAGCTTGTACACATCTGTACTTCCATAGAACCTAGAATAGAGGAACTGAACTACCTCAGAGAGCCTTCATGATCCAATTAATGATACATATTTGATTCTCCTCAAAGGATTAATCTACTTGTAGATAAATATCCTCAAGATCAAATGAATGAGACTGGTCATAATGATACTGGTGAAGCTGTGATATATGGAAGATGTCATGTATCACACAATGCATCTGATTTAACTATAACTGATAGGATACCGACTTGAATATTTACAGGATCTTGAAAGGATTTACATAATGAGGAAGTATCTTTCCCCATATCCAAATCCATCAATGAACCAATATTAAAAAGTCTTTCAGAAAGAACTGATGTCCTACCTCAAACTCTAGAGGTCGATGATGATGACTGGTATAATATTTCTGCCTGGACTAAGATATAGAAATACATTTATGAATTAGTTTCACTTTCTCTAAAGTCTCCTAAATGAGATGAGGACCCAGTAGTGCTACCTCACTTACCTCTAACTAGCACAGGGCTGAGGAGCATGACCTACCATAAAGGGACTCATACGCAGCCATTTGAATCATTTCCTAGAATTTTTTATTGTAGACAATTAAATAAGAGGTATATTCTTCTCCCAAGAGCCTTTTAATTCAAGGATTCATGCTTTTATTATGTCCTATAACATTGATATGTTTTTCTCAGATTGCCCATCGGTTTGAGGGTGATATGTTGTACTCAAGAGCACCTATGAACCCAATTCCTTCTACAATCCCTACCAGAATCGTGAAATAAATCGGGAGTCTCAGTCTGATAATAAAGAATGGGTAACACCATGAAGGTGTAAAATATATTGAATATAAAGCCTCCTAATATTATCAACTGATAAGGTCTCCTGGATAGGTAGGAATTGTGTGACCTTAGTCAACCTTTCAATGATCACCCATACTACATCACTTCCTTGAGGTGATATTGGAAATCCCATCATAAAATCCACAGTTCCACTGTCTCATTTCCAATTTAGAATGTATAGTGGTTGTATAAGTCTACCAGGTTTTTGGTACTCATCCCTCACCTATTGAAAGGTGGAGCACTGAGTGATAAAACCTTCAAAATACCTCTTCATACCCGGCCACCAATACTAGAAACCTATGCCTAGGTACCTCTTGGTTAGCCTAGGGGGGACTTCCCAAACAGAAGAATGATATTCCCACATCAACTCTTCTCGTATGTCTAAAGGATCTTAGATATGTCCATGGAAGCACTAATAAAAAATTGGGGTTTAACAACACTGGTATTTATCAGTTCTACAAAAAAGCATTGATAAATGGCATCTTTATCAGTGCTAAAGAAAGCACTAATAAATTCAACCTTTTATCAGATCTTTTTTTAGCACTGATAAATTGAACCTTTTTCAGTGATTTATTTTTAGCGCTAATAAATGGTACCCTTTATCAGTGATTTTTTTATCAACAATTAATGGTACCCATTATTTGTGCTCTATTTTTAGCGCTGATACATGTTCAAATAAATAAAATGAAAGAATTAAATAAAAAAATAAAAAAAAGTTTTTATTAAAAAAATATTACAATTTTGATTAATTAAATAATTATTGGTAAAAATGAATAAATTTATTATACATTATTAAATATTAAACATTTTATTAATTAGATAATTATGATAATTAATTTCAATAAATTATATATATTAAATATATAGATATATATATCAATGTATATAAATATGACTTATATATTACAATATATTTATGCACTTTATATTAAATAGTCATATATTTAGTGAATATGGTTTATAATTAGAAATTAATATGAATTAAAAACACTTATTAATTGCATAGTGTAATGGACATATAATTGAATGTGTCGTTTGATTTTTCAATTTAACATAGATCAGATGTGTGTTATATTTATTTCACATATATGAAATTAATTAATTTTTATATACAATGCACACACACACAAATTATCCTTTTTCAATATTTTTAAAGTGTACTTATTTTTAATTTATTCAATTTCACTCATTTTTAACATATATGTATATTCATGCACTTAAAATTATATATCAATATTATTTTTCTAAAATATTTATATAATTGTTAATAAATAATTATAAAATTATAATGAATATATTTTAAAATGAATATATTTAATATATTTATATTTATTTATATTTATTATGTATTTATATATATATATATTTATTTATATTTATAATTATAATTATAAATCCTTTATCAGTGCTTAAGTAATAAGATCTGATAAAGGTAGGTATTTATCAGTTATTTTTCATGTTGATAAAGATTTGAACTTATCAGTGCTAAAAAAAAGAGCTAATAAAATGAATTTTTATCAGTACTAAAACTTTAGCAATGATAAATATGAATTTTAGCAGCACTTTTTTAGCGCTGATAAAGACCTACCTTTATCAGTGCTAAAAAATCACTAATAAATATTCATTTTATCATCACGTATTACTTAATCACTGATAAAAGGACTCTTTATCAATGATTATTTGTAAGAACTGATAAAAGTATCCTGATCAATTTAAAAAAACTTAACCATTGGTGAACCCATCATGATATCAGAAGGTTTTCACAGATGTCACCCACTATCGGTGCTCATCCTTAGTTAATCAAACCTTGAATCACATCACTCGACTTCCTCCAGTTTCTCAAAAATCATCAGACATCTGGTGTTCGGTTTCTATTAGGGTTTTTGAAGTGGATTTTCTTCAACCTATCAAGGTAGGACTTTCAATTTTCTTTTTGTATTTTTTGTTTTATTTTTGATTTCTTGTTCGATGATGTCATGATTTATTTGTGGTCCAGTCCTAGTATATTATTTTGATTTTATATTATGAATAGAATGATCTATTTATGATCCATTATTTTATTGACTACGGATTTGGATATCCTGTTTTGGTCTTTTTAAATTGTTTTTTTGAATCAATTTTCTTTGTTATCTACATCTGTACCCCATCTTTCTCTGCAATTTTAATTCCTAGTTTTTAATTTATATTAATAATTTGTTGATAATATTTCCAATTATTCATTATCTATTTTTATATAACTATCTTGGAAATTGATCCCATTTCAAGATTTCATATTCTTCTTAATACTTAAGGTATTATAACTACAGTTTTGTTGTGAGTTAATATGTTCCATGTTCATTACATGGATATTTTACATATGGTACCCCAACATGAATCTATAAAATTCTTGTTTTAGAAATTTTTGGAAAACATAAGGTGGTTTATTAAGAAGGGGATAAATTTTCATGTTACCTTTATTGAACAATAAACAAAAATCCTTTGATTATAAATATCAAATAAAAAATTAATAGTATTTTCATAACAATATATGATATAATTTTATATCATACATCATGTTGTTGGTTAAATTGACCCAAAAAATATCTTCTAATAATAAATGGATGAGAATTAATTTGAAGTCAATTTTATTGTAATATACTTATTAAAAAGGTATAATTATTTTATTTTTATTTTATTAAAGTGGTAAATTAGTATTAGGAATAGTAGTTGAAGGAGATAAATTGAAAATAAATACAAGATATTTTTAATTACATAAATGAAATCATTTCTTCTTTTGGTATATTTCTTAATATTGAATAATTTAGGACATTCTATTGAGAGTAGGACCTATAAAAAGTGTAATGAATAAAAATTAAAAAGATTATTTTTAGCTTATAATGAGGGATCATAATTTTAGTTGTTGTTATGAAAGAGTGGTGGAGGGGTTCCTATATAATTTAAAAGGAGTTTAATTTTCTCAAATAAACATTCCTTAATGTGTGATAAATAAAAATATACATCTCATGTGGATCCAATGTAAAGAAATAATAGGTATATTTTGTGCATTACCTATAAATATTAAGGGTGGTTATGCATCATAGAAAATGAAATGAGGATGAGTTGTTTGTAACATTAATCTTTGAATGAATTCATAGAATAAAACCTTCCATAGTGTAGAAATTATTTTCTTTAATATAATTACCCATTTTGTTCAATTTACTGAACTTCTTTGAAACAATCAAATGTTGAGTTTCCATTATTATAATTGTATATAACTTTAACCTTTGATAATGGATATCTTATGTGTATTTATTTATATACTTTAAAAAATTAATCTTTTATGAACCCAATAGGATGGATATGAATAAAAAATGGATGCACATTAATCATTTGACAAATAATTATGATCTTGGAGTTAAAGAGTTCATCAAGTTTTCAATAGAGCATGTAGATGACCCTTCTAAAACCCTTTGTATGTGTTTATGTTATTGTTATTCAAGACAAATTAGTCTGGAAGAGTTGGAATGACATTTGATTTGTCATGGAATATATCAAATCCATAAATTTTTTACTAAACATGGAGAAAAATTGAATGTGGACACCAATTGGGATGATACTATGGTTTATGAATCATTTTATATGAAATTTGTTGTAAATGATGATGGAGATCACATGGAAGAAATGGAAATGGCAATTGAATATGACCTTCGTGATTGTCCGAAGTTATTTGAGGAGTTAAATAGTTGTTCCAAGAAACCATTGTATAACCGTTGTACTAAACACACAACATTATGAGCTGTATTGAAGTTAAATAATTTTAAATCTGGCATCAGATGGAGTGAAACCAGCTTTACATAACTACTTGGTCTCCGGAATGATATGCTACCAGAATAAAATTAACTACCATGCCAAAAATATGATGCTAAACGAATGTTATGTTAAATGGGAATGATCGCTAAAAAAATAAATTCTTGTCTAAATGATTGCATATTGTTTCTCAAGGACCATGAATCACTTGTAAAATTCCCTAAGTGTGGTGCATATCGATACAAGAAAAATGAATAAATTATTTCAAAATATGTATGGTACTTTCCTATCATTACATGGTTTAGAAGACTATATGGATGTCAGAAAACCGTGAGAAATTTAACATGGAATGAAGATACAAGAATTAAATATGGGAACCTATGTCATCCAGTAGATTCTTCCCAGTGGAATAAAATTGATTACAAGTTTCGTGAATTTGTAAATGAGTTGAGAAACTTGCATCTTTCATTATCTATAGATTTAATAAATCTATTTGGTGTATATATTATAACTCATAGTTCATGGCCATCCATGTTGGTAAAATATAACTTGCTGCCATGGTTATGCATGAATCACAAATACATTTTGTTGTCTCTACTTATATCCACACCAAAGAAACCTGGTAATGGTATTGATTTCTATTTGGATCCATTGATCGAAGATCTGAAATTGATGTGGGATACAGGTGTTACAATGTATGATGATCATATAAGTGAATAATTCACATTGAGGGACATATTGTATGGAATAATAAATGACTTCCCCACTTATGGAAAATTTTCAAGCTATAGAATTAAAGGAAATTTGGAGTGTCCCCTTTATAAATAACACACATACTCAGTTCAGTTGAATCATTCCTCTAATACTGTATTTTTAGTACTTTGGAAAATTTTACCTCGATGACATAAATACTGATCCTAGATGAAAACATTAAATGGGAATATTGAAAAAGGTACAACACCGTCTCTAGTAACGGGAGATCAACTGTACAATAAAGTAAAAAATATTGACACTGTTTTTGGTAAATAAATTTAAAAAAACATACAAAATCAGGATGCAAGAAGAAATAAATTTTCTTTAAATTACCACATTTGAATTATTTTTTAGTAATAAATTTTCTTTATGTCATGCATGTAGAAAAAAATGTATTTGATTGTATTATTGGCATGTTACTAATTTTTCCTGGAAAAACGAAAGATGGCCTCAAGGCTAGGTTAGACTTGATTGAAATGGGGATAAGTCAAGAGTTGGCACTGGTGAAGGGTAAAGGGCTGAATTTTATTCCTCCAGTATCTTACACTCTATCCAGGCTTGAAAAATTGCAATTTTACCTTTTCTTTAATAGTATAAAAGTTTCACAAGGGTATTCATCAAATATCAATAATTTCATTCCAATGATTAATTTGTAGTTACATGGAATAAAATCATATGACTATCATGTTTTGATGGAAGATTTAATGCATGCTGTCTTCCATTGAATTCTGCCTCAAAATGTATGACATGCATTAACTAGACTCTTATTCTTATTTAAAGCCATATGCATTAAAAATGTAGACTCAGTGAAGTTTCTCATCATGAATAAATAGATTGTAGTCATATTATGTTAATTAGAGATGTCCTTCCCACTATCATTCTTTGATATAATGGTCCACCAAATAGTTCACTTGGTTATAGAGGTTCAAATATACAATCATGTCCATTATAGATGGATGTACCCCATTGAACATTATATGAATATTTTGAAAGGGTATGTCAAGAATCAAATTGGGATAGAAGTCTGTATTGTAGAATTATATATTGTTGAAGAATCTATTGAATTTTTTACCGATGACCAATCAAATATTGAAAGCATCAGTATCCCAAAGTCTCATCACAGCGAACACCTTCTGGGAGAAGGTATTTCTAGAAGAGATATTGTTACAATTACCATGGAAAAGTAGGATCAATCACACCTTTACATATTACATAATAGTGAAGATATTGATCCATACATTGAGTCCCATAATAAATTATTTGAGATTTGAATCCATCAAAGGCTGAATGATGGATATCAAATACACATAATCAATAGTTTATAGGATAGTTCAGAGATCAAATTTATAAATAATTATATGAAAATATGAATTCAATTACCAAACAACTTCAATGTATAGCCATAGGACCAAATTTCAATGCAATATATTACACTGGTTTTGTAGTCAATGGTTATATGTTAAATAGAAAAGACCATTATGAATTAAATACAATGCAAAAACAGTGGTGTTACGCTTGTGTGTGATGTGATGCACATATCTGGTTCGAAGTATAGAAATCCAATTTATGAAAATGTGTCATATTTTGGCATTATTGAACAAATATATGAGTTGGATTATAAAAAATTTCATGTGCCACTTTTCTATTGCAAATGGGTTGAAAATATCAATGGAGTGAAAGTTGATGAAATTGGATTTATGAAGTTGAATTTCAATGTGGAAGAAGAAAAAAATAATCCACTCATAATGGCATCACAATTAGTAAAAGTAGTTTATGTTTCTAATCCAATAAACAAGAACTGGTCAATTGTCTTGCTAGAGACTAAAACAAATGTCGAGTTAAATAAAAATTCAATCAAGGATGACCCTTTCATTCGGACATCACAATCATTTCATGTCAGTCCCAATATAGACGATGTCATATACGTTAGAGGGGACCACAAATAGGGGATTTGGATTCTTGATAGAGGAACCAAATCCTTGAAATATTAAAAAAATAGATTTCAATGAGAAGGTAAAATTATTTTTTAATATATTATGTTTTTCCTCAAAATATTATATGTCATCTACTTCATTAAAATAATATAAATTAAATATTTTACTACTCAAGTAAAAAATTTATTCTACATCTGATGATGTTACCAATCCCTTGGAAGAACAAACTATAATGAAGTAAACCTTTTGGAAAGATGTAGAGGTAATGTTACGATATACTTTATCTATGCTACTAAAAAATTATATAATGAAACATTGATTTAATTTTCTTTATGCCTTGTAGAATTTGTTTATTTTAGATTTTTTTTGTCTACGTTTCATGCCTTTAAAATAAGAGAAAAACACTATCTTTGATCAATCATAGAGGTAATCTTGATGTTTTTATAGTAAAATCATTGTCCATATAAATAAGTTAATTTTTTTGTATTTATGTTTAATTTATTTGTTTTTATTATTACTCACATAATAATTTTTTCTTATACATGTGGATTTTTTTGTTCAAGTTGGGGTGGTTTGTCTATCTTTTATGCCTTTCTTAACCAAAACTTCAACAAACTTCTTATCTATCAAAATATTTTCACCCCTAAAATTTTTCATTTATCACTTTCTTTCAAGTTCTCTCCACTACCTTTGTAGGAAGAGCATCGACTCTTCCTCTGCTCAATTACAGAGGTAATCTTGATGTTTTCATAGAAAAATCAATTTTCATAGAATTAATGTATTGTTTAATATTTATGTTTAATTTATTTTTTTTTATAATTACTCACATAATAATTTTTTTTCTTATACAGGTGGATTCTTTTGTTTAATTTGGGGTGGTCTGTCCATATTTTATGCCTTTTTGTATCAAAGATTCCACATAATTCTTCTCCCTCAAAATAGTTTCACACCTGAAGTGTTTCATTTGTCACTTTATTTTATGTTATATCCACTGCCTTTGTAGGAAGAGTAATTATGCTGCCTCTTTTAAATTATAGAGGTAATATTGATGTTTTCATAGTAAAATAATTGTCCATATAATTAATGTATTGTTTCATATTTATGTTTAATTTATTTATTTTTAGTATTACTCACATAATAATTGTTTTCTTATATAGGAGGATTATTCTGTTCTATTTGGTGTGATATTTTCATCATTCATGTCTTTCTTCACCCAAACATCCATATAATTCTTCTCACTAAAAACCTTTCACCCCTACAGTATTGACATTTATCACTTTCCTTCAGGTTCCCTTAACTTCTCAATCATAGAGGTAATATTTATATTTTCACAGTAAAATCATTATCCATAGACCTAATTTATTATTTCATATTTATATTTAATTTATTTATTTTTATTATTATTCATAATAATTGTTTTCTTATATAGTTGGATTCTTTTTTTTGAGTTAATGTGGTTTGTTCGAATATTATCATGCAGTGTTGGCAGTTCAACAAAAAACGTCAATAAAAATCATGGTAACATTAATAGTTAGGATTTTTTTAAAGACTTTTCAACATATAGGAATCAGTCGCACCTCAATCCAACACATGATGTGATAGGTATGAATCCATGTACTTCTTTCTATTTAAAATTAGCATTAATTTTTTTAAAAAGACAACTAACATACTTAAAATCAATAAAAAATATATATATCATTTGGATACTTTAATAAAACTATCTGTAATTCATTTGTGATGTTTAAAACTCATATGTACCTTAATATGATACACAATGTGCCTAATATGACTCAATTTGTCTGTTATTAGTTTAAAATTGATATTGGACTTTACAAAGTGTCACTCAATAAAAACAGAGAAAATATGCTCGTATTTTATTTATAATTTAGGGAATCTATTAATAAATAATATGTGACATGTAGGAATCAATCTCATATCAAACTGATACATGATGTGAGCTATATGAGTCAAAGTACATGTTTCAAGTTTAAAATAACATTTTAGTGAAAAAGAAAAGTGACATACTCAAAACTGAGAAAACACATTCATATTTTTTTTGATACTTTTGGAAAAAACACTATAAGTGATTTGGAACATGTAATAATCATCTACACCTCAATCTGATGCATGGTGTAACCGGTATGACTCCAAGTGCATCATTATTTAAAATTGAAATCAATTTTATTAAAACAAATGACCTACTCAAAACAAAAAAACACATTCTTATTGTTTTGATACTTTAGTAAAATGATCCATAAGTGATTAGAGTTGTGCATTAATCATCCACACCTCAATCTGATGCACAGTGTGGCTGGTATGACTCCAAGTGTATGTTTTTATTTAAAATTAACATCAATTTTAGTAAAAAGGCCAATTGAACTACTCAAAACTAAGAAAACACATTAAAATTGTCTAAATACATTAGGAAAATGATCCAAAATTCATTTTTGATGTGTAGGAATTAACCACACCTCAATCTGATACACAATGTGATCGGTACGATTCAAAGTGTGTGCTTCAATTTTAAAATGACATTTTAGAAAAAAATACAATTGGCATACTCAAAACCAAGAAAAAAAAATTCATATTACTTGGATACATTAGTAAAATGATCCATAAGTCATTTGGGATGTGTAGGAATCATCTGCACCTCAATCTGACACATGGTGTGACCGGTATGACTCAACGTGTGTCTTTTTATTTAAAATTTTCATCAATTTTAGTAAAATGGACAACTGTCCTACTCAAAACCAATAAAACACATTTTTATTGTTTTTATAATTCACAAAAATGATCCATAAGTAATGTTTTATGTGTAGGAACCATCTTCACCTCAATTCGATACATGATGTGCCTGGTATTACTCAAAGTGTCTGTTATCAGTTTAAAATTGATGTTTTAGTTCAAAAAGTGTCGATCACTAAAACCAAATAAAAATCACTTATATTTTCTTGATAATTTTGTATAATGATTCATAAGTCATTTTGGATGTTTAGGAATCTATTTCACATCGAACTGATACATGATATGATTGTAATGAGTCAAAAGTGCGTGTTTCTAGTTTAAAATGACATTTTAGTTAAAAAGGCAAGTAAATTATTCAAAACCAATAAAAAACATTCATATTATTTTTATAATTTAGTAAAAAGATCCATAATACATTTGAAATTTGTAGGAATCATCCTCACCTCAATCTGACACATGGTGAGACCGGTATGACTCAAAGTGCGTCTTTTTATTTAAAATTGTCTTGAATTTTAGTAAAATGGACAATTGTCCTTCTCAAAACCAATCAAACACATTTTTATTATTTTGATACTTTATAAAAATTATCCATAAGTCATTTTTGGTGTGTATAAATTATCCTCACCTCAATTCGATACATGATGTTCCTGGTATGACTCAAAGTGTCCGTTATCAGTTTAAAATCGACAATTTACTTCAAAAAGTGTCACTCACTAAACACTAACCAAACACACTTTTATTTTCTTGATAATTGTTTAAAATTATTCATAAGTGATTTTTTATGTGTAGGAATCTGTTTCACATCAAAATGATACACAATGTGATCGGAATGAGTCAAAAGTTCATGTTTCTAGTTTAAAATGACATTTTATTAAAAAAGATAACTAATGTACTCAAAATCAAGAAAAAACATACATATTGTTTTTATACTTTATAAAAATGATCCATATGTCATTAGGTATGTGTAGGAATCAGCTTCACCTCAATCCGACGCATGGTGTGACCTGTATGATTCAAAGTACATATTTTATTGAAAATTCTCGTCAATTTTAGTAAAATGGACATTTTTCCTACACAAAACAAAGAAACGGATTTAGATTGTTTTGATACTTTATAAAAATTATCCATAAGTCATTTTTGATGTGTAGGAATCAGTCTCACCTCAATATGATACATGATGTGCCTAGTATGAGTCAAAGTGTTCATTATCAATTTAAAATTGACATTTTAGTTCAAAAAGTGTCACTCACTAAAAACTGATCAAACACGCTTGGATTTTCTTGAAAATTGTTTAAAATGATTCAAAAATAATTTGTAATGTGTAGGAATCTGTTTCACATCAAATTTATACACGATGTGATTGTAATGAGTCAAAAGTGCGTGTTCCCAATTTAAAATGACATTTTAGTAAAAAAGAGATCTAACATACACAAAACTAAGAAAAAACATTAAGATTGTTTTGATACTTTAGGATAATGATCCAAAATTTATTTGAGATGTTTGGAATCCTCCACACCTCAATCCGATGCATGGTGTGACCGGTATGACTTCAATTTCATATTTTTATTTAAAATTGACATCAATTTTAGTAAAATTAACACTTTCTATTAATTTATTTATTTATATTATTTCTAACATAAGAATTTTTTTCTTATACAAGTTCATTTTTTTTCTCGAGAAGGGTTGGTTTTTTTGGAAATAACATGAGTTAGGTTAGGATTAAAAGACAAAGGAACATTGATGTTTTTGAATGTATGTAATATTTTTTATTTATATAATTGTATAAATAAATGTTTAAAATGTTTATAGTATAGTGTTTTTTTCTTATGTTTATTTTTTAAATTTCAATTCATTTAAATCCAGTATTGGGAATTTTTTTATATCTAGTGTGTTTGTAGTGTTTTGGTGTGCTATTATAGCACATTGCAGTGGTGTTGTAGTGTGCTATTATACCACGCTATAGTATGGCCCTTTATCAGTGCTTTTTAAAAATCACTGATAAAGGACACATTTATCATCAGTATTAAAAGCGCTGATAAGTGACTACTTTATAAATGATTATATGATATCTAATAAAGTAATAATTTATTGGCGCTTCTATAAGCACTGATAAAATATCCATTATCAATGCTTCTATAAGAGCTGATAAAAGACCCTTTATCAGTGGTTTTATAAGTACTGAAAAATTGAGCCTTTATCCGCCCTAAAAAGAGTGATGATAAATGGTTCCTTTATCAGTGATTTTTTAGCACTGATAAAGGACCCCCTTTATCAGTTCATTTTTAGTGCTTATAAAATACCATGGTTTTTAACATCTCTCATGTAGCAAGTGCTTTTCTAACGCTGATAAAGAACATTTCTAGAACTGTTAAAGGCCTATTTTGTAGTAGTGAAGTGTAGAATATCATCCTCATCAATAACCCAACTAGGTGGTGGGTCCTCACATGATATAATCTCCCTTAGGACAAATCCTTTAGGATTATAAATTTTTTTCATCCTTACCCATTTCATAAGGGGGGATGTCACTTACAAAGTTGATAACATAGGCTACCCAAGATATTCCTGAACTTCCAAGTGAATCATATAAAATAGAGCCATTAACTACCACTCCCTACTGTCCTCCTTGATGGCATGCTCTTGAGTCTTCCATCTAAGTGTTTCAACTACTGCATTACCTTTTTTGGGTGTGTAAGTGAGCTCAAAATTGAATGATTGTAGGTATTCTACCCACATGTACTGCCTTGGATTCAAGTCATGCTATGTGAAAATGTAATTGAGGATTTTATGATATGTGTAGAAAAAAATTGTCTCCCCAATATATAATGCCTCCAACAACATAAATCATGATCCATGGCTGCTAAATCAAGGTCATGTGTTGGGTAATTCTGCTCATGAGGTCTCGTCTAGTAGGAATCATACACCATAACTTGATCACCTTGTATCATAACTTCTCCAAGAATGATTCCTAAAGTAGCATAGTAAACGGTATAGCCTCTTACTAGCTTTGGAAGAATCAAGACCTACACTAAAGTCAGTCTCCCCTTTAACTCTTGAATGGATGTCCCACAAACATCTGACCATATGAATTTCACACCCTTATTAGTCAAGCCCGTAAGAGTCACTGTTAGGCATGATAAAACCTAGATGAATCACCTATAATAGTCATCCATTATCAAGAAACTGTGTATGTTAAATAAATTCTTGCGATCCTCCTAGTAAACTACAATTCTCACCTTCTTTGGGTCAATAGATATGCCTGCCTCTTGAATGATATGGCCCCAAAAGTGAAACTTATCAATCCAAAAGTGAGGTTTTTTGAATTTTTCATAAATATAGTGATCTATTAGTGTATTTAAAATGATATCAAGGTAATTGGAATGGTCATGTTGAATATGAGAATACTCCAAGTTGTCTTCCACAAAGAGTATAACAAAGGATTTCATATATGGTTGGAAAAATGATTCATCACATCCATGAAAACTAAGGGTGAATTTGTAAGGCCAAATGGTATAACCATAAACTCATACAAGCCATACCTACATTGGAACATAGTACATGGTATGTCTAATGGTAAAAAATTTACCTAATGGTAGTTGAACCTCAAATCGATCTTAGATAATATTTTTTATCCTCGAAGCTGGTCGAAGAGTTCTTCTATATGAGGTAGTGGATAATGGTACTTAACAATAATCTGGTTCAACCATCAATATTCCATGCACAACCAAAGTTTAATTTCCACCTACTTGGAGAAAATTATAGGTGAAACCCATGGTGAGGTACTGGGTCATATAAAAACTTTTTCCTCTAATTCTTCCAACAACTTCTTGAGTTATTGGAGATTTGTATGTGCCATCCTATAGGGAGGAATGGACACTTGTGCTACTCCTGGAGCTTTCTTAATGGTGAAATAAACCTATCTTATATGAGGTAATTCTGATAAATTTTTAGAGAAGGTATCCCTGAAACAATCCACCATAGGAGGGAATTCCAAAAGCTGTATTCCCTGATCGCTCATAAAAAGACTAGTCGTATGGGATGTCACCCAGCCCATGATGCTCGAGTCCAACTTTACTTGACTGGATATCATATTTTCCCTTATGAATATATGTTCCTCCCTCATGTGATGTAAATTACACCCTCTGATGATAGCAATTAACATGGTCCTGATAAGTCACTAGCCAATCCATATCAAGAATTATGTCAAAACTGGTCATATAAAGGAAAAAAATCAAAAAGAAATGGTACCCACCTATATCAAGAGGTAACTCCTTGTACCAGTATATACTCTCTGATTAGACCCCTAATGATGTGTTGAGAGTCATAATTCTACATAAGTACTCCATCTCTAGGCCCATAATTCCCATAATTTCCATAGATAAAAAAATTGTGATGCACCTATATCAAATAAGGAAGAAAATAAAGTAGTGGATACTAGAATAACACCTCATAACATAGAAGGACCTATACTCTGATCCTTGGGAGTGGGATATATTTCATAGATATGCCCCAATATGTGGCCCTAAGATTCAACCTGACTAACCTGGGTAGGTTTGTTATACTATCATTGAACCTCTGAGGTTTGACTACCTCACCTATAACCACCTCCTTGGCCTAATCGGCTAGTAGTAGACCAACTCTCATCCTAACATGGATCTATAGATCTTGTACCCGAATGTGGTGATGATATAGATCCCTTATCACTAAGAATATAAGAGAAATTTCAGTATAAATGGTAAAGGTGAACCATCATGCCACATGATCAGCACTCGATTGGGTTCATTATCTAGCCAACAAATCCCCCACAATTACCCTAAAAATGACATTTCCTAACATTAGACAAACCATCCCCCTGCCTGTAATCCGAACCACCCAATCTCACATTACCAGCTTCCCATTGGTTCTGTTCTGTGATGAGGGATTGGTTCGCTATATTATAAATGGTGGTCAGTCAAAAAATGTTCACCTATAATTAGATGGATTTCTCTATCCCATCATTAAATCTTCTTGTAATAATCAAGGCATCATCATTCAAAGTCAACGAAAAATTCATAATCTTGGTGAAATGAGTCAAGTATTCCATCACCGACATGGTACTCTACTATAGCTGTATAAACTCACTAGTGTGGAATGATCTCAAGGTATTTGGAAAAAATTTGATATATAAGTCCATCTAGAAGTCCACCCATACCATACTATAATAATAGTCATCCTAAGAGATGAAATCCAACCAAGATTTGGTGGAGTCGTGAAGCATATAAGTGGCGATATTCACCCTCTTATTTCGAGGCATATCCCTATTCTAGAATATTGAAATCATGGCCTCTAGACAAGACTCAGTAGCCTGAGAACCTCCATCACTCAGAAATATGAGAGGATGTTGTTGTTGGAATTCCCAAGTTAGCTCTTCCATAGTAAGGGAAGGTCACAGAGCTACCTCTACATAAAACATACAGAAAAATAAGTTATCTTAAAATATAGCATCGAATCCCAATAGAAGATTGTTGGGACCAAGTTGGATGGATAAGAAAGTAAGAAAAGTTTACTATTACAGAGTGTTGTCTTTTGTTGTCAAAAAGGCTAAAATGAATTCACTTTGTAAAGGACTTATAAACCAGACGATGCTAATCTTGATCTATCAAAGGATATTTATCACGATAGTAGAGTTCGTGATGAAAGTTGAAGAATGGTTATGGGAAGAAGTGAAGATATAAATGACAAAGGAACATACCATCTGGAGGTATCACAAAAGAACAGTTTACGGTGGTCCTGTTTTCCAGTGTTTGCCAAATTTTTGGGCCTGAAAATCGGAAAATGTTAAGAAGTTATTTTGACAAAGTAAAGAAAGTTGTGCACAAGTCAAGAGTGGCGCACAAGTCAAGAGTGGTATGCACGTTTTGGCGTGCAAGTATAAGTGGTCCAAAAGTCATATTTCAAAGATCATCCAATCAAAATATGAAAATGGAAATAAAGTGGTGCACAAGATAGAAAGTGCCGTGCAAGTAAAGAGTGTCACGCAAGTCAAGAGTGTCATGCAAGTATTGGTGCACAAGTCTTGTCGCACAAGTTCATGTTGCGTGAAAGTCATATTCCAACATCATCATATCAAAATATGACAAAGGAAGGAAAGTGTCACGCTAGTGATGGAAGGGCACGCAAGTGATGGAGCGGCGTGGAAGTGAGGCATGCAAGTATATGTGGTGAGAAAGTCACCAAAATTCCTATAAATAGGCGACTATCCTCCTAATTTCTTAATTCTCAACACTTAAGAGAAAATTTGAGCTCTGAGTGTGCAAGTAGTAGAGGGTTCTCTGATCGCGCAAGTAGCAGAGGTCGGCGTGCAAGCTGAAGTGGCGCGCAAGTTGAGGGTTATTGATAAGGAACTCAAGTAGGGTGCCACGCAAGTTTTTCCGTGAAATATTTTCCATGCAAGTTTTTCTACACAAGTCTTGTCATGCAAGTTTTGCCACGCAAGTTTCACCGCGCAAGTTGTCAGAGGCGCGCAAGCAGGGATCCGCGCAAGCAGGTGGCACACAAGCAGTGAGGCGTGCAAGCAGGTGGTGCGTAAGCAGGGAGGCGTGCAAGTAGGGAGTGGCGCGCAAGCTATCTACACTAGGAGGTTCTTACCAGCTTCTGGGTAGGAAAGTGAAGACCTGTTTTGAAATATTTGATTTGTGAAAGTTCATTAAGAATCACAGAATCATTACATTACCCTATTTGTGCTAAGAGGGAGCACACACACTATTGGATTGTTTTCAAAGTGCTACACGAGTGTAAGGGTATATCCTACCTATTGTATTCCACATCAAAGGATTGTTTTCTAGTGGATTGTGTGGTACTAGATTGTTTCTGTACCATACCAAGGACGTAGTTACTCTTGTTGAGTAGTGAACCTTGTAAGTCTTGTGTTCTTGTGGTTGTGCGTGTTCAGCAGGGAAGAAACTCTTTAACAGGAAGAGAAGGTTGTTTCAAAAAGGGGAAACTTAAGAAGAAAACGATATCACGGATTCACCCCCTCCCCCTCCTAGTGATACTTAGATCCTGACTGGGAACTTCAAAGATCAATAGTAGGTTCTTCTGGTGGCACTATGTAAGGCAATATGGGTGGCTCAAGGCTCACCACCTCTAGAGAATGGTTTTGTCCACCCTCCTATCATAAGAATCGAGAACATCATGGTATCATAACTCTACAATTGTCAAACATACACCTAAAATACTATTTAATAGAAGATAGTATAAAAAATAACAGAAAAGGATAGGTACAAAGGCTTCCTATAAACAAGTCACATCTTTCTTCCTATTCTTAAAGCTAGGTCAATGTGATAAAAAGATCACGAAGGATCACAGGAGATACTACCTACTTCCCAATATCATGTTCAGTTCAGTTTCAAAGTCTCGTATAACACATCATAGGTTCTGGTATATGGAGTGTTAATTCTAATGTATAGAAGAAACCCTTTACTTTTCAATTATCATACCCTTTTAATGGTAAAAATTTCATTTTGAAAGTTTAATTTATTGAAGTTAATTATTATTTATATGGATATTGATATCTCAATATAGTTAAACATGTCACCATTCCCAATTTGTAAAGGCCCAAACTCTTTATAAATTTAAATTGGTATGTCTTGTAACCACGACATAACCTTTACATAAGATATCAGTATGTAACAGGTCATGTATATTGATATTTATGAATGAACTAACAACCCCAATTTATATAAGTACATGCTTAATAAATTATAATTTTTATTCTTTAATCCAATAAACTAACATTTTAGTTCATAGAGATAGTGGTTCATGGATCAAACAAGGAATAATTGGTTAATTAAGATTCCATCATCAATCTATATGGGAAAAGACAGTTTATATTGCTAACTGCACTTTAATTTTTATCCCTGCAAGAAATATTAGAACATTTTAATATATAATAATCAATTAGATCACAACAAGAACATGAAATATGGGCAATGAACATATAAAGTAAATGTGTCATGGATGACACCTCCTTGTTGTATCGGGAAATGCACATAGAAAGTAAATGTGACATGGATGATAAATCCTATGATAATGAATTATATGATACCTCCTTTCTATATCGGTCAAATGAAAAAATAATCCATAAAAATAATAATATAAATATTAATAATGTCATAAAACTTGTGCAACACCCAATTGTGAAATTAGTACAATTGTATCCTGAACAAACTAATAACAACAATAACCCATCTTAGGTAATTTGGATTTCCCCTATACATGGATTAACTACTCCTAGGCATGGGATCATAACCAAATTTTGATATATCCTAGTCTCCTATCAAAAACCCAAATATTAAGACAAAAGGGAAAAGGATCCTTAATACCACTTTGTAGCATCCTATCATAGAAGCCACTAAGTGTTACCTCGATACGGTTGTCCACATGACCTCAACCAAACCTCCTTATGCGCAAAAGGTTGTCAACTAGTTGCGAGGGCCTATGGTGTGTCTGTGGGGAGACTATTCCCTCGGGAGTCAAAGTGTAGCACAAACATAATATAAATATGATAAGTAGGGAAATAAAAAAATAAACAATGGAATAATAAATCCTAAAATATAAATAAATAGGTAGAAGATGAATCATAAATAGATAAAAAAATGATGATGATGATATCATGTATATATAAAAAATTAGCTACATAGGATATAGGGGAAAAACTATATACCACATGCTATAAAAAAATACAAAAGACCAAAATATTCCACTATTAGAATCATGAGAATATGATCAGTCCTTTTCTCCCATATTTTAACCTAGTACTCATAATTAAACACTTGAATTTGAATGATTCAATTTATCTACACATGTAATCAAGAAGTATGCTTGGGTACCATGGGTGGCCCAAACATGGTGTGAGACATACTCAATAGTCCACCACCAATGGTGTCTAGAAAAATCCATGTTGTTCATATAAAATGAGCCATGTGTCGATACATAATAAATCTAAAGAAATAAATAAATAAAACATATCAATATTGATTCCTCATGGATACCCGACCAATGCTACCTACTTTATCCTAATCCAGATGTCTCTAAACCATGGTGAACATGTACAGATATGATATGAGTGTGATAAATGGGTCATCATAAGATAAGAATCAATTCTAGACTGAACCCAATCATATGATTTGTCATGGAGGATGCATACTTGGAGTATTTATTATGAATTCATTGAATTAAGTAAAAGGAATCCTTAGAATTTATAATTATCATCTTGATCCCATCAAAGGTTACCCATAAAATAAATCCAAAGTATCGCTCTAGGAGATCTATAAATATCCATCACTGAAGAGTCCATCCATGGTGAGCCATAAAATTAATCCAACGTATCACTATTGGAATAGTGTAAGTATAACCCTCTGATCCCATCCTAGGTATCTCACATAGGGGTCTAAGGATTAGTCATGGCATATTATAACCATATTCCCACTGAGCTTGTCCATAGTGACTCCCCTAGGGAACCAATATACCTCATGGGCAGGTGAGTATTCCACCAAATGATCCCATCCAAGGCATCCCATAAGGGTCCAAGAATTGATCCTCACATATTTAAAATCCATAACAAGTATCAATTATAAATAATGATAAACCTATCCATTCTTTCCTTAAATTGAAACCCTTATTTCACCCAAAACATCATATAAAAAGTGGGTTTAGCTATCAATATCTCATACCATTTAATAAACATTCAAATCATAACACATTAATCATGTTTTCAAATTCATTTTATTCATGTAATTAAACTTATGGCATAGTTACAAGGGACTAACACATGGAAACTCATTTTAGTAAGTTCAATTCACATTTAAAAATGATCATTTATTATAATGAAATTCACACCTAAAAAGGGGTAAATCAAATTAAGACAAAGAGAAAATTTATGAATTAAAGGAATGGAACACCCATGGTTGGTGGATCACATCAAGGTGATCAACTAACATTTTTTATTCTCCATAAGATAGGATCGTATTAAACTTGGAAAAAATTTAATTTAATTTATTAGAATTTATGGAGGCAACATTGGAGGGGTTCAACACATGGAACAATGGTACATAATATAAATGCAATGAAAATTTAAGGAAAATAGCTTGACCACAAACTATAAAGACCCAGAAATTCCGTATATATTTTTTATATGGAATCTTGGTGAGACAGTAAAATCTGACGGCACGTGATTCTGAGGCCTGGAGTGCCCTAAATTGTCCAGTGAAAAAGTGTTAAGCTTAAAATAGCATGCGTGAGTAGTTTTCCTAAAAAAGTGGAATTAATCTTAAATGGGTGCCCAAATCAAAAATCTGAGTGCACCATTGCATTCAGGATGGTGGGTTTACCCTAGGCGCGACTTATGTTTAGTCGGTGCAGGTCTCCAGTGAGAAACCCCGAAAATGGAATAACCGTAAATAAAATAATTAAATAAAATTATTTTGTTCTTCAAATAATTATAACTCATGAACAGTGACTTAGATTAAAAATATGATACCACTGTTGAACTCATGAAGGTATGATTTCCTTAGGCATATCATAACTTTGGACGGCGTGGGCCAATAATGGAAGTTAGTTTTTGGCTGCAAATAAAATAATAAACAATTATTTTATTTCTAAATTATATAACTCCTAAACGGTAACCCGTATTGGAAATCTGAGAGTACCGTTGAGCTCTTGAGGGTTTTTATCCTTTAGGTAAAGCATAACCTTGACCAGAACAGGTTTAGGGTGACTTTTAATATTTTTTGAACTTTTTTAAGGTACATTCAGTAAACGTGAGGACATAGATTTTTATCTTTAGAACCAGTGCTCAGAATTGAAATTTGAGGGCACCGTTGAACTCGTAGTGCCGAGATTATCTTAAGGGAGGCTTAACTTCGACCGCAGTTGGTCGGGTGAAAAACATAGTTTTTTTGGACTTTTAAAAAATAATAAAATAACATAAAAATTGTTATTTTTTTATCCTACCTCCTGTTGAGAAGCATTTGTGGGATCGATAGGTTGTCAAGATATTTAATGGATTGACTCTTCAATTATGTAATCACACTATTGGGAATTAAAATTTTCACTAATTAATGAACATCATTAATTCTATTGATGCGTTAATCACCCTTCCCCTCTATTTAAATGGAGCTCGGGTTGGGGTTTTTGACACTACTTCATCAAACAAGGAACCTCCAGTGAAGTACTGTGGCAATTTCCACTGGCGAAGGACGGAAGCTTGGGTGGAAACGATATGGGATCGATGAACGTCAATGAATCCATCCAACGAGGAATCTTCGTCCACCACAATTTTAGTATCACCCAACAGATCACGAGGTAGGGGTTGTTCTTTAATTCAAGAAATTACCACGATACTTTTCCTCATTCTTGAATTTGGGGGTGGTTGTTGTAGGGGATTTTAACGGGGTTTAAACAATATCTATGAGATGTTTTTATTTATTACATATTTGTTATGATACTAATGTGGAGGGTGTGGGACAATTGAACAAGGACCGGACCCTCCTCCACTTCATTTTTGTTTCATTCTTCGGTGATGAACTTCAAAAACGACGGAAATTTGAATCCGGGAGGTGCACAGCGACGGTAGCATCCCGGGAGGCCACTATGTGCGAATGGAAAAGAAAATGGACAACTAGAGCTCACCTGGTGGCCCATTGAAGCTCTTCCGGCATGGAACCGGCGACCGGTGCTGGTGGTGATGACAACGGCCAGCACTCGCCGGCCTTGGAAGAGGGCGGCACCGCTTGGCGCTGTGGCGAACCCGAAGGGGCGGCCGACTCTCAGTCGGCTGCTTTGGTGTAAGGTGGCGCGCCGTCACACACTGCGTTGAGGAGGTTGCGGCTTTGAAGCCGCGAAAGAGACAAAGGGGACCCGCACCCTACAGGTCCCACTGGCAGGGGTGGCGCCTCATAGCACCACCATTTCAAAGAACCGAATGTACCAACTAGTCTGTTTGGGAGGGAGGTCGCACGACCCTTCGCACGGGTCGCGCCCAGCCGGTCTGTGGCCCAGCCCAGTTCGGGCTAGGCTAGGTTGGACCCAGGTTGGACGAAGTCCGGGTTGGACAAAGTATGGGTTGGATCGACCCAAACTGGGTCAGGTTTACCCAAACTGGGTTGGTCTGGGTCGGTCTGACCGGTTCGGACCGGACCCGGTCCCTTTATGGCCCAGTTTTTCTTAAAAAGGCCTTATCTTACAAACTAGACGTCCATTTGATGAACCATTTGCAGAGTTATAATCCTTGGGATGATAATGAACTTTTGAGATACTCCACATAAGTTTTAGATAAAGTTGGGGTACGACCGGGTTGGATTGAACCCGAATCCAACATGGCCCTCAACACTAAAATGCATATAACTCACAGACCGGGTGTCCGATTGACACACCGTCTGTTGCGTTGGAACCATTATGTCATGAAAAATACTTGGGTTACTTATTATTAAGACTTTTTTGTGGTCGGAGCATGAATTATATCATGAGGAGCAAATACTACGGAACTCAAGCGCATCGGGTGCGGAGAATCATGTGGCTAACAGTCAATTGAATATCGATCCTGTGTGGATCATCACCTAGGGATCTTGTGTGGATTAGAACCTTGAGATCCTGTGTGGATCAGTACCTAGACATCCCATGTGGATCTACACCTAGCGATCCTATGTGGATCAGCACCGATCTTGTGTCTGTCAAATCCTCTGTGGGTCTGCACTCAATGATACTGTGTGGGTCAGCGCATATCGATCTTGTGTGGGTCATAACCAATGTGGGTCAGCGGGGGTTAGTTCCTATCGATATTGTGTGGTTCAACAATAGTTCCTCTTAACAGAATAAGAATATCTAACTTTATGACCAATCATTTGTACTTGTGTACTTAATTTATACATGGTTTGTGCTGGGTCTTTTTCTTTGTGCTGTATGATTGAGATCATGCTTTGTGGTTTTACTTTGTGGAATTTTGAGAGACCTTCCGGGGTCTCAGGGTCCCTACTGAGAATTGTTATACTCACCCCTACATGGACTCCGCCCGCACCTTGTTGTGTCTTGCGCAGACGATGAGCAACCTTGACTGAGACTCGGGGAGCTAAGACCTGATGGTGGATGGAGGTGACGGTTGACGTGGAGAGTTGTGGAGATGATCTGTACCTACCCTTCAGGTATGATCCTTGGAGGACGATATCAGGATCTATTTTCTATTTTTCTATTGAATTTTATCTTTCAGTTGGGCTTGTATTACGACCTCTTTTACTTTCTGTACACACTTTTACTACTTCAGTTTACTTCGTGTTTTCATCTTGTTGGGTTCTTATACTATGTGTTTATACAAGTTTAAATGAAATTCCTTCCTGTTTTAGGGATATTCCTTTCTGGTGCTAGTCGTCAACCTATGGCCTATGGAAGGTGGGCTTGGGGTAGTCACGTCATGGGCCCTGGGGGACGGGTCGTGATAAAGTGGTATCAGAGGAGTCAGTTCTTTCAAAGAACTAGGACTTTTATCTTTCCAATGGAGAAATAGTGTTATGTGTTTTGAGTGTGGTTTTCAGTTCGAGGAGTCTAGTGTTGGTGTGGCGACCGACGTATCTATAGACTAGGGACCTGAATTCTATTTTCTAACATGATACATGAAAACAATGATTGCGTGTGTTTTTAAAATGTTTTTATTTTGATCAATTTTGATTCAGCTCACTAGGTATAACTTATTGACTGTGGTTCATCTTGATTCGCATTCCAGAAGCCACCACGCAGACATCCATCCAGGATTCCAATGCGTGATTGTGTGGATGGTCCACAGTGTGAGGAGGCTTCAGTACAAGTATTTTTGCCCTAGATGGTACCTTTGGGCGGTGTCCCAGTGATACCACTTCTCGTTGGTCAGAAATTACAACCGGTGATACTGGTAGAGGACACATATAAGATTAGTGCCTTACACGAATTTCAGTGACAGATACCCCTCAGGTTCTAAGGTGAGCCCAACTCATAGGTGGCTAAGGACTGGCTTGAGGTGGTGATTGAGTTTCCATCTATCCAGGTCACCATTAGATCAGATGGTGGTCCTGGCAGTGAGCATTATATGTGGATCAGTAGGGATATGGCAGTGTTTAGATTACCCCTATCTTACGATGAGGTGACTTTTTCCATGGATAGAGCTGGAGAACCTTCCTCAGAGAAAGGGGTCTGTTTATATAAAAAGATAAGGGGTATGTGTTCCCAAGAGGTTCTAAAGTTAGGCAGGATGACATGTCAGTATCTGAGTATTCATCGAGGCATACCGACCATTCCAGGCACTCGATGAATAGGATACGACCAATGCTTTAGGGCTTGGGCCTCTAAGAGAGATTTGTTTAGGGAAATACGATCTAGCAATATTTATTTTTGAATTCCTACTTATGTTAGGGTTCTATAGAGAACCTTTATGGTTTAAAATTCTTTGGATGAGCAGGAATAGCCAGTGAATGTCAGCAGTGGGAATGAAGGAACCCCACGTCAGTCTTGGAGACGTGGATGTGTAAAATGATTTGGGAAGAGGATGTGATAGGGACATATGAATCTACAGGGAAGCATACATGGAAGAGGATCTAGGAGAGCAATAAGAGGTGGTATACATTTTGATATGTTAAAACCAACACCTCAATGTGGCCCCCATCAGGATCAAGGAGCTGTAGGATAGGGGAAGGGAGTAGCTACATGCGGTCAAGGAGTGTGACCCAAGGTCTCCATGAATGATTCAAAGTAAAGTCTGTGTCTACTACTAGTTGTCGTATTAATAGATATAGGTACTAATAATTTTTAGTTGTATTGAATCTTGTTCAAGACTTATAGTTTCTGGTTAAATAGTTGACTTGACCATTACGTCTAGAGATACCTATGGGAGGAGACTTGATAATCACACTTATGGTGACGGTGTGATATAACCCTTAAGGTGAGATTTTCGGTTGGAACCTCTTGGTGGCAGTGTCGAGGCCTTACGACATTAATTTGGGTATGGACTGGTCATCCACAGTTCATGCTAAGATCGACTGTTTTAGGAAAAAAGGTTGTGGTATATCTACAACATTGGAATGGGTTTTTACCTTGGTTGGAAAAAAATGAAACCTAGCAAGCATGGTTTAAACTCATGCATAGGAGGGTACATCTGATCACTCTTGAATCGGCCAACCTTTCCCTCGTAGCAGTAGGTGTTTTGAGTTTTCAGTTCCCAACAGTAGTGGCAGTGTGCAGGAACATCATCTCAAAAGATGTTTCTAAGATTAACTCCATATAGGAAGAGGGACTTATGCTTTGAATTATACCAAAGGACAGAACCAATATCTACAACTTCATATCGGATGGCTTATGCAGAGCTTCAGGAGCTAAGATTATAGTTGGGAGAATAGTTTA
Organism: Viscum album; assembly: GCA_963277665.1. Lineage (NCBI taxonomy): Eukaryota > Viridiplantae > Streptophyta > Magnoliopsida > Santalales > Viscaceae > Viscum > Viscum album. The sequence continues at coordinate 1,038,356,371 of OY728135.1, read as the reverse complement.
CTGTCTACTTCGATCACAAGAGTCTCAGGTATATCTTCTCAAAAAAGGACCTGAACATGAGATAGTGGTGATGGATAGAGTTTCTCTAGGGCTACAACTTTGAAAAATTATACACTCTTAGGAAGGGGAATGTAGTAGTAGATGCACTCAGCAAGAGTTCTTGTCTATAATTGCGAAGTGAGGTGACAGAGTAGCTAGCTACGTTGCAGTTATCCTTCATGGATAGTGATAGAGAAGCTTATATTCAGTATATGATAGTTAATCCCCCACTCCTTTAGCGAGCCAAGGAGGCACATCTTGGGGACATAGACTGCTGAGACCCAACGTGATCAGATATCCTTAGGACAGGTTCCTTATGGATTTTATGAAGGTGAGGATCATGTCATCCTCTTTAGAGGATGTACCATGGTACTAGTGACGTCGTGAGAGGAGGTGTTGAGGGAGTTCCATGCATCCCCTTTGGCGATACATCCGGGTGTTTCGAGGATGTACCAAGACCTCCAGTGTGGCCAAGGATGAAGAAAGTCATGGCAGGGTTCATATCACGATGCCTCACTTGTCAGCAAGTTAAGGCCGAGCATCAAGTACTAGAAATCATAGCTCAGAAACTCAAGAACATGCTTCATACTTGTGTCATTGATTTTGGCCGTAGTTGGGAGGAGCACCTACCACTGGTGGAGTTTTCATACAATAATAGTTATCACTCCACCATCGACATGGATCCATTTTAGACCCTATATGAGCGACCTTGAAGATCACCTCTATGCTGGACAGACCCAGGGGAGTCAGCACTTACAGGTCTAGAGTTGGTACAGGCTATCACAGAGAAGGTTCAGATCATCCAGGAGAAGATGAAGACTACACAGAGTTGGCAGAAGTCTTATGCCAATAGGAAAAGGCGACCCTTGGATTTTGAGGAGGGATACCATGTATTCCTTTGGGTCTCACCCCGATGAGGATTAAGGAGGTTTGGCTACGACAAAAATCTATATCTGAGGTTCATCGGACCTTTCCAGATCCTCAGTAGAGTAGGCTAGGTGGCGAACCATCTAGATCTTCCCCCACAAATGCACTAGGTACATGATGTTTTCCATGTGTCATAACTGAGGAAATACGTGCATGATCAATCGCACGTTATCGACTAGGGAGAGTTGTAAATCGATGATTGGGTGACATTGCGGAATTCTTGATGAAGATAGATGATCAACAGGATCAGGGCCTTCATGGGTGGTCGATTCCTATGGTGTGAGTTCGTAAGCAGCACGAGAATCTATAGGAGAGCACATGGGAGCAGGAGGCTCAGATATATGCTCAGTACCCACACTTGTTTAATTTTCCATTGTTTTGGATTTAGGGGACGTAAATCCCTAAGGTGGGGAGAATGTAAAGACTGAGAAATTCTGTATAAAGTTTTTTATATGGAATTTTTTCGTGACCAAAAAAATTGACGGCACGTGATTATCAGGCCCAGAGTGCCCAGAATGATCCATCAAAAAAGTGTTAAACATAAAATAGCATGCATGAGTAGTTTTAATGAAAAAGTGGAATAAATATTAAATAGGTGCTCAGATCAGAAATATGAGGTCACTGTTGCGTTCAGGATGACGGGTTTACCCTAGGCCTGACTTATGTTTAGTCGGTACATGCCTCCAATGAGAAAACCCAAAAATTGAATAATAGTAAATAAAATAATTAAATAAAAATATTTTATTTTTCAAATTCTTATAACTCACGAATGGTGACTCGGATTAAAAATCTGAGACCACCGCTGAACTTGTGAGGGTATTCTTTCCTTAGGAAAATCCTAAATTTTTCCGGTGTAGTCCAACAGTGGAAGTTAGTTTTTGGCCACAAATAAAATAATTAAGTAACAATTATTTTATTGTAAAATTTTATAACTCCTAAACAGTAATTTGGATTGGAAATATGAGAGTATTGTTGAGCTCATGAGGGCGTGTTTCCCTTAGTTAGAGCCTAAAATCAACCAGTGTGGGTCAAGGGTGACTATTAATTTTTTTTGAACTTTTTTTAAGATACATTCAGTAAACGTGCGGGTAGAGATTTTTATCTTTTGAACCGGTGCTCAGAATTGAAATCTGAAGGAACCGTTGTACTTGAAATACTAGGATTTTCTTAAATGAGGCTTAACTTAGACTGTAGTTGGTTAGGTGAAAAAGATATTTTTTTGACTTCTAAAGAAATAATAAAATAACATAAGTTTTTTTATTTTATTATCTTACCTCCTATTGAGTGGTGTTGGTGGGACAGATGGGTTATCAAGCCATTTAATGTCTTGACTCTTAAATTATGTAACCACACCGTTGGAAATTAAGAGGTTCATTAATTAATGAACCTCATTAATTCTTTTGATCCATTGCTCACCCTCCCCCTCTTTTTAATTGGAGCTCAGGTTGGGATTTCTGATAGGACTTTATCAAGAAAGGAACCTCTGGTGAAGTACTGCAACAATTTCCACCGGCAGAGGACAAAATCTTGGGCGGCAACTATTCGGGATCAACAAAGGCTGGCGACTCCATCCAATGAGGACTGTTCTTCTAACACAACCGCATCATCATCTAATAGATCATGAGGTAGGGGTTGTTATTTAATTCAAGAAATTCCCAAAATTCTTTTCCTCATTCTTGAATTTGTGGGTGGTTGTTGCGGGGGATTTGAATGGGGTTTAAGAAATATCTATGTGATGTTTTTATTTATTACCCATTTTTTATGATGCTAATGCGGAGGGTGTAGGTGAAATGAACAAGGCCCAAACCTTGTGCTAATTCATTTTTGTCTCGTTCTTCGGTGACAAACTTCCAACACGACAACAATTCGAATCCGGGATGCACGTAGCGACAACGACATCCTGGGAGGCCCATAGGCATGAACAGAAGGGAAAACGGACCATCAAAGCTCACCCGGTGGCCCATGGAATCTTCGCCGATGCGGTACAGGTGCGGTAGCACCGGAGACCGGTGTTGGTGGTGATGGCGGTGGCCGGTGCTCACCGGCCGCGGAAGAGGGTGATCACACCACGATTCACTGTTTTATTTTCACCCTTACACCACTATGCTAAACTCGTTTTATAATGAAAATTATAAAAATAATAAAAAATTTCATTCAATATTTGAATCATTTATTTTTTTATCACTTTTTAAAAGGTCAATGTTACTTTTTTTGATGATTCCATTGCAGGAGGAGGTGATTTGGAGGCCCCGAAGATGATCCAAAAGGAAAATGGGCCAAAACTGCTTGGATTCCTTGAACACTTGTCCACTGTTTGGTAGAGTATCAAACCTATGTATATAAAAATGGTCTGAGAGTTTGTAGGGTGGTCTAAAATTCAATTTTCTACAACTCTTATGAAGACAACAAAGCCCCAATCGTCCATTAATGGGCCCAACCAAAGTGATCTATCCAGGGCACCGAATGTGCACGGAGTCAAAAGTTGTGTGATGTGTGTTGTCCATATCTAGAGTTGTACATGTCCAAAGGAATCCAAAATTTCGGTGTATATATAAACGATGTGGGGAAACAACTTTATAGTTTTTTTGAAAGCGATTGAAGACTGTATGGAGGCCGAAAACACTGTAACAAGTGGTTTTACACAATATGTGTGCCCAAAACCACTTCCCATTTTTGCTATAAAAGAGCACCATGGGTACCTCATTTGGGGAGTTCGAACCAGGAGACAAGATCTACCATTTTGAGTCCTAGAGTAGTCTCTTCATCATCCTAGAAGTTCTGGTGGCCCCTATCCTCATAGGGGGGGTCAAGGATGAAGAATGAGTTCCATTCGAGCCTCCTCCTCCTCTCGATGGTGAGCTAAACAGTGGACAATCATTTCGAGGGAGATACACAAACTTGGGAGGGAGTTCCATAACATGTTCTTCTACTGTTTTTTTATAATTTTTGTGTTGATTATTTCACTAATTTTGTATCTTGACATGCTTCTCCCCTGATTACATTTCATTGACATAATTAAGTGGAACTCTTTTTATTTCAACACCGATTGGGTTGAGATTTCAAGTAGGAATCTCAGGTTGTTCCGATTGGACAACACAATAATCCTATTTATCTCACACATACATAATATTTAAGTATGATTTTTAGACCTTTTTTTCTATGTTTGATAACCCAATCTTTTCAACACGATTGTTGTGCTAAGGGGTGGTTCTTTAAACATAATTTGAAGAGGAGGGGAGTGAAGATCTTGAAAAACTTCAACCAAAGAATTAAACAAAACCATGTTAAATTTTCAGAACAATAAACTATCCAAGATGTGAAGTGATGTTGAAATTATCTTATTCTTTCATCATTATTAATACACCACCTTTATTTATCAACTATTTAACTCTTTAATTAAGTAATTTACTTAAATTTGTTTTCAAAACCACCCCCTCTTTTAGTATGTATTATTAAAAATAAATTCTCTAAAACTATCAAAACTCCTTGAGAGATGAACTAGGTTATTCCCTAGACTATAAATTTATCTTCAAATCATAACCAATTTGATGTGTCACAGAAACACGGTCAAATTTTGGTGTCGTTTCCGGGGAGTGCTTTGGTTTTAGTTCTGTGTATGATGCATTGTACTCTGGGAGACTTACAACCTTTCGAACCTTAACCAAATAGGATCTTACATTAGCGACATCGAGATACACAAGAGGAACCTTTGAAGGATTATGCTCAAAAATTCCACACTCATCTTGATCCTTCTTCTTCTTCTTTGTGAACCCACATTAAAACTGAAATTAACATGAATAACATGGCTGAAAATAATCGAACACTAAAAGAACTAACCTCTCCTGATGTTGATATCCAACCCACCTATATTCAATTACAAGGAGAGGCATCCAATTTTGAACTAAAATTTGGTTTAATTAATCTATTACCAAGATTTCATGGACTTCCTGGAGAGGATCCACACAAGCATTTAAAATAATTTCATATCGTGTGTTCTACATTAAAACCTAAAAATGTGGACAAAGAACAATTAAATATTAGATTATTCCCCTTTTATTTAGAAGATATAGAAAAATATTGGTTATATTATGTTAATTCCCCAATAAGAGGCTGGGCAGACATGAAACACCTTTTTCTTGAAAAATATTTCCTAGCCTCTCAAATTGCAACAATAAGGAAAGAAATTTGTGGGATAAGACAATATCAAGGGTAAACATTACATGAATATTGGGAACACTTTAAAATGTTATGTTCAAGTTTCTCACACCACCAAATAAGTGATCAAATTTTAATTAAATATTTTTATGAAGGTTTAATCCCTATTGATCAGAATATGATCGATGCTGCTGCAGGTGGTGTGCTAGTTGATAAGACCCCCAATTGTTGCAAGAACCCTGATTGAGAACATGGCACAAAACACACTGCAATTTGGTTCAAGGTCTAATGTACCGATTCGAGGTGTCCATGAGGTGCAAAGTACTGAATTATAGATGAAGGTGGACACAATGTTTGAAGAGGTAAGTACCCTTGTTAAACAACTTGCTCTTTACCAAGGGAAATCCCAATCTCCTCCTCCCATCTATTGTGGTATATGTTCTTCTGAAACCCACTACTCTGACTAATGTCCTCAATTGAGGGAAACATCTGAGAGTTGTGAGGCAATATTTCTAGTCCACCCCTATATTTCCAGGCCACCCCTATAACCAACCCTTTAGGAAAGAACCTTACTATCCATCCAACCCTGGGTGGAAGGAGAACCAAGCCTATAGTCAAGGGGGGTATTCTAACCAACCTCAACAATAATAGAACCAACTGGGACATAGTAGTCATCCACCACCACCACCCATAAATCCTCAACCACCCCAAAGTCCTTTCCAACAAACCCCTCCAAAACCCAAGCCTAGCCTAGAAGATATGATGAAACAAATGGCTACCAACAATATCCAAATCTAACAAACCACTCAGGCATCCATACAAGACCTCAAATCCCAATTAGGCTAACTAGCTAACTCAGCGGGTGAAATTCAAAGTCATGGGTCAGGTAAACTTCCCTCTCAACCATTATTTAACCCTAGGGATAAAAGAAATGTTAGTTTCATCACCCTTAGGAGTGTAAAACAACTAGAAAGTAAAATGAATCCTCTATTATATTTATCCCATCCTGAGGAAACCTCCATCCTAACCATTAAAAATGTTACAAATGTTGAAGAACCTTGTCCTGAGAGAAGCCCTTCCAAAGGAAAGAGTGTGTATATTGATGAGTCGCTTATCCCAACCATTCCTCTTCTATTTCTTCAAAGGGCCACCCAACTAAGAAAATAAAAGGAAACTGAACTTGATAAGGAAATATTGGAAATTTTCAAGAAATTGAAGGTTAACATCCCATTGATTGATGTCGTGAAGAAAATTCCATGGTACGCCAAGTTTATAAAGGAGATGTGTACACACTAAAGGTGAATTCGAGGTGATGAGAAAGTGAGCTTGGGGAGGAATGTTTCAGAATTGATAGAGTGATCACTTCCCACCAAGTGCGATGATCCTGAAACATTATCAATTCTATTCACCATAGGGGAGTATTCTTTTTCTAATGCTATGCTTGATTTAGGTGCTTCTATAAATGTGATGCCTCACTCTATTTACTCTACATTTCAGGTTGGGTAACTGAAGCCCACATGAATTATTGTTTAACTGGATAACTAGAGTATCGCACACCCCTATAGTGTGTTAGAGGATTTTCTTATGAGGGTTCAAAATTTAATTCTTCCTGCTGACTTTTATGTGCTTAAAATAGAGGATTATAGGATAAATGGACATGCCCCGATTATATTGGGGAGACCCTTCTTGAAAACCACCAAAACCATAATTAGTTTCCACAATGTTATATTATCTATGGAGTTTGGTGGTGACATTGTCCACTTCAATACCCTTGATTCCATGAAGAACCCCTCAGAAGAACATTCCTCTCTCTCTGTTAATTCTATATATGTACTCACTTCCCTTAAAAAACTTTATTTCATTCCCTTGATCCCCTTTCTGAATTTTATTCATTGATAGAAATTCTAGGAAATGATTCATGTATTGATTTTTGTAGTGATCTAGAAAATTTTCATGCATGTTCATTGATTGATGATTTATTGAACATTGAGGATCCAATGACCATCGATGATACTGCTAAGCTTGTAAAATCTCATTCCTCATCTAAGGATGATACCATTGAGCAGTTATATGAGATCAGTGACCTCTCAATTTCATACACACTCCCATAAATCTAAAATCCACCTGAATTGGAACTGAAACAACTGCCTCAAGATTTAAAATATTCATATCTTAAGAATGGAAACAAGTTGTCTGTCATCATTGGTAGTTCACTCCCTCCTAAGCATGAATTGCGACTGCTTGAACGTTTGAGGGAGTATAAAAAATATTTGGGATGGACACTTTCTAACATTCCTGGTATTATCCCATGAATTTGTACACAAAAAATTTTATTAAATGATGAGGATAAACCAGCGAGGCAGCCACAACGTCGACTGAACCCAAACCTCCTAGAAGTTTTGAAAAATGAGGTAACAAAATTATTGGCTGCTAGAATCATTTACCCCATATCTAACAACCAATGGGTCAGTCCCATTCAAGTAGTTCCTAAAAATACTAGACTTACAGTAATAAAAAATGAAAACAATGAATTGGTTCTAACTCATGTGCATAATAGTTGGCATGTCTGTATAGATTATCGCCGACTAAACCAACACACTCGGAAAGACAATTTCCCTTTTCCATTCATTGACCAAATTCTAGAGAGGTTAGCGGGTAAGTCCCACTATTGTATCCTTAATGGGTATTCTAGATACTTTCAGATCCATATTTCCCCTGAGGATCAGGAAAAGACAACCTTCACTTTCCCCTTCGGAACATTTTCCTATAGAAGGATTCCATTTGGTTTGTGCAATGCTCCGGGTACTTTCCAATGATGCATGGTTAGTATTTTTTTGGATTACCTAGATAATTGCATGGAAGTATTCATGGATGATTTCACTATTTATGGCTCTTCTTTTGCTTAATTTTTGAGTAGTCGTGGTGTAGTCATATGTTGTTTCATTGAAAATAATCTTGTATTAAATTATGAGAAAATACATTTCATGGTGCAAAAAGGTATAGTTTTGAGAAATGTCTTTTTTGAGGATGGTATCCAAGTAGATAAATCAAAAGTGGATGTCATTTATTCCCTATCATTCCCCAAAAATGTACTGGATGTGCAGTCTTTCCTAGGTCATGATGGATTTTACCATCGTTTCATTTGTGACTTTAGTAAAATTGCACCCCCCTCTCCTGATTACTCAAAAAAGAAAAATAATTTGTTTTTGATAAATAATTTGAGGAAGATTTTAATAAGTTAAAATGGAGTCTCACATCACCCCCAGTAATCTAACCACCTTGGTGGGATTTACCATTTGAGCTCATCTGTGATGCCTCTAATAATGAATTTGGGGCAGTCTTGTCAAAAAGGGTTGACTGAGCTCCACATGTCATAACCTATGACTCACGTACATTGGACCCTGCCCAAGAAAACTACAACACAACTGAAAAACAATTATTTTCCATAGAGTTTTCCTTGGATAAATTTAGTTCATATCTGTTAGGGTCCAAAGTCATTGTATTCTACGACCATGCAGCTCTCTGGTATCTCCTTAAGAAACTGGAAGCCAAACCACATATTATTTGCTGGATACTCATCCTTAGATAATTTAATATAGAAATTAGTGATAAAAAATGATCAGAGAATGTGGTGGTTGACTATATTAGTAGGATCCTACCATCCTTGTGAATTGATTCATCCCCATGTATTCCCATTAATGATATGTTTCATGATGAGAAATTGTACTGAGTTCAAGATGTTATTCCTTAGTATTCTGAAATTGTAAATTATTTGGTAGCATCTTGCTTTTCTACTTATTTCAATAAAAACCAAGCCAGTCATCTAAAAAATGAGTCTCATTGGTACATTTGGGATGAATCATACCTCGGGAACACATGTAGTGATCAAGTCCTTAGGCATTGTGCCCCTGATATTGAGTTTCAGTCTATCCTTAGATTCTGTCACACACTTTCTTGTGGGGGATACTTTAGTCCCCAATGGACTACTCGCATGGTCCTTGATTCTGGTCTCTTTTAGACAACAATTTTTTGGGATGCCCATGATTTTTTCAAATCTTGTCCTCATTGTCAAAGAATGGGGAATGTCTCTAAAAGAAATGAAATCCCACAACAACCGTTGCTCTTTCATGACATTTTTGATGTTTGGGGAATTGAATTTATGGGTCCATTTCCTAATTTCTTTGGAAACTTGTACATTATTATGGCAGTTTATTATGTGTCAAAATGGGAAGAGGCCCGAGCCACAAGGACAGATGATTCCAAAATAGTTGTGGAATTTTTGAGAACTCATATCTTTTGTAGGTTTGGATTACCTAGGTTCGTTATTAGTGACCAGGGTTTTAATTTCTGCAATTGAACAATTTAATCACTTTTGTGTCGGTATGGGGTCAATCATAGAGTGTCTACTACGTATCACCCACTAACCAATGGTTAAGATGACGTTTCAAATAGAGAGGTAAAATAGATTCTTGAAAAAACTGTTCACCCCAATAGAAAAGATTGGAGTCTTTGAATTGATGATTTGTTATGGGTATACCGTACTACTTTCCAAACTCCCATTGTAATGTCATCCTATCATCTTGTGTTTGGAAAGATTTGTCACCTACCTATTGATATTGAGAATCAGATCTACTGGGTCATTAAACAATGCAGTTCTAATCTTTCTAGTGCAGGTTATCAAAGGAAGTTGCAGATTCAGGAGTTGGAGTAATTGACAAGAGATGCATATGAATAATCCATGATTTATAAAGAGAGAACCAAGACTGCACATGACCATATTATACTTCATCGTCAGTTCCACATTGGGTAGTGGGTCCTTCTTTATAATGAAAGGCATAAGTTTCATCTAGATAATCGTTGTTCCTGCTGGTTTGGCCCCTACACTATTATTAATGTATCTCCATTTGGTGTTATTCAGGTTCAAAATGAAGTAACCAAGAAAACCTTAAATGTCAATGGACACTGGCTAAAGTACTTCCGTGAAGCCCTTCTATAGTTCCCGATGAAGGAACTCTATGTTCAAGAAGCAACATACCAGTGAAACACACTAGGTTTTATCCTTCCTTCTCATATTCTAAATTATTACAGTGAGGAAACTGCACATTCTAGGTGTGGGGGATGGGTACATTCCTAGGTTAGTTAGGATTTTCATTTTCTTTCTCCTTTCTTCTCTTTTTCACCTTCTTTATGGTATTTTCACTTTTCCCCATCTTTCTAGTTTCATTAGGATTTTCATTGTCTTTATTATTTCTTCTCTTATTCACTTTCTTTGTGGTATTTTTACTTCCCCCCCTTATGGTCGCCACATCATAGAACTTACTAAAAATGCATGTTGAAATTTTCGATTCCATGTTGATTTAACATTTGATAAAAAAATCTATCTCTGTTTTGGAATGAATGTTTGTATGAATTTAACACCAGGGAGTGATTTTTAGTGAATTGGTTTTCTATAAATGATATAAATGGTTGTATCACTGTGAAACATTTAAGATGATTGATGCCCCTTGTGTGAGTAGTTTTCAGGAAATATGTGTCACTAATATCTCCATGCATTTTTTCACCAAACCACAAAGTGTGAACATTTCTTACATAATATAAGGTAAATATATGTTAGGTTAATATTTTTCAGCTTTAAATGATATTTACATATGTTCTTTCCTTATCCGATCTGTTTCATTACTATACCAGAGTGACCTATGCGTGTGTACCTAATGTACGACTGTTGTACTCCCTAAAAAAAAATTGGGTTGTGTCTTGGATAGTTCAAAAACCACTCCTCCTCAACCTTTGATCTTGTTATAACTATTTCAATTAGTGTTGTCAGGATATCAAACAAGGTTTGAGAGATGAGTGTGAGATTTGTTCTAAATGCAACTTCTAAAAAAATGATGGGAGTGATGAAATGTGAAACATATGGGGATATCTAGGCCAGGAGCTTATGGTTTGACTTTTGGGAATGATTAAGTGATTGGGTACTGAAATATGATTGCAAAGGATGTAGGGAAGGTTTGCTGAAAAAAATCATTTAAAGCTGAATAATGTTAAAATAACCTATATTTATTGGATAAAAAGTGGAAAGAATAACATGGAATGGTTTTCACACACACACATGGAGAGTTAGTGGAATGGTTGAATTTTGAATTCCTTTCTCAACTTGGTGTCATGTATTTCTTTGAATTTCATTATGATATGATTTATAAGACATCTTTTTCCATTTTCACTAGGAAGAACTCCTTGGTGTGGTTCGTGCATTGATCACATTACTTTAATGAATGAAAATTTCCTCAAATGTTAAATCTTCATGATGTTGAGAATATATACATGAATCATGTTTTTATGGATTTGTGACTTTGCCCAGGAGTGCAAATGTTTAGGTGTGGGGGTGTGATCGCATCGTGATTCACTATTTCATTTTCATCCTTACACCACTATGCTAATCTTGTTTTATATTGAAAATTATAAAAATAATAACAAATTTCATTCCATGTTTGAATCATTTAATTAGTGTTTATCTCTATTGAAAAGGTCAATGTCACTTGTTTTGATGATTCCATTATAGGAGGAGGTGATTTGGAGGCCCCAGAGATGATCCAGAAGGAAAATGGGCCAAAACTGCTTGGGTTCCATGAACACCTGTCCACTTTTGGGTATAGTATGAAAACTCCATGTAACACCCCGACCCCAGTTTCCCAGAGTTGGTGCATTATTAAATAACATTGGCATGATCACAAGAAAGATCAAGTCTCGAAAGACCGATTAGTTTAGTAGCCTTGGAATAACTAGATACATTCATAAAGTTTACATTACATCATAAAATGAAAACTACAACATTATATTCTCTATAGTCCACACTCTTATCCCCTCATACTATCCCTACAGGTCATTCATAAACTACTTCTTCATATCCTAGGAAAAATAAAACATAGAAAGAGGTGAGCTCAAATGCCAAGTAAGGATAACAATATAGCGAAAACTTTCATAAATATGAATAAACATTTAAGGCAATGTATAACTAAAACAAAAGCCTTTTAAACATGAACATAAACATAATATGGCAGAAATAAAATGAAATAATTCCATTTACTTATTCACACGGATATTATACTAATCAAATAATCACATGCAATATCAATAACCACTTTCATAATGATGGAATGCATAATGCCAGACTATCATAACCACATAGCCAAGGCCTCGTGCCAAGACTACAAATAAGATTTTTTCAAGGCCTTGTGCCAGGACACTAGTTTGTCTCATGAGACCTACCGATGCATCGAGGAGCTATAGCAGGCTCCACCCATCACTTACTAATTCCAATGCATTCCTCATATGAAAAGTTTGAAATATGACATAAACATTCATATTAAACTAGCATACAAAATGTCAATACTTAATCAACAAACTTTAAATGGTATAAAATAGCACATCCAAAGTCAAACATAACTCATTAGATACAATATGGAAGATTTTATTGTATCAGATTAATCTCAATCAAGAATAATTAAGGATATTGACATAGATGAAAATAATCGTCAGAAATATTAGAGAGAAATATCCCCCCTTTTTCTTGAAATCATTTAAAAGTCACACTATTTGTCAAGAAGCCATTTAAAAGTAGATTTTTGAATCAAAGTGTCCCATACCACTTTGAAACTTTTAAAATTAATTTTAATTTTAAAACTTTAATGTCCATATAAATAAATTCTTAAAACCATTTTTAAAACATGGACATTAATGAGAAATATTTAGAAGAATAAATATTTAAAACACTTAAAAATGTATTTTTGTTAGAGTTTCTAACCAAAATAGAGACACTTGAATACAAATAATTGAGGTAATAAAAACTTTATAATATCATGAGAATAAAGGGATTCACGATATAATATGTCAAAGTACATTATATACACCATATATAAGTAATTTGGTGTATAACAACAAAGAAGTCTCAATGGAATGTAAATTGAGATGAATTATCTTATAAAGACCATATACTTAGGTTAAGGATAAATCAACAACATAATTATGTGTGAAAAATATAAATACACTCAATATGATTGGATATTTAGTGTAAATCAATCAGATGACATTCACACATACTCTTGTAAAAACAACACCAATGAATTGGATATTTAACTCAACAAATCGAGATTGAGTAAAAATTACTCTTATCAAGTTCATACCGATGAACTGATAATTTATCAATGGATTTATTATGTGTATCAAAAGTATATCCACAGAAAGGGGAGTTGAATTTATGACATAATCAAATGAATAGTGATTCTACACATAATCTTGGAGTAAAATAATCAATGAAGTATGCGTAAAGCCGAATGAGTGGAAGTTGAAATTTCAAATTAACTTATTGATTTGGTAACATACAAAACATACACCCATGAAAGAAGGATAATACAATGATGATGTAAATATAAATTAATTAATTTATATTACATAATTAATATAAACATGAGCATTACACACACCACATGTAATAAATAAGTGGTGAACAATGGAATTCTCACGGAATTAAAAGTGAGATAAGAAACCCCTTACTTTGTAATTTTTCCGTGGTCGACGGTAGGTTAACCTCCTGTATAATGGTTAAATAATTGGTATTTAATTATACAAGAATAATTTACATTAATATGATATCATATATGATCTTTTAACATTGATTTGTTAATAATATCTTAGTATTATCATCATTTCGGTTGTTAACTTACTCGTTTTCCTTTATATTCTTTGTTATGTAAGCCGTGTTTGTTATGGATAGGTTATATCTTATTCATATCCAGAATTATATAAAGTCCTTAAACATTATTTTTAATCATCAAATGAGAATTATACTTTAATGGGTACTATGGAGAATGAATCTCATCGCGTTCGTGGAGACGGTAGTCCGTACGTATGCACGAGCGACAATATCATTCTTTTCAAGTTAAAATAATATATAATTTGATGGTATATCATATAGACAGAATAATTATCATGTTATATTTATTATTTACATGAATTAAACTTCATTATTATACCCATCCAAATAATAATTTATTGAATGACAATTACACCACGACATGGAGACGGTAAGCCGTACGTACGCACGTATGGTGACATGCCATTCAAAGGATGGATAGAATACTGAATATGGTTGTACCATATTTATAATAAAATCACATTATATATAAGATACTGGAGTTATTATTTTAGAATATAAATAACAAAGAAATAAGAAGTTGAAGAAGAAATGAACTTGAAAGAGGGTGGTGAAAACATTACCCCTTCTTCGGGTTCTTCCTTTTGATTTGATCAAAAGGGATCCTTAGGTTGGTTTTCTGATCAAACTAATGCCTCTAGGTTGTATTGATGGATTTTTAGAGAGTATTTGGGCTGGTTTTGACCGATCCAAAAGGCTTTTAATGTGTGAATTAGTGAGAAGGGTGAGTGCCCTTTTTATAAGAGGGGTGATGGGCACCTTTGGAAAAGCTAAAAATGTTATTTTATAATAAATTCATATTCCGTTTCTAATGGCTCCAAAGTGTATTATTTAAAAATTAAGGTGGGTATGGGTCGAAAAACACTCAACCAATAGAATTTAGACAGGTTTGAGTCATTATATTAACCTTATCTTTAAGTATTAAATCTTAGTTAATTAGTTTCACTTTTACAATGTCTCCTTGTATTTTTATATTATATGGTTAATAAACTTACTATATACATCCAAGAGACCCCAAAGTCTTCCATTAATGATAGACCTATCATGATATAAGTCTCTTGGCCGAACCTTAGATTTTTAGGAATTGAATATAAATTAATAATATAATATTTTTTTTTAAAACTCCTTTATGTCAATTTTGACACTATTGGGTATTTTGTTTTTGATAAATTCATAACAACATTATTACTTCAAAAAAAATTAAATAATCAATCCTAATATGTCATATTAGCCTATAAAATTAGTGTAATTCATAAAAAGTCTCAAATTACATTTATTTTGATATTTATAATATCAATTATTTTAATATTTCATTAATTAGGTAATTACTGCATCACCATTGTGTCATAAATAAATTAAATTATTTAATGTCTAAAAATTATAAATAAAATACCATTATGTAGGAAATCGTGTTATCTTTCTAATGAATATTTACAATCGAATTTATCTTATGTATAACCCTATATTAAAAATGCTTTAGTAAATAAAATTTGATTTTAACTCTTTTAACTCTTCTTTGAATTAAATAATAATAAATGTCCTAATCTAATACAAGTGGACCTAAATAATAATATTTTACTCCTAAGGTTGTTTTTGGTCGAGGTAAACTTGTCCAATAGAATTAGGACATGTGTTAGGGTAATATTAATATCATATTTACCCTTAATTACCCTATTTACTTTTAACCGTGGTAAATAAAAGTAAAAAGTTACGATTCACCAAAAATTATTTGCATCTCATTGAACCACATTTTACTCCTTGATATTAACCGTGTCTCTAGGATTTTCAAAATTCCACTCACAAAAGTGGTAAAATTAAGTTTTATGAAAAATTCATTTTTTTAACTACCACTTAGTGGTTTCACTATTCATCAAAAAAATGAATGTTTCCAGAAAAATACCAAAAATTAGGCCTAAGATATATTTGATATTATGAATTCAAAAATGATGTCTATTTTACCAAATTAAAAATATATCAGTTTCATTAATTAATTTAAAAATTAATTCACGTCGTCAAAACAAATAGCGTGTTTTTAAGAGATAATAACTATCAAAAGATTGACACTTGTTTATGTCTGGTTTAAATGTGAAATTACATCCAATGACCAACATTGTATTAAATGGTAAAAATATATTCTAAATATACTTTTAAACCACTCAAATTAATAATTTATCACTATTAATTTTTTCTATTAAAAAAGTTGTTTTTAATTAAAATTTAGTAATTTTCACTATTCATCAATATATGAAAGTTATCCAAAAAGTACCAAAATTTCACCCTAGAATAATTTAGATATTCCGAATCCAAAAATGAAGTCCATTTTGAAAGATAAAATGTATAAAATTTCAAAAATTAGGTATTAATATTCATAACGGCTAGTTTGATTGGTTGTGGTGTGTTAGAACTTGAAGTTGTGTACAACACACACTACTGTATTATTCAGAGAGAAGCATACCGTGGAAGCTTGAGGTGTTACATTATCCCCTCTTTCAATAAATTATGTCCTCACAATTTTTAAAATTGGGCTTGGGAATATAATGGAATGTCCCACATCAGAAAAAGAGTCAATAAAACAATCACTTTAAAAGAAAGAAAGATAAGTACAAATGTCACCTGAGATAACCCATACTATGATTCCATGTAGGAAAACATGGATATGGACGATAAAATAAGTGTTAAGTTCTGATGGAGAGGGATAGAAAACATGATCAAGAGAAATTTAACAATAATAAAATCACAAACTTGTGTTGGGAAAAATGATCATTAGTCTCCCAGTAGGAAAAGTAAACGGAAAATTTTTTTTATTTTAAATTACATTACATAAGGACAAGGAATTAATTTATGATATTGAATAAGAACATAAAGAGATATAATTACTTTTTAAGTAGAGTTTCATTAATTAATAAATTTTTACCACTAACTCATTTTTTTTTGAACAATGAGTATTCAAGAAGACTTGGTCACAATGGAAGAGCTAGAATAAACTTCTATAGAAATACATGATCCGCGTAGGATAAACTATATATTTACATTGTCTTTAGAGATTAATCAAAACCAAAATGGTTAGTATAATATCTGATGATCCCCCAAATGGATATTCCATTAGTGAAAAAAACACTAATCTTAATTTCTAAAATTAAACCATCAATACCCCAAAGTTAAATAAATACCATTCAATAATCAATTGTCCTTAAAATACTTCAATATAATCCAAACTAATATTAAAACCCAAAACTTATAAGAATGTAGTCTTCCATGTTAAATTGTATCTCCAAATGACATTAATTACTCTTAAAGTCACATACTTAAAAGTAATTAACCTAATCATTTCCATAAATAACCCAAATCACTATAAATCCACAATAAAAACATAAATAAAAATCCACCATTACTCCTCAAATTAAATCCCATACTATTCTATTTTCCTTGGGATTATAGTGTTCACAACAAAGCGAACAACTTCCAAAATAACATTTATCACTTAATCACCAAATCATTTTCCTATACTAAGGGTATTCATTTGATAAGACATAAGATCCCAAATCAAATTATTATTGATCAATAAAATCATTTAACTAAAAATAATAGTCACACTAACCAGGGACATCACTTAGTCCAGTGGTAGGAGATAAATCCCCATCGCACTTTGATTGTGGGTTCAATTCCCACAGCTTTGTCTAACGTGACGGGTTGTCACACGGTCTGTGTGTTGCCCTTTTTCAAAAACTATATTTTATAACATTACCAAAATGAGATAAATTCCTCAAAATAACCATAACATAATTTAACCACAAATCTTATCTCATACCTTGCATTTTCATCCCAAATTATAATAACTTATAATTGACTCAAACCCAATGATCATATAAAACCAAGTGGTTATTTATAACTATATCCACAAGAGAAAAGATAATTCTTCCTTAAATATCATTCTCACATGGAAAACTACAGGGTTAAAAATACAAGAGAAAATTATTCCAAAGTAAACCCATCAACAAGGAGCACTAATACTTTTTAAACATTTCTCCAACCATTTATTTCCACATAGCTTCTTCTTTGACCAAGAAAATATCCTATAGAATAGGGAATTCACTTAGGTAATGGCCAGGTCCCCTACATTTATGGAAAATGACTGTAAATGGATTCTTGGGACCATTTTTATCTTCTTACATAGTACTCTTCATTTTTCTTCAGAAGTTCTTCACATTATGTCCTTCCTTCCCGCACATAAATCATTTCTTGGTCCCATTGATACACTTTCCTAGGTGTCTCCTTCCACATTTCCTGCATGATGGAAATTGTGGATTCCTTTCTCCATGGTCTCCACTACTGGAGATCTTATCATTCATCACCTTTATCTTCTTTGTTGAGTCTGGGAATTGGTTAATATATTTATTTTTGATCATATTTTTGGAAAATTTATTTTTCATAAAGATGATATCTTTTACGCCTTTCAACATTCCATTTTTTTGCTCATTTCCACCACCATTCCCACCTTTTACATCATTATCAAAGTCACTATGACTTCCTTGGAATCCATCCATTGACTAAAACCAAAAATCATTGTGTGAGTAACAATAGTCATAAAATCATTTAGAGATTAACATGTCACCATATTCTCAATTTGAAACAAATTAGGATTAACCAAGGTCATTTACTCTCATCTTATATATATACTACTTCAAATCGTTTTGTAAAGAAAATGTAAATTATCCTAAGCATATCACCCGGGAGTGTCGTAACCAAGAGTGCAGCAAGTCTCGTTGTCGTGCACCAGTTCCCGTTCAAGTCTAGATCAAAGCAGTGTTTTCGGGTTTTACCCCTAGGTATATCTGTGCCAGAGCTGCCTCTACCTTCTCATATCCATACAGGGATGTATTGCTCGGAAAACTCACAAAATCTCTACAATACCAAAATTCTAGGAAGTTCTTCTATACTAATCCTCAAAGTTCATCTTAGGTCTACGTGATCTATTTATAATTTATCTAAATCTAGCTTCCAAGGTTTGTACTGAACTTACTCTGATACCACCTGTAACGCCTTGAACCCAGTTACCCAGAGTTGGTGCATTATTACATAACATTGACATGATCACAAGAAAGATCAAGTCTCGAAAGACCGATTAGTTTAGTAGCCTTGGAATAACTAGATACATTCATAAAGTTTACATTATATCATAAAATGAAAACTACAACATTATAGTCTCCACAGTCCACACTCTTATCCCCTGATACTATCCTTCCAGGCCATTCATAAAATACTTCTTCACATCCTGGGAAAAATAAAACATAGAAAGGGGTGAGCTCAAATTCCCATTAAGGATAACAATATAGCAGAAACTTTCATAAATAGGAATAAACATTTAAAGCAATGTATAACTAAAACAAAAGTCTTTTAAACTTGAACTTCAACATAATATGGAATAAATAAAATGAAATAATGCCATTTACTTATTCACATGGATATTCTACTAATCGAATAATCACATGCAATATCAATAACCACTTTCATAATGATGGAATGCATAATGTCAGACTATCATAACCACATAGCCAAGGCCTCATGTCAAGACTACAAATAAGATTTTTTCAAGGCCTTGTGCCAAGACACTAGTTTGTCTCATGAGACCTACCAATGCATCGAGGAGCTATAGTGGGCTCCACCCATCACTTACTAAGTCCAATGCATTCCTTATATGAAATGTTTGAAATATGACATAAATATTCATATTAAACAAGCATATGGAATGTCAATACTTAATCGACAAACCATGAATGGTATAAAAATAGCACATCCACAGTCGAACATAACTCATTCGATACAATATGGAAGATTGTATTGTATCAGATTAATATCAATCAAGAATAATGAAGCATATTGACATAGATGAAAATAATTGTCAAAACTATTAGAGAGAAATATCCCCCTTTTTCTTGAAATCATTTAAAAGTCACACTATTTGTCAAGAAGCCATTTAAAAATAGATTTTTGAATCAAAGTGTCCCATAAAACTTTGAAACTTTTAAAATTAATTTTAATTTTAAAACTTTAATGTCCATATAAATAAATTCTTAAAACCATTTTTAAAACATGGACATTAATGAGAAATATTTAGAAGAATAAATCTTTAAAACTCTTAAAAAAGTATTTTAGTTAGAGTTTCTAACCAAAAGAGAGACACTTAAATACAAATAATTGAGGTAATAAAATCTTTATAATATCATGAGAATAAAGGGATTCATGATATACTATGTCAAAGTACATTATATACACCATATAAAAGTGATTTGGTGTATAACAACAAAGAAGTCTCAATGGAATGTAAATTGGGATGAATTCTCTTATAAAGACCATATCCTTAGGTTAAGGATAAATCAACGACATAATTATGTGTGAAAATATAAATACACTCAATATGATTGGATATTTAGTGTAATTAAATCAGATGACATTCACACATATTCTTGTAAAAACAACACCAATGAATTGGAGATTTAACTCAACAGATCGAGATTGAGTAAAAATTACTCTTATCAAGTTCATACCGATGACCTGATAATTTATCAATGGAGTTATTATGTGTATCAAAAGTATATCCACAGAAAGGGGAGTGGAATTTATGACATAATCAAATCAATAGTGATTCTGCACAAAATCTTGGAGAAAAATAATCAATGAAGTATGCGTAAAGCCGAATGAGTGGAAATTGAAATTCCAAAATCCCTTATTGATTTGGTAACATACAAAACAGACACCCATGAAAGAAGGATCATAAAATGATGATGTAAATATAAATTAATTAATGTATATTACACACTTAATACAAACATGGGCAGTACACACACCACATGTAATAAATAAGTGGTGAACAATGGAATTCTCACAAAATTAAAAGTGAGATAAGAAGCCCCTTACTTTGTACTTTTTCCGTGTTCAACAGTAGGTTAAACTCCTATATAATGGTGAAATAAATTTTATTGAATTATACAATAATCATTTACATTAATATGATATCATATATGATCTTTTAACATTGATTTGTTAATAATATCTTAGTATTATCGTCATTTCGGCTGTTAACTTACTTGTTTTCCTTTATATTCTTTGTTACGTAAGCCGTGTTTGTTATGGATAGGTTTTATCTTATTCATATCCATAATTATATCAAGTCCTTAAACATTATTTTTAATCATCAAATGAGAATTATACTTGAATGGATACGATGGAGAATGAATCTCACCGCGTTCGTGGAGACGGTAGTCCGTACGTACACACGAGCGACAATATCATTCTTTTGATGTTAAAATAATATATAATTTAATGTTATATCATATATAAAGAATAATTATCATTTTATATTTATTATTTACATGAATTACACATCATTATTATAGTCATCCAAATAATATTTTATTGAATGACAATTACACCACGACGTGGAGACGGTAAACGGTATGTACGCACGTATGGTGACATGCCATTAAAAGGATGGATAGAATAATGAATATGGTTGTACCATATTTATAATAACATCAAATTATATAGAATATACTGGAGTTATTATTTTATAATAGAAATAACAAATAAAGAAGAAGTTGAAGAAGAAAGGAACTTGAAAGTGGGTGGTGAAAACATTACCTCTTCTTCGGGTTGTTCCTTTTGATTTGATCAAAAGGGCTTCTTAGATTGGCTTTCTGATCAAACTAAGGCCTCTAGGTTGTATTGAGTGAAGTTGAGAGAGTATTTTGGAAGGGTTTGACCGAGACAAAAGGCTTTTAATGTGTGAATTAATGAGAAGGGGGAGTTCCCTTTTATAAGAGGGGTGAGGGGCACCTTTGGAAAAGCTAAAAATATTATTTTATAATAAATTCATATTTGGTTTATAATGGATCCAAAGTGGATTATTTAAAGGTTAAGGTGTGTATGGGTCTAAAAACACTCAACCAATAGAATTTAGACAGGTTTGGGTCATTATATTAACCTTATCTTTAAGTATTAACTCTTAGTTAATTAGTTTCACTTTTACAATGTCTCTTTGTATTTTTATATTATATGGTTAATAAACTTACTACATACATCCAAGTGACCCCAAAGTGGTCCATTAATTATACAACTATCATGATATAAGTCTCTTGGGCGAACCTTAGATTTTTAGGAATTGAATATAAATTAATAATATAATATTTGTTTTAAAAACTCCTTTATGTCAATTTTGACACTATTGGGTATTTTGTTTTTGATAAATTCATAACATCATTATTAATTCAAAAACAATTTATATAATCAATACTAATATGTCATATTAGCCTATAAAATTAGTGTAATTCATAAAAAGTCTCAAATTACATTTATTTTGATATTTATAATATCAATTATTTTAATATTTCATTAATTAGGTAATTACTGCATCACTATTGTGTCATAAATAAATTAAATTATTTACTGTCTAAAAATTATAAAAAAAATACCATTATGTATTAAATCTTATTAGATTTCTAATGAATATTTACAATCAAATTTATCTTTTTTATAACCCTATATTAAAAATGTTTTAGTAAATAAACTTTGATTTTAACTCTTTTAACTCTTGTTTGAATTAAATAATAATAAATGTCCTAATCTAATAAAAGTGGACCTAAATGATAATATTTTACTCCTAAGGTTGTTTTTGGTTGAGATACACTTTTCCAATATAATTAGGACATGTGTTAGGGTAATATTAATATCATATTTACCCTTAATTACCCTATTTACTTTTAACTGTGGTAAATAAAAGTAAAAAGTTACTATTCACCAAAAATTATTTTCATCTCGTTGAACCACATTTTACTCCTTGATATTAACCGTGTCTCTCGAATTTTTGCAATTCCACTCACATAAGCGGTAAAATTAAGTTTTATGAAAAATCCAGGTTTTTAATTACCACTTAGTGGTTTCACTATTCATCAAAAAATGAAAGTTTCCAGAAAAATACCAAAAATTAGGCCTAAGCTATATTTGATATTATGAATTAAAAAATGATGTCTATTTTACCAAATTCAAAACATATCAGTTTCATTAATTAATTTAAAAATTAATTCCCGTCGTCAAAACAAATAGCGTGTTTTTAAGAGATAATAACTATCAAAAGATTGACACTTGTTTATGTCTGGTTTAAATGTGAAATTACATCCAATGAACAACATTGTATTAAATGTTAAAAATATATTATAAATATAATTTAAAACCACTCAAATTAATAATTTATCACTATTAATTATTTCGATTAAAAAATTTGTTTTTAATTAAAATTTAGTAATTTTCACTATTCATCAAAATATGAAAATTATCCGAAAAGTACCAAAATTTTACCCTAGGCTAATTTCGATATTCTGAATCCAAAAATGAAGTCCATTTTGAAAGATAAAATGTTTAAAATTTTAAAAACTAGGTATTACAATTTATAACGGCTAGTTTGATTGGTTGTGGTGTGTTAGAACTTGAAGTTGCGTACAACACACGCTACTGTATTATTCAGAGAGAAGCGTACCGTGGAAGCTTGAGGTGTTACACTCCATGCATTCACATGGGATGTGATTTTTTAGTTTGGTCCAGAATTCAATTTTCTACAACTCTTATGAAGACAACCAAGCCCTATTCATCCATTAATGGGCCCAACCGAAGCGATCTGTCCAGGCCACCAAATGTGCCCGGAGTCAAAAGTTGTGTGCTCTAGAGTTGTACATGTCCATTGGAAGACAAACTTTCGGTGGATATATCCAAGACGCTGGGAAATAACTTTAATGTTTTTTCAAAAGATATTGAAGACTTTCTAGAGGCCGAAAACAATGTAATAAGTGGTTTTACACAATCTATGTGCCCAAAACCACTTCCCATTTTTGCTATAAAAGATCACCATGGGTACCTCATTTGGGGAGTTCGAACCATGAGCCAAGATCTGCCATTTTGGAGTCCTAGAGTAGTCTCTTAATCATCCTAGAATTTATAGAGGCCCCTATCCTCATAGGGAGATCAAGGATAAAGAATGAGTTCCACCCGAGCCTCCTCCTCCTCTCGATGGCGAGCTAAACGATGGACAATCATTTTAAGGGAGATACAAAAACTTGGGACGGAGTTATGGAACATGTTCTTATACTTGTTTTGTATAATTTTTGTGTTGAATATTTAACATATTTTTTAGGGGTGTCCATGGGTCGGGTTGGGTCGGGTTGAGGGCTATTTTGGACACGACCCAAGAAAAATAGGTTGGGTCAGGTTGGGTCGGGTCAGAGATGTTTTTGGATTAAGAGTCAACCCGACCCAACCCGTCTCAAATCGGGTTGGGCTGGGTCGGGTTGATCGGGTTGAGGAAAAAAAATTGGTATTTTTTTATGATCCCAACCCGCAGATTGACCGAGTTACGAAAAAAAATTATTCAGTTCTTTTTTTAGCTATCACCTCGTGGGTTGATTGGGTTACGTATTCCTCTGCTTCATCTTCTTTTCCACACTAGGGAACACCCGCATCTTCCACCCTGTAATAAATCGACCCAAAAAAACGTCAGTCTGCGACTCGATTGTGTGATGTGATTAGCTTGCCTGCAAGTAGTTATCAAGGTTTGAGGATGTTCAAGGTGAGTCCAAGAGTGTGATGAGAATGGGGTAGTGCCTGACACTGATAGATTTTTCATCGCACACAGTTTTGATGGAGGTGGAGGTGGTGGTAGAGGCAGGGGTACATGCAGGTGTGGCGCGGTGGATACACTGGACTGGTGAGGGTGAGGGAGATGTTCAATGATCATTTTCTTAGTCAATCCTCCACCATCGGATCTTCGAATCATTAAAATTGTCCTATGTTCATTTTGTTATTTTATTTTTCTTTAGTTTTCATAGAAAAATAGAATGAAATCCAGTTATCTTCATGTTTTTGTTTATTGATCGGGCATTGTTTTTTTGCTGATTTCATATATCTCGATTCCTTTGAATTTATTTTATGTTTGTCTTAGAAATTTCATGGAAGATTCAATAATCTATGCGATTAATAAAGTATTCATGTAATGTTGGGTGATGGCATGGACTCTATGGATGGTGTAGGAAAGGAGAAAGGCAACGGTGTGGGGTGAGGGTGAGGGGGAATTAGGTCGAGAGGTAGGGAGAGGGTGAAGTCCAAAGAGGTGACTCACAGTAGTCGGGTTGGTTGGGTCGGGTTGGGTCAATTTTTACCAACCCGTGACCCGACCCAACCTGACCATGATATAACCCAACCTAACCCAACCCGTGGTATAAATTTTTTAACCCGACCCGAACCGACCTGACCTGATCGGGTCGAGTCAGGTTTTTCGGGTTGGGTTAGGTCTGGACACCCCTAATATTTTTTATCTTAAAATTATTTTCCCCTAATTACATTTCAATTGATATAATTAATTTGAAAGCATTTTATTTCAACACTGATTGGGTTGAGATTTCAAGTGGGAATCTTGGGTTGTTCCAATTGGACAACACAATAATCCTATTTATCTCACACATACATAAGATTTAAGTATGCTTTGGTAGAACTTTTATTCTATGTTTGATAACCAAATCTTGGCAACATGATTGTTGTGTCAAGGGGTGGTTCTTTAAGCATCATTTGAAGAAGCAAGAGGGGAGTCAAGATCCTGAAAACCTTCAACCAAATAATTAAACAAAACCATGTTAAATTTTTAGAACATTGAACTATCCAAGATATGTAGTGAACTTCAAATGATCTTCTTCTCTCATCATTATTAATACACCACCTTTATTTATCAACTATATAACTATTTAATTAAGTAATTTACTTAAACCATTTTTCAAAACCACCCCCTCTTTTAGTACTTATTATTAAAAATAAATTCTCGAAAACTATCAATGCTCATTGATAGATGACCTAGGTTCTTCCCTAGACTATAATTTTTTCTTCAAATAATAACCAATTTGACATGTCACGACAATGTGGTCAGAGGTAAGCACCATGATAGACCTGAAGGGGTAGCCTAATCTCAACCGGCCGCTTTGGTGGTAGGCGGTGCGCCGTCATGTGCCACCGTGAGGAGGTCATGACTTTGAAGTCGTGGTGGAGGCAAAGGGGACCCGTGCCCCGCTGGCAGGGGCGGCGCCACGTGGTGTCGTTGCTTCAAAGAACCGAATGAACTAACTTTTCCATTCATGAGGGAGGTCGTGAGACCCTTCAAAGGGGTCACACCCAACCGGCAGGCTAGGCTGGTCTGCGGCCCAGTGGGCCGAGCCCATCGTGGCCCAGCCCATCCAGGGCGTGTCAGGCCAGTCAGCGACCCAGCAGGCCGATCCCTCTACGGCCCAATCCACTTGGGCCAGCCCAGGATAGTTTGGGATTGGTTGGGTTGGACCTGGGTTGGACCCGGACTAGTTTGGGTCGACCCAAACCTGGTTGGGTTGGCCCAAGCTAGGTCGGGCCGGGTTGGACCCGACCCGGACCCTTTATGGCCCAGTTTTTCTTAAAAAGGCCGTATCTTACAAACCAGAAATTCGTTTAACAAACCATTTGTAGCATTGGAATCCTTAGGATGAGAAGGTACTTTTGAGGCACTCCACATAAGTTTTGGAGAAATTTGGAGTACGTCCAAGTAGGATCTAACCTAGATCAAACCGAGCCCTCGACACTAAAATGCATATAACTCACAGACCGGGCATCCGATTGACGGGCCATCTGTTACGTTGGAAACCTTATGTCATGAAGGATTTTTGGGTTACTTCTTATTGAGACTTCTTGGTAGTTGATACATGACCTATATCATGAGGATAAGATACTAAGGAACTCAATCACAGCGGGTGCAGAGAATCCTGTGGTTGGTTGTCAATGGAATAGCGATCCTGTGCGGATCATCACCTTGGGATCCTGTGTGGATCAACACCGAGCGATCCTGTGTGGATTCACACCGAGAGATCCTGTGTGGATCATCACCCAGTGATCCTGTGTGGGTGAGCACCCAACGATCCTCTGTTGATCAGCACCGATCATGTGTGGGTCTGATCCTGTGTGGGTCAGTGCTCAATGATCCAGTGTGGGTCAATGCATACCGATTCTATGTGGGTCAGATCCTGTATGGGTCAATGGGTATTAGTACCTATCGATCATGTGTAGGTCAGCAGTAGTTCCTCTTAAAAAAATAGATGATCTATCTTTAAGAATAATCATCTATACCTCTGTATTTAAGTTATACCTGGTTTGACCTGAGTCTTTTGCTTTGGGATTTTTGATTGAGATCATGATTTTTGGTTTTCATTTGTGGAATTCTGAGAGACCTTCAGGGTTCTTGGGTTCCCTACTGGGTATTATTATACTCACAACTACACGGGATTTTCCCACACCTTGTTGTGTCGTGTGCAGACGACAGGCAACATTGACTGAGATTCGAGGAGATAGGACCTGATGGTGGATAGTAGTGATGGTTGATGTGGAGAGTTGTGGAGACGATATGTAAATACCCTTCAGGTGGGATCCTTAGAAGATTATCTCATAAGATATTTTCTTTTTTTTTTCTTGTGTATTGTATCTTTTAATTGAGATTGTATTCCAGCCCCTTTTACTTTCAGTACACACTTTTACTACTACAGTTTACTTCACGGTTGCATCTTCTTGGGTTCTTGGACTATGTGTTTGTACAGGTTTAAAGGCATTGCTTTCCCATTTTAGGGATACGCCTTTCCGGTGCTATTTTCCAACCCATGGCCTATGGAAGGAAGGCTTGGAGTAGTCACAGCACGGGCCCCGAGGGATGGGTCATGACACAAACATTAGTCATGTTGAACTTTCTTCAACTAGTTTCGACCCTTTAATCGAGATAGAATGAGAGAAATAATAATAACATAATAATGACATAAAAATATGGAATATGAGTTCACACCAAAATAGCATAGGATATAGAAAGATAAATGAATAACAGAAGTAAGAGGATCAGATAGCTTACAATTATGGATCCAACACACCCTATGGTGAATCAAACAGATATCATATGGAGGAGAAAAGGGAAATATTTTCTTGACTTTATGAGGTGATCTCATGTGAGGGAAGAGTTGTTTTCTAGAGAATAAAAGTGGGTTGGGGGTTTTAAAACCTTTCAATGTCAAAAGGGTAATTTAACCCTTTATTAATGGGTTTCATAGTTTTCCCACATGGTTGACCAAACCACATGCCAGCTGTGTTCCCAACACTACCTAAGGAACCCCCTCACATGGGATAGGTGCATGGCTTGACTAACCATGTCCAGTTCATGTGAAATAGATCTATAAAAAATCCCATAACACCCATACAAGAATGCATCTTGAATCACATGGTTCATTTAAACCTTGCATATTCCTTATTTTCACTGAGTTCTTCACATGGTTAGGTCACACGTTTTCCACTAACCATGCACTACCCTTGATTCTAAATCTACCTCTTCAAATTTTAGAGCTCTGGGCTTCGAACTAGCATCAAACTCTCTTGATACACTCATTAGACTATATAGATTTTATTAGCATAAATTAGAGGTTTTTAAAAGTAAAATAACTATATTTATATCTCCAAAAATTATGGATGTTACAATTGGGACTCTAGAATCTCTAATTTTGCAGTAAGAATTTCCAAACCTAGTTACATTGAGAAATGTATTCCCACATTGTACACAATACTCACTCTTAATAATAAATAATTCCATACACATATAATCAAAAACTTATATCATTCAACCCTGATTTACAATATAAAAATTTAAATTACAATCCTTATAAATTCATAGTACCAAGTTTTGAAATAGTTATATCATACAAATTAAGTAAAAAAATTAATAAATATCCTAGATGGATTTGAGTATTCCATAAAAAAAGGCCATCATCATTTTCATTGTCATTATAATCCTCCCTAAAACCTTGATCACCTTGAAGATTTTGAGAAACATCCTCATCACCATATTTATCACTATCATTTTCAATATCATCATGAATTATTATATCATCTAAATAGGGATTATAATCATCAAATACATCATTTTACCCATCATTTTCTAAAAGTTCACAATAATATGGTTTGGTTATCCATTATTCATTATAGGAAATATAATTAGTAGGAGAATTATAATTACTTTTTTTCTTATATCCCTTCAGTCGTTCAATTTTAAATTGAACTTAATGGACAAAAAATCATTCATCTTGTTTTGGTGTAAGTGTTTTATCCTCTTTTTATAAACCTGAAAACAAAAGAGAAAAATATATTTAATTTATTAACCCAAAATATTAATCTATATATATTAATCATCACTCTCAACTTATCATCTCTAATGCACTCTAATTTATTTCAAATCCAAAAGAACTATAGTTCAAGCTCAAAACATGGATTAGAAAACATCGACCCCATATGAAACCCACCAATCAAATGGTGTCTTTTTATCACTTATCCTTTTTGAAAAATCCATTCTGAACAATCCTCTCACGTTTTTAAAGTGTTATAACTACAAATATATTTATTCCCTCTCTTATTGGGTAGACACCAACATATTTAAATAATCATAAAGGCTAATTTTGACCGCTATACGAGTTCTAAATTTGGAACTATATTGCAATTGAGGGTTTAAACAATAGGAAACAACATACATTGGTTTATTAAGTTGAATAGACCACATTTCATAAATTATTTCCCAAATAGGATGATATGTAAATATTTAATGGTAACAAAATAAGATTAATATTCAATAATATCTATATAATAGTAATTAAAAATTAACTCTTTAAATTATGTACCTTTTCCTGGTATTACTAAAATTGTCCTTACATTTATTTGCTCAGTTCATATCCTCATAAAGGAATCACATGGATGGTTTCTCATCAAAATTCAAAATATTAAGTACTTTAATTAGTGGGAATGAAACACTTAACCATGTCACAACATCATGCCAAAAGCATGCATCTAACAGAGTTGATTAAACATTCTTTCTATCTTTCTCTTTTTCAAACCTACTTGACCACCATTTTGGTGATGTAAACATATTCATAATAGAACAATTATGCTCACTAAGGAATCCCAATGTCAAGTATGAGGTAAAAAAATAAGTTATACCTATCCTAATCAAATATCTCCCTTTTGAGAACTCATATAGAAAAGTAATAAGCAATGTCCATGAATAGATATTTGTTGTGATATTTTTCTTCTAGAAATGGTCACCTTATAGAAATCCAATTTTTATCCAAATCGTATTCCATCAAATCAATATAATGAGAATCATAGGGAGTCCAAACAAGTTCTTTATTTTTAAAATCGACATCTATCCAACAACTTTTTAGTTTGAAAATTTATTTTTAAATAATCGGGCAACATTTTATTCTCGAATAAAATTCACAATATCATCTAATAATTGAAAGAATTTATTTGTAGTTTTTTGGATATAATATGTATTAATTTATTTCAATAATACTGACCCTTTTAGACTATTCAAAAAAAATCAAATCGATATTATCTTATTATTTGTCC
The DNA here is from genome assembly GCA_963277665.1 of Viscum album. Lineage (NCBI taxonomy): Eukaryota > Viridiplantae > Streptophyta > Magnoliopsida > Santalales > Viscaceae > Viscum > Viscum album. The sequence goes on along the minus strand of OY728135.1, from coordinate 1,038,326,061 downwards.
ATCCATCAGACATAATGGAAAAATCATTTTCTTTCCATTATTTATTATACTCCTCAAGTATCTATTGTGTGTAATAAACATCATTCTTTAAATAATTATCCCTTATATAATGATATTATGGAGGTTTATACACACTTCCAAACATTTAAAACATATCATGCATCTTCATAAACTATGTAATTATAGAACAATTAAATGGTATAATACTTGTCTAAAAAAAACGAGCTACTTAGGCATTTGTTTCCTCAAATAACTCATTTTTTTAAAATTTATTTATATAAGGTTATGCATAAATAATTGTATATTGAGACCCTATATATTTCTTCAAAAATATTTCAATCTCCATATCATCATTCCCTGGATAATAAGAATTCATTTCATCCCTAATATCATGAAGACATTTTTTCCCTTATTACTCAAGACCGTATTCATAAGAAGCATACTTGAACATTCTTGTTTCACTTCACCCAATAAAATTCTACATGGTGTTTCATAATTATTATTTTGATCTGAATGGTGTTTCAATATACTAATACCCCATGAAAACAATTTATCATAAAACTTTCACTTCACTTTTTTTCCAGTTTTTTGAAAATCAACACCAAATTTCCAAGCATGATCAGACCTATTTCCCCTGATATTTTTTCTAAAAAAACATATTTTAAGAAAATGAAGAAGATATTTACCTAAACCAAAATCAATATTCATGTAATTGAAAATGTAATCAAATGAAAAAAAATTACAGTTATTTACATTAGAGCACCAATTAACATCACACCAATAAAAATTAAAATAAAAAAATAAAATTGGTATTTAGACCAATAATTTACAATAATTTAGGTACAGGTCAATAATTCAAAATAAAATCCTCAGTAATAAATAAAAAATTCATGTAGTGAATTGCATTAAATAAATTATAAACCCCTGAAAATCATATAGAGAAATCAAGAACATAGAGGCTTACAAAAATAATCACCTTTAGCTTTTTTTGTTAGTGTTAAAGGAGTGAAAATGATGCAGTGTTGGGTAAGTAGTGGCGGAGAAATAATAATCACCAAGAAACCTACCACTCCCATGTTTAATGTCCAGTCGATGGATTTCCCAACCCAGTGTGATGCGAGGTTGAGTGAGAGAATGTAGGTTGTGGTTGGTTTGTGCCGTGTGAGGAACTTCTGGAGGATAATAGGACTAGAGGTGGGTGAAAGGTAGTGTGAATCATAGGGGAAAATGAAAATTCAAAATCCAAGTAAGGTGCAATGCAAGGAACACCACGTGTCAGGTTCCCTTGAACCATGCCCATATTTTAGATTAAAAAATCAGATGTTGGTTCACTCATTGAATGTGATTCTACATGTATCAATGAGTTTATGCTTTGTCTTCTTTGTTGAAGATGATTTTTCCCAAAAAAATCCTCAAGTGAGTTGAATCAAAGGGGGTGACTGAATCAGTAAACTCATATGATTCTATGAGTTTCCTTATGACTTTGACTACGATTCTCACAATTAATATCATAGAAGGTTCCCTAAATTTGAATCTATATTTTTTTATCCATGTTTATTTCCATAGATATATAAGAAGACTATACTTCCAGAAGTTTAAAAAATAAGTCTTCCAAAAGATAATGAAGTTTAAAACATAATTTATTCAAAAGATAAAAAATGGAAATTTTTAAATTTTATAAAATTAATCTTAAGAATAATTTAATAAAAGATACTCTATCAAGTATAAGAATTTAAGTATTAACCAAAACTCTGAATAATTATAATAATAAGGAATCTTAAAAGTTAATAAGGTTTTCCCCTCAAAATCCGAAGAAGGGGGATCCACCACTATCATAAGTTAAGGTGATTGGGAGATATTTTAATAAATATATTCAAAATAATCTTCTGGAATAAGAATTTTTCTCTTTCTATTGTGAGTATTAATTTGTTGAAATTATTAAGGATCATAATTTTAAAATTAAATATCATCTATAGAAAGTTCCTATTGAAGTTATCCTGAAAATATTTTCATTCATCAAGGAACTTTATAAAGAAAAATCACAACCTAAGAAGAAAACTAATGTAATGAAGGAAGCATTGGTGAATAAAATAAGCGAGTATAAAACAATCACTAAACTCACTGAAGGAAAGGAAGGAATGGTTTTACTTTCACAAGAAAATTTAACCCTTTAGAATATGAGTTGCAGATGAGTGTTTTTTTGAAAACGAATTATTTAAGAATGTTTTAGAAGATGGTTTCTCTGAATTGAAAACATCCATTGAAGTCAAAAAATAATGGTTGGAAATAAATTATAGAATAATAAAACATCTTGAAAACACTCTACATAATTAAATTAAGATCCATAAAAATGATTAATAATTAAAAAATTGAATGCAGAGATAAAGTGATTGTTTTAAAAAACACTTTAAGTTTACAGTTTCTTAAGTTGGAAGTTAAATTAAGAAACTTAGAAGACCCTCAAGTTCAATATTCATGTAAAGTTGAGAAACGATCCACCCACAAAGTTTTTTCTTCAAAAAACACACACTCTAGTGGAAAAAATAAGCCTAAATAAATAAAATTTTTCATATTTTGATAGTATAAAGAAAAAAATTAAACCCATGTTCTGATGAATTTGTATATTCTTATTCCCTTACTTTGAATAGCGTAGGTTTAATTTCTAGATAAAAATGGGTGAATAAAGATATGGAGAAGCCCACCACTTTAATGATGGTGGAAAAACATATGAAAGGAAAAAGTTCCTTATAATGTGTATGTAAGAAAGAACTTATAGAAGAACCCTCCACTAACCAAAATTATTATCAATGGAAGAAGAGCATATTTTTTATCCACTAATGGTGTTTTGTAAATTTCAGGCACTATACTATCGATTGTATAATTTATCAACTTTCAAAAAATAGAGAAGGCCTACAATAAAGGGCAGTTAAGATATAGTTAAGAGGAACTCAGCTAAGTTCTAACAAAGTCCAAAGAAGATGTAATATCTATTAACATCCTATAGATTTGAATATCATAAAACTTTATGTGAAATTTATAGAAGGAATGACCATAATAATGGTGAGAGTTGGTTTACATCTACCAATCACAATTCAGTAACATTTAACAGAAGTGATCCACAACAACTAAGGAAAAATTCCTAGAATATGGATAAAAAATCCACATTGAGGTGTAAATAAAGGGAGTCATAAAGAAGGTTTCACCCAATAAGAAAGTAATAGGAGATTTCATGCATAAGAAGAATTCTACTTCTATGAAAGAAAATTCCACTTCATAGAAAATTGTAAACCCACCACGCATGTTCAAGTTAACTAAATCAAGATCAAGTAATAAAGAAAATCAATATAATAAATACACCAGAATATTAGAATAGTGGAAGATATATATAATGACAAATATGAGGTTCAATGGAAGATACCACATAAGGGTAAATTATTGAAATATGAGAAACTCTATTTAAGATGTAAGATGTCTAACCACACTCTTGAAAAATTCTTGATAATATATTTGAGATAGGATAAATTTTCAAGAAAAATGAAGTATATATAAAAATAAACCAAGGTTTATGTAAATAATAAATCTTAATAGAAAGAAAAGAATAAAGAAATTATAAATGTGTGCATAGTTGTATGGCCAAATCAATTTAAGGAAGAAAAGAAGTTGGAAGTAGAAAAAAAGAAAAATGTTTGTTCCTTTCTAGAGGAACATATGAAGATTTCTATATAAAAATTAAATAATAAAGGAAATAAGAGTAAGTGTATTCTACCTGAGAAGATAAATTCTTAAAAATTTAAGGGTGAAATGATGAATAAAAATAAAGTCATGGTAAAAGAATTTTATGGGCTGAGAAAGATTTTTTGGTCGTTTTTCTCTAACTATTGAGAAAAGGAAAGTCCACACTACTAAAAAACTAGGTTATAACCATTGTTTGTAACCATGGATATAGACCCCAAAATTTTGGATATAACTAATAGCCATGGTTTCATAGGCCATGGCTTCTATTGGTGTGGATATAGGTAAAATATTATATCCACAGTTTAAAAACGTGGCAATAACATCTTCCATGTAAACTTAAATCCATGGTTATAAACTGTGGCTATAGGCTTATTGCCACAGTTTGAACTATGGAAATAGGGTTGTTTCCATAGTTTATAACCGTGGAAACATCCCCTTCCATATAGACTTATTACCATGGTTTTAAACCATGGAATTAGTTCAATAGATACAGTTTAAATTGTGTCGTTAGGTCTACTTACATGGTTTACAACCCTGGATATAGGCTCTAGATTACAGGAAAAAATGCCACCCTGGTAAATTAGATGTGTGTGTGTGTGTGTGAACATTAAATTAAAAAATATTAATAGAAAAGGAGCATGGAACATCCCCAAATAATATCTTGGGTACAATCATATATCATGTAACAAATCATATAATTATAAAAAATAGTTTTGGTCACAAAAAAAATCATATTAGCTAGAATTCGGGGACCATCAAATGAATGACCATCAAGAAGAAATTTTTTCCCAGAAACCAGAACCCAGAAAATAGAATTGGTTTAAAAGGGTGAACCTATTATTAGATATCCCACCTCAATCACTTCATTTTAAATGTCTTTTAAGAATAATTATTGCACCATAAACAATAATGGATAGAAAATAATATATTTCATCCTTATATATAGCTTCATAATTCTAGATCAATAAACATTTAAAAATTTAGCATTGAAAAGAAAAATATATATAAATCTCAGAGGTTAATCACTTTAAGTAGAATAAGAAAAAAAATAAGGTGAGATTAGTTTCATGAGAAACTAAATATTCTTATTTGTCATAAGTAAATGAAAAACACAACAAAATTTGATCTTTGAGAGACATTTTGATGAGAAATGAAATTATTCAACTTTGTAAAAATGATATGTAATGAAATAAGTCGACTTGGTTTGTGTGGATTGTTTTTTAGAAATGAAATTATTTGACTCTGATCAACATTTAGATTATAAACATCATCATTTAGACATATTATATTAAAAATAAGCATATCATAAAAAATCCAACACTATTGAACGTGTTAAAACTGTATGGAAGGCTATAGGTAAAATAAAAAGTAAATAGGACAATATAAAAATTAGGTATATTAATTAAGTAACACTCTCAAAAAAGAAACAGGGAATAAATTTAATTTAATTCAGGATGTAAGGACAATAATCAAGAAGAGTAACTACAAATTAGATTCTAAATAACAATCCTCACAAACCTAGTGATTATGGGTGAGTTTAATTATTTATCTTAAATAAACCCACCCTGCAGCCTTCTAAAACCCATATCCTCCACAGGATAAGGTGAAAAATTCACACACTCACAATAGAAAGATCAAAATCCCAATAAACAAAATGCAGAACTTTCAAGTAAAAAATCCCAAGGCTCGAAGCTCAATTTAACTAATGGAAAAGAAAGACTAACCCAAATCAAGATTTTGGACTTCTTGTGTGGAGAATTTTATATAAAATATAAAGCATGAAAACCAATCTAAATCTCATCCATTAATTGACAAGACTATATATGCATAGTTTCAAACAAATCCATTATTTATTCAGAAATTTTCGGACTAGAGTTTCGATTTTTTGACCTATCCAAAAACAAATCATAAACCTAGGTTTAGATTCTGATGAACCTAAATCAGAAATTTATTATCGAATAATTTATGTGTATAGTTTCAAACAAATCCCAATAAAAAAATGTAGAAGTTTCAAGTAAAAAATCCCTAAGGCACGAATTTCAATTTAACTAATGCAAAGAAAGACTAACCCAAATCAAGATTGCGGACTTCTTGTGGACTATTTTCCACAATAGAGAGAGCATGCAAACCAATATTCATCTCATTCCTTGAATTTTTGTCACACACTAAAATAAGGCCTAAATTCTAGCAGGATACATATTAAACTTCAAAAATAGTAGCAGTAAGGGAATATTTCAATTTTGACCTATTTCTGTTGGCCCTCCCAAGAATCTGACATAAAAAATGATTTGAAAGTTCTTGGATGATCACATTCCATTTCCAATAAACTCAACCTTATCTCCAACACAATTGTAGAATTTAAACCCAAGAAACTGACATAAAAAATGATATGAAAGTTCTTGGATGATCACATTACATTTCCAAAAAACACAAACTTATATCCAACCTAATTATACAATTTATACCCAATACAATGATTACTGAAATTTCCAAGAGATATAAAAAAGTGAACTATATAAAAGTAGTGGGCATGTGGTGCACAAATTTTTTTTAGGAAATCATACTGAATTCTACAACAGTAGTAAAATAAATCCCGATTAGGTAGGCCAAATAAATATATATAGGAATAAGAGTTCACCTGGGATTCACATTTTCTGACAAGAATTGTAGAATATGTTCTTGTTTCTAATTTCAAATCCTTATGGTATCCTTGTAATACCCTTTATAATCAAGCATGATGAACTTAGATGGTTTATTTAAAACATATTGTACATTGATGAAGGGAAATTTATCCTCTTTAATCAAACCCACCATTTTGGGCTAGAATGCTATTTTCCTCATGAAATCCTCCATAACCACACCTGAGTAAGAAACCTTACTTCTAGAATCATCTGAATTGATGTTCCCATGTACCACTTTAATTTATTTAACATCCTTCTGGTATCTATGAGCCATCAAGACATTTTTCTCATTATTATTCAAATAAAAAACCCTTATGAAAGTTTTAAGTTACACTTAGCTATCCTTTTATCACTTTTTCTAACTCAATGTATTCCATGCCCAAACATTCATTTTTCATGATAGCATTCATATGTATCACAACATAGAGTTTACTTCTTCTTTCATAGATCCATATTAATCTATAACTTATAAATAATCTTACTAAAATGGATTTTACACATACTTAAGTTTTTCAAATAATTTATTATATATAAAGTGAATATTTAGTGTGACTCTTAAATACACAGTAATGGTTTAAAATTAATCTTATAAACATGGTCACATTTTACTGCCATTAATATCCCAAAAATGAAATTTCTCCAACTAGGATAAATCAGAACTCCAACCAATGTTTATAGAGTTTTCAATTGAGTATATAATGAAACATTAAAACTAAAGGTATTAATAAGTTTATTCTTGAGTTCCTTCCCAATAACTCTTACATAGTTCATAGTCATCCTCATCCATTCCTCACCATCCATAAATTACCTTACTAACTTTCATAGTCTCCCAAAAACTTTATCTTTCAGAACTAGATTTCTCTTCCAATTATTCTAATGATATTAATTCCTTATATAGATCCCATGTATTTTAGAATATACATTAAATATCATTCTAAAATACATGTTCTAATACTTTATAAGATGATGATTCTAAAACAAAGTTTCTCTGTCTTACACATGTTTATTTCATTAACTATGTTCATCTCAATAATTACTAGATATTACTTAAAAATGAAATATCCATATTTATATAGTATTATAATTAATTTCATATTCCATAATTCTTAAACATCATTACTTATATAAAAATATACTTTTCCATTATCAAGATTAATCATTTAGAAATGGAATATTACTCAGTGTTACCTTCCAAAAGCAGATCTGGACTCTACCTATATTCTATAGTGTTAACATTTAAGACATAATGTATACTTTAAGTTCAACATTATTCATCAAATTTTGATTCAATGCATATTTACATAAACACTCACTAACAAAAAATATAATAATATTCATTATAATACATTTGGGTTCAATCTCCCATATTTTATTTTTTGTCAATAAATATTTCAATTCTATAATGATACCATGTTAGTATAAAAATTCAGAAGCACCTATATGGACTCCCGCTTTACCTCCAACCCATGAAGCAACCCTATACACTCCACAGTTTTTTATAGATTTTCCTACCATGGAATTTTTACATATATGTTGTATTAGTTCATTCAAGATGGACACATATCCTTTATACAATATGCAGAATATATAAGAATTACATGAAAAATGTCACATGTACCTCTACACGACAAATATACTTCTATTTAAATTACCACTCTAAGATTTTTTGTTCTTTAAATAACTAAAAGAAACAACTTTACCAAAAAGCTACAGTAATGAAAACTAAAACTCAAATAGGAAACAAAGAATCAAAACTACATGAAATTAACCTTGATGGATGTCCTGCATTACCAAATTTATATTTTACACATTATTTGGTAAATGTTGTTTATTCTCCTTAATACCTATCAAAATTGAAAGCCTAAGTTCTTGGATTTTATTGTCCAAATATTCCTCTAAAAAATGGTTATTTAGGATCCTAATGTGTTTTTACCTAATTATAAGTCATTTTAACCATTAATACAGTCTTTACATATTTCATAATTTTAAAATGTGTTTGTATTGTGGGTTTTTTATATAACAATTATCAGTTTATTTTTTAGTATTTATATCAACCTAATGTGTTAATTTTGGTTATCTTTTTTCTAATAATGAATTATTGATTTTTGATAAAATTTATATTCATGTATATGAATGTAGAATAAATTAAAAAGAAAGGAATTAAAGTATATGAAAATATATAGAGTTTTCATAGATGAAGCTATACAAAAGAGGTAATATTAAAGAAAAAGGAATTATGTATATTGATATAAACATGTTCTGAACAATTTCTGAAGTAAATGAGTGAACTAAAAGCCCAGGTGCATACCACATGGGTTCCATTCTGGATAACTGAACTCATGGATTATACAACTCCACGATTGTAACATGATATTCCAATAATGACGTAAAAATGGTAAGAATTAAAAGGTACCATAAAACTAATTAGTGTGGTTAGATCTATAAAAAATATCTAATAAAATATGATTATAAATAACAATACTACCTATATATAGTCAAAATTATTCTAGAAGTCTATAATAATCCCTTTAATTTCAGTAATGAACATAATTCCATGCCTTCTTATCAAATACTTGGTAGTGATATAACATATTATAATCTAAAAATTATATTGATAGTAGAAATGTTTTTTCCGTCAAAATATTTAGTGTGTGAGGGAAAATGTATATTATAATATTTGTATATTATAGTATTATAGTATTATAGTACATGAAAATGTGAAAATGCTTATTAAAGTATATGAAAATGTATTATAGTACTATATTATTACAATATTTGAATATTTTAGTGTTTTTTATATCACAATATATTAATATGTTTATGTATTATTGTATTGTTTCATTACAAAATTTTTATACATTCATGATCTTATTACAATATTTTTTTGTTGCAGTATATGAAAATGTGTATGTATTATAGTATTTATAAAATCAGAAGAATAATTAGAAGCATATTTTTAGGCCAGTGTGTGTGTGTCTTGGAGAAAGAAAGAACTAACAAGGAAATACATAATAATGTTTTGATATTACTAGTAGTCTGGATTACAATAGGGTAAATCCGGATAGTCCTACTAGTCTTTCTCCGAAATCCACATATTTGGTTCGAGATTCTATAATTTCATTAGAGAAACATTATTCATTACACAATTTCAATATTGGTTGTATAGTGTTTATTTTTAACAATATCAACACATTTAACTTTTGTGGCACCTTGATCTAATGTCCTACCACACAGTGAAACATTTTAGTTGATTCAAACAATAATGCATTAAAAAAATAGGCAAATTATCAATCATAAAATTACAAACCAAGTATTAAATAAAGGTATCTTAAAACCAAAATTCATAAAAAAATTAATTACTTAAAAAATAGTGGTGGGGAAAATTTGAGAGAGGATTGAAAAATACTATGATGTGTGGATAAACAAATAAATATACTACCGCAACATTCCCTAGATCTAGATAAATGAACATCACGATAAAAGTCAAAGAGGTCCAAACTAATCATCAATTCAAAGCTTTCCTATTGTAGTGCTTGAAAACATGTCTCTAGAATTGAAAAACAACTACAGTTATTCCTTCCTAAATATCTACTTTGAAAATTAAAACTGACAACATGACTAATGCAGTGATTTAAAATAAGAAATTTCATGCCTGGAACTAGATAATGAACCTATAATTGGATTTTCAGCAACCTAAAATACTGAAATGAAGTTTAATAGAGTTCTTGGATGGACTTGAACATTGCACTAAAATTTCACCTAGAAATACAGTAATAAAAAATTCATGGGGCATCAACTTATTAACTTGGTCACTATGTACTAGGCATTGATACTTTCTTAGTATATAGAAAACTAGAAAATGTGTGGTTCACTATCTATTTTGTATGAAAATAATGTATGCACTAAAACACCTTATTTTATAGTTTTGATGTCTTGAAAACATAAAATGGAATACATTTTAATGTTCTCTATAGTATCTGTAATCTGAAAAATGCATGGTTGTATAGAAATCCAAATATTTTAAGATTATGTAGTAAGTTATATCAGATGATTCTACAATTAGTTTATAGAATCATAGTTATCAAATCAATCAACAAAATCTGGAATGACATCAAATTAGAATATACCATAACATCAAACAACTGCAATAAAAATTATCAAATACTCCATAACAATCTTAATGTAAACATTATTAGAAGATAGAATTTCCTTATAACTAAATTCACAATACCTCATAACACTAATAGATAAAGTTTTCAGTATTACTAATAAAATTAAAAAAACATATTAAATAATAATATAGAAACCAAAAGGATTCAATCAAAATATAGAGAATCAATGAAAAATAATCCACACATGAACATCAATAATTAACACTACCATTTCTAGTTATCTTCATATGAAAACAGATAGAGGATTGAAAATACATAATATGAAATAAATAACCAACAAAAAAATGATCCATCATGTAATTATAGTGTTGAAACTCACTCTCAAAGAGTACAGAATGAGCTTCCACTATGAATCTGGTGGTAGTAAACCTATTGAAAATCATTTTTCATAGTAACCCACTATCTGTAAAATAAAAATACACAATTGATATTTGAGACATTAAATGAAGCTATCAAGTTATAGAAACATTAAATGAAATAATTAAAATGAATACCTTCAGGATCTAATAATCATTGAATGTGAGTATTCAATATTTCATATTTACCTTAATAGAACCATTCAATTCACCAATCTAGTTGAATAATAACCGTGTTCCTGAGGAACATATTCTTCATGTAAAGTTAATAATAGATATATAGAGACAATATTATTCATAAAACCCCATGTATTTAGTGTCTAAAAATAAAAAAACATCAGAAAATCATTTTTAAGACAACACGACAAAGCAAATGACAAGCTAAAAATCATTTTTTAACAAAAAATAAAAACAATGGAATATTTATTTAAAGGAAATGATAATGTAGATATAGTTAGGAAATAATTAATGAAATATAAAAAATTTATTTTTAGTAATTTCTTTCATTTGTATAAAATATTATATTAAGAATAGATGTGCTTATATGGATCTTAAAATAATTTATGTTAAATGTAACAGAGGAGTTAAAAATGAAATGAAAATTAACAATGAGTTAAATTTTTTGTATGAATAGAAATAAACCATAGATACTGATATATTGATTAAATATAGGTGAAACATATAATAAAACTAGATTCACAAGAATTTTTTTCGACAGACATGGGTATTTAATATTATTTGAAGTCAGGATTTAAATCAATATAGCTAGAATTATATATTCATAGACTATCCATTTTCTTCTAGGATAAAATTCCTCATTAGTAGATTAGGTGAAATGTTTAGAGGTTGATGTTATTTGGATATGGAAATATAAAAAATTGGTTATGTTAAAAATTTGGATAGAAAAATATAGGGTTCACGATTTCATAGGATAGGCCACATTGAAAACATATAGAAATTATGATTGGTGGGTATCAAACTATAGACAACAAAGATGTAACTTAACTTGAGTAAGAACAGAAAAATACCTAGTTTTTTATAGTAATATTTTTCACAATTGACACAATTTTAGTAAGGGGATAACCTTGAAAATATCTATCGATTATAGAGTTATGGTTGAACGATCACTAGAGATAGTTATGAATTGCACGGGAGAGAAGCTATCCTGAAAGAGTAACCACACCAATATTCATAGAAAGTGTAGGGGTTGACTCTCATGGATCCCACTCATGGAAGGTCTCGGCACATCTGATTCACTGATTAGAGGAGGAATACAGGGTCAAGGGGGTGGGGGAGGATAGGAACATTCAATAAAGGGGATGGGATGGATCATATGAGGGATAAAAAACTGAATTGATAATTCGATGAGGATCAGTCGAGGGAGAATCGATCAGTTGAAAATTATGGAGAAGGGTTTCAAGGGTGGGAGATGAGTCATGATGAGGGAGGAGATTGTGTGTGAGAGATGAGATGTGAGGGAGATAAATCATTTGAGGAGCTGTTTCCACAAGAACCTTTTTCTTGTGGTTTTATCTATTCTAAAGCCATGGTTTTCAACTAACTATGGCTATATCTTAACCTATATCCATGGAACAATTAAATTGTGGTTATATGTCCATGTCTATAGGTTATTTTTCTAGTAGTTTCACTTTATTCCCCACAAATTCTAATGATTTTCAATGAAAAGGGGGAGTTAATGATGATGAAATTCAGGGGGATCCCAAAAATGAAGTTTGATGGAGTTCACCTATTAAGGGGGATTAAATATAAAAATTGTTATACCATATAATTTATAAGTTTATGTGAAAAAGTTAAAATTCAATACAACCAAATAATTTATAAATCATATGTTGAAAATATGTTGGATTGGATATTGAAGTACCTAGGGGCTCAGGATATGGATGGCAACAAATAAGTTTTGGATACATAAAATTCATAGATTTTAAGTTTCTATAATTTATGAGGTATTTTGTCCACACTCTCCCATTCTTATATGAAAAATAAAGTTTAAATGAAATAGGGGAAAATTTATTTATTGATAAAAAATGTTTTTACAAAGGAAGAAAAAACTGTTATTTTATGCTTGAATGTTTTTAATAGGTTTGTTGAGATGGATGCAGTAAAGTAAGCTGAATAGAAATCAAATGAATTTACCACTTAAAAATATTTTATAAAGGTTGGAAACACTTTTTAATTTTTATATAGAGCCGTAATATATGAGGTCATATATCTTGTTTTTACTCCAGGAACAACTCATGTAGACTTATAGTTGGTTGGTTTGTGTCTTAATTCTATAAGAAAAGTGATACCATCCTCCTCTCAAGAAATTAATTATTTACATTCAATTTAATAGAAGAAAATTAGAGAAGAAGAAAAATTCCAAAAGCAATAACCCCTCCCCCCAAGATATCAATAATGGGGGTTTGAATTCATATCATTAATGGGTAGAAATTGATCCATCAAAAAAACTTTGAATTTATTGTTAATAAGGGGAGATAAACTTCATTGATTTGAAAGATAAATTGGTATTGACAATAAATCCAAAGGAGGGAATTGATGTACCCATCTGGTGATGAAGGATAATTATTATATTTATTTTAAATTTATTACATAAAAGACAATGAGTAAGTTAAAGTCAGTGTGTTCTAAATAAGAACTTATGTTTCCAAAAGATATTCTAGAAGTAAGTTCACCAAAATTGCATTCTCTGGATGGTGGAAATGATTAGAAAAAAGAACATCATAGATGAATTTCTGCTAATAAATGATAATAAACTTGTGTCACCATAAGTAATGATGAATAAATGTTGTTTATGGATGGAGGAAGAATAAATATAAATATTTATATTCATAAGTAGTCATAGATCAATAATATTGTTGAAATGATCTTCAGTGAAAATATGTTAGGATTTGATAGAATTTTAACGCACTAATTATAACAATTATGAAGCTATTCAATTTAGAACTGGTATACTATTCCATAAATAACATAAAAATGATTTTTGTTTTGCAAAAAAATACATTACTCGAATAAACAATAAAATATTGAGAGCAGTGAGGGTGATTTATGGAAGATGAAATGATATAATGTGGTCTGGATAATTTAATTCATTAGAAGATATATCAAGTTGAAAATAAGGTAAAATCAAGTACAAACGCCATGAGATACTTTCTCCATATATGGAAGTATTTCAATAACTGAAAGATACCAAATGATCATTTTTTATAAAGTTGCTATTGGAAGGAAAACAATAAATATAACTGGATAGGAAGAAGTTGAGAAAAGTGGAAGTTGAGGATGAGTTCATCATAACTATGAAACATATGATATATGTTGGAGGACCAATCATAAGTACTACTAGATAACACAAACAAGTTCTAAATGAAGAATACATGAATTATTTGAGAAGTTTTCATAGATGAAGATCACGCCATTTGTATTTGACGTGATATGTAAAGGTGTTAGAAGAAGATTATGGGGTTCCAGTTGAGAAATTTGGATGATGAAAAATGAAATTCCCAAAATAAGACATATATAATATAGTATTAGTATGATAATATATGATATATTCTTAGTTGATAATATCCAAGAGAAATCTCAAACAACAAATATGTGAGGTGACCTTATTCTAGTAAGAATCTGAACTAAAGGAAGTGAGGTTTATGCATGTGTACCACTACATAAAGAATAATGAGTATTCCATGAAGAGATTACCAGAAACAATGTCTGAGTTCACTAGAAGAAGATAGTGAATGAAATTCATTTAGAAGGTGAGAGGATTATTTCATTGTATGAGAAGTTTTATATTTCAAACAACCTACTCACTATTTTTATGATTCCATGAGAATGCATAAAAATAGAGTTATATATAGTACAATGTTGTTTAGCACTACACAAAATTTTGAAGTATAGGTGATAAATGGAAACCCCAAAATAATATGATGTAACAATCTTAACAATGAGATCTACAACAAACATAAGATAAGTAGTGGTGGTAGAGTACAAGAGCTCAGCACCAGGTGAAATTGTGTAATTACATGATAAATAGTTTTTGGAGTCAAGGTTACCGAAAACATCAAGTGATAAACAGTCGAAGAAGCTATGATAGATACTCACAGAGAAAATAATTATCAAAAGTATATAGCATGTGTATGGAAGAGGTGATTTGGGATATGAGAAGAACAAACTACAATGGATGACTGAGATTGTTGGAATGCTCCCATAAAGCATCAATACATCCCCAAAAGATGGAAAAATTATAAATCTATGTTGTTCCCAAACCATATTAACTACAAGGGTGTATAATAGTATAAGTATAGGGTCAATCCCTTAAGGAATAGGGAATCACAATGAAAAATCTCAATGAAATGTTAGCACCCTCCAATTTACTTAAATTAAATTACTAAATTAAGGATGCAATGTAAAATAAATAAATGAAAATGGAAAAGGAGTAAGAGAGGGGAACTAGTTTCTAGATGTGGTATTCATAAATAAAATAATTATACTTAATTTTCAAAAATAATTAGATTAAATAACTATTAAATCATTTACACAATTAATATAAATTGGGTCAACACTACCAATACTACCCTATCATCCCAATTCCTCATGGACCGATGAATCAAAATAACTAAAGTGCATTAATAGAATATTAAAAAAGTATACAGATAATCCAATTAAATTTTTATAAATTAATTACCTAAATCATTTTGTTTTTTGTTCACAATTGAAGGCATTTGTTTTATGAATCAATGATGAATAATATAAATATTCATGAACAAACTGATACTATTGAATAAAATCATTCTACGAATGAAGGAAACAAAACTACAAATTTGGGTTTATCCAGTGCTAGGATTTATCATAACTAGATAAAAGTGTTGATAAAGGCTCCCTTTTTCAGCACTAAAAATGCACTGATAAAGGGGGTCCTTTGTTAGCACTAAAAAATCTCTAATAAAGGGGGGTAATTATTATCCCTAAAAAAAAGTGATGATATAGGGGAACTTTATCAGTGCTAATAAAGGGGGGACCTTTATCAGTGCTAAAAAAAGTGCTGATAAAGGAGGAGTATTTATCAGCACTAGAAAAAAGCACCGATAAAGGAGTATCTTTACCAGCACTAATAAAGGGGGGTTATTATCAACACTAATAAAGGGGTTGGGGGCTTTATCAATGTTTTTTACTAACATTGATAAATTCCCCCTTTATTAGAGAGTTTTTTCTAGCATTGATAAATGGTATATTTCATTAAAGAATATATTTCATTAAAAATAATATATTAATATATAAATATATTGATATTGATATAAATATATTATATTTTTTAAAATATGATTTAGATAAGTATAAATATGCATTTACACTTAATATATAAGAAATGCAGTGAAAGTGGATTATAAAATAATTTTAAAAAATATTAATAAATAATTTGATAATTATTATAAATTAATATTCATTTAATAACAATTGGATGATATAAAAAAAATTCATGAATGGTCTAAGATAAGTTGAAAAAATGACTTGAACTTAAAATGGCCATAACTTTTGATCTCGTTGTCCGTTTGGGCACAACCACATATAAAATTGATTCAGGAAAATATATTTATGAAATGGTTCCTTGGGGGAACACTAATAACTATTTTTATGGCCAAAAGGCCCATAAGGCATCTAAAAAATATTTTTTAGTTGGGATACCCTATTTTTTAAATATTTGATTATATTTCAGCTTCGTTTAAGAGGGTTTTATTCTTTATTTTCAGTGAGGAATAAATTTATTCTAAGGTATTACATTAATATAGATATTATGGTTTTGAAATTTTATCATTTTTCATAATTTAGTTTTATTTATAATTATGTATATATATATTACTATAATAAGTCAACTGTATAAATACATATTTACATAAAATTATATTTTTAAATTTATAAACCATATTGAAATAAATTTTTATTATTCATTTTATTTAAATTAGAAAATTATCTATTTTATTTACCCTATAAATATAAATTAATATGTATATATAATGTTTATATATACATATTTGTGTGTGTGTGTTTTTATGAATTGATTGAAGTGTGAATTGGAAACCCAACTCACACTTCCCAAAACAAATTAAAACATAAAGGTGTAAAATGATTACTTGAGGTAAAATGAGATTTCACCAACATAAGAATAATTGGAAATGAAATAAATAAAATGATAACAAATCCAATGAAGATCTAGAAAATAAATTCACAGCAGACAAACTCGCATCAACACATAGTTTCATTTCATCTTCGGGTGTTTTGATTTGTATATGGAGTCCCATTAAGAGAAAAACATCATAATACATAAAACACACAAAAATTAAAATGATTCAGCATCTCAACTATATTAAAAAATAGTATTGAATAAAGATTATAGGAACTGGTCCACATTGATTTATTGTTCAACAAGAAAGAAACACAAGGGACATCAAAGCATCACTTCCATGATCATGAAAGTCCAGTCATCTCTGGGTCTTGTGCTTGTTATAGGCTAATAAAATCCAAAATCTCTAAATTGATAGGTTGTTGTTCCAGATTAACCAACACCTCAAATCATGTCTTTAGAACACATATATAGAATCTCTTATAAATCATGACACAAAAACCATTTAATCCACACATAATAGATAATTTCAGTAGAGGAAAACACATCTGAATAACTAGACCATAGAGATTTTCCAAAAATAATCCAGAATCAAGACATGGAAAATCAAATATCAAATGAAAACCTATATGGATTTACAATATCAAATTCAAAGTATCACATGCCCATAAAAACATAACAATATTTCTAGGAAATGTTAGTAGAATATGTCAATGATGATCCTGAATAGATTCATCAAAGCATGAGCATGAGATGAAGTGAAAAAATCAAGAAGACATGCCTGCATAAGTTCATAATAACTTAGAAAATCACAAATGGGTGTGGTCAAAAGGAAAATGAATAAGAATAGAGAAAGGAAAGATCCAAAGTCAATTTCCTCACAAGTACCAATACAACCCAACCAAGAAACCTTCAAACTATCATGAAATCAAAAAAACCTTCACATTTTATATCCATGGGTAGAAAGGATATTGGTACATTGAAAATGTAAAAACCATATTCTAAAAATCTAAATAGCTCACATCTAGATGAAAATAATGGAAAACCCTAAAACAAAATATCATACCAAAGAGAAGAGAAATCATATGAAAGCATTTAAATGGTTAAAAACTACCAATAAAAGAGGAATTTAATCAACATTTAAGTTTCAAGAGAGAAAAAAAAGAAGGAATTGTTTTTTTGGAGTGTCCTTGAAATTAAAGTCAGGATTTTGTTTAAAATTTTCCACCATTTTAATGAATATTCTCTTTATGATTTGAAGGTTTGTCTCCAAAGAAATTTCACCATTCATGTATATTTTAAATACTATTTAATCTTGATCTTTTATCAAATATTCCAACTCATCAATCACTTAATCCTCATAGTGATGTACATCCCTTATAGTAGGTCCATTCTCATCATCATATTTAATGTCATTCAAATTTTCTTCATCATGGGATTCCATGCGATGGCCAGAAACCACCGGCTAGGTGGAATAACAATTTTTCCATTCCTAAAGGGATATAAGGATTAGGTAATAATATTTCTCTCAAGGTTATAGTAATATCTATGTTTCTGATTCTTTCTGGGATTTATAGTAATGTATCATCTAAATAAATCATTAGTTTTTTTACCTTTTCTAGTTCTTGACTTTAAGTAGGTTTCATCAATCTAACATGCTTGTTCAAAATCATCATGTAAGGATTCACTAGAATCATATTGGACACTCTTTTACTCATTTTACAAGGGTTGAGGAACACCTATGATTTTAGAAATTTTCTCATTCCTATTGAGGTTAACATTATTTTCATTGATAGATTAAGCATTGTGAGAATCATCCACAACACCTATGATATCTTTCGAAGAGGGATGGGAATTGGAAGGTCTAGTTAGGTTATAATTAACCTCTCTATTAATAGGATGCCCATAATGTCTATAGGAAGCATAATCCATCCTATTATGTTCTCCATTTTTTACACAAATTGAATTGTATCGTGTGAGGTGACATATAATATAAGGACTGATTCCACATACCTTTGTATAATATCAAATTTTAAGGAAATTAATGAAATAATATGGAATATTTTCAAATTAAAACTATTATAAGAATATGATGTCACCATATTTTATCCAAATACAGTATGGTAGAGGCAGCGATAAATCGATTTCTACACTGATTATAGAAACAAAGGGTAGATAGAGATTTTTAGTTGCAGTGACTAAATTAAGGGGCTTCCCAATTATACTAGAAATAAAAAAGGGAATATTATTTAAATAAGTGAAACAAAAAACATGGAACCCTAACCAAATAGGAGAAATGGGAGGCTCATGATCAGTACTAAAATCAGAGGACCATTTCAATACTTCATGGAACAGCCATCGAAGGACCATGAACCCATAAACCAAAGTCGATAATAATAATTTTTAGACAAGAATAAAAAAACAAATGTGAATAATTCATGAAGGGAAACATGAAAGGCCATGTATCAAATAACTTATAGATTATTTATAAGAAAAAATAGTGAGTGTATATGATTTATAAATTTTCCAACAAGAACAAAGCGTAGATTGTAATAAAGTAACCTTACATCTTATATTGAAAAATATATCACTAAAACATCCCTGTGTTGATATTTATTTAGTTATATGTGCTCCAAATTCTTTGGATCTACATGAAAAACCAAATATTGGTCATTCTTAGTAATGAAATATGCAAAGGATCAATGATATGAATTAGGGATTTTTCATTGTTCTCCCAAGGGTGTGCTCTTCAGTAGATCCACCCAAAAGAGAATTGTTTTTGAAAAACCATCATGTGTTTATATTAATAAACATACATATATATATATATATTTATATTATAATATATATAAATTAGTATTCATATGTAATATATTTAAATAATTATAAGTATATATATATATCTCACACTTCTAAAGAATATGTATGAAATATATATAAATAAATATAAATATAATAAAATGAAAAAAAATTAAGGTAGGGAAATGTTGAGGGATTCACATTGTAGAAGGGGGTACAAGGTTTGATTCCACACATACACGGTTGGGTGATAATATATCTATCCCTGAGAATGGGGGTTACAAGAGCTGTTAAAGGGGTGGGGGTGTGTGGGGGGCCAGGGTTGGGGGGGGGGGGTCACGAGCATTTAGAAATGTGGGGTCACGTAAAAAATATATTTTTTTCAAATTTTATCAGTGATAGAAAAAAATCTCATAAATACCCATTTTATTGGTGTTAAAAAAAAGAAATAATAAAGGGTTCCTTTATTATCCCATTTCTAGTACTGAAAAAAGAACCCTTTATCATCATGAAAAAATAACTGATAAAGGCCATCTTTTAACATCGCTTTGGTGGTCAATTATTTCTTATCACTAATAAATCCTCATTCTAGCACTGTTAGAAGAACGTTTTATATTAATGAAAATTAGACCATATTGGTACACACCCCCTTTAACTATATCTACTCCCCTCTTCAAATTTATCTATCATCATCAGGTGATCGTTAGTGATGAATAAACAATAACACAAAGAAGAGAGAATAGACAAAATAAAACGAAGAGGGTAGAAAGGAATTAAACTAAAAAATAATTAAAAGCTATAAAAATTATAGAAAATAGAAAATAGAAGAGTATGAAAGAAAAAAATAACTATGAAGAAAGATCCCCAAGTTGGAACTCTAGCAAAAACTCCTCGTCAGTGGCCAAATGACGCTATCGTCCATGATCTAATATTTCTTAAAAAAATCTAAGTCAAAATGAAGGTTCCCCAATAAAAAAAGATTAATTCACCATAAAATTTGGGAAAAGAGAACATCTAGATCTCCTCAAGTGACATTTTCATGTTATGAAAGGAAAATTTACATAGTGAATGAAGATAAGATATCAAAATAATAATACCTCACATATCATAAAAATTGAATGTGTGACTTATGTATCACACCATGAAACTATAAAACTCTACATTCTACAACTCTTCTCTTCATTTGTGACTCGAGGATTCTAGTTTATGGATTGAGTGATGTTTTTTAACATTAAATTGAACCTTTATATCTTAATTCATTGAGTGAATCATGATTAATTCTTTTGAGGCTTGGGAGCTCAAGATTCAAGGCCTACGAATTTTGATTTAGCTTACTAATACACTTATTTATAGTTATTCACATTTTTAATATCAATTCATAATGTGAATGAATTTTTATTTTTGTAATTATAGAATTTTCCTCATAAACAACTCCATATCCTCCATTTGGATCTTAATTATTCACCTTAGTGTGATCCTCAATCTCCCAATGTCACACTATGCAACACAAAATTTAACATTTTCCTTTATATTATCCCAAATTCTTAGCAATATCATCCCTACTATAAAAACAAAAAAGGAAACACAATTAGGTAGGAATACTAAATTTCATAGTTAATAATTAATAATAAAAAATTGGAAGTCTCACAAAAACATGTATCCAAAATATAGATACCAAATTCCCCAACACTCAAACCTTTTCTCAACCTTACAAAAAAATATCAACATTAAAACACAAAGGGATCATACATCAATAAGGGAATTTTAAAATTATTATAATCATAAATAAAAAGTTATGAATGATCATTATAAAATCACAAAACATTATCAATAAATAATACCCAAATCATGGCTCATATATAATTAAAAACATAATACATTTATCATTTTCACTTATAGATTTCATCCTCTCATTAATACTATGCCATTTATGATTTACCTTTCCATGAATTTATTTATCTAATCACTCAAGGAAATAAATTAATAGAGTTATGATCATATCTCAATAACATGCTCCTAACCATATTATTGGATTGAATCTATTTTCTCCACCCTATAATTACAAATACCGCAATTAATCATGAGGTCTTAACATTATGGATCAAATCACTCTAAGGCTGATGGTGGGTAGGAATTGATGTTAAAAAATAAATTAAGGCTCCAAGAGGAGACTAAAATCTAAATTATAATTCCTGATACTAAAAAAATAGGTGCAATTAAATAGTCCTCATCAAAATATAATGTCATCTTCCACACTCCCTAAGTTGAAAAGTAAAGGATCGTGAATTATGTAATAATAATGAATAAATACCCTCTCTTATTGTATTTTTTTTGTTTCATTCTTAATTTTCCTTTTTTTCATTTTTTATTTTTTGTCTAAAATGTACCCTAGATAAGTCTCACATCTTCCATATAACCCAACATGATTGAAGATCATCAGTCAGTTAATGTATATTTTTTTACTTCCCTAAGAAAACCATACTTTTTAATCATTTTCTATCTATTTTTTTTTATTTTTTTTCCTTTTTATTTTATTTTTTTTAAATAGGGGTAAAAATGAAATTAATTTAATTTAATCATGAAAATAACCCCAAAATCCCATGTAAACTCACTGTATTCTCCCCATAAGAAAAAACATACCATTTTCACCATAAAAAAACCCCACCCCCACACCCATTGAATTGAATATCATAAAAAATAAAAATAGTAGGGTATAAAAGGATAATAGAAACTTTTATTATGGATCAATAATAAAAATTCATCCATGGATTCTATGAGATAAATAGGATAAAAATACAATTTGGTATAAAGTATATAAACTAAACAAAAATATTCCTCAAACATTTTAAGAGTGAATTTTTTCACTCATAGTTTTGACAAGATATCAATGAAAGTTCTAGAAGGTTTAAATGCCCCAAGAATCTCTCATGAAATATTCTAATAAAATAATGGGAAAGGTTGGGTATGGGATCTCATTGATAATGGGAACATAGAAAAATTAAATCACTTCATGAAATGAACATAAATAATTAGATTACTCAATCAAAGATTATGGGAATAAACCTCATGAAAAATAATCACATTAGTAATATTTAAAATAATCTAAATTGAAGTAAGAATATGAATTTCAAAATTTCCACCCATATATAATTAAGCTAATGTAACAATTCAACTTATTTATTAAAAACATATGATAGGAAAAAAATATGGTATGTATAAATATATAAAAAAAATAGTCCCCTTATAACACCCTAATATTTAAAAAATAAATATATGTTCAACCAATTATATGAAACAAAACACTGAGCCTAAACAAACCATAAAATATTATCATTTAAATATGTTTATTATAACGTAGCCATTAAATTGGCAGGTATGAATAGGATTAACTACTTTATAAAATATATATAAAGATCATATTCGATATGAATGAATTGATAAATTATTATGAAATAAGAACTCAATTTTCATTGAAGAAATTTTATTATTAAAAAAATATTTTTTTATTAAAATGAAATATTTTTTTATTAAAATGATTGATTTTTTAGTGAATAGTGAAAATTATTGATTTTTCAAATACTGGAATTTATTTTCACTAAATCATGTTACTAAAAATTACCATTATATTTTGGATTAATTATTAAAGTCACATATGAACCATTTTTTTATAATAATATAATTATTTTCATTTGAATCAGTAATTTTAATGATTTTTTTAAAAGGTTATTTTTATTCTTAAATCATGTTTTTTTGCAAACTATTTTTAAGTGCATAAAGTTTATCCATTTTAACTAATTAAAATAACCCTTATAAATAAATGATTTAAATGAAATATATATTATATATCTATAAATTTAAATTCATATAATGATGATTTCTATACATAAAGTTAGTATACGACCATCTATTGCCTGAAAAATACATTTTCTTTTAAAACTATTTTGTGTCGTATTTTGGGAGTTTAATTTTAAAATATTATTTCCAAATTATGTTAATTAAATTTGATAATATTGATTACATATTTTTAATCAAAATAAATAATATTATGAAATGAGTTCAACTTAATTTTTTTTATAATGAATAGTAAAAATAGTAAAAAATCAATTACTACGGTTAAGGTTAAAATGAGGTTTTTCACGTTACATGTGCTTGTGTGAAAATTAATTTTACACATACATATAATTTTTATTTGATAGAATTTATTTCATATTTATAATTTTTGGGTCCAAATTATCTAATAAGGATTCTTTTTTAGTCTTAAAGGATAAATTACCTAGGTAAAAACTCGCTATCATGTTGAAAACTAAAATGGTAAAAGTGAGTAACCATAAATATAAAGGGAATAAAATGTTTATTTTTAATGATATTGTTTTTTTATAAACCTTATATTCACTCCAATATATAATTCATTAATTTTGGAGGCACTTTACTTGAGAGTGACTTCCCATTATTGAATAGTTTGGGTAATTTTACAAATTCTACTCCTTCGCACTTATTAAAAGGCACCTCCTATCCTATTTTATTCACACATAAAAATAATCTTATTGAAAAATAAATAACCAAATACCATACTTAATTAAATTAAAACTTCTTAGAGGACTTTTATTGTTTATAAAACCCTCCTTGGAAGGCTTTTGGTGCAAGCATAAAGAGGTTTTCTGAATAAGAGGTATCATTAATAACCGAGCATTTTTTTTATTTCCTCATCCAAATAATTAAAATATTACTAAACAATTATTATATAATAAAATAATTATCTAAATTATATTAATATATTATTATTTAAATGTAATAACCTATATGAAACTCCTCTTCCATCAAATGGAAAACAAACCCATCGTTCACGTGTACGACGAACTGCAACCTCACGAACTGATGTAATTCGTTTTTCATAATCACATATCATAAATATTTATGATGATTGATTTATTTTATATATATTATATTAATTAAATATTTATAATTATGTAAAATTAATATATCATATATTTTCATACCTTCCATTCACTAAAAAATGATAACGGTGTTCTGGCGTATGTTTGGACTACCACCTCCACGAAGCAATTTGATTCACTTTTCATCATTGAATCACATGGATGGAATGTATAAGTGTATTTAAATAAATAATATTCTATTTATGATATAATTAGTATTCTATAATTATAAAATTATACTTACATTATTTCCATCGTGATCATTGGAAATGGAAAAGTTACTCATGCGTACGTACAACCTACCGTCTCCATTATCATAACATAGTTCATTTTCTATAACCATATTTCATGGTTGGTTTTAAAATTATAATTATTGTATAAAAATAATAAATATCTAATTATTATTATCCTTTATAATATGTAACAATGAATTATTTTATAATAGTAAGCCTACAAAGTCATTTTGGATATATGAACTGAATACTGTCAAAATGTTCGATGTGAACTTATTTGATTAAGTAAGTAAATATAACATGGTATTAAATAAAATTAAATGAATAATAAACTTGAAAAATATTATTAATCAAGTCAATAATTATTATATTTTTATTATTTAGGAAGATAAAGTACGTACGTGATGATTCAACTTGAGGTAAGGGATTTTGTCTCAATTTCCCTTAATTAAAACATATTTTAATATTATGTGGATAATTTATTTTATATGGTATATATAATTACACTTTTAAATATAATATCATAAATAATTCATATTTAGTAGTATTTTATGTTAAAATTTATTTTACTTCATCCAAGGGGATTTGATTCAATATTTAACAAAGCGGTATAGGCTTAATGTTACAATCTTATTTCATTTAAATATTTTTATGTTCAAGGTTACTTTGGGGGAAATAATATTAAATTATTTTCATGAACCAAATATCTTTTATTGTACTATTTTTATGAATTTTTTTTACATGTTTGGTTTCAATTTCATCTCTTATTGAACAAAGAAACATCATAAAATTTATTTGTAAGAAATGTCGATATTGTATCTATTTTTAGATATGGAATTATTCTCTTTAATGACTATATATTCCTTAAACTATTTTAAAGTATGTTTTTACTATTCTAAAATTATTTATTAAATAAATGTTTACCCATTTTTTCTTACAAATAGGTTTAAAATTAATTTTTTTTCATTCTCCAAACAAGGTACTTTTTTACCTCTTTATAAAAGTGTGAAAATAATGTTTTATTTTAACTTATATAGAATAAAGAAATTCCTATTGTCATGAAATATAAATTCTTTGAATATTACTTTATATGTTTCAATGTTTCTTTTCAAATAATATATTTTCTATAATATCTCAAAAATATATATATTTCAAAGTAGTGATTTCAAAGTGAAAAGGGTATTTTCCCCAAGGAATATCAAATGTGACCTTTTAAATATTTTTTATCAATGATTATAACCTTTGATGTTATATATTACTTATAAATTATATATAAGTGTGTCTCTTACATATATACTTAGCTCATTCTTCATTCCTTTTATGGGTTAATACATTCCTTATGTTCATTTTTCAAATATGTTCTTTATGAAATATCCTTTGATTATGACACGAGGAAATATTATGAAATACATTTATTTACATGGGTAATTATTATATTTACACCTTATGAATGATTTATGTATTATGGCACAAATAGGAATGTACATTTTATGATGGGTGCACCCAGACAGATCTCCAATGCATTGGGTAATGTTTTCAGTTACATGAGACATTATGTATGGGATTAGAGAGTAAACCTGATCCGTTATGGCACTTTTTCCACCATGTGATATTACCTAGGTAGTTATCTAGGACTCATATTTATGTCATGTTATATGTTTCTACGACATTTTATATATTTATATAATATTATGATACCATGTTCTTTAGGTTATTCTTCCATGTGATTATTCATGATCCTTTTCTTTTATGATATCATGATATTTTGATGACTCACATTTTATGTTTTCTTATCATGTTTATTCCCTTACTGAGATTTTTAGATCTCTTATTTATTTTATTTATTTCCTAGGTTATCCTTTGTAGTTTTAAGATATCAAATACATTTATAATCTCACTAATGAGAATAAAAAAAATTATGTTTTAGTTTCTTTTTATGTTTTATGTACCTAGTATTCTAAATACATTAGGCCTCATAATATTTGGGTTGTAATTAATGAATTTTTATGTTAAAAATCAAGTAATAATATGTGTAAAAGTATTGGGTTTCTATATTTGGTATTATAAAAAGGATTAGTTATTTTTTGGGATTAGTATTATAGAAGTTTAATAAAAACCATGGGGATAAGTATAAGTATAGGATAACATCCTAAATTTGTGGTAAAGAAGAGATTATATGGTTTTCTTATCAATACATACCTGTATGGATACTAAAAGTGGATGTGATTTTAGAATTGGTGAATCTAGGGGTGATAACCCCTAAAATATTTGGTTGATTATATATCAACCATCATTCTAGTGTATGTTGGGTGTGCCCTTATTGCGCACCTGATTTGACACTCCCGGGAGATATTCTTGTGTTAATTCATGTTTTCTTAATGAATGATCATGAGTGATTTTAATAGATGATGATCAAGGATGAACTAGGATAAAACTAAGTCTTTAGAGATTAAAAATAAGGTGTTATGATTTAGACATCCTATAAATTATTTTTTATGATTATGATTATTTTTCCTCACAACATGGTTTTTTGTTTTAGTCAATGGTTGGAAAAAGGACAAATGAAATTATTGTTGAATGTAATGGAAAATGTGGTGATTTAGAGAAACAAAATGGGATAATAACTGAAGTTAAATATATTTTTATTATTCCTAATTAGCTATCATGATATATTCCTAAAAAATTGTATCTTAACTAACTCTTGAATACACCAAAAAAGAGAAGGATGGAGTCTGTTAAAAGCTTGGGTGAAGGATACCATGTAGGAAAGAAGGATCAATTTTATTCATGTTAGAAATATAGGAAGAGAAACCTCAGAGAATGTCTCAAAATAATAATAATTTTTTTATAAATAAAGGTAATAGATAAATGAATTATCAAGGAAAAATGAGGAGTTCAATGGAGATTATTAAATTTCATTATAGAGGTACATTTATAATTTATTGTATTAAATGTGGGGATCCTGGATATTATCTGAGTCAATTCCCTATTCTAAAGGTTAATTCCTAGACTAAGGAAGGACCTATGTTATATCAATCATTAAGGTGAATGGGTTAAAGTATTTATATATTGGGATTTGAGAATTATGTTGTGGAAGTATTTTTATCAATGGTGTTTTGGTTAAAATAATCATGAAACATCTAATTATTGTGTTAATTTTTGTAAGCAAATATAATTTTTCAATGACTTTATGGTGATTCAGGTTACTTATATAAATTATTATCATATATTATTAGGTCATATACATTTTTTTCTGAGACTTTAAGAGTGATTGATTTTATTTGTAGATAAATATTAAATTTATCTTGGAGGAATATGTGATAAAATCATTCAAATCTTTGGGTTTCAACCTTAGTCAGTAATATTTTGAAGTATTTTAAGGTTAGTTATTTATCCAATGATCTACATTGAACTTTGGGTGTTATTTTTAAGGGTTTAGATATTAATATTTTATTTCATCATATGAAGGTTTAATCATATTGGGAATTGTCGAAACTTGTGCTAACCATTTTAATTTTGGATAATTTTTAAAGATTTAAGGAATATATAATTATCAATTTTTGGATTATGTGATCCATTATAATCTAATTATTATGCTTCATACATAAAAAATTCACCTTGAATACTCATAATTTGGGGAAAAAGATGAGATTGTGGTAGAAATTGATTACAGGATGAAATTATACCTATGAAGTAAGTATTTGTTTCCTTAAGTTATTAGTATAGATGTTAAGGAATTATTAAACATTAATAAAATAATATTAAAAAGAAAATTTTATCTTATTACCTTCTTTTTTAATTAATCGATGGTCTTTTTCTCACCTCTTTGGTTTATGGTTTTGTGGTCGTTAACTTTTTCATGATTATTCACTTTCTTATGATAAATAATATTTATCACTCTCCATCATTATTTTGGAATTATGATTTTATTCCATGCCATTACTTTTCACTTCCCACCAATTTTATCCTATATGGAAATATAGTTATGTGTTAATCCTTATGACCTTTTTATTTTCCTTTGCCTCTTTCCAAGAGGAAGTTTTATTAACCCTTTTTATGATGTGATATTTCAACAAAGGTATTTTCAAATGTAAAAACATTGATTATCGATTTCAAGTTAAAATTATGAGGACATAATTTATTAAAGTGGTGGGGGTAGAATGTAACACCCCAATATTTTAAAAGGAAAACTATGTTCGATAGTGTATACGACAAAACAACACTAAGCCTAAATGAACTATGAAATATTATTATTAAAATATGATCATTATAAACAAGACGTTAAATTGAAGAGTATAAATAGGATTAATTAATATATAAAATATATATAAATATCCTAGTAAATATAAATGTATTTATAAATTCTTAGTAAATAAGCACTCAATTTTTAATGAATACATTTTATTCTTTTAAAAAATATGTTTTCTTCAAAAATTATTTTAATTTCTTTTTGTGAGAAAATATTATCATTAATTTTTGGAAATTTTATAAATTTTATTTTTTAAAATGAAATTAATTTTTTAAATACTCATATAAAAATTAACATAGGGATAAATTTTCATATTTTTTTGAAATTATTGATTTTTCAGTGAATAGTGAACATTTCTAATTTTTCAAATACCACCATTTCATTTCATTAAATATTATATTTTAAAAGTACCATTATATTTTTAATTTGGTATTAAAGTTATATAAGAACTATTTTATTTATAATAATATAATTATATTCATTTTAATCATTAATTTTTATGATTTTGGTATAAGTTTATTTTTATACTTAAAATACGATTTTCACCTAACTGTTTTTAGGTGAATAAAATTTATCGATTTTAATTAAATAAAATAAAAAAACAAGGAAATATTTAAATGGAATTTATATATTATATATCAATTAATTTAAATTTATATGATGAAAATTTATAGTAATAAAGTTAATATAGGATCATTTGTTACTTGAAAAATGCATTTTCCTGGAAAACCACATTGCTGCGTGTTTTTTGGTTTTAATTTCAAATTAAATTCTACCACTTTAGTGAATTTTTTTTTATAAATTGTATAAAAATTTTTGAATAAAAATAATTAAAATTAGTTAATAATTTAAACTTATTTTTTTTCAAAATGAATAGTAAAAGAGTAAGAAATTCATTACAATGGTTAAGGTCAAAACGAGGTTTTACGTGTTACATGCCCTTATGTTAAAATTACACATAAGGATATTATTTTATAAATTTTATTTAATATTTATAATTATTGGGTATAAATTTTCCAATAATTATATTTTTATTTTTAGGCTTAGAGGATAAATTACTAAGGTAAAAACTAATTACCTTAGTGAAAACTAAAATGGTAAAAGTGAGTAACCATAAAGGTAAAGGAATAACATGTTTAAAACAATTTTATTTTTAATTATGGAGGCATTTATAGACCTTTTATTCTTCAAAATACTTCATTTATAAATTTTTGAGTCACTTGGATTGACATCGACTTCCTATTATTGAATAATTTAGGGTATTTACAAAAACAACACTCCTTCTCACTTATAAGGGGGAACCTACTATATTGTTTTATTAACATTTAAAAATAATTTTTTTGCACAATAATTCCCCAAATATATTCCTTTATATTATTAATATGTTCTATAGGCCTTGTTTTTATTATAAAACCCTCCTAGTAATGATTTTGGTTCAAACATAAAGAGGTTGTCTGAAGAAGAGGTATCGTTCTTAACCGAGTGTTTTGTTTTATTTATTTTAAACCTTCTTAAATCATATAAAAACATGATTGTATAATAATATAAATATTTAAAATATAATAATATGTTATTATGTTAATTTAATAACCTAAATTTTTCTCCTCTTCTATCAAATGGGAAACAAAACCAGCATTCATGTGTACGGAAGACTACCACCTCACGAACCAATGTAATTTATTTTCCACAATTACCTCCCACAACTATTTACAATAATAATTTTAGTATAAATATATGATATTAATGGAATATTTATCATTTTTTAAAAGTAATACATCATATATTACCTTAAATTCTATTCACTGAAAAATGATAACATCTTTAATGTATATGTGTGGACTACCACCACTATGAAGCTATGCGATTCATTTTTCATCACTGGATAGCACGGATGGTATGTATAAGTGTATTTTAATATATAATTTCATTTATGTTATAATTATAATTATATAAACATAAAATAATTCCTACCTTCTTTCCATCATTATCATTGAAAAATGAAAATGTTACTTATGCGTACGTACGACCTACTGTATCCCTAATTGTAGCATTATTCATTTTTCATTACTATATTTCATGTTTAGTTTTTAAAGTATAATTAATGAATAAAAATGATAATTATTTCATGATTATTATTCGATATATGATGTAATGATGAATTCTTTTACCATAGTTAACCTACCAATGTCATTTCAGACAGGTGTACTCCTTCCCTTACAATGTTATTAGTGCTTATTTTTTAAAGACCATTACACCCATTACCAGTGACTTTTCCTCCAACTCATCCTCTTCTACTTCCTCTTGATATTATAAAAATAATTTAGGAATTTTATAACATTATTTCTTATTTTTAAATTCATTTATTTCATTATTGAGATCTATCGTTGTCTTCCACTCTTATTCTTTTAATTATAAGTTGGAGTCCTATTCTTATTCCTCTAAAAGAATGTCAGTTAGTAAAAATAACATGTTATAATTGAATCCCTCCACTTTTTCTTATTATTGAACCTTATTCTTATTTGATTATATAACATTCACTACTTCAACCCCCTACTCCTCTATCTCTTCCACCATTCACTCAATGACTTCCATCATGTTATTTTCTTCTTTTTATTCTTTTTATAAGATCAGGAGGGATTCATTTTGTTCTTATTTTTCACTTATAATCATGGAAGGAATTCATGATGTTCTACTTCTTTTCTTCATGAAATGTAGGTTTTTCATTTCTAGTGTTTTCATCATGCTCCATGTATTCTTCTATATTTTCCTTCTCTAAATTTTCTTGATGAAATACTTTGTCCTTTTTTAAAACAGTTTTAACTTCATGCACCACATGTTCTTATTTCATAACTACATCAGAGTATTTAGTTAGATTATATAGAAGAGAATTTAAATTTGTAATAATGTGACCAAGGTGATTAATCATTTATCCATATTATCTATTTTATTCTTATAGATCATTTATTTTTTTATCTAAAATTTGATGTACTTCATAAGATATTTCATTAATCTATACCATGAATATAGATTTTTGGGTACTTGAAATTATGGTATGCTCTAGTGGTGTGACTCAGCCTAGGATTCCCCCTTAGTAATCTTGATTGATTATACATCCTTCATAAGTTTGGTAGTATTTTTAATTTTATTATTAGTGATGGTTTTCACCATATACATAAGAATACAACTCATTACATCTATATTCTTATTATGACTACTCATCCTAATTTGGTGCTTCCCACATAGTAGAATCAACTTGATATCCAGTGTACTCCAATGGTAATGGAGCATAGTTTTCTTATGTTGTGTATTATATCATTCATGCCACCATAGACAACCAAGAATGTAAAAAGAATAAAAATCATAAACAAAAATTAGTAAACAAAAATGAGGTAAGGAAAGTATTTAACATAAGAAATAAATCTATAGTTGTTAGCTACATTTCACTACTCCCAAAAAATAGCACCAAAATTTTGTAGGCCCATTGAGTGGTGTTAATTACCCATAGAAGAGACCAAATTAGAAATTTATATTTTTCCTGAACCACACTAAACACACATATTTATAATAGTGTACATATGGTGTAGATCCCAAGAGGAATAGGGAAGCGCAATAAAAAATCTTTATAAATGTTAGGATACCCCAATATACTTGAATTAAATTACTAAATTAATTATGAAAAGTAAAATAAATAAATGAAAATGGAAACTCTAGAAGAAAGGGGAACCAGTATCTAGGGATGATTTTCCTACATAAATTAATCCTACATCACTTACAAAAATAGTCAGACTAAATAGTTATGAAATCATTTACATAATTTAGATAAATGGGGTCAAAACTACCAATATTACCCTATAATCTCAATTACATGTAGTCTATTAAATCATAATAACTAAATCACATTGAGATTATATTTTCAAAAGCATAGGGATAATACAATTATTTTTTTTTGAATTAATTACATAATTCATGTTGGAGTTAATTTATAATTTAAGGTATTTTTTAATGAATAAATGATGAATAATATAAACATTTAGGCATAATGTGATACCATTAAATAAAATTATCCTACGAGGAAAGTAAAATCAAAATAGGTTGGTGTGCACCCCCTTCAGTTGGATCATCTCACCTTTGTAGGTTTATCCAATCATAATCAAGTGATCGGTGGTGATGAATAAACCATAACCCATATAAAAGAGAATATATAAAAGAGAAAGGATATTAGATAATGGAATTAAAATAAAAAAAAAATCATTCAAAGTTACAAAAATTTCATAAAATAGAAAAATAGGAATGAAAAACATAACTATGATGAATGATCCCTGAGTCAGAAACCTAGTAGTATGTTCTTTCCAGTGGAAAAATGAAGCTCTTCTCCATGGATTAATACCCATTAAAAAGTTTCCGAATTCACACCAAATGATCCTTGGTGAAACATTATTAATTCCCTGAAAATATTATGGAAAAACAAAACTTTTGGATCTCTTTAAATGATGGTTTCATTTCATGAATCGATGATTAACATGTTGAATGGATTTGGGATCTCAAAATTAAAATTCTACCCAAATCAAAAAAATCACAGTGTGACCTATATGTCCCACAATGAAATTATTCATATCTAGATCCTACAACTCTTCTCCTCATTTATCGATCAAGGATTCTGGTTTATAGTTTGAGTGATGTTTTGTAGCATTTAATTGAATCATTTATCACTTCATAAATAGTGTGAATGGTTCTTAATCCATTTATTCCTAGGGATCTCAAGACTCATGGATCATGAATACTTATATGGATTTTGAATATGTATGTTTGTAGTTATGCACACTAAGAATATAAATTCACAATGTGAATGAATTAATGTTTCTAATATTTTCCCTTTTTCTTCATAAAAACCTCCATGTCCTCCCTTTACCTCTTAATTATTCACCTCAACTTTATCCTCATCGTTTTAATTTCACCTATCATCGCTAAAAATCTAAAATTTTCCTCCATATTATCCCAAATACTTAGCAATTTTTTTACAACCATAAAAAACAAAATACACTATAATTTAGTAGGCATACTCAATTTCATATTCAATTTTTAATGAAAACACATATGAAGACTCGTGAAAAAATGTATGCAGAATATAGACATCACTAAGGTGAAAAAAAACATCATAATATATTGAGAGGATTAAAATATCAGATCAATTAATCTGAGAAAAACATTGGGAGAAGAAGCTACACCAAATGAAGCATGAAACTTCAAAAGTAGAAAATGGAGGTTGTGAACACATATAAAAGTTTCTAATAAGTTTGATAAGAGTGAAAAGGCCTTGAAAACTTAAGGAAGAAGAGTTGTTTTTTCATTATCACCAGAAAAACATGATTAAATTTTAGATATTCTGATTTGAATGACAATTTTAGGTTTCTAGTTGTTAGAATAGAATAATATAAACAAATAATAGTGAATGTGTCATAAGAGGACACAATACAGTTTAGATAATTGAGTTCATCATATAAAATAATATTTGAATGATGATCTATGTTGAAGGGATGGTTTACATTGCAATAATATGTCTACTATGAGTGACACATCATACACCCAAGCTAGATTATCTAAGAAAATTATAATATGTATAAAATGAGAAATCCATGCATGAAAAAGTTTTTTTATTCAATATATAAAAACATTTAGTGCATTCACAATGATTTTATAGAATTTTAGAATTATTAGAAAAAAAAATTCTTGAATAATTCACCCAAATAAATTAAAAAATAAATAAAAGTTAATGGAATTTTTATTTATGTGTAATTATAATTATGTTGAGCTAGTCATTAAATGTACCAATATTCATGAAGATTTAGTTTGTAATTCAAGTCATGTTTTGAGGAAAATTTTAAAAGTAATTTAACACAATATTTTTCTAAGATTTGAGTTTACTTATATATTTTAGATGATTTATTCAAGTAATTAAAAATTTATCCTTGAAGTTTGGAGATTTCAAATCAATGAACTAATCAAAAATATGTACCCTATAAAAAGGTATGAGATCATTCAGATAAATTGGTTTATGATGAGAAGAAATATTTGAGAGAGTTATTTTTCAACCTGAGGTTTTAATAAAGATCCAGTTGATTCAAAATTTTTGAGAAGATGACATCATCAAGTTCTATAGAAAGTTGATATAACTTGAATATCTAGTTATGATAATGTAAGTGAGAGCTCTGGAATTAATTTTACTAGAAGTAGAACAATATTGGTGTGCAAGTATTCTGGTGAAATAATAACTTCTCTTCGAAGACCAGTTCAAGATTGTGGAGGCATTGAAAATTGATGGGAGTTAGTATAATCTAAGGTTGTGATACTTAGTGTGGGAGATTCACAATTTAGGTTAAGGATGGTGACTTATCAGACCACTTATAATTGATAATAATATTATAAGTTGATTTTTTTTAACTTGATGGGAGTTGACACAATAAGGAGTGGGATCTCATATTGAGGTTTAACCATGTAAAAATACTTATGTGCTATTTACCTTACATTATCTTTAGAGAATAATGTAAAAATGGTGAGGGGTCATACTTAATACCCATACATCCTAATCGATGATAGTGGTTTGATCAAATTAAAGGAAGTAAAAAATTTGAGTTGAATTTAATTAGTAAAGGTTGGTCACCCCTGTTCCACCCTAGCCTCTCAGGGCGACTGTACAATCCCCTAGGAATCTAAAATTATTGGTGTTTATTTTCTATTTTTAATAGGTTAGTGGTTGTATTTATGGTTTATGTAGTTATTGGCCATTATTTCATGATATTATCCACTATTTTAATCTATTCCCTACCAAACATAATTTTTTCCCCTTTGATTAAGAAATTTTATCATATGATGGACTTGGATTTGTTTGTGAGATGAAGCAGAATACATTGGAGTTGGTTCTTGGAATGTGTCGCACTCCAATTAAGGCGTGTTCATCATTAATGAATATTAAAGAATGTTATATATAATAACCCAAAATTTTATTAATGAAAATTCCTCTTGATCTATTTAAATGCCTTATTATGTAAAATGGTTATATAAAATATGAAATTCCTTGGTTTTATATTTTTTTTATTTCAAAATACCATTAATAATTGTTACTGTTACTAATATAAACATTGAATAGAGATCACATGATTAGTATAAATATAGGGCTTTAACAAATCCAATTTACTCAGAAAAAGTAAAAGATTGCCTCATCTAGTAGAAATGCTCTGTACGAGGCCAATTTGTCAGATCTCAAAAAGGAGGTGGCATAACTGGGATTTACTCTTGACATAGCCTAAGATGAGCATTAATATGTTAAGCTTGAACGGAACCGCCTATGGGAGAAGTGGAAGTTAATAGAGATTACCACCCGAGCGATGTTATCCGAGCCACCCGAAGAGTCTGTCACCATCACACACCTTACCCTTTGGTCTTATGTAGGTTTTATAAGGGGTTATGTAACAAGAATCCAGCACTATTATTATGTGCATTGTTTTTTGTATTGAATAAATAATATACATTCATTTTTATTATTATTACTTTGTAAATGGTTTTTAAAGCAAAAATAATATTTTTAGCTAATATTCAATTAAGAAATCTATTTTTGATGAATTAGTGTATTTTTGAATTACATAATATTTTAATAAAATATTATTAATAATTTACTTTTAAATATAAATTATCGTATAATTTTTAGGAATACAATTGTAATTTTTATAATGGTTTGAAAGTCGTTTTTGTCCAAACCCGTGAATTTTCGATAAATATAGGTTTTTTATTTTAAAAGTAAAAATTCACATATTTAGAAAAAAATTTAGATAAAATTAATATTATTTTTGGAATCAGGATGTCTAAATTATCCAATGGTGTATTTTTAATAATTTTCTGAGACAGTTGAATTTTTGGGTAAAAATTAAATATTGTTTAATTGTATAATGCATTTTATGACATCATAATGACCCAATAGTGATGTAATAAAATAATATAAATGATATGTTCGGCCAATATATGTTTTATCTTTAAAATAACGTGATTTTATATTTTTTTGATTAATTTTATGGTGCCTTAGTGGACCCTCCCAGACTTATAAAACATTTTAACTTTTTAAATTGATTTCCTTGAGAGTGTGACTCACCTCCACATACGATATCCTAATATTTTAAGAAGTTATACCATTTTCCTTATAAAATAATTTTTTCCACTCCCCTTTTTCAAAAAACTTGAGCAAAAACCATGGTTTGGTTTGTGATTTTGATTAGTTTAATGTGTGGTATCCAAAACCTAAATAATAATGAATTCCCACTCTTTTCCTCTATAAACCCAACCAAGATATCACTTCCTATTCACTCAAAGCCTTTGGAACTCGACCAACCCCTGACCTCCTCTCTCTATATTCCTCCAAAGGTTCCTCAAGCTCCCAAGAAGCCTCTATCAATCCTCTCCCAAGCCTTTGGTATCACACTTCCAAGTAAGGAATTTCATCCTTTCTCATTTTTTTCCAAGTTTCTTTATGTTGTTATACCTTTGTATTTTCAATTAAAAAAGTTGGGGTATGGTTTTTCACCTCCCCCATACTTCCCTCCTTATGTTTTAATGATGTGATACCACTTTATCTTTCTTTAATCCCTCCCATGTAAACCCGTTACCATGCTGAAGTTCCGTAAGGAATTTCTCTGTTCTCATTTACATTCAAGGAAATATTTTGTATTATGAATCTAAATACCATTACATATTTTGGGACATGTATCTAAATGACCCCTTACTTTACATTTCATGTAAATATTCTGAGATATCCATTTATCTCTCATCAACCATTTTTATGAATTCTTATTTCATGTCGTTATGTTGTTGAAATAGCACCGTGATTTTCCAAGCCAAATTAATTGTGTAGTGAATACCATTCCCATTTCTCTATCAAGGGTATTCAACCTTATGAACATTTAATTATTTATTATAGAGTTTCATGCATTAATTAAACATTTCTTTATCATGGAATAAATTATTTTTATTAATGAATCCATGTTATATGATCCATGTTGCACATTTTTTCATGAAATGAAATGATTAAGAAGGGTGTTCCCTGATAGTGATCCAATGCATTGGGTAAATATTAGTGTCATGGTAAGTCAAGTGAAATGAGGGTTTAATCACTATAATACAAGTTAAATGAGGTTTTAATCATGCTCCATGTGCAATGGGACTTGTCTCATGCTAATATCTTGTTAAATGTTGTTGCCACATTTCTATGTTATGATAATCATGTTATACCATGTCATTATGTTCATGTTTCTCTTATGCTCCATTGATATAACAATTACCTAACATGTACTTTATTCTTCATGTTATGCCTTTTTTACTCCCTTACTAGGCTTTATAGCTCACCCTTTTCTTATGCATGTCCTTGGTTTATCCCATGCAACGCTAAGTACGAAGGAATGTGTGTGGTCATGTAAAAGAAGTTTTCAATAAAGATGTGTATTTGATGTTTTAATTTGTTATGTAATGTTCCTAATCCCAAAATAAACTAGACATATCAATATTCTATGTTGTATAAAGTGAAGATTTTATGTAATAAATCATGTTTAAATGTGTAATAAAGAGTAGGGTTGTTATAGTTGGTATCAGAGGAAAGGATTAGTTATTTTTGGGATTAGGATTAGAAAACCATAGTGAAATACTTAAGGATAAGACTAAGTATAATAAAAAAATACCTAAATTTTGGTGAGTATTGAGTAAGTGGTTTATCAATCAAATACATATCTGTCT
Organism: Viscum album; assembly: GCA_963277665.1. Lineage (NCBI taxonomy): Eukaryota > Viridiplantae > Streptophyta > Magnoliopsida > Santalales > Viscaceae > Viscum > Viscum album. Next base: position 1,038,286,998 of record OY728135.1, on the reverse strand, counting down.
GGATACGAGCAGGTAGAGGTGGCACTAGCATATATGTATCTAGGGGTAAAACCCGAAAATAATACTTTGAGCTAGACTCGAACGGGAACTGGTGCATGACAATGGGACTTAATGCACTCTTGGTTACCACACTCACAAGGGATATTATTTGGTAAATTCATAATCTTAGTATGAACCATTATTAAGGGAATTAAAAAATACCCTAAGAAAATATTTTGGGAAGTAGATCATGGATAACATATATTGAAGCCTATAAATTCATAAGTTAAGGAAATAAAATTAATTTATAAATTATCTATTTTTGTCATTGGATTACCCTTTATGTGTTACCCCTAACTTTCCTTTTATTCCATCCAATGGCCAGTAATAGGATGAATCAGGCTAACAATCGATGTGAATATCAATGTGATTACTATTCTAATGAGATTCCCAATCCGATGGGAGCGGGAATCGCGAACTTTGTTTCAATACTCTCTCAGTTAACTCAAGTTTTGAATATAAACATGGTTTAAGATGATAATTAAACCCCCCCCCCCCCTAAGAAAGAACAAGTCACAATAGAGAGCTTCATGAGACAAAGACCTCCTACTTTTAATAGATCATCTGATCCCTCAATCATCGGGTAATAGATCAACTCCATTGAAAATATCTTCTCCATACTTCAATGTTCCAAACAAGAGAAGGTTCTTGTGGATTATTATCGTATGCAGGGTGAAGCTAATTAATGGTGGACATTGATAAAAAATACGAAGCTTGAGGAAGAGATCAAGGTGTTGGAATGGAAATATTTTTGGAATTTTTTTTTGATAAATATTTTTCGCACACCCTCTGACTTAAGATGGAAAGGGAATTCCTTGCCCTCAAGAAAAAAGATAGCGAATTAGTTGGAGTGTACAAGGAAAACTTCACAAGGATTGAATGATACACCATCAGATTTGTTGTTACCTCTGAATGCAAGGTTGACTACTTCTTTAGTGGGCTAAAGCCTAGCCTATAAAAATCCCTGGCGATCCGTGACATTGATAGCTATGAGGAAATTGTCTAATGTTCCCTTAAAGTGGAAATGGAGATTAGAGAATCTCAAGGGTATCATGGGAATAAGAAGCATAAGGTGGAATTTAATTCTGTTGTTCCAATGGATAAATCCAATGGTGATAAGAAAATCCATCACCCCACTTTCCAAAGGTGTGGAAATAAGCACCCTGGAAATTTCCTGAAGGGAACGAGGAAATGCTTTAGGTGTGGAAGAGAAGAGTATCTGGCCATTAATTGCCGACAAGAAAAACCCACAGTTGTTACAGAGGAGAGGAATGCTCCATTCAACCCTCAATTCATTTTTCATTGCTTCAACTACAAAGAACCAAGGAAATTTTCAAACTAGTTCCCTAAGGCAAGGGTTTTCGAAGGCAACCAACAGCCTCCAAGGCAGAAGGGGCTAGCTTTTTCCCTCACTACCGCCGAAGTGAACCCTAGAAACGAAGTGGTGATAGGTATGATAGTTATTCATTAAATAATAGTGAGCGTGATTTTTGATTCTGGTTCTACACATTATTTTATATCCCAAAATTTTAGTAGAACAATCCCAACACCACCACAAATCATGGAAGTAAATATGACGGTGAGAAAAAAATGGGGAAATCATTGCATCCCATGAATATAACACCTCCCCTGTCATAATTTGTGGATTAATCTTTCTGGAGAACCTCATCATACTCCCTCTAGTGGAATTTCATGCAATTCTTAGCTTGGATTGGCTTTCCTTATATAGAGACAACATAAATTTACATGATAGGGAAATCACTCTCCATATGGTGAATCGACCCCTAATTCTATACAAGTTCAAGGAGGAGGATGAATCTTCTTTACCACCATCATATTAAGCATGGATATTACTACCCTAAGATCACATGTATCTTGATTAGATGATTGAGTCTAAGGAAGCAACCATCCTTGAAGAAATTCCTATTGTGAGGGAATTTACTGAGGTGTTTCCCAAGGAATTGTTTGGTCTTCCTCCTAGATGAGATGTTGAATTCTCAATTGATCTTATACCTGGGTCATTGACAATATCCAAGAATCCATATAGAATGGTTGTTGTAGATCTTGAGGAGATGAAGAAACAACTATAGGAGAATCTGGATAAAGGGTTTATATGCCAAAGTGCTTCACCAAGGGGTGAACTAGTCCTCTTCATCGAGAATAAGGATGGGTCAATACACCTTTACATTGATTATCATGAGCTCAAAAAAATTACGATAAAGAACAAGTATCCTCTTCCACGAATTGATGGATTGTTCAATAAACTACGTGGAGCACAATACTTCTCTAAGGTGGATTTGCTGCTGGGATATTACCAAGTAAGGGTAAATAAGGAGGATATCCCCAAGAATTATTTTTTATTCAAGGTACAGGCACTATGAATTCATAGTAATTCCTTTTGGACTCACTAATGCTCCATAAATCTTCATGGACTTGATGAATAGAGTATTTAGAGATTACCTTGAAAAATTCATGGTAGTCTTTATAGACAATATTCTAATATACTCCAAAACCAAGGAGGAGTATGAGAAGCATCTAAGAACTATACTAGAGACCTTGCGAAAGGATAAGCTCTATGAAAAGTACAGAAAGTGTGAGTTCGGGTTGAAGGAAGTCTCATTCTTGGGTCATATCATCATAAGCAATGGAATATCTGTGTATCCCTCCAATATAGATGTAATTGAGGGATGGATAAGGCCAACATAAATAATAGATATTCGTATATTCTTGGGGTTAGCTGGGTATTATCAACGATTTGTGAGAAATTTCTCATGATTGTTAAAGCCTCTTACAAAGCTCAGAAGGGAGTCAAGTTTTCTTGGAGTGATGAATGTGAAGACAACTTCAAGGAGTTGAAAAGGAGGCTTATCACTGCGCCCATTCTCACATTATCCATAAGTGGAGAAATGTTTGAGGTATTTGGTGATGCTTTGAAGAAGGGAATGGGTTATGTGTTGATGCAGAATGACAAATTCATTGCCTATGATTCAAGGAAATTGAAATTTCATGAGAACAACTATCCAACACATGATCTGGAGTTTGTTGTAGTAATATTCTCTTTAAAAATTAGGCAGAATTACCTCTTTGGGGAGAAGTTTGAAATATACATGGATCACAAAAGCATCAAGTATATATTCAAATATAAAGAGTTGAATATGTGTCAATGAAGATGGTTAGAGCTGATCAAAGACTATGACTGCTCAATCCATTACCAACCTAGGAAAGTGGACAATGTAGTGGATGATTTGAGTAGAAAGAACCTAATGATTCTATCATTAATGAAAATATAAAAGGATCCAATCTTATTTTATTTTATGAATATGGACATGGGAATCATAAAGAAGGGAATATCATCAATCCTTTAAAAAATTATTGCTCAACCATCTCTTTTGGAAAGGCTAAAGGATGCCCAAAAGGATGACGTGAGAATTCATAAGAAAGTGGAAACTATCAGAAAAGGTAAACCCTCTAAGTTTAATGTTAATGAAGAAGTAATTATGAGATTTGGGTCAAGAATATGTGTTCCATAAAATCCGGAGTTAAATAATGAACTTTTGGATGAGGCACAGAGTTTGAATTTCTCCATTCACTTAGGAAACACAAAGATGTATCGAGATCTTCAAGAGAAATATTTTTGGGATAACATGAAGAAGGAGATCGTTGAGTATACATAAAAGTGTCCGGTATGTCAGAAAGTGAAGTCTGAGAGGCATAAGTCTAAGGGGATGATGCAACCATTACCCATACAAGCATGGAATTGGGAGAACAGAGCCGTGGACTTTGTCACCGGACTTCTGAATACATCCAAAGGAAAAATTTATATCTGGGTTGTTGTGGATCATCTTATAAAGACTGCACACTTCATTGCAATTCAGGAGGATTTCTCATTGGATCAACTGGAATGGATATAAATCAGAGATGTGGTAAGGCTGCATGTAGTACCACTATCGATGTATCTGATCGAGATCCAAGATTCACCTCTAATTTTTGGAAGAGTCTTCAACATTCTTTGAATACTGAGCTAAAATTAAGTATGAATTATCATCCTCAAAATGATGTAAAATCTAAGTGGACTATCCAAACACTTGAGGACATGTTGAGAGCATTCTCAATGGACTTAAAAAGTGGATGGGATCAACATCTTTCACTAGTTGAGTTCTCTTTCAACAAAAGTTTCCACTGAAGCATCAAAATGTCTCCTTATAAAGCCATTTATGGGAAGAGGTGCAGAAAATTGGTATGTTGGGATGAAGTTGGGGATAGAAAACTTCTAGGTCCAGAAATAGTCAAAGAAATGGTAGAGAAGTTTAATACCATCTAGTAACACATTAAATCTTCTCATATTTTACAAAAGAGCTATGTGGATAATCATCGATGAGACCTAGATTTTGATGTCAAAGACATGGTAGTCCTCCACATATCACAATGGAAGATAGTTATGAGATTTGGGAAGAAGGTAAAGCTTAGTTCAAGGTACATCAGCCCTTTTTAGATCCTTGATCACATTGTAGTAGTGGCCTATCGACTATCACTCTGACCAAACCTATCTCAAGTAAATGATGTATTCCATGTATCACTCTTGAAGAAGTACATACCTGATCCATCGCATGTACTCAATCCATAGGTGGTACCATTGGAGAATGACCTCTAATATGAAGAGAAATAGGTGAAGATCTTAGATCATATGGAAAAAGTTATATGAAATAGTCCAATGCCCCTCGTCAAGGTGTTGGGGTGAAACTACAAGTTTGAAGAAGCAACGTGGGAACCAGAGGAAGTGATGATGCAGAATTACCCACATCTATTTTAGTGTGTGAAAAGAAAATTTCGAGTGTGAAATTTATTAAGGGGGGGAAGACTGTAATGACCCAAACCTTTATTAATGAAAATCCCTATTGATCTATTTAAATTTATTATTTTTTAAAATGGTTATATAAAATATGAACTTCCTTGGTTTTATATTTTTGGATTTCAAAACACCGTTAATAATTGTTACCATTGCTAATATAGTCATTGAACAGTGATCACATGATTAGTATAAATATATGGCTTCAAAGAATCTAATTTACTCAGACAAAGTAAGCGACGACCTCATCCAGTATAATTTCTCCATACGAAGCCCATTTTTTCAGAGCTCGAAAAAGAGGCAGCATCACTGGGCTTCATTCTTGACCAAGCCCAAGACGAGATTCAACATGTTAATATTGAATGGAACTGCCTACAGGAGAAGTGGAAGTTGATAGAGATTACCACCTGAGCGATGTTATCCGAGCCACCCCAAGAGTCTGTAACCATCACACACCTTACCCTTAGGTATTATGATGGTTTTATAAGGGGTTATGTAACAATACCCTAGCACTATGATTATGTGCATTATTTTTTGTATAGAATAAATAATATACATTCATTTTTATTATTATTACTTTGTAAATGGGGTTTAAAGAACAAATAGTATTTTTAGTTAATATTCAATTAAGAAATATATTTTGATGAATTAATGTATTTTTTAATTAAATAATATTTTAATAAAATAATATTAATAAATTACTTTTAAATATAAAGGATTATATAATTTTTAGGAATAAAATTGTAATTTTTATAAAGGTTTGAAAGTTGTTTTTGTCAAAACCCATGAATTTTTTATAAATGTAAGTTCTTTGTTTTAAAAGTAAAAATTCACATATTTAGAAAAATATTTCGATAAAATGGATATTATTTTTGGAATCTGGATTTCTAAATTATCAAACAATGTACTTTTCATAATTTTATAAGGTAGTCAAATTTTTAGGTAAAAATTAAATATCATTTAATTATAAAATGTTCTTATGACATCATAATGACCCAATAATATTTTAATAACATACTATAAATGATATGTTCGGCCAATATATATTTTATATTTAAAATAATGTAATTTTATATTTTTTTGATTAATTTTATGGTGCCTTAGTGGACCCTTCAAGACTTATAAAACATTTTAACTTTTTAAATTGATTTCCTTGAGAGTGTGACTCACCTCCACATAAGTAAGCCTAATATTTTCAAAAGATTGGCCATTGTAATTATAAAATGTTTTCTTCCAATCCCCTTTGAAAAAAACCCTATTCAAAAACCATATGTTGGTTTGTGGTTTTTATTAGTTTAATATGTGGTGTCCAAAACCTAAATAATAAAGAATTCCCTCTTTTTCCTATATAATCCCACCCAATATCCCACTTACTCTTTACTAAAATACATTGGAGCTTGACCAATCCCTGGAATCCTCTCTCTATAATCCTCCCAAGACACCCCAATCTCCTAATAATCCTCTCTCAAGCCTTTGGGATCACACTTCCAAGTAAGGTATTTCTTCCTTTCTCATTTTTGTCCATGTTTCTTTATGTCACTACAACTTTGTCTTTTCAATTAAAAAAGTTGGGGTATGATTTAACACATCCCCCATACTTCCCTCCTTATGTTTTAATTATTAGAGACTCATTTCTCTCTCATTAATTCCTCCCATTAACACCTGTTACCATGCTGAAATTCTGTAAGGAATTTCTCTCTTCTCATTTACATTCAAGAAAATCTTTTATATTATGAATCTAAATCCCATTAAATATGTTGGGACATGTATCTATATGACCCCCTTACTGTAAATTTCATGTAAATATGATTATACATCCCTTTATCTCTCATCAACCATTTTTATAGATTCTTATGTCACGTCATTATGCTGCTGAAATTGCATCGCGATTTTCCAAGCCAAAGTCAATGTGTAGTGAATACCATTACCATTTCTCTATCAAGGGTATTAAACTTTATAAACATTTACATATTTATTATATATTTTAATGTATTAATTACACATTCATTTATCATGGAATAAATGATTTTTATTAATGAATCCATGTTATATGATCTATGTGGCACATTTATGCATGAAATGAAATGATTAAGAATAGTGCGCCCTGATATCACTCCAATGCATTTGGTAAATATTGGTATCATGATACATCAAGTATAATGGGTTTTTACTCATGATAATTCAAATTTATTGAGGTTTAACTCATGATCCATGTGAAATGTGCCTTGTATAATGCTAATATCATGTTAAATGTTGTTGCCACATTTCCATGTTATGATAATCATGTTATACCATGACTTTATGATCCTTTTTCACTTATACTCCATTTATATGCCTATTACCTAACATGTATTGTATTCTTCATGTTATACCGTTTTTACCCCATTACTGGGCTTTATAGCTCACCCTTTTCTTATGCATATCCTCAGGTTATCCCATGTAATGCTAAGTACTAAGGAATGTGTGTTGCCATGTAAAAGAAGTTTTTAATAAAGATGTGTATTTCATGTTTTAAGTTGTTATGTAATGTTCCTAAGCCACAAATAAACTAGAAATATTGATATTATATGTTTTATCAAGTGAATATTTTATGTAATAGATCATGTTTAAGTTTTTAATAAAGATCAAGGTTGTTATATTATATTTGTTTTTATGAATAGTTTTCCAAAGCATGATAAGTTTTACACTCAAGGTTGGGAGTATTAGTCAATGTTTGATGGGTTTTAATATAAAATATAATTTAAGTAATAATAATTAATAATTAAGGAATCTGAGTATCCAACCCTAGGACTCAGTTATTTATTTCTAACTGCATCCATTATGTTTACATTTCATATGCATGTTTAAATTTTATTATTTCATTCATAATAAAAACCCAACATTTTATTACTTTTTTACGTAGATAATTAGGTGAATTGTGAATATATGGTGATTGATTATAAAATATCTTTAATAGAGGTGACCCTATAAAATCACTATGATGCATTAGGAAACAAAAATAATATATTCTTCACACCTATGATAGGTGTGTCAAAAAAACACCCCATTTTTTGGGATCTAAGAGGTTTTCACTAACTATTTTTTCAAATTTAATAAATAAATTACTTTTATTTCATAAAAAAAACACACAATATAAAAAATATATCTTTTCATGATGTATTCCATTTCAAATTATCATTCAGATATTAACCACTCTTTGGTGAAAAAAGTAGAATAATATCAATTACTAGGGATTAAAGTAGACATATAGGAGATGATGAATAGAGTGAAATAGTTAATTGAATATATTCACACATCTCAATAATAGCTAAAAGAGAACGAACTATAACCACTAGTGGTGGAAGAGATTTCCCAACTCATATTTTCCATTGAAGAACCTCGAGAGGCCTTCAAGGAATTCAAAGAAGATCCATTTGACCTCTCTTGTCCATTTATTTTGTAGGTTACAAATTAATACATGAAATATGATTTATTTTTTGGAGATCAACATGCCTTGGAAAAATAATTGTCAGATTTTGTAGAATTAAAAAAGGTATGTGCTTTTCTAAACAATGTCATTAAATATTCAGCACCTATCTACCCCTCTACCACTCTAGATTAGAAAAACATTGAGATAATGGTATTCAAAGAGAAAATGGAGTAGGTTGACTACCCACCTATATCAATAAAAACATGACTCCAAGTGACACTTAGAGAAGAAGAGGAATTAAAAGCAGATCCAATCTAGGGAGATAACCTTTTCCTGAACTTATTTCATTCTGATTTTATTGAAGTTGAATTAAGTATAACCTTCTTATGTTTTCATTTTTCATATTTGAATAACACATGAATTTACTTATAATATGACGATATAGATAAATAAGTGGAATATTTTAAGTAAATAATTGAGGATCTAGTAAAAAAAGTTTAGGATCTAGTATAGTTGTACATTGGTGTATATGATTATTATGGTATAAAACTAAAAATCATTGAAGACTAAATTTTTAAACCTGAACCAAAAGGGAATAAACATTTTGTGCTACTGTTTACACCACTAGTGGACACCAATCCTCCAACTAAACAAAAAACGTATCACTCTGCCTTACTTTTCCTCACCCCTTACATCTCTTTTCTCAATTCATTATTAGGTATGTGATATTTTTATTTTCTTTTAGGAGTCTCAATTCTTTGGTTTCTACTCATAGACACTACAAAAAGTATCATGTGGTGATTTATCTCAAATAAACCTCATCCACTATAGGATTATGGATACAATTCTAGGAGTTTCTGACTAGGGGCACTAAAAACCTATCATCTTTGGGGGGGGTTTACTCAAGATCTATCATTTTCCACATTCTCTTTAATTTTTTTTATCATTTTTATTATGTTTATTTTATAAATTATTTTTGGTTTAAATTGGTAGTATTTAGGTGCTCAAAATAAATATTACATTGAAAAATAAATCAGGTTGTGTCTATCCTTTTCTTTATTTTATTTTCTACCTAATTTAAACACTATAGGAAAAGATTTTATTAATCTGATTTTAAATAAAATAGTGTAGTGAATGGAATAACTATGGGGAAGGGAACATTTTTAGTTTAATATTTTTCAAATTTAAGTTTCCATTTTATATTTTTGTGTGTTTATATTTTAATTTTATTATGATTTTTAAACTTGTGAGCTCAAATTATTATCATTTCATTTTTTTGAAACCCATGTAATTGAGTAGGATAATTTAACCCATAAAACTAACCTTAAATTAATACTGAAAATGAATTTGTTTCAAGTTTAAAACATTTATAATTTCATGAAAATACAATTAATTTTTTAATACCTTGAAATATATCACTATAAAAAAAATTGAAATCACCTTATAGTGAGGGTTATGAAAAAATTTGACTTATTATTCATATTCACGTCCCTTATTAAGAGTCCCAAACCATGCTTGATTAAAAAGAATTTAATTTATGTCTGTTAAAATGTGATGGTTTAACTTACATTTGTTTTAAATTATTAAGGAATTTATTTAATTTTAAAAGACCCCATTTTTTAGATAATATTTTTTATTCTGACCTACCCTTTATATTTAATCGTTGTATCGCTTATTTTCCATGAAAAAAATGTTAGTTAGACACATTACAATCCACTTTTCCCTAGCCAACCCTCTCTCAACGAAAACATTACATGATCTAATTCAACATAAATATGGGGTAAGGTTTTCTTATGATGTTCTACATTATTCGAATATTCTTTGAGAGAAATACCAAAGGTTTCGTATATTTTTAGAGCTGAACAAATGATTCTATAGCATTTGTTTTGAGAAGAATTTAAAAAAAAGATAAAATGAAAACTATTGTAACTAATTCATAAACAAATATCAATATTTTTAAAAAGAAAATAATTATTTTCATTAAAGATAAGGGATGGAAATTTCACACTACATTTTTAAGATCAAATTTTCTTCATTTTCCCTAAAAATATCAAATTTATGATGAATTTTAAATCTGAAAGAAATTGGATAACACTATTATAAAATTGGGGAAGGGGGAATAAAATTCTTGTTAATAATGATATTAAAAGTGGTGTGGATTATCCCTTAAAAATTTAAAGGTTTTGAATTTTATTTTCTATTGAGGGGAGTGAGTAGGAAAACCATTTTTTGAGTGAAAATTAGATTTATATATTTTTTCTTCTAAAAGGGAATATCCTCTTTATTTTGCCTTAAAATTTTTTACATCTAAAACCAGCCAAACCTTAACCTATAAAAATCCCTAGAAAATACCACATGATAATCACACGTCCTTAAATCATATAAGGTGTATATTTATGAATTTATAAATCCTATGGAAATCCTTTCATGTGTTATAATAAAAAAAACATAGTTAAAATTCATATTTATATGATGTTTGGAAATTTTAGTGAAGTAGGTGTTTTATGTAAATAGGAGAAAAAATGATGTAGAAATGAATTTAAATGATAATTTTAAATAATTTTTTTAATGGGGTATGATATCGTTTCCTTCTTGGTGTTAAATTGGTGGATCTCATTAATATGTCTTTTGAATTTTCCTTGATTTGTATTTGATGTTTACTTGTACCAGATTTCATGTGTTAAGTGTGGGAGAATTGATAGAACTCATATTTTCAATGTTTTTTATGACTATTTCAATGATTAAAACTATATAATTTAGTATTTTTGAATAAAATCCCATCATTTTTGTTTTATTGGATGTTTTTGAGTTAAATTATATAAATTTATTAATTATTTACATTAACTTATTTTTATAACTTTGATATTTAGGACACATAATTTTCCCTATTAATCTAAATTGAAAAATTATTATTTATAAAGTTCTACATTTATAGGGAATAAATTTATTTAAATAGACCAATAACTGATTCAAACCATATGAGTCCCAAATAATTCATTCAAATTAGAAACATTTTTTGATGACATGATTAAATAACCCTTAATAAATGAGGTATAATGCGGGATAAAAGACTCAAAATTAGGTGATTCCAGTTTTCAATAAAATAGGACTAGTATCCACCCATAAAAATTAAATTTCATAGAATATTTTGATCATTAAGTAATCTGATTTACATGTTAATGTGGTGTCATCTAAAAAATTTCATCATTCCTAAATATTTTACCAGGTAAAAAAATCATAACTTTAGCTAAACATGTCCATAGAAGATTATATTTAGAGATTAAATATATAACATATAGTGGAAAAAATTTCAAGAAAAACACTCTTCAAGATTCATCCATTTTCTATGCTAAAGACACACTTAATTTTAAATATCATATTTTGAGTTAAAATTTACATCACCCCTTCCTATTAATTTTTACCTCCACTCCATCTCAAATAGTTGTCCATTCAAGTTGTCTATTTTAGTTATCAATTTTTAGTATATTATGAGGTGTTTTGTTGTTGTATTATACATTTACCTTTCTAATAGATATTTGATTTCTCTTTATCTCTTCTTTCTCATTTTCTCTTTTGTTTCACTTTTGTGTTCCTCTATTGTACCTCTGTAATATTAACAATGGTGAGTAATTAACCCAAGGATTAACCATAGGGGAGGTTTTCTTGTTGTTATTGAATTCTATTTATTCAATTATTAATGTTTATTTTTTGTTTTAAATAGTTATGTGGGTATATTCATGGGATAGGTGGTGATTTTCCATCATTTTTAGACATTATAAGTTATTTTAATCTATTCTTTACCAAACATAAATAACCTACCTTCCCTTGGGAAGATATTTATACAATGAAGTTGTGTTTTTTAGAGATATTAAATGTAATACGATATAGTTGGGTCTTTGAAGGTGTTCCAATCTCAATTTTGGTGTGTTCATCATTCTTGACTATTAGAGGAGGTGAGATTTGGTTTCACAAATAGTTCTCTTAGAAATTATAAGTTTCACACTAAAGGTATGGAGTAATAGTACATGTATTATAAGATGAAATATCAAAAATAATTTTGACAATAATAATGAATAATGAAGAAAAATTAGTATCCAAACCTATGTCTATGTTCTTTATTTCTAAATTCATTTATTCTATCTGTATTGCATCTTCATGTTTAAATTCATGTTTTTCATTCATAAAAAAACCAAAAATTTCACTACTTTCATAATTAGATAATTAGGTGAATTAAGTATAATAAGTGATTGAACACAAAATTTACTTAATATAGATGATCCTGGTCAACTACTATGTTACAATTATAAAAAAATAATAGATTTTTCACACCCCACAACAGGGGTGTCACCCCCTTAAAGCTGCTGTGAATTTTAGGTTGATCAAGCGTAGTTTCACCTCATTAGAGTTAGGTAAACTCCATACTACCTTATCTCCCTTTATCTTTGTGGTTCTTATTTGTAATATTTTATGGATCCATCAAGGTATTTTTATAATAATTCCACCATATAATAGCATAATCATCCCTATGTGTTGGGGATTTATGGTGCACTATCTTGAGAACACCTAGATAAGAGGAATGTTTCTCATTGATTTTTTTTTCATTATAAGTATGCCTCCCAATGGATATTTATAGGGATTTCACTAAATTAGATTGTAATTGAATATTATTCAGGTGTTTTTCATGGTTTTATAGTTACAGGATTGTTAGAGGCCTGGAGTGGTCATTTTACATGTCACTAGTCACATTTTTTGTTTTACAATAATTCCTGGTGAGTTTTTTATGCTTATTCCTTATTGAATCAAGTTAGATAATTAATTATAAATTTTTATAAATATTTTTTAATGATTTTTGAAATTTTATAGGGCCTTCGGGCAAGGTGACACTCAATATAGGCTTGGTTCAAGGTTGGGAAAGTGTGGACTGGGATGATAATGTTGATATCGAGGTAGGTGGTCCCTTTAATACTTAACTATATGTGTGTATGCTTGTGTGTTTCAGGAGTATGCCACAGGTTTGGGTTTGGGATATCTGTAAAGAGGATATTTGAGTCTAGAATTATGGTATAATCTTAGGTTCAAACATTTAATAGTGATTTGACTGTGTCATACATGGGTTGGATATTGAAGAGGTTCCTAATTGCTACGTTGTGAAGGGGATTTAGGTCTATAAATGTTTAAAGGACCCTAAAGTGATCTTGTCTCATGGAATAAATTGTGGATGTACTACAGTTAGATATAATGATCATGTTAAGTGATTTCAAGTGGATATCCATCCAATAATAGTTATATTTGGTAATGAATGACAAAAAATGTATGGGAAAAGCTATGGAATGTCCTTGTGACTTGAAACTCCTCAAGTATAAAGGTTGTAATTATGAAAATGATTATAGGAGACCTTGGTAAGTTATTAGTATTAGATTGTTTGTATTATTAAATTATGGGAGAGGGTACTTGCTCTCTTTATGTATGCCTAATATCATTTTATTATTTTAGGGAGGTGGGATAGTCCCTCATTGGCATAGATATTTTTAGGGAGGGGATGTGAATGTGATATGGGTATGGATACCTAGTAGGAAGACTCATGGTGCTTGGATACTATTGAAATAAGAATTATTATGTGTGGAATGAGTTAATTTTAGTTAGTTTTCATGTGGTATTAATGTATGGGAAGTTTTGGAAAGGGTTGGAGCATCTAGTGAGACACTTTAGGGTTGTTTGGTACTATCAATGTGATAGGGTTTGAGTATAGATTTATTATAGTTTACTTGAGACCCTATGATGTGGTGTTATCCTAAGACAAGATAAATACTTTGGTGTGTTCAATTGTGAACTATGTTTTAGGATTATGAGTTAGGTATATCCTAGGGGACTATGATTATAGTGAGTTTTGTGTGGTTTCAAACTGATTTAGTGAATTTGAATAATGAGCTTTGTTATGGTGGGATATATTCGGTTGTATTTTTTATCCTCTAGTTGAGTGTAATATTGGATTTGATACTAGTCAATAGATAGGGTATGAGATACGTATAATATGTTTAGATTATTATTATACCTTTGCCATGTTGTGTAGCTATATATGATGAGGCTAAATCTGGAGACCTAGGGATCAAAGTGTAGAGTTACACCACCCAGGTTCTCACTTTTTTGAGTTCTGGATACATGATCATACATGGGACCAACTCTAGGGAGGGTACTAGTTTTGGATTTTATAGGAGGATGGATATTAATTTTCCCTCCTCAGGCCTATATTGATAATGTTTATGTGTATGTGATTATCCATGGGACCTCACCTCTAAGGATGGTGCTGGTTTAGCTTGTTCAGGAGGTTGGTTATTGAGTAAATTCCTTGGACTGCTTCCTACCTTAACTAGTAGATATGAGATATGTCCATGGGAACATACCCCATGGGGAAATTCCAGCCTTTTTTGGAAGTTGGTTATCAATATTACCTCCTCAAATTTCTTCCTTAATATTGGTTATGGGTTTCATACATGTCCAGGATTGGCTATTGATATATTTTTCCCTAATAGATTTTTTATATTCATATAATTGGATATTGGGATGCCTTTGCCTACTAGGACCTTAGTGACATTTATCTTTAATAGATATGATTATAGACATTTTTTTAAGTAGTTGGGGTCAATTTTTGTGGGGAATTAGTCATCACACAATAACTTGACATTATTTATTGAATGTTATATCTTTCTTCCAAATTTATTTTCTCATGAATACATACACTATATATGATAGCATATATATGAGATGCATTGTTGGCTCTCTACTGAGATTTAAGTTCAAACCCTTCGTAGGAACCCTAGTGTGTGTTATGACCTTATATTGGGTTTTAGGTGATAGGTTATGTAGAGGATCTTGAAATATTATTAATATGGAAGTTAGGAGATTATACTATGGGGAGAGTTTTATAGTTGAGTATCCCTTATATTTTATTTCAGTTAATTTGTACTAGTCATACTCGTAGGAAACCATAGAGATATGTATGTGTTCAAATCATGTGTATCATTATAGTCATACATTTTATTGTTTATTAATATTTATGGTTATCCTTTAGTTATATTTCTTTGTGATTACTTTGATGCTCATTAGGATGATTCTGTTATTGATTATTATTATATATGATGGTACCAAGAGTGTACTCTCTTCATATTTGTTATAGACTCTTGTTGCTATTTGAAAACCTCTAGAATATGGAGAGGTGGGCCTGAGGTTGGTGGAGCTCTAGCTAGGGTGTCATTCGGTTGAGTTTAGTTGAGCCATTTCAAGTTACATACGAACACATGGAATCTGATACACATTTTATTTTTTAATATTCAGTTTATTATAAGTATTTTTTTTAAATATCATTTTTTAATATATTTACTTCAATAAATTACTCCATTAAATACTTTTCACAACAAGGCATCCAAAGGCATGGTCCAAAACCACACCTTTAGCAAAATAAATGAGAAATAAAGTGTCATCTCACACCATGACTTTGAACCCATTTTACATAGAAGACATAGTTAATTAAAAATAATTATAGTATTTTTATTATTATAACTAATTATTTTTATCTATTTATAATTATATTATTGTTATTAATTATAATTAATAATATTTTTTAATTAAAAATTATATTTCTATTGTTATTTAATATATTTATTTATTATTAATTAATAATTACATTATTATTAAAATCAACAAACTCCTACCTTTAAAGGTATCCACTAAATGAAATGGAATCACTTAACACTTAGGATATCTTCTCCTTCAAATGGTGTTCCAGCACCACCTCATAGGTAAATAATGACAAGAAAAATATAGAGAACTATATCTTGTTTGAAAGTGATTTTTTATAAAAAAATAAGTTCGGTGATTTCCCTTTAAATATATTTCTTTCATTGATGATGGATCCACTTGGAGTCTGAATACTTCATTCATTATTAAACAATCCAACTCATAATATTAATTTATTAATAGAAACCTCATTTATTTATTGATTGTTAGACTAATTTAACATTAACTTAATCATTAATACACCATAACATGATGATTCATAATTCAAAAATATGATAATAATTATAGGATGGTATCTCATATCATCAATGATGAACACCATGATGTGAATCAAAAAAACACATCATGACACAAACCATAGAATAGTAATTTTCACCATATCATGTTTTATACTTTAGTGAATATATTTAGAAATTTTACACTTGCACTAAATCCTTTAAAACTTTATATAAATCTTTATAACTATTTCTTAATTCATCTAAACACTTTTTTATATGATTATCATACAAACTCTTTTTATCACTCAATTATTTATTTGGTTGTTTGGTGATGTTACAATTCATTTTTCTGAGTACTTAATCAATTATTTTCATAGTATAAATCCATTACTCCCAGTATGATAGGATTACCCCCATATACAGTGATAAAATCATTTATAAAAACAACATTCTTCATAGTATTTGATGTAATGATATATATTTTCTCTATTGTTTTGTCTTACGATGTGGGGCTTTTTGGAACTCTTACAACTAATTATTCCACCATTTCCAAAAAATGAAACTAAATTGAGATATTGAATAATATTTTTCAATTTGGAAGATATCATTAGTGTAACCATTTATATTAAGATATTCCTAACCTCTAGAAACTAATAATAAATCATTAGTTCTTCTTAAGTCCTAATTATGTTCTTTACTATAATACAATTACTCTAACCTGGATTGTATTTGTATCTACTAGTTATACTCAAATTATGAGAGATATTGGGATGGGTACATAACATGGAATACTTATTAGATCAAAATTTTAAAGTATAAGAAATCTCATCCATTCATTTTCTTTATAACTCATTAGAACAACATTAATCCTTTATAAAAAACACCATGTAACACTAGTAAATAAAAAAATTATAGGTCTTCATACCAAATAATTTTATCACTTTACTAATGTATGCGATTTAACACATACCAGGAAAACTATTTGATCTATATTTATGGATTCCATACCAATTATGTCGGCCTTTTCATCTATGTTTTTCATTTAGAAGAATTTTATCAACCATACCTTTGTAGAATGTAAAGATATAATATCATTTTTGTTGAGTAGTATGTCACCCACATAAAACACTATGAATAACACAAGACTCCCACTAACCCACTTTAACACAAAAAATTCATCCATGTTATTTATAAAACCAAAATAATTGATTGAGTCATCAAACATAGTTCTCTAACTATAATAAAATTTCTTCAATATACAATTGGATTATTGTAACTTTTTTATGTTTACCATGTTTGGTGGACCGTTGGTAGGGGTGAATCAATGGTAAACTTCTATGAAAACTTAAAATTTGATTCAAAATATTATATTAGTTAATATATCAATACAATATTTTTATTGTATCACATCCTTTCCCAAATATAGATTACAATGATTTCCAAGTTTTATCCTTGAAATTCTACTCCTTTACATGATTTTTTAGTCCACCCAATCAAGGATTCATCCACTATTTTACGTGAAGTAGTTAGGAGGATATTTATATTGAATCACATAGTGTTACCTGCATCCCACTTTCCTTCTCTCCACCATATTTCCATTGGAACATTTCTGTCTCACATATCTTGTTTCTCATAACCATATCGAACTCCTTCAAGGATCCTCTATGACCTTTGAGTACAAATTTAACTCCTCGTTTTGATGTGTTGGTTGATAGGCCTTGTTCTTAAAGTCAATATTCTTTATAAGATACTCATATATATGTCTTCAACCACCGATATTATGATTAGTATCTCCTCTAACATGTTGAACTTTCTCCCTCTTCACAGTTGATCACCTTCTACAATATTGTTATATTTTATTCCTTCTCCTTCTCCTGCATTAATGAACAATATTATCCTAGATGCATCATATTATCTCACTCCTTTGACTGAATAAAATTATATAGGGAATGGAAGCATCATGATAAATTTTATATTCTCTTCAATATCATTTACATTCACACGATAATGAATATACAATTTCAATATCTTATTTAGAATCTACTTGTAATTTGATAGTAGGAGATCTTCATTTGAAAATCATTTGAATTCCCAATTATATATCTATTCTTAAATTCCTTTAATACTTGGTCTATATCATTCTTTTTCATATAATATAAAATATAATGACTTTTAATTACCCTAAAATCCAATCCATAAAATTATTTTGAAATATTATTTTAAATTCCTCTTCCATTTTTGAATTATATTATATTCATTCAATTGATCATAATATTTTAAATCCAAGAAGATGATATCACCTTGACTCATCTAAATTATTCTCTTTTATTTTAAAAATTATTCATTTAGAAAATATCAACATTTCCAAACTTTATAAAATCCTAAAAAAACATATCCTCTGATGACTTCAAATATATTACAGACTCAAAATAGCTTAATGAGAAATATTTTTATGCATAGGAAATTATCTTACATGTAGATAAAATTTCTTATGCATAAATGAAATTACCCATGTGTGAAAAAATTTCTTATACTTAACTGAAATTTCATACACAATATAAATTTTACCTTGAAAATTTTCAGCAAACTCAAATAACATATGGAAACTCAAAATATCTTATAACCTCCTAAAATTTCCTACACATAGATAAAAAATTTCTTACACTTTTTATGTAAATAAAATATCTTACAAACTTAACAATCCAATTTTTCATAGATAAAATATCTTACATGATGACCAATTTACTTCAGTGTATATAAAATTTCTTATGCATAAGAAAAATGTGTTGTCCATTTTTCTAAACTCCAAATTCAGAATAGTGTTTTCAGAATTGCTTTAAAACAATCCATATCCACTTCAAATCAACTTGTATTCTCTTAGGATGACCTCAAGGAATTCCCAATGATAAAAAATTAATGTTAAAAAAACTCAAAATCATCATATAATAGGTTCTTATCACTTTTTAATAGAAACTATACAACTCAACATCATTTAGGTGTTTTATTAAATCTTCAAGTTATTCGTATTATAAATTAATTCCTTTAATCTCCCTATTTTTCCACATATTAAAACACCATAAAAATGTTTTTGATATAAATCTAACCACTTTTACTTATATTTTTCATATATATTGGTACATAAAACCTCAAAATTAAATTATTGTTTTCCTTGAATCTATCCATAAAATATTTACAAGATACAAACTCAAAATACCATTTCTATTTAGCATGGAAGAACTCTCATCTACTCAGAAAAACTGGAATTTACTTCTCAAGTATCTATTAATAAAAAATACTATATCAACATATGGTCACTTCAATCTCCCATTTTTATTTTTTGATTTTCATCCCTTTCATCTTCCCTAAATTCAATGCAATTAATATCACCCTTATTTATAATAAAAGAAAAGGAACTATGGGGGTTTTCTCATCTCAAAAAACTTCTTCCAAAGCCATAAAGACATCTCCTCTTCCTACTTTAAATTAGAATCACATCTTAAATCACTTTATTAGAGTATTATGATACCACATGATTTTTCATAGTAGTGATCATCTAGTTAGTCTACTCTAAGTATACATTGGAAAACCTGATGCTGAAAACAAGAGAAATATAACCATGGTAGTTAATTCTATCTATAAAAAACATACATGTGATACCATTATTAGATTTTTTGTCCTCTCATAATTGATTTAATCAAAATTTGTAACATGTGAATATCTTTAACAAAAACATTAAAAAATTTCAAGAAAGATAGTTTGACATCCCCTGTTCTCATCATTTCATCAACCTATACTCCACCTTCATAAGAATAAATATAAATAAGGGATTTATTTGTTATTTAACTACCTTAATCTTTATTTTTTTCACAACTATCCATAATTTCTAGATTTTTTGTATGATAGCTCCTCCAAAAATTTTATCCCCCTTAAGGGATACACACAATTTGTATTATTCATTGTAAATAGGATACATCGTGAAGGTAAACTTATTCCTCTTTCCTGGTGTGGAAAACACTCATTTTTTGACTTCAATTATCTACATGTTATTTAAAAACTAATATAATTAATAAGAAATAAGATGGGGTGCCTTGAATTTTATTGAAAATACCAAGGCTAAGACATGAGTCTCAACCTTGACTTCCTTTTATCCTTAGGTTTTCTTTTTTATGAAACTACCTTTTCCCCTTAATCCATTAGAGAACTAGAACATTCAATTGATTTCATTTTATTCATAAAAAAATCAAACTTTCTATACATCCATATCAAGATTTTTTTCCTACATGTCTTGGTAACTTGTACCATCCACAAAAACACTCAACATCATTCAAGTTTCCATTGATTGGATAATTTTCCACTTTTTCATCTCGAAAATGATATCTCCTTAATTATTCATCTTCTTGGGGGGTAGGTTGGATTATAATTCTCTTTTATTTATACTTTCTTCATCTTTGGTCCACCTTAATTGTGGCCTTATATGATCTCCAAAAATTGAAATGTTATGCCAGCATTCCAATCCCTTATGCCCAAACCTGCTATGACACAAAAAAATCCCTATAGATATTTTTTTTTTACTAAATTATATTTCTTTTAGACTTAATAGCTTTCCATTTTTTCTATTATTATCATCATTTTGGGTTCCTTTTTGGGAACCATCTTTCATACACACTCTTATACCCACCATAGACATAGTAGTAGACACCTAATCATTTTTCCCCATTCATAATTATATATATTTTTATTTAAATTTGATATTATCCAAAAAATATATTTAATAAAATCATTATATTTTGATATGTATAGAGCATATTTCACATATTTTGTTTTTGGTTGATCGAGAAAAGACTTTATGAACTTATAGCCACTTATGTGAATCTTATTAGGACTATGAATCTCAATGGAAACTTGTGTGGTAGTATATTTCTTATCATCGAACTTGGAAAGTCCAACTTTTTAGGATTATAGATTTCACATCCTTAATTCATGATCAAGACACAAAATATTGAGGGAGTTATTCTCATCCTTAAATAATCTTAGGTTTTCTTCCCGACCATCTTTTATCATCTTGATTTTTTTCATGCGCTTTTCTTAATTATTGTAAATAATTATCAAGATCTTTTATACTCTTTTATTTTACATCCAACTAAGAATTTTTAATATCCATAGAGGTTTTTTCAAAATTTTAAATTTCATGTAAAACTTAAAAAAATATTATCTCAACTACCACTTTTTAATAAACATAATTTTGAAATTCTTCTTCAACAAGAGATATATTCTATGAAAAGTGATATATATTTCTCCCTTGATTCCACTAATTATATGGGAGAAATAAATATTAGGAACCTCTAAAATTTTAAATTCTCTATTTCTTAAACTTATTCTTTTATATATCGTTTTTGTTAATGAAGTGAATTGATTGCATCAAGTATACATGTGACCATTTCTTTGGGAACTTTTTCAGGTGGTATTTAATTTTAGGATGAAGATCACTAAGTGATAAATCATAATCATATCTTGAATAAGATTCATTAGAATAATCATAAATCAAATAATTAAAACTACTTATAATAATATAATTACCTTTAGTTAGTGGTATTTATCTCTTTACTTTTGGATTCTTCTTTATCTTCTTTGCCTCTATCTACCTCCCGTTTTTCTATGTCTTGGCCAAAATCCCTATATTAGTTCCATCAAGAGTATATTCCTTTTTACCCATCTGAGGTAGCTCAAACATTTCCTAAAATCTACACTTCAATAAGGCTACTAAAAGTAACAGTGAAAACTTGGAAATTTTTTAGGGGAACTTGGCCTTTTATTCAAATTATAGTGCCCAGTTTTGGTGGACCACTAAGAGTGGAAGTAAATCAATGGTATATTTTTATTAATTATTATAATTTGATTCGGCCTCTTAGATTTATTAATATCTTGATCCACTTTTCTTATTTTCTATCAACATTATATAAATATATAGAAATTAAAAGGCATAAGACAAAAGGATTTACAAGGTTCATCCTTAAAATCTAACAACTTTTCATGTATGGTTAGTCCCCAAATCATGGATTCTACCACTATTGAACATGAATTGGTTACATGGAATGGTATTACACTATGATTAAATAAATTCCAATCATTTTTTATAGAGTCCCACTCAAGGATATTTATACTGAATCACACAGTGTTACCAATATCCCATTGGCCTTCTCTCCACCATCTTCCCACTAGATATCTTGTTTTCTTACACATCTTTGTCCTTACAACCACCTTGGACTCCGTTAAGGATTATCCACAAAATTCTAGTAGGAATTTAACTCTATTATTATAATGTGGTGGTGGGTCAGTCTTTCTCTTCAAATTAATCTTCTTTTGTAGATCTTTAAGAATAGGCCACCAACCCCCAAGAGTATGATCAAAATATCCCCATGCATGATGTCATTGTTTTTCCTTATCATTTGATCACCTTTTACAACATGGTTGTATTATAGGCCTTCTTCTTATTCATATTTTAGGGAAAAAATGCTCTTTAATGCATTATATTATCGCACTCATTTAACTGAATATAATTATATAGGGAATGGAAGCATCAATATCGTTTTTTATTCCCCAAATTCTCTTTTATATTAATAGGATAATGAATATTTTTTCCAAAACTTATTTTGAAACTCCTCATAATTCAATAGAAAGGGATATTCATTTGAAACTCATTTTAATTACTAATCAAATATATATTTTTAAAATCCCTAAAGACTCGGGTTATTTATTTCTTCTTCATATGATATAAAATATCATGACTTTTAATTCATTTGAAATACATAGATTTAAGCTATTATGAAATATTTTTTTAAATTATTCATCAATTTTAATCTTGGATTATGATCATTTTATTTATAATAATATTTTTAATCCAAGAAGATCATATTACCTTGAATCATTTGAATTATTCTCTTTCATTTCAAAAATTATTCATTCCAAAAATCTCAATATTTACATACTTCGGAAATACGAAAAAGTAAAATATCCTATAATAACTTCAAATATTTTATAAGATCAAAATATATCATATGAAAAAACTTCCTACACACAAAAAATTCTCTTACACATAGATGAAATTTTTTATGTGTAGATGAATTTGATTATATGCAGAAAATTATCATCTACATAGATTAAATTTCATAAATTTTATGAATTTTTCATTTGCAAAATATTAGAAAACTTAAATATCATATGAAAACTCAAAATATATTACAACCACATAAAATATATTACATGAAAATCAAAAATGTATTGTTAATTCCACATATATGAAATATATTATGCACTATCCAATCCATTTTTTTTGTAGATGAAATATCTAAAACACTAGAAAATTTGTTTCCACATACAAGAAATGTATTACACATAGGAAAAAATTATTTTCCATTGTTTAAAACTCCATATCTTGAACAATATTTTCATTTATTTTAAAACAATGTTGAACCGATTCAAATCAAATCAAAACATCTTTTTTTGACCTTAAGTCATTACAAATGATCAAAAAACATCTCAAACAATATCAAAATCACTATATAATAGGTTCTCATCACCTATTCATAGAATATTCAAAACTCAACATCATTTAGGTGAATTATTTAATCTTAAAGTTAGCCTTCTTCTTCTAAATTAATTCCTTTAATCTTCTTATTTGGAAATATCTTTAATCGCCTTTAAAAGATGTTTCACACATCACTCTCACTACCACAACTTGTCTTTTATGTGAATATCATTACATAAATCATCCTAATTAAATGATTATTTTTCTTGAATCAATACAAAGAATAATTCCAAGATGCAGCCTCAAACTTCCTTTTCCATTTTTTTATGAAAGAACGCTCATTACTCAATATACTTTGAAATTAATTTTAAAGACATTATTGAAAACAAATAAAACCTAAAAATATGGTAACTTCACCTTTAAACCTTAGAAAATCCATTTGGATCCCCAAAACCTTTGGTTTGTTTTTTATATACATCCTCTACTAAATTATAATTAAAGAAAATGTTTTTGACATATATTTAATATATCACATAATAATGATGATATGCCATGGAAAGAAATATTTGGATAGAAATTAGTGCCACTATTGATAAAAGGTCTGGTCATTGTAAATAACATGAAGTTTTTATATCCTTTTTCTATAAATTAAACTTTATAGGTGGATACACTACCATTTATGCATGTTTTATTTAATTAAACCTAGTCCCACACTATAGGTCTCACCACTTAAATTGTATCCAAAAAATTCAAAACTTGTTTAGTATAAATGGATCTCATCTCAACTCACATGGACTTTAACCATTTCATAGAACTAAAATACTCAATGAACTCTAAGTTGGTTATAGGTTCATGATCTATAAACATTAATTAATTATAAATTTTTATAAGAAATCTACATCACTTAGGATTGTTAAAAAATATACCATATCATTAAGGTTCTTAGGTAACCTAATTAGGTTTAGTTTTCACAACCTATTTTGGAACTAACTCACTTTCCATCTCAAAAAATATTCTTTTTTTGGTCTTGAACTTCTCCAATATCAAATTTCTTTCCATCGACTCCTTGAGTGATAAATTATTTCTCAAGTAAAATACCATTATGATCCAAAAACACTTTTGTGCTAATAAGATTATTTAAATGATATCCCTAAGTAAGTGTGTTGAACAAGCCTCGGGTTTATAGGCCAAGCCTGTTGGCCCACATTTATAGGGTGGGATATACTTGTAAAATATAACCCACATTTTAAATGGACTTAAACAAACAAGGGTGGTGGGATCATGTGATATTAAATGGACTGGGTTTAACATATGACAATCGACCCAAAAACCATGAATAATGATTTTCTCTTTTATTTTAGTGTCATTTCAATTAAAAGTAGTATTTTTTCACAATCATATATATATAAGTATATTATGATTATTTATAAATTAACGTTTATGTGAAAATTATAATGTGTTTAATAATTTATATTCCATAATAATATGTTTTTTTTAATATTTTTAACCTTGATTACAAATGTGTAATGTCCCGTGAACTGTTCCTCTTAACATGGGAACTGAAATAGACTTGATTTTTTTGGCATTAATTAAATGGAATAAAAAATAGACTTGGAATTTTTAGGCTTGTTCTATGCAGTATTGGTACACTCTACATCATTATACTCATTTAATAACCCTTATCCCTTAGTTTCCTTAGGATTACCAATAAATAAGTACCTTTTAGTTTTCAGATTAGTTTTTCTAGAGATAAATAATTGTATGTATGTTTCAAAACATAAATCCTTATAAAAGACATATTAGGGTTTCTCCCAATCCAAATCCCATATGGTTTATTTATAAACCCTTTATATGAAATGTGGTTTATAATTAATGTTTTTTCTTCTAAATTATATCCCTGGAATGATATTGGATAGTCACGTTGAAACATTATCAATTTAACCATATATAAAAATGTATGATTCCTACTCTTAGACACACCATTCCAATAGAGTGTTCTAGGAGGATTGAATTGTGATATTATCCCGCAATCTCTCAAATGATCAGTAATTAATGGCTCGTGTATTCACCACCCTGATCTGGTCAAAACATATAATACTTTTTTCTAGTTTATTCTATACATTTTTTAACTCTTAGAATTTTTCAATGGTTTTTAATAGTTGTATCATAAGAAACTGATAACCATACTGATTAAAGACCTTAGTAAAGGTTATATAGAACTTATCTTGATCACTTGATATTCTACTCATTGGTTTACATACATTATTATGTATTCGGATTAGTAGTTCATTATCTCTCTTTCTATTTCCACTAAAAGAAATTTTAGTGACTTTTATAAATAAAAAAAGATTTTCATTTATCAAACTATTAATTATCAAATGTCAAAACCCCCTCCCTCAAAAGGTATCCCACCTGGGTTGGAAAATAATAGAGGGAGATAATGACCCCTTCACCCCTCCTCCAATAGGCCATGAGTTGGTGAGTAGCATCGTGGTTATATAAATCACACACATGGGAGGAATTACCCTCATATAGATTTAAAGATTAAGAGATAAGAAGGATAAACCACTAACAAAAACTATACATAAATCAAAATAATTCCCAATACACGTAATTTCTTACATAAATTAAACAATAAAAATAAAAAAACTGAAAGTACCAAAATTAAAACCTTGATAGCAACCATGAATCCCCAACAACTTAACAACACCTTGAACTAGTACCACAAAACTTGATCATCAACTAACTCCTTCTAACCTGAAAAATATATATATATACATAGGGTAAGCATAATAGGTATACTCAGTAGAATCCTCCCTGAAACCACTTGTGAAAAATATAAAATAAGCATAATACATCTTAGTGAATAAAAAAATGAAACTAAATCACCACCAAAATAGTTAATACTAGTTTCTCATCCTCTCCTTGGATCACTCTCCTGATAACGTATATAAATAAATATTTCATTATAAAAATAATATATATATATATATATAATTAAGTTACTTTTCTTCCACTTCCCAATTGGTTTTTCACTCTCAGGCCCCAATGTCACACATCATGTGATCATACATTCTATAAGTAAGTCATCCCTGATGCGAGTCGGGACTAGACCCTACCCACCTCATTCCCAGATATGGCCCAAAATATCATATTTTAATCTATCAATATATCAATATCATCATTGGAATCATCCCATTTATAACCAAATACATTTCCAAAAATCACTATAGCTTGTATAAATGCACTATACCTCTAAACATCACGGCTTATTCATGTACACCATTAGAAGGCCAGAACCACCATGACTAGATAAAAGTATGTGTTATACCTCAATCCATCACATCCCATACATAAATGTATAGTAAAATTGATATTTTATCACATCATGGGTAGATTCACACCCTATACCATAATTTTTTATATCCAGGGATACACCTACTCATATCTATGTTCAAAGAGAGTGTAGGGGAGAGGGAAAGTCAAATGTATATTTCCTCACCATCCTAAATATTAGAGAAAACACCCCCAAAGCATTTGCGTGTCAGTTTCCCTACTAATGTGGGTGGGATAGAATATTAAATCATAAAATATAATATAATTAATATCATGCACAAAATACAATAAGGGAAACTACGTCATCGTAGACTCATTTGTTGTTATCACCACACAAGACTCCGAATGTAATTGATAAGGACTGTATATCAAACAAGAACACAATAATTAGAGTTCCTTATTAAGTAATTCAAATTAACATTTTCTAAGATTAAAATTTTAAATATTCTTAAACAAATTTACACAACACCATTAATTCTATTTTATAAATTCTTTATTATTTCATCCTCGTTAACCACTTAGAAAATTCTATATTTAAACCCATTTTCCATAGAGAATTAAGCTCAACAATTCCATGGGTTCCATTAATATGATATAAATCATTCAACATTACTTCCATCAACAAAACCCCATCCCAGGGTTTAATTTATTTATTCATTGATCATTCATAAACATTCCAAGTACTCTAGGAATCTACCTAAGTTAACACATAAAATATGCAGTCACGATATATATAGTTTGACTACATCAAGGAGTAAAAACCTAATAATAAGAAATATCTATCCACTCATACATATAAAAATAATCAATAAATCCTCAAGAAATATTGAAAATATCAATATGACCCCCCCCCCACTCTAAACTCATCCTGACTGCCTCCCTATCCAACATCATTTCACATAACATAAATTTTTTCTTCAATCACCAGTATCAAACATCACTATACCTGGTAGCCCATCCCATTTATCATTCATCAAAACAATCACCAATAAATTAGACCAGATCCATTGGTACATTTCACATCAAGAAAACTAACCACACATGATTATCAAACAATAACATCAAGGATATAAAATTTTCTAGAAAAAAAATACATTTAAAATGTATTTTACACACATAGGAAAAGAAACTAAGTTCATAGAACCATGTAATATAAGCCTTAAATAATAATAACAACCTTTATTATCCACAAATCATTTATCTATAGAAAACCCCATTTTAATTATCTTCTTGGATTAACCAGTTTCTTATGAACAGGTTTTCAACAACAAGAAACATATAACTTATCATCTATCAATAGATATGAATAAATATAAACATGTGTTTAGAATTACCTTCTATTCTATCGAATTAAAGGGAGAATGTTGATTAATTTACATGCCTCTTTCTTTAATCACATCACTGTGATTCCATATTTATATTGTTTATCACATTTCCAACAAAATTAGCCATACTAAGCTCAAAAATAGTCACAAAATATAGATAACAAAATATCTTAGAAAATTATGAGGCATCAACAAGCATAAAACCATAATCGATCACAAACCCAAACTACAATTTCATTATTCCTTTAAATCCCAAGTTATTATCTTTATTATGTTAATTACACCATTACCCGAAGTATTAAACTGTGATAATACCATACTTTCAATTTTAATCAATAGAGAGGTAATATATCCCTAATATAAATATGGAACTTTGATAATCACTATGATTAACTAAGTTAAAGTATGAAACTTTAAAAATTATCACAAAAGTAATTGCAATAATCTTGATCTAGATAATACTATTAGAAATCCAAGAAAAATAATGTAAAACACTACCACAACATAGAGAGATAAAATAGAAGATCAAAAAGTTTTGATGGAAGGGGGAAAATAATATTTGATCACCAAAAATCAGTATCAATAAAATGGGGGTTTAATTTAATCAAAGGGGATTCAATGGACTTCAAAAAAACTCTCCTGGTCACCTAGGGTTTTATAGATGATAGATGAAATAAGATAAATTCAACGAGTATCCAAAAATTATAATCTAGTTTGGAAAATCTCAATTAAAAACATGAATGTTTAGTTAATGATGTAAATTCCATGAGTTAATAATTCATTGAAATTTAAGTTTTCACATCTCTAAAACTTAAAAAATCATTCATTCCATGAATCACTAATTCACACTTCAAATTACTTCTAGGAAAAACCACTGAATTATACTCCAAAACCCTTTAAGTCATGAACTATATTCCAATCCGTGAATCACAATTAATTTTCTGAATGGTGAGTTCATGTGGTGAGTTACTCCTATAAATAGATTTACAAATTCCAACCACCCACTCCATATCTTACACCTAAACTCGTAAAGAAAATTCCTAGGGAAAACTAGTCCCTTACATCAGATACCTCTCAAAAAATTATTATCCCTAATAATTTATAACAAATTAAAAAAATAAAGGTCGTCCAAAGAACCACCATGATAAATACCTCTCATGGTCTCACTACCTCAAGAGTACATCTATCCTACAAGAGGAAAAAAATGCATAAACATGAATCACCACCAACCAACCTCAAAACACACTCTTGGGGGAGATACCTCTCAAGGTAAAGGCCCAAATAAGAACAACACAAAGTAATAGAAAAAATATCATAAAATAGTATGAGGTTTACAAAGAATCCAAACATAGGTAAAAAAATTAAAAAACTTGAGATATTGAGCACACATATATGATTCCTACTCCCAAGTAAACTCCTCCAAGACATCATGTCATTATAGGACACAAACAAAAAGAATAAAATCCCCATGAAGAACCTTCTCCTAATGGTATTGAATCTCAATAGGTCCTTCCTTAAAGGTCTCATTATCCCCAATATCCTGCTCACCCTAATAGATGACTTGAGATTCATCATGAAGTTACTATAAAAGATCTGACATGTGGAATACATCATGAATCTGGCTAATCTATAGGGTAGTAATAACTAATAATCCATGATTGTAACCCGATCCAACACCTCAAAAGGCCCAACCAACTTGGGAGAAAGCTTTATCCCATGATTTAACCTTCATTTCCCATTATATAGATAAACCTATAAGAACACATGATATATAATGTTGAACTCCCTAAGCCTCTTCCTATAATAAACATATGACTTTTGATGATCAAGAACCACCTTAATTCACTCACAGATCA
Source organism: Viscum album (assembly GCA_963277665.1). NCBI lineage: Eukaryota > Viridiplantae > Streptophyta > Magnoliopsida > Santalales > Viscaceae > Viscum > Viscum album. Next base: position 1,038,256,650 of record OY728135.1, on the reverse strand, counting down.
CTTGAACCTTCTCCATCATACTCTATACCAATCCTGGTGTAAGAATAAATGACTCTCCGACCTCGGTCCAACATAATATAGATTGGAAAGATCATCCATACAATATTTTGAAATATTTTAAACCAATAGAAGATTGATAAATATTTTTTATAAATCTCCACCAAGGGTATCTTTTGGACCCATGAACCTCCAAAATCAAGAATATATGTGTAAAACACGTCCACTAGGTTCTGGATAGTCTAGTTTATCTAGCCGTCTTTATGTGGATAAAAAATAGTGATAAGATATAACTGATATCCAAAATCTTGTTGGAGACCTCTCTATACCTTGGAGGTAAAATGGGTATCACAATCAAATATGATCATCTTCGATTCCCCATGAATCCTCACTAACTCTTCTAGGTAATTACATAATAAAAACTTTTTTGATATCGACTACTTAACACTAATAATTGATATGAATTTGTAAAGATGTCCAAAATCACCCTATAGCATAATAACCTCTCTATATTCTGGATAAACTGGTGAAAAAGGCAACAAAAATTCCCTACACTTCTACTAGTGAACATCAATCCATTGAAGTAAACCACTAGGAACATGATGCTCATCCTTAAATTTCTATAATACCAATCACTGAAGAAAAAAATGCTATATAATAGATAATTTCACACTATTTTATCAATAAAAATCCCAAGTCTGGTCATGGAGAAACATAATAAAACTCAAACACATAACCCTCCTTTAGTAGATGAAGAACTAGAGTTCTAAAGAACATGTTCTTTAAATACTTGAAATCATCCTAGAACAATTAATTCCACATGAATTTCAGATCCTTTTTGGTTAACACTTTCAAAAGAGTCACAATTCGTGAGATTTAGGGTATGAACAACCTATAATACCAAGCTAGAACAATAAAACTCCACACCTCTGCAAAATTATTTGGGGATACCCAAGAAACCACCACCTCAATATTTGAAGGATCTATGTATAATCTATGTAGAGATAAGACATTCCCCATGAAACAAACGACATGTCCCATAATTCACACCTCGAAAAATTCCCAAATAGAAAATGGAACTAAATAATGCCTAACACCGATTACAAATGATCTGTATACTCCTCCTATAGAGTTGAAAACACAAGTATGACATCGATAAAGACTACCAAAAATGGTCTGGAAATTCATGAAAAACTATATTCATTAACATCGGGAACATATCTAGATAATTTATCACATCAAATGAAATCATAATAAACTCATAATTCCTTTAATGACATCTCAAAGCAGACTTTAGAGTATCCTCATCATTTACACACATATGATGATATTCATACCATAGGTTAATCTTTGAGAATAAGGTATCCCCTTTCAACTAACTGAATAAATATTTAATCTCTCGGAGTGGATTGTAGTCATTTACTGTTATATAATTCAAATAGTGATAATTGAAAAACAACAGAAAACTATCATATGCCTTCTTCATAAATAGAACTATAACTCCCCAATGTGACATACTAACCTGAATGAATCCTATATATAAGATATCATCAACCTAATTTTTCAAATCTTGCAAATCATATGGATTCATATGATATAGAGACACTGATATTAGAGAAACACTTTGTTACAGCTCTATTCCAAACTCAATTTCTCATCAAGGGGGTAATTATACAACTTTTTTAAGAAATACATTAGGTTACTCTTCTACAACCTTGGGAAACACCACCATCTAAACCAAAACAAAAATAAACATCAACTCAACCATAAAACAAGATAGGGCCTCAATATGCCTCCAACACATTTGAGAGTCTCACTCACTAGCAAAAACCACCTGGTCTTCATCAGTGTCATGGAATATGAAATTATTATTGCACTAAATATAAATAATAAATTTCAAGGATAATGTCTTATGTCTGTATCTATGATAATAGGATGTCTCCCCAAAATAATTACCTCCCAAGAACGAGATTGTAGTATCTGTACACATCAAATGCACTAGATCGACATCCAACTAGCATAGTCAATGACAAGGGAACTGGAAGCCTATCTGCATCAATTCCCCAATAATAGACTACAGTGGGTGAAAAAAATAATTATATACCTCCAAAATAAAACAAGGAATAACCCCAAGTATAAAAATTAGAAGATATTACCTCATACGACATCAAGATTTCCTGACATTGGAGACACTAATGCATATATCTGAGCATGTCCTAATCTATAGAATATCTAGACTTAATGGATATAAACACCAAGATAATTATCCTAATTTTTTTTCTAAGTACAAGGGATATCACATGAATTTCCTCTACCTTCACCATCCCCTCTATACAGCTCAAAATCTAAAACACCAAGTTATTGTTACTGCCTCTGCTAAAACTACTACAAAGGTTGGGTATGAAAGGGTTCACCAGCAGCATGTTGAATGATAATTATAGTTAAGAACTACCGCTCATATTATAAATGACCTCTAAAAGAAAATAAATTCATGACCAACCTACTAACAAGTTCCCAAGTACTACTATCTCTGGTGAAACAGGTGGAAGATAGCTGAAACTCAGTCCTTTCTAACTAGAACTTATTTAGATTTAGAAATTAAGAACCCTAGTCAAAAATATAATCCCTGGGGTGTCTTAATGGCTCCCATACCATGATGATATACTCATATCCAATATCCTCTCAATGTACTCCACCTCCACCAATATCTCAATATATGACTTCAATATAAATAAGGAGACTTGGTGCTAGATTTGTGGCACAAATCCTCCTCGAAATTCCATTCCCTAGAATCCTCATCAAGAAAAAGGACTAACTTAATTTGGGTGGTTCTTGTAGTGGGTAATGGGCTCTCAAACACTTGAACTTCCTTGATAAAGGGTAAATATCTCCAACGAAAAATCCGAATTAGCAGTTAATGATAGAAATTCTTCCTACAACCGGTCCCTAAACATTCCTCATGAAACCTTTGAATCCTCTTGATCCCGGATGAACAAAATCCACCACTATTGAGATATCCCACAAAAAATTACAAATAAAGAAACTCAGTGATCTTAGTGACCAGATAATTAAATGAAGGATATCTATACCTCCTCAAACCATTTCTTTATCTCCTGGTCTGAAACAAAGACCTTGTACTTCTAGAGATCTTGGATTTGGAATTCTTAGAGTTTCCTCCTCCAATTGTCTCAATCATTGATCACCACTCTGCAACGATCTATTGGACCATCTTGTTGGTCATATTTCCCATGAAAATGATGGAGATATCAACTTGGTACCATATATTCAAAATAACAAGTGTTAAAAACTCATGAACCTAAGATAAAATAACAGTTTATGTTTAATTAACTAATGTGTTAATTTATTTTAACTTATTTTCTATTATCTGACCAAATTTAATCATAGGAATAAAACATCATGATGCATGATCCTTACATAGTCATCTACCTTGAAAGAAACATTAATTTTCTTATCATGTCTAGTAAACATGAATTCCTTTTCATTGGATCATAGGTGGCTATAAAATAATGTTTCCTAGTCAATCTCCCTTGTTTATAACTTGCACTAATCGCAATAGATACTAGTTCCCTACCATCCCCTATTTCCACACTAGTGTGTAAATTCAAACTCCCTAATATATCACAACCATCACCATTGATACAACTATATCATGATCCCCTCCTTCCAAAGGTACTCCACTTGGGCCAGCAATGAAGAAATGGAGATAATGGCCCTCAAATACAACCTTTAATTGGACATGGGTTGGAAACTAGAACTAAGGGTATATAAATCACACACATGGAAGGAATTTCTCTAATATATATTTAAATAGTGAGATATAAGAAGAATAAACCCCCAATTAATACCAAGTGTGTTATAGAATAATTATCAATACATGTAATTTCATACAAAAACTAAAAGATAGAACAAGTAACAAAAGTAAAACCTCGGTAGTGACCATGAATACCCAACAGCTCTCGAACAACATCATGAACTAATACCACACAAATGGGCCACCAACCTGCATATTCTAACATAAAAATGTTTTTATATACATAGGGTTATCATAATAGTTATACTCAATAGTATCCTCCCTAAAATCTCTCCTGAAAAATGTGATAGAAGCAAACAACAGCCTAGTAAATAAAAAATGAAAATTAATAATCAGCTAAATATGTAATACTATTTTCTTATCCTCGCCATGGATAACTCACTAAATAGTTCATATAAATAAACCATTCCTTATCAAAAGAATATAGATATTTATAAAGAAGATGCCCTGCTTAAACTTACCCACTAGTTTGTCTCTCTCAAACCCCAATTCCACATGTCATTTACCCATCCCATCCATAATTAAGTAATCCTTGATGTGAGTTAGGCCCCAACCATACCAACCTCAATTAAATGTAGGTACTAATATCTTATATTAGAATCATTATACATATCCATTTCATCATCAACATTATCCCATATGTAACCAAGTACATGTCTAGAAACCAATATAGCATGTGTAAATGCATTATACCTCAAGCGATATCATACCCAATGCATGTGCACCCATGAAAATCCATAGAAACCATGATCGGATACATGTATGCACTATACCTAAATCCATTACATATTATACATAAATGTATAGTAAAACTGAAACCTGTCACAACTCAAGTAGGAACGTGCACTATCCCGTAAGCCATTATAGCCCGAGATACACATTCTCATATCAATATACAAAGGGAGGGTAGGGGAGATGGAGAATTCATCCATATATTTTCTCACCATATAGGATATTAAATAAAACACCCCTAATAACATTTGGGTGTCTGTTACCTTACCAATGCAGGTATAGTATCATATGAAATCAAAAAATATAATATAAATAATATAATGCCCAAACCCCATTAAGGGAAACTATCTAACATTAAACCCATATTTTTTCTATCCTCACATAGGATCCCATGTTTCCACCACTAAGGACTCGATATCATACAAGTACACAACCATTAGAGTTCCTTATTAATTAATTAATTAAACATTAATTAACTCACATTAACATTTTCTAGGAATAAAATTTTAAATATTCTTAGGCCAGGTACTATAATATATTAATTATCTTGTTTATATTATCAAGTGTGTTATCATCATTAACCATATAAAACTACATATTTAAACCCATGATCATTGTAGAATCTGTCTCAACCATCCCATGGTGTCCATTAATATTATATAAATAATCTAACATTATTGCCCTTAACAACACCCCATCCCAAAGGTTTATTTATTTATTCTATTATCGTTAATAAATTTTCTAGGTACTCTAGGACTCTAACTAAGATACCACATCAAATATGCACTCTTAGTACATATATTATGACTGTGTCAAGTATTGGGAACCAAAAAATAAGGAACATCTATTCACCGAACCATATAGAAAGAAATAAGAAATAATCAAGAAAGGTTAAACATATCAATGAGAAAACCCTGCTCTAAACTTATCCTGACCACCCTAGTGTCCTACACTATTACACATAGAATAAATATATCCCTCTATAACTGAAATTACCATCACTACACACAAAGTTAATAGCCCATTTTTCATCTATCAAAACAATCATCGGTCAAAAATCCTTGGGCTTCCAACCCATTTCTCATCAAGAAAAAAACACACATGGTTATCAAACAATCACAACAAGGCTAAAAAAGTTCCTAGAGAACTCATACATTTAAAATTTATTTTATAAACACTGTAAAATACACTAAGGCTATATAATCAAGGCATACAAGCCTTCAAAAATAATAATATCCACACTGAATCCCAAATCGGTTTTCTATAGAATAAAGCTATTTAATTTCCCATCTTGAATTAAGTGATTTATTATGCATGTGATTTTAGAAACAAGAAACATTTATCTTGTCATCTATCAATAAATATGAATCAAAATAAACTTACATTTAGAATTACATTCATATTTCATAAAATTCAAGAAATAATAATTATTAATTTATATGCCTCATTACTTTATCACATCATCGTATTTCCAGGTTTAAATTATTTATTATATTTCCATCAAAATTATCCATGTTAACCTCAACTAAATTAAAAATATAAATACAAAACACCATCATAGAAAAACATGATTCATTGACAATTATAAAACCAAAAGTAATCAGAAACCCAAAACAAAAATTCTTTATTTCTTCAAATTACCAATTTCTTGTATTTATTAGGTTAATTCCACCATTACCTGATTGGAAATTCAACTTCATTTGATTTTCAAAAAAACACTTTTTGGTTTAGTGGTAACCAGTACACCAAGTGGAAACCAAAATCAAAATATGACCAATTAAGAAGTTCAAATTTTAAAAACCAAAAATAGAATCTAAAAATTTATTGATAAAGATTCACACGCGTCGGCTGTAATCGTGTCTCCAGCCATCAATGTCCTGATTCACTACTATCATCATCATGTACTATCACCATCACCAGTATCTCTGACCAAACACCACACCAAATCACCAGAAAGACCTTCGGAATCAGTCATAGATAAATATCATCACCAAGACATCCCCATCCCTCTTTGAACTAGATACCACCAAAGCACCAAAAAAGAATGTGATCAGATCATGAAAACACATAAATCATCAACTTGTCACAACCATAAACCACAAAAATGATCACCAACATAAACGAATAAGAGAAAAATAGAACCATAAATACAAATCAGAACCTCCACCAAATGCATAAAATAGATCAACCACCATATAAGAAACAAAAAAATCCTCAACAGTGACTTGACGAATAAATACGAAGAAACGAAACATTACCGTGACGTTTTCATTGCCACCACTAAATGTCTCCCAAGAAAAAAACCATACTGACATCAAGAAGAAAACTAGAACTTTCCATGAGAGGAGAACCATCAACTTCCAAACCCCACATCCCAAAACCTCTGAGTAACCACTACTCTAGATCCGACTAGGAGAATGTATAGGGAAATGAGATCAGGGAACAGATTTGAATTTCAAGATCTCCAAGTGATGAAAATTCTACGAGAATGAAACCAAAAGTCGAGGAAAATATTGATCCTAGTTGGGGGAGCCTCAAAATTAATGAATTCCAAACCACAAATCCCAAAACCATTGTGTTACCATCACTCTAGATCTAACATGGAGAGGAGTGGAAGAATTCTTGGTCAGATCAGGGTTGTAGCATCCATGGGATTAAATAGTGGTTCACCAATAGAACAACACCTCCAAGAAAGATGAAAAAGAAACCAAAAACAGAGAACTAGTGAGAAATTGAAACAAGGGTGAGAAGGGAAAGGGGGGAGGGGAATGGGGAAGGTAGCGAAGAAGGTAAAAGAACCTCCCCCCTCCAAATCACCACCAAGGAGACAACCTAGTGCACGAGGAAGGAGGGATTGATTCCCAATTCCACCATTCCTCAAAGTATTAAATAATAATAATCACACAATTACACTTTAAATCAAGAGAGAGGTTATATATTTCCTACCTAAATTTTTAAAATTGATAATTGTTGTGCAAAACAACATAGAATAAGGAAACTCTAAAGATGATCATTAAAATGAATTGAAACAATATAGATTAGAATAAACCCATTATAAACCCAATAGAAACTAGGAAAAAACATTTTTATAACATTTATAGAGATAACAGAAGATAAAGGGTTTGGAAAAAGGGAAAACCCCACCTCGGATCACCACATATCAACCTTTAGAAGACAAGGATTCAACATAATTAAAGGGGTTTCCAAGTCCAAAGAAAAAACCCTCCTAGTCTCCTAGGGTTTGATAGGGGAGATGAAAAATAAGAGAAATTTGAGGGGGATCCCCAACATATAACCTAGCTATAAAAACACCCATTAATAGATTGAAATTCTAGTTTATGTTGTGAATTCCATGGTTTAAGAATCCATTGATTTTTAAGTTACCCCATCCTTAAAACCTAAAAAATCATTCATGCTTCAAATCACTAATTCACATCACGAATTCCTTTTTGGACGAACCATTGAACTCTACCTCAAAACCCTTCAATAGGTGAACCAGAATTCATTCCATAAATCACAATTCATGTCGCACCATGAATTCCTCCTGTAACATGATTTATAGCTTCTGAACACTTTATCCTCTTTATCATATACCCAAACTCACAACATAAATACCCAAGAAAAATTGGGCCCTTACATTAAATTATTATAACAATATATATATATATATATATATAACCTTTTGGTGGATTTAAAATTTATATGTCTAAGGTGAAAATGCCAAATATTAGTGGTGTTATAATCAACTGCATTATCCTTATTATCTTTAATTTCATAGATAAAATTATCAATACCCAAAATGTACAGACCATTCATCATATTATCATTTTTATAAACATTTCATCCTTGTATATAGAAAATCTCTTGTCCTTAATGATGAACAAAAATCCCTTCTTGTCCAAACAGGATATAAAAAGAAGAAAAAAATACTTACGAGCATAACATAGTAACATTTTCTAATTATAGAATTAATCCATTTGGAATATGTAAAAAGTATGTTTCTACTACTAATGTAGAAACTCTTGGTCTATTTCCAACACATAGATCAACATATCATTTCATCAATTCTCTTATATTTATGAGTTTATACACATTATCATAGATGTGTGATGCAAACTTGGTATCCAATACAAATGAGTCGGAATTATAGATATTGATTTATATTATATTCAAATACTTATTATTATAATTCTTCTCAATACAAACACTTCTTAAACTGAGATACCAATCTATTAACTATAGATACAACCTATAACAAATCTAAAAATGTAATTTATGATGCATTTTATAATCTATAATAAGATATATTTTTTGGTTGAGTGTTGAGTTTTATGTCAATTCAATAATAACTTTTATTAAATATGCTCACACTAAAATGATGAACTTGAATATCATATATATTAGTAGAACAATATCCATATTTCACTAAATTTTGAGTGCACTTTAGTGTTCATCTAAAAAATTAACTATTAAGCTAGGTAATCATGTCAATTATATCACATTTGATTATCAGGTAGTAATGTGGATAACTCCTTGTCCAAATTTATCAAATAAATTTTATTAACTCTATTCCTTTGGTTACCTACATCCTAAGGATATCTAATTAAGTGAAACCTAAAGATTAAAATAGGACATGGTTAATTTAGAATGAGGTTTAGTCTTATCCTTCATGCCTTATGCAATATGATCAATAGGCCCCCAAATTTATTATACACCGTCCTGTTTGGATGATCAAGGTATTGAAACGTGTATACTTTGGAAGTAATATAATATTTAGTATTTTTAATGAGTTTTTATTCATCTCACCATTTTTATATTCATCTTGTGAAATTATTATATCTCATATAATCCTTGTATACCATAAAATCCATATATATATGAATTATTACAATGATTTAGTTTTGTATCATATACCTTCAACAAAATTAATATATTCTAAACATATTAATATATAACACATTACACAACAAATTATTTATGTTACTTACCCCAAAAAATGGTAATTATATCTACACATATCCTAAAGAAAATCATGGATAAGGTACATGAAACCCTTTCATGTAAAGGTTTACAATCATATGAACCCAAAATCAATTCAAAAAAAGTATGTTATGACAGGTAACCAACCCACACTTTTAAAGAACATAACCCAAACTCTGAGGTGGATGATAAGTAAAACCTAAATTCCCACCATCCATATATCAATACTCAAAATAGACCTTAATTCCAACACAATCCAAATATCTAAAATGTATAAATCATAATTAACCAATATTATTTAATTAATGACTGAATAAAAAGTAGTTGTATTTTTTAAATGACACCAAATAATATGTTATACCATGAATTTAACTCTTATATCATTGGTGTGAAAATTATATGAATCAATTTAAACACATTAAATTAAATCATACCAATATTAGTAATATAGAATTTATATACATAAATATTAAATTAGTATTTAAATAAATAAATAAAAAATTTAAATATTTCTCATGATATACAATAACTTTAGATAATGATAAATTCTATCAACAAAACTTATAATATAGTGTAAAGTCGCCTAATGTTTATCCCTTCAAACCTATCCCTGTGATTTGTTTTGAAAATATATTTTTTAGTGCTCAAAAACACCATAACCAAGGACCATGACATGGATTTTATATATAAATAATTTCAAAAATAAGTTATTAAAGGGAACACTGGGAACCATGATATGGTTTTTTCATACAAGTTATTTTGGATAGTGACTTGGTTAAAGGTCATACCTTGAACTATGACGTGTTACACTTTTTAATGTTTTCATTTTTCACATGGAAATCCAACTCCAATAAACCATGATTATTTTTTTCAAAACCATGCTGTATTAAATGTGATTTTACAATGTTATGTTTTTATCTATGAAAACCCATGTTGTTTTTTCAAAAATACATTTATTTAATGAAAATTTATATTAACCATGATGTGGTTTTATAAATCATGCTCATATTTTTGAAAAAAACCAAACCAACTTCCATGATTCAATATTCATCATACATATTAATCATTAAAATTTAATATGATACCACTAAGGGATTTTTTAGCACATATCTATTCTCATATGTTGAGGAATAAAATAAAAAACTAAAATGCAAGATAGACTGAGAGATGAAATGATAAAATGAAATAAAAAAACATGAGTAGGTAATAAATCAAAATCCATACTATACCTTCCAAAAAAGTGATCATGATAGATATACCTAAGTAGTAATCAGCTAACTCCTTCTACCAAAGGTATCCACTGAATTGAAATAGAGTCACTTAACACTTTTCTATGATATCTTATCCTTAAAATAGTGTTCTAGAACCACCTCCGAGGTAAATAGATATAATATAATTTTAGAGAAATTTGAATTATTTAATATTGTTCTCATTATAACAAATGTGGTCCATGAAATCCCTATAAATAAATCTTTTTTATTGAATAAATAAGCTATTTTAAGTTCTGAAATTTAATACATTATGAGACAATCCAAATATTTGGATTTATCTGTTGTGACATTTATAATGGATACATTTTTTTTATGTGATTTTAAAACTCCTTTAACTTTAACTTAACCACCGTCACCTAATTACATGAATTTTTATAAGTCAGTAGTATAATAATCATCATAAGAGAAACATTTGATTCATATCACGTTTAATTCTTGATAAACACCATTTAATAACACGAAACACGGTGTAGTGACTCTCACCATGTTATGGTTTATTATTTAATGCATATATCCAATAATATATATATATATATATAAACAAAAAAGTAAAAATAAAAAATAAAGAAGGTATAATTTTATACTATCCATTTGGGTGGATAATTTTGGTAGATATTAAATGGAATTATTTATATGAATAAATAATTTTAAAAACTATTTTAATATAAAAAATAAATTTATGATGAAAATTCTAAATTATCATATTTTTTATAAAGATGCACTTTTCACTCTTCTTTACTTTGTAACATATAAACACATTTATTCACTAAAAAAAGAGGGCATTAGTGGTGGTTTAAACCACGATCCTCCTCCAATGGCCCGAAGGCCTTCATTTTTTTATTGATTTTTGATAATCCACCTTTCAGGTGGTGTGGTAGAACCCTTAAAAGGCTTGTAAACATAATTCTTACATGTATTGTAGGCCTTAGAGTAATTAATTCCCTGTAGGCTTCAAACATTACATACAACCCAGACTAACTACTTGGAACTGCTCCTCCCCAGCATATTAATCATGAAATCATCTCTCCATATTTTCATGTCTATTTTTATAGGCTTTCCCATGAATGTACAGGCTTGTCCCAATGGCAGGTGTCATACCCTCTTATTCTTGGAATCTATTTAGCTTCTGGTATGGTGAAATATTTTTTCTCATCCTCCATCTAGAGCTTGTTCCTGGAAGGTTGTCTAGTTTTCATCTGCACTTAAGGTGTCCTGAAGGCCTTGAGGTGGCCTAAATTCCTTACTAACCTGAAGGCCTGGGTGGCCCGAAGGCCTTAAAGGACTCAGGGACCAAATCAGTGGCCTGAAGGCCCAAACAGTAGAATAGTCCCGGCTGCTATAGTTCCAAATAGTACCTGCTATAGTTCCTGCTGCAGTTCCTACTACAGTACTGCTATAGTACCTTCTATAGAACTACTACAGTAACTCATAAATATGCCTCTACCTAGATTTGATCCCGGGACTCTTGGATACACTTAAGGAGTCCTCACCAACCGGGATGAGGCTCATGTGTGGTTTAAATAACCGTCTAATAATATAACAGTGTTTATTAAAATCGCCACGTATTTTATGATCCCAAGTCATTTCACAGCGGTTTCTCTAATTTAGTGGTGGTTTTTGTATGTATAATTTTTTGAGCATTTAGGGCCAATTTGTTTTTATTTGGCATCATTTTTTCAAATGAAAATAAAATATTTAAGATGAAACCTAAACAACACTAATTTATTTAGTAGTGGTTATGATTAGAAATGGGTCATACTAATCATAGCTAATTATAATTTTCATTAATTTAGTTAGCGAAGGTTACAATGAAATACCACTAAATATTACTTTAAATTTTTATTTACTTTTTAAATATTTGATGAAAATGTAAATATAAAAAACATGACAAGTAATAAAATAAAACATAAATTTATGATAAACCCATCATGCATACATAATATATCCACAATCATATATACAAACATCTATATTCAACATAACCTCAATCAATATATACCTCATTCAAAATATACCCCAATCAGCTAATAGCCTCAGTCAACCCATGCCTTTGTCATCAATATATACATATAACATAGGTCCAACAATAACTCATTCCCAATATACATCCACCCCATGACCTCCACTACATCCTTCTACCTCCACATCATCTCATCAACTGAAACTGACCACATCATCTCATCAGATGTAACAAAAAAGAAAACAAGAATTAAAACTAAACATAATCAATTATAATTATAGTATAATCATTTATAAAATTTAATATACTATAGAAATTAAGAACCATCATGACTACCTTTTAAATAATGTTGTGGATCAAAACAGTAATCCTCTTGCCAATTGTTAACATTTATCACCTAAAATAAAAACTAGAATATTTTAGAAAATAAATACAAAAGAGAAAATAAACAGAATATATTCATAATGCTACACATAAAATATTAGGACTCGGCCTTAAACATTACATAATATAGTAAATTATTTATAATTCACTTTCTTACATTCTCAAAGATTTTTCAGTTTAGAGTTTAGTAAATTAGGATAAAAATCATACATGTCAACCCAAAATCATACAAAGTTGTAACTACTAAAATAGTATTCATTTCTTTAATAATACAAAAGTTTTTAATAGAACATGAAATATTTCCATGAAAAATCTTCACAACATTCATCTTGGCTTCTCCTTTTCTCTTACCCAACCATAAACCCTATGAAAAATATTTTAAAACATGGTATGAGCACAAAAATAACAGTAAAGTACATAAAATAAAGTAATAACTTAGTCCAAGAATATTTATAAACATATGAAATCATTTTCACAATAACATACTTCTCACCCATAAATAATCATATATTTGTGAAAACAAGAGATTTCCATAAAACATAGAAAACATAAATAAAGCATTTAGGTAACTTGGGAAATTACTAACTTAATAATTTTAACCATCATGGATACTATAAGATTCGTAACCCTCACATCTACCTTACAATGTAGCCCTCGTGGATAACTTATGATGTAACCCTCACGGCTACCTTATGGTGTAACTTATGATGTAACCCTCACGGCTACCTTATGGTGTAACCCTCACATCTACCTTACAATGTAGCCCTCGGGTTCTTCTTACATAAACTTATTCAAACCTCCTATATAATGGTTTAAAAAGTTTTATTAATATATTAAATAACTATATTCATATTTATAATACTTTATATGATATTTTTATAACATTTTTTCACTCATTTATTAATAATATTTATTTATTTCAATTGTTTCGGGTGCATTTATTTCATGTTTTCCATGGTCGGTTTGTAATGGATTTTCTTATCAAATGGAAGAAAAACTCCAGAAGTGGAATGAAAAAGTTTTAATATGTTTCAAAAAATTTAAGTGATACCATATATTATCTTTTTCTAACATTTTTATGATTCATTAGATAAAATGTTAATGGAAATGATTTAATTTATCTTGGCATTTTTTTATGACCATCACGAACTCATATCATTTTATTTAATATCATGTATATATATTGGTTCAAAAATATTATATAACTTATAATATGTGTAATAAAATATTATTTAACCATAATAATGGTTTTATGACCATCCTTGTAGGTGGTAATGGAAAATGAAGGTGTATCGTCCATAATTTTGGTAAATCAACACATCACGGACAACGTTCTCATTTTTAGAATAAATTGGAGAGGAGAAAGAGTTTGATGATGAATTTTTCAATATAAATGATAAGATTACAGTATATAGAAGATAATGGAGTTTTAATTCCACTTGGATAAGGGTAGGTGAATAGATAATAAGAAAATAAATTAAATTAAAATGAAAATAAAAGAAAATAAAAGAGGATTTTACCTCTTGAATTCTCCTCCTTGAAAACCTCCTTAAGGCACTTGGTTTTGTCCTTTTAGTGAGAAAATAAGGTCTTTGATATTGGGAAGTGGATTGGTAAGGTAATTGGGTAGAAATTAGAAAATCTACAAGTCTTGGAGGTGTGACGAGAATAGGTGGTGAGGGGTGGTATTTATAGTGGAGGAGAGAGGTGCTTTTTTATTTTATTAATTAGTTTATTATTTTGGATCAAGAATATGAATAGTTTGATAATTTTCACTAAATATATTTAAATAATGAACAAGATTTCAAGATTGTGGGCTTACATTATATATACATCATCTAGAACTCAATAAATCAGGTATTTGTTTAATACTGTAAATTACCATATTTTACTATTCACCAAAAAATCAACTATTTTAGAAATATCCCAAAAAATAACCATAACCATTTTTTTATTTTTGTAAATAAAAAAGTAAATCCATTTTATGAAATTAATTTTATAAATATTAGGAAATTTATTTTTAATTAAAATCATCATTTATTCAAAAAATACAAATTTTAAAATTATAACTTATTTTATAACACTTTGAAAAATTAATTAAGGTCTCCAAAAATTGTATTATAAATTTAAGAAAACAAAATATTAATTTATGAATATTTTTTATGATGATAAATTTTATTTTAAATCATTAAATTATTTATAAATTTATAAATAAACATTTATGTTTCACAAAAATATCAACACTTAATTTATCACTTTGAGAACATTTATTTACTAATTACATGATATAAATATATCATATTTTCACTTTTAAGATACTTGAATTTTATTTATACTTTAATAGGTGAAGTTACAATTTTATTATTATAGATTTCCTAATTTCTATAAATACCACTTATTTCATTATGCATTTATAATGAATTTTACTATTTAATTTCGAAATGAAAACTAATTATTTTATAAGTTCTTATGTTATTAAATTCTCCCCACCTTTTATAAATTGTGTCCTCGCAATTTTTATTCACTTATTAAAAAAGTGATGATACTTTTCCCTCATATAATTTTCATATTTCTATGTTTCTTCTTCAACCATATTGTTTCTCCACAAATCCTTAACCCGGTGAATTAGCTTATTCTGAAATACTTACTCTCTAGGATCAAGAATCTAAATAGATTTATCTTCATATGAATGGTTCTCTTACAGATGGAATACTTCTAGGATCAAAACATGATACGAATATGGCACATACATTCTCAACATCAAAACATGAAAATCATTGTGTGCCTAAGACAAACTCGGAGGTGAGGCTTCTCGGTAGGCAACTGGTCCAGATTTCTCTAAATTTTCAAAAGGTCCAACAAACCATGGACTTTTATTTTCCTTATTAAAAAAATGTATAAAACATTTCCAAGGATATATTTTAATGAAAACATGATTACCCACCTCTAAAGAAAAGTCTTTCCTCTTATTATTTATATAACTTTTTTCATTCTTTGAGCTGTCCTCATGTGTTATTGGATCATATTTACTTTCTCAGCCACTTCATATAATGATTATAGTTCAATAAACTTCCTTTCCCTAAATTCATCCCAAAATACTAGAGTTTGATGTCTCTTTTAATATAATGCCTCAAAAGGTTCCATCTGTATACTAGAATGAAAAATGTTATTATAAGAAAATTCAACTAAAGAAATATGTTGGTCCCAACTTCCCTAGTAATCCGTTGAATAAGGGAAATCCTTTCCAAAATTTATAATTGAACTTGGGATCGCATTCAAATACAATGGAGAGAGGAAATCCATGTAACCTGACAATCTCTTTAAGGTATAGTCAATAAAGTTGGTCTAAAGAAAGACTGTCTTGAATAGAAAGAAAATGTGTAGATTTAGTAAACCAGTCAACAATAAACCAAATCTAGTTATTACATTGAGAAGTATTTTGCAGTCCCGCCATGAAGTCCACGGATATATTTTATCATTTCCACTTTGGAAATAGAAAAGGATAAAGCATCTCCTTTGGTAGCTTTTACTCTGCTTTGACCTATTTCCATTCCAAAAATTTCATTGTAAAATCATAAATATATCTTTTCATTCCATCCTACCAGTAATACTCTCGAAGGTCTCTATATATCTTAGTTATTCTAGGATTAACTGAAAATGGGGAACTATGAGCTTCACATAACAATTATTTATTCATCTGGGAATCACAAGTCACGTATAATATCCTTCCAAATATCAAGACACAATATTTATAAATATTAAATTCAGGAAATTTACATTTCTTAACCAGTTATACCTTTTCCTATAACTCACGATCTTCTTTTTATGAATACTTAATTCTTTCTGAGAAAGAAGAAACCATTGTAACCTAAAACAAAAAATAGGAATTTCCTATATCAACAACTTCCAAACCAAAATTTATCAAATCATAGATCAAGGGGTCATGTTCCAAATGTAACATGGTTAATTATGCATGATGTTTTCAACTCAAGACTTTTTCCACTTTGTTTTATTTTCCTAGATGGTAATAGATCGTGTAATCATAATCCTTTATTAGTTCAATACATATTATCCGTCTCATTTTCAATTCATTCTGAGTAAATATATACTTCATACTTTTATGGTCAATATATATTTCACATTTGGATACATATAAAAGATGTCTATATATTTTCAAGGTAAAACCCACAACTTCTAATTCCAAATATTGTGTGGGATAATATAATTAAGGAGGTTTTAGTTGTCTTGAAGAATAATAAATGACCTAGTCATTTTACTTCTGAACATAACCAAGTTCCTTCAATGAAGCATCACTATAGATGACAAAATCACCATTTCTAAAAGACAGGGCTAAAATTGGGGAATTCACCAATATTATTTTAAGTTCCTAGAAACAAAAATCACAGTATTTTGTCCAAATAAATTTGACCTATTTTTTTAACTTAGTTAGAAGGCTAGATAAACATGAATTTTTTTTAAAAAACTATTAATAATAGCCTAATGATCAAAGAAAACTATGAATATCAGTAATTTTTTTTGGTCTTGGTCATTAATTATCCACTTTTGTGTTTGGAGGGATCAACTATTATTCCATTATTTATTTATAATGTTCCAAAGAAAATAAATCTGTTGCAACCAAAAATTAAATTTTTTAAATTTTTTGTATAACCTATTTTCTTTTAGAGTTTGACAAAAAATACTTAAATGTTTTTCATGATCCTCATAACTTTTTGAAAACACCGGTATATCATCAATAAAAACAAAAGAAAATATCAAAGTATTCATTTAATATTCTATTCATAAGATACATAAATACAATAGGATAATTTTTCAAACCAAAATAAATAACAAAAAAAATCATAATGATCATATCTAGTATAGAATACTATTTTTTTAATTTCAACCTCCTTAATCATCAGCTGATGGTACTTGGATCTGAATTCAATCTTGGAAAAATACTGAGCTACTTAGAACAGATCAAACAAGTCATTGATATGAGGCAATGGATACTTATTCTTAATAGTAATGTTATTAAAATCTATATAATAAATGAAAAGTATCATGTAAACATATTTATTTTTCACAAAAAAATAGGATCACCCCATAGTGAAGTGTTAGGATGAATGAACCCTTTATAAAGAAACTCTTGAAACTACTTTCTTCATTTCTAAAAGTTCCACTTTATTAATTAGGTAAGGAGATTTTAAAATTGGATTAACATTATCAAATATGTTAATAGTAAATTCAACTTCCCAGTCATGTATAACACTAGGAAATTCATTGGAAAAAACATCCAAAAAATCATTTACCACTGGAACATCATTTATCTGAAAACTTCCATTATTTTCAACAATATGTGTAAGATAACTTTAATTTCTTTCTTTTAATAGTTTCTCAACTTACTGATACGTTATCAATAATATGGGTTTATTCTTGTATAAAAACTTAAAATATTTCTGAGAAATAACTTCTTTGGATCTATAATCAATCTCAGCATGTTAAATAGATATCCAATCTATACCCACAATAACATCAAACTCTAATAGGGGTAAAAGAACATGGTTTTCGGGTAATTTATTTCCACATAAAATAAGAGGAAGACTATTATAATGAATTTTTTCCTTTAATATCTCTCCCTGGTGTTTTTATCATAAGTTTTGATTTCATTTCTTGAGGTAAAATTTCCAGTTTACCAAAAAATTATTGAGAAATAATGGAATGTGTAGACCCCATATCAAAAAATACATTAGAAAAATCTGAGTAAACAAACAAAGTACATGATACCACTTCATTTGATGTCCCAACATCTGCTGACGTAGTTGCAAAGGATTTTACTATACCTTTATTCTTATAGTTAGGTTGATTCCCATCATTAAAATCTTTCTTTGGGAAGGTATTTGCATAATGACCCATCTCACCACATCTGAAACAATTTATATTTTTCTTATTATAATTAAACATACCAACACTAAGATCTTTTTCATTGAAACATTGGTCTATATTTCCAAACTTATCACATCGAAAACACTTCTCATATTTTTTAAGGCATTACTGAGGGTTATTTTTATGACAATTTTTACAAACTAGAAACTTTAATTTCTTACCTTTTATATTTTTTTGACTCATTCTTACCCACTACTTTCCATCTGGACCTTTCTTCTGTTTGTTGTCAATGTAAATGTGATTGTCAGGAAACTCAATTTCTACCCTTTCATCGCATAGAAAAAGTTTCTCATAACTTTTTAATTCATGCTAGTCCAATTCCCTTCAATATATTCACTTCAATACTAAGTAAAAAATTGTTGATTTTTCTATTAAGATCCTGAATAAGATTTATAGTGTACCTTTCAAAATGATTGAATTTTTCTTCATACATGACCATTGAATCTTCCTCCTTTTGTTTAAATTCAATGAATTTATTTTCCATAATAAGTCGAACCACCTTAGGAAAATATTTTTTGGGGAAAATATTCTTAAATTCATCTCATTCCAAGACATCAATATCCTCACAATCTCTGATATTCTTGACCATTGACAGCCACTAGTTGGATTCACCTTTAAAATGATAAAAATAAATACTAACCTTTTGGTTGTATGAACAACCTATGACATAGAATATATTTTTAATGGATTTAATACACCCTTCAACCTCTACTATATTAGAAGATCCACTAAAATAAGGTGGATGTTTCCTCATAAAATGTTCCACTATCATCATGTTCCTTTATAGTGGATCTGGTTTTTCTCTTACATTGATGTTTCCTCCATTTATAGCATGAGTAAAATGATCCATTACTATCACAAACCACTCGGTTCTAATTCCCACCATTCCAGATCATAGATTTAGAAAGATATCATCCTCTCAGTGCCTTCCCACTTCAGCTTCCCTATTTTTTCTATGGAAAACCATTCTGAACAAATATATCTTAGATGAAGAAAAATGGTAATCATTAATTTATATATCATTTCAACTTAACCATAAGGTAAAAATGATTGGTGGTATCATATTAACATCATCCTAACCCCTAAATTTATCTAAACCATACTCTAATACCAATTATAAGGACCCAACATTAAACATTGCATAATCTAGTAAATTCATTTAGAATTCACTTTCTTACATTCCCAAAGATATTTTAAGTTTAGAGTTTTTGTGAATTAGGAAATAAATCATACATATCAACCCACAATCAAACAAAGAGGGTAATATTAAACAGTATCCATTTCTTTCATAATATAAATTTTTTTAATAAAACATGAAATCCTTATATGAAAAATCTTCACAACAATCATCTTCGATTCTTCTTTCCTATTACCCATCCTTAAACCCTATCAAAACATTTTAAAAATTAGGATGAGAACAAAAATATATATAATGGAAACAAAATAAAGGAAGTATTTATTCCAATAATACTTATAAACATATGAAATCAATTTCAAAAAGACATACTTCTCACCCATAAAGTATCATATACTTACTTTTTGAAAACAAGATATTTCCATAAAACATAGAAAACAAAAATAAAACATTTAGGAAACTTGGATAATTAATTAATAATTTTAACCATATCAAATACCATATGATTTTTAACCCTCATGGATACCTTAAAATGTAACCCTCACGGTTACCTTATGGTGTTACTTTCATAGCTACCTTTTGGTGTAACCATCACAGTTACACTTAGAATAACCATTATGGTCAACTTCCAACATAAACATACCCAATGCATTAGAGGGAGATATAGATCTCACCCTTCACCATAAAAACTTCCCATAAACCAGAACATAATAATAAAACATTAATACTAGAATCATTAAAACATTCATTTTAAATTTTGTAAAAATAGAAATTTAAAATATGATTTTTAAAGAAAAGTCCCTTACCTCGAGTTCATCTTACTTAAAACTTATTAAAAACTATTGTATAATGGTTTAGAGAGTTTTATTAATATATTAAAGAACTATATTGATATTTATAATACCTTATATGATCTTCTTTTAACATATTTCCACCCATTTATTAATAATATTTAGTTATTTTTATTGTTTCTGGTGTATTTATTTCATGGTTTCCATGGTCACTTCATAATGGATTTTCTTGTTAAATGGATGAGAAACTCCAGAAGTTGAATGAAATGGTGTTTATATGTTTCCAAAATTTTAAAGGATAGCATATAACATTTTTTATGATATGAGGATGATTCATTAGATAAAATGTTGATGAAAATCAATTAATTTATTTTGGCAGTTTTTTACGACCATCACAAATTCATATCATTTTATTTAATATCATGTATATATATTAGTTCCAGAAAATTATATAACTTATAATATGTATAATAAAATATTATTTAACCATAATAATGATTTTATGTCTAGACTTTAAGTAAGTAATGGAAAAGGAAAGTGTATCGTCCATGATGGCTGTAAATCAACACATCACGGATGACTTTCTCATTTTTAAAATAAAAGGGATAGGAGAAGGATTTTGATGATGAATTTTTCCATAAAAACAATAAAATTATATTATATATATGATACTTGAGTTTTTATTCTACTTGGATAATGGTAAGTGAAGAGAGAATAAGAAAATAAAATAAATTAAATGTAAAATAAAAGAAAATGAAAGAGGATTTTACCTCTTGAATTCTCCTCCTTGAGAACTCTCTTAAGGCACTTATTTTTGGCCTTTT
Organism: Viscum album; assembly: GCA_963277665.1. Lineage (NCBI taxonomy): Eukaryota > Viridiplantae > Streptophyta > Magnoliopsida > Santalales > Viscaceae > Viscum > Viscum album. The sequence goes on along the minus strand of OY728135.1, from coordinate 1,038,234,801 downwards.
GGTGATACCAGAAGGTCTTAGACGTAGGGAAGAGACTTGGGAAGGGAATTGATTATAAATTAAACAAGATACATGGCTTTGAGGTGTGAGGATAATAGGTGGTGAGGTGTGGTATTTATATTGAAGGAGAGGGGTGTTTTTGATTATTTTATTCATTAGTTTATTATTTTGTCTCAAGACTATGAATAGTTTGATAATTGTCATTAAATATATTAAAATAATGAATTAAATTTAGATATTATGGAATTAAATTATCCATAAATCATCTATGACTCAATAAATCATGTATTCGTTAAATACCATAAATTACTTTATTTTATTATTTACCAAAAATTCAACTATTTTAGAAAAATCAAAAAAATTAACCCTAACCATTTTTTGATGTGTAGAATTAAAAAATGAACTCAATTTTATGAAATTAATATTCTAAATGTGATAAATTTAATTTTGAGTTAAATTCATTATTTATTCGAGAAATGTCAATTTTAAAATTATAACTTATTTTTTAACACATTGAAAATTTAATTAAGATCTCAAAAAATTATCTTATAATCATAAGAAAATAAAATATTAATTTATGAATCTATTTTATGAAGATAAAATTTCTATTAAATTATCAAATTTATGAAAAAGCTATAAATAAAAAAATTATGTTTCACAAAAATATCAACACTTAATTTATCACTTTCAAAACATTTATTTACTTATTCCATGATATAAATATATCATATTTTCAATTTTAATATACTTGAATTTTATTTATAATTTCATAGGTAATGTTACTATTATATTAGTATAGATTCATTAATTTCTATAAATACCACTTATTTCATTATACATTTATAATGAATTTTACTATTTAATTTTAGAATAAAAAACAAATTATTTTATAAGTACCTCTGTTGTTACATAAAATTTATTATTTTTCAATATAACTAAATAATTTTTTAAAAAATAATATATCTTGTAAAAAATTATAAAACATAAACATACATATTTAAGATATGATTCAACACTTGAAATTTAAGGGATAAGTAAATATTCAAGTTAATTTTTAAATTGATGTGTGGTGTGATTGAAATTTAATTAATAATTTTTTTTAAAGAATTTAATATGAAATCATGTCCTATATTTCAAAAATAGTTCAAAGGTTCTTTACCCATGATTTCATGCCAATCTGATATTTTTTTCTATGGTTCTGACCGTTACATGAACGTTTTAGTGTGTTAGAACACTAAAAAAGAATTTATGGGAATCCTGGACAAATTGTAAATTCGAATTACATGTCATCAGTTCCTAAATTTCAAATAAATTATACCATAATTTTCCTATGATTTAATAGAAATATTATGTCATTCTCCTGGTTTTGACCCCCCGAAACAGGTTTCTAAAGGCTTTGGTAGCTTGAAAAAGTGTTTACTGAGTTATTCTGACCACACCACATGTTAGATTGATATGTTTTCTATGTATAAACATAAAAAATAACTAATTTATGGTTTTAAAATGATTTCACATCAATACAAGGTCTTTTATATAGTGTTTATCTTTACCAAAATGTTTTACTATTTTAAAACACTAAAAACATGTTTACGGACATACCATGAAAACCGTAACTCAGAATGACATGTTGTTAGTTCCTACATTTTAAAAAACCAATATACATTCATTATCCTATTATTTCATGTAAATATGAAATCATTTTCCTATTTTTTACCCCCCCCCCCTACGACATATGTTTTTAAGTGATTTGATGAATTTTAAAAGTGTTTACCGAGTTATTTCGACCACACCACACATCAGATGGATGTGTTTTCTACACATACACATAAAAAATAACTCAATTGTGGTTTTCACATGATTTAAAATCTATATGATGTCATTTTCAATTATTTTTACCATTATAAAAATGTTTTAATGTTTTGAAACACTAAAAAGTTTTTTCAAGCATCCTGGGAAAATCGTAACTCAGAATAACATGTCATCGGTTCCTGCATTTCTAAAATCGATCTGCAGTCATTATCCACTAATCTAATGGAAATATGACATTATTTTCATTGTTTTGACCCCCAAAAAATGTTTTTAAAGGATTTAATGACTTTAAAAAGTTTTTACCAAGTTATTTTGACCACAAAAAACACCAGATTGATTTAATGTCTTCACTTACACATCAAAAATAACTTAACAATGGTTTTTCCATGATTTCATATCAATATGAGATCATTTTCTATGGTTTTGACCGTTACACGAACATTTTAGTGTTTTAAAAACCTAAAAATTGATTTACGAGATCTTGGAAAAACCATAACTTGGAATTACATTTCATTAGTTCCTAAATTTTAAAAATAAATCTTTGGTATTTTTCCTCTAATTTCATGGAAATATGACATCTTTTTCCTAGTTTTAACCCCCATAAACCTATTTTTAAAAGCTTTGGTACCTTTAAAATGTGTTTATTGATTAATTCCAACTATGCCACACATCGGATTAACATGTTTTTTATGCGTACACATCATAAATAACTCAAAGGTGATTTTCTTGTAATTTAAAGTCAATTTTAAGTCGTTTTCTATGGTTTTAACCATTACATGAACGTTTTAGTGTATTAAAACTCTACAAACATGTTTATGGAAATCCTAGGAAAACTATTACTCCGAATGACATTATGTTAGTTCTTAAATTTAAAAAATAAATCTATGGTATCTTTCATCTGATTTCATGGAAATGCAATGTCGTTTTCCTAGTTTTGTCCCTCTAATACATGTTTTAAAAAGGCTTTATTACCTTTAAAAAGTGGTTACTGAGTCATTCTGACCACACCACACATCGGATTGATGTCTTTTATATGTGTAAAATTCAACAATAACTCAACATTGATTTTCCATTTATTTCACATCAATATGATGTCATTTTATATGGTTTTGACCATTACACGAATGTTTTAGTGTTTTAAACACTAAAAACGAATTGACGGGATTCTCAGGAAAACCATAACTCACAATGACCTTATATTGATTCCTATATTTCAAAAATCAATATACAATAATTTTCCTTTTATTTCATGTAAATTAAACATATTTTCCTAGTTTTGACCCCCCCAACACATGTTTTTAAAAGATTTGATACCTTTAAAAAGTTTTTACTGGGTCATTATGACCACACCGCATGTTAATTTGATGTGTTTTATGTTTTTACACATAAAAAATAACTCAACTATTTTTATCTCAATATTTTATGTCAATATGATGTTGTTTTCTATGGTGTTGACTGTTATACAAACATTTTAGTGTTTTGAAACACCAAAAACATGTTTATGAGAATCCCAGGAAAAATATAACTCAGAATGATGTGTCATCAGTTACTAAATTTTAAAAATAAATCTATGATTATTTTTCTATTATTTCATGGAAATATAACATTGTTTTCTTGGTTTTTACCCCCTCACACATGTTTTTAAAGGCTTTGGTACCTTTAAAAAGTGTTTACTGAGTCATTCTAACAACACCGCATGTCGGATTGATGTTTTATCTATACATAAACATAAGAAATAAATCAAAGGTGGTTTTATCCTAATTTCATGTTAATATGAGGGTTTTCCATGGTTTTGTCCGTTATAAGAACATTTTAGTGTTTTAAAACACTAAAAACATGTTTGTGGGAATCTAGAGAAAACCATTACTTAAAATGACATTTAGTTGGTTCCTAAATTTTAAAAATAAATATTCCTTCATTTTACTCTAATTTGATGAAAATTCGACATTTTTTTCTTATTTTTGACTCCCTAACATGCATTTATAAAGGCTTTGGTTCCTTTACAAAGTGTCTACCGAGTCATTTTGATCACACTGCATGTCAGATTGATGTGTTGTTTATTTTTACACATAAAAAATAACACAAATATGTTTTTACAATGATTTTACATAAAATTAATTAATTTTATATGGTTTTTACCATTAAACGCATGTTTCAGTGTTTTAAAACACTAAAAACACATTTACAGGCATCCTGGGAAAACTGTAACTTGGAATGATATGTCGTCCGATCCTACATTTCAGAAATAAATCTATGGTCATTTTTCTATGATTTAATGTAAATGAAAAATCATTTTCCTATTTTAACTTTCTAACACACATTTTTACAGGCTTTGGTACCTTTATAAAGTGGTTACTTAGTCAAAACTGTGAAAATGAGTTTGGATTTTTTTTTAAACCTACAGATAATGATCTATAATTCATTTTTGACATGTTGGAATAAACAAATGTCAATCTAACACAATATGTGTTTGGTATGACTTTAATTTCATGTGTTTTTTATAGAATTTTCATTTTAGTTTTATTTATGGAATTTAAATGTATTTTTTTCAAATGTGTGAATGATCTATAGAATTTATAATTTACTTCAGTAGGATGATCTATAAGGATAGATATTTCCATAGATATCATGTCGATCATCCACTAAAACACATAAAATAAATCATTTTTCAATGTCAACCACCACTGATCCTATTTTTTCCTATAAGAGTCTTGTCATTTCACTTTTTATTTCAATCTTGCAATTTCACTTTGTGATTATAAACAACGACAATACCCAAAACCCCATCGGGTGTACCAGTAATGAATGATGATTACCTACCAAATACACTTGATTAATTAGACCTATCACCCATCCCTCATACAATTATGGTATTTTCCCTTATTAAAACTATTTCAACTATATAATTTTGGGAAAATGATAATGATTGTGAAGGTTTCGTATCCCAGAGTTCTTGAATTTTTACGTGATAATAAAAAAATATTAACAACGATTTTTTAAAATATCTAAAATTCAAAATATTATCTAATTAATAAATTTATAATTACTATTTATTATTTCATTACTATAAAAACATAATATTGAAAAATAAAATATAAAAAAACAATTCTTAAACCCAATTAATTAGGGTCGAATATATTTATCAAACAATTCAAAATTGGAATCATTTGATCCATTTAGAAGGACACATTTAATTTGGTATAATTATTTTTAGTTGTTATAATATATTTTTTTATTATGTTTTTATAGTAATGAAATAACATGAAATGATAATTAAAACTACTTACTTCAACACCTTTGGTTGGGTTATTTGCAAAATTTCCATCAAATTTTATATGCACTTTAAACCGCATCACTGTTTAGCCAACAAAGTGACCTAATACATTATTCTTTATAAAAAAATATAAATAGTTTATAAAAAAACTTGACTTATAATAAAATTATATAAATAATAATTAATAAAATACAAACCAAAATTGTCCTTTTTCTTAAAAAAAACTATGAGACCTAGTGATGTGGGGAATTACTTGCTTCTCAAGATTCATAATATTTTTTTAGATAATTTCTAAAAAATAGAAACATTAATAAAAATTAAAATTTTATTATGTTTATGTTATTAATATACTATAAAATATTCAATTAACTCATGAGATTCATCTCTTTTAATATCAATAAAGAGCTTTCATTGTTCATGAGAAATGCCTTCAGAAATTTTCTCATACATCTATCATGAGCTCAGAGATGTTCCATTAAACTCATGCCATAATCTGCATTTAAAATGTATCCATTCCCTACCAAAAATTTTCAAATTCCATGGACATGAAACAAATTTAGGGACATCAAAATTAAAAAACATCTAGAAATAAAAAACATAATACTTTATAATTATATTACAAAATTTCACTCATGTCTTTTAAATTAGTTATCAAGGAATATTAAATTACTATTACCTTTAATTTGGTATCAAAGACCCCATTTTCTCAAACTATTGGAATATGCCTCCAATATTTATAATTAATGGGAAAATTCACCATTTCGTAAGAAATATTCCCAAGAATATTCCCATAGATTCTAGGAGCATCATTGGTAGGCAAACTGAACTCATTAAATGGAATAAAAATCTTGAAGTCCTTCAGGTCCCATACATATTAAATGTTCATATTAGTATCCCTTCTATGGTTGTCTTTATCTATTTGAAAAAATAATTAAACCATTGATAAAATATATAGTTTTTTGTATAATTACATCAATACTAGTAATGGTAACTCACCAATATCCCATAGATATAGGGACACAAAATTGCTCCATCACTAGGGATGAATTTTGTGGTGTTCTACCAACAATATCTGGGGGAATGAATGGATCACAGGTAGTCTTGGGTACAATTGAATAACTAAGATCCACTTAAGCTGGTGGTTGTGGTGGCATACTCTGGGATGATGATAAACTAGAATCCTGAATTTTTTTTTGTTCTCAACATTTCTAGAATTCAAATGGTTCAGTTATATTAAATTTATAAAAATGATAAACTAAAATATTATTAAAAAAAAATAAAAACAAGAATAATTTATATATGAATTAAATACTTATCAATTATAAATTGTAATGTATTTTCATTACCAATTTATACATTAAATTATCTTCATCTTTATTTTCTTCATTGTTATCAACCTCTGATATAATGAGTCCTTAATTTTCACCCTCTCTTGTAAGTTCTATTGTTTTGATATTGTGAGGAAAAAACTATTCAATTTTATGTGGTTAATGAGGTTCACTGTCACAAAGTACCAATTGATCTTCATCACCCATATCATACAAGTCTCTCTAATTTAAGTATATAAAAACACTCCATCCTTCATTTATTTCATCATCCACATAATAAACCATATTCTCTTGTGATGACAGGATAAATGGATCATTATATGTACACTCACTGGTATGGATCAAGTGATAGAATTTGACATAATTAAAATTTAATGAATCTTTCATTATATCTCTATTAAGGTTGAACAAATTGAATTCTAATAAAATAGCTGAAAATTGACCATGATAGTTTATTTAAATTATATCATTAATCTTTTTATTGTATCTCACCAATGAAAGTGTAAATACATAGCTATTTTGAGTTTTCAAGTCTTATTCGTGATAAATTGTACGAAAACTGAAGCCATTAATATTATAGGCATCGAATCTCTTACCCTTCCTTAGAGGAACTCAATCCAAAAACTTCAAATCATTTGATATTTAAGCTTGATTATCAACATTCATTATCTAGAAAATGATATAAGGTGTTAATTTTAACATATAAAAAATAACTACACATCAATAATATGAATATGAGTATATACTTACACGATGGGAAAACAATTTTATAATCTACTTATTAACATATTTTGTTAATTACAGCTCATTTTAATCTCAAAACATTAGTCTCCTTTTGTTTGAAACCATAATTATTCAATAAAAATATCTGTAATAAAACAATTTAGAATCAAATATCTATGTACTTGTTGCAACTCCAATTCAATCAGTGTAAAATTTGACCCCTTTTCAATTGTCCTTCCAATAGTTTTAAATATTGATGACTAGTTTTTAAAATGAGAATTAGTTGACATGTTTTCAACACGTTTAGAACAATTGAATCTAGTCTCAATACCATCCAAGTACCTAGAATAGAAGGTCAAGAACTCTTCAACTATGTAACCTTTAGAAATAAGGCCTTATAGTTTATCTTTATTCCTCACATGTGATTTCAAATGACCTAATTACCTGGTGAAAAAAAAAGAAACATATTAAAACAAATATGAAATGATTTGATAAAATAGAATTCACCAACGAAGATAAAAATAATATCAACTTACCTATCAATTGGTTACATCCATCGACAGTATACTAGTCCACCAAGTTCAAATTTCTCAACCAAATGAATATAATCAAGACTGTGAATATTGAAGTGGGAAATAACATCTCTAAATGACAAAATATCAAAAAACTTATTTCATAAAGTTTATCAAGATCTTCTAGATTTAGATTTTTTCCACAAATATCTCTGAAAAAGGTTTAAAACTCAAGTAGAACCACAATTAATTTTTTAGGTAATGTATTATGAAATTATAACAACAACAACTTCTCCATCAGAATATGTGAGTCGTGTCTTTTTAATCTATGTAACTTTCAATGTTTTAAGTCAATGCACCTTGATATGTTACTTGAATATCCATCTAAAACATTTATATTCTTTAAAGTTCAAAGGAATATGTCTTTATCATGACTTTTCTTTGTGAAAATAGCAAAAGGATACTTTCCATGCTCATTTCCCCAAAAAAAATTCTTTATATTTATTTAATCAAAATCCTTATGAGAATTAAGGCGATCCTTCGATTTACCATACTCATTAAGCAAAATAAAAAATACATTTTCATAGATGTTCTTCTCAATATTCATTACATAAAGATTATGATGTATCAAATTAAACTCCCAATAAGGAATTCTGAAAAATATAATCCTTTTCTTCCATTATTGTGTTCTAGATGCTTTAAATACTATACCTCATACCCTTTCCACCCTTGTTTAAATTGATGAAATTTTCTAAATTCTTTAGTGAAATTCATTTATGTCCTAAGAATTCTGAACCATATAACACATTTAGTTTCTTTCTCAATTTAATATATCTATTTAATTATGTCTTATTAAACCTTAATTTATAATAATCATCAAGAAATCAATAATGACACATAAAATACCATTTTTTTCTATGAGGTAATCATTGAGGTTCAAAATCAAAATTAAAAATTAGATAAGACAAACCAGTATTAGTGTTCCAACCGGATAAATTTCCTACCCCATGAAAGTCACTAATTTTCCACATTAAATGAGCATGAATTTTGAATATTTGTCTCATTGAAGCATCATATGTTTCCATGTCATCATCCCATAATTCTTGTAATTATTTTATTAAATGTTGAAGGAATACATCAATGTCATTTCTAGGAATTTTTTTTCTAGGAATAATTATTGAAATAATGAAAGAACTCTTCTTCATACACATCCATTGAGGAAAATTTTAGGGGATGAAAATAACTGGACAAATGTTATAATTCATACTTAAAGTACCAAAAGGGATAAAACCATTAGAATACAATCCCAAATGTGCATTCCTAGGATCTAAAGAAAAATTTAGATATAAAAAATCAAACTTATTCCATGATGTTAAATATTTTGGATGTCTCATCATGCCATCATTATTATCCTAATCATGTCACTACATGTATTATGTATTCTTATATGACTTGAATATTCTTTTCAAGCATGGTTTCAGAGTAAAGTAACTCAATTTCTTTGTAGGGTTTTTTTCTTATGATTCTTCCTAGGGTTGCATTGATTTATACTCTCATTTTTCTTCATTGGATTCCATCTACTTGTATGACCTTTTATGAACTATTATTTATTGGAATCTTCTCCCCATTAAATCATGAAATTATTAATTCGTGAATATATCTTTATATAATCAAGTCCAAGTTTTCTTATGACATTATTCATCTCATAGAATGAATCAGGGGTTTTAGATTCACTAAATGCATCATGAAGAAACTATAAAATCATGGAAACTTATTTTTTACTAATTCCACAAAAACACTTGATATGATAAAACATAAGTAGAAAATACAACTTTAAATACTTTTAATACCCTTCATATAGTTCTTTCTATCCTTATTCAAATAATTTATAAAACTAATTTTTTGTCATCAAAGTTATGAGCATGATTAACCTACTCAGGATCAACTAAAGGTTATATTGATCTATTAAAATATTGTACATTTTATTCTTAAAAATCAAATTCATCATTTAACAAATTTTGACCTGAATTTTCCTCTTTTGGGTCACTTTGTGTTTCATTGGCAGTATTGTCATTGTTTTAAATTTCCATAACATTCGATTCACTATGCCAAATTTAACATACATATCGAGTAAGAAACTATTTCAATACAAAATAATCACATAATTTGTTTCTTTTCAACCATCACTTGAATTTACAATAAGGACATGGAAATTTTATTCCATCATCCATTGATCGGTTTGTAATTTTATAATCTAAAAATTATTCCATTACCTTATCATATGAAGGTGTTTTTTGAAGTAAATTAACCCAAATTTTATTCATGGGTATTGGATTTCCTTCTCCCATTACTTTCAGATATAAAGATATAAATGTTTAATAAAATAGGTAAAATCAAAATTAAACATCACCCAACTTCATAATTGAACATGGTAGGGTCTTGATTTAACATTACACAAATTCAACATCAAAATGATTCAATTAAAAATTAAAAACATAAACAGCATTCAACTGCATGGGAATTTATATAATTTAATTAAAACTCTTAGAAATATTAAATCAATCATACCTTTAATAATGTCAGGGGATGTAGTTATTGGAAAAATGGGAAGAGAATTTTTGGGGGGTCACTATCGAGGAGAAGGGGGAGTTGGGGTCATGACGGTTTCCGGAAGTGGGGTCAAGTTCATGATATTCATTGGCAGGTGGATTGGGGTCACAACAGTATCTAAAAGTGGGTTTGGGTCATAGTGTTCTTTGGTAGTGGAGTTAGGGTCATGGCAGTATATGGCATGGAGTTTAGAGGTCTTGGTGGTCCTTGACATAGGGGATAGAGGTCACAACGGTCACTGACAAGGGGTTTTGGGGTCACAGTAGTATCCGGAAGGGATTCAGGGTGATAGATGTTATCGGCTGGGGAGTCATGTTCAAGGTGGTCACCAGCAGGGGGTCGGTGTCACTACAGTTTCTAAGGGGAGTTAGAGATGGGAGGTCTCCACTAAGGGGATAGAAAGTTGGGGTTCAGGGGTCACCACCGAGTGGAGTGGGAGTTGGAAGGGTCACTACTGAGGGGATCATGAGGTGGGGGGTTGGGTTGGGGTTCACTATTGAGGGGAGTGGGAGATGGGGGTCACTGCCGAGGGGAGCACGAGGTGGGGTCATGGGTGTCAGGGGTCTCCGCCAAGGGGAGTGTGAGGTGGGGGTTTCCATCTAGGGGAAAGGGAGGTTGGGGTGGTCAGGGTTGGGGGTTACAAAGGAGAGCATGAGGGGGTGGGGTGGCTCGTGGTGAAGGAGAGAGGGGGAGGGGAGGAAATAAAATTAAGGTTTAAAAAATATATCCTTGATTTAAATAAAAATACCACTATGTTATAATTTTTTTATTAAAATTTATTTCATGGCGGTTAATAGAACTACTATAACTACCTGTGTTTTTCTGGATGATAATTTTTAGTAAAAATTTAAATTTTTTCAATCAGATGCCTATAAAAAAGAAAATTTTGATTTTCCTTTAGTAGATGACCTTGTATAATTTTTATGACCACTATTTTTGTTCTGGAATAGAGTGTTTACCCTAAGAAATGAGTTTGGAAGAATTACAAGACATTTGAATTTTAGAAAAATATTTAATACTTAATATTTAAAAAATTAAATATTAATTTATTCGCATAGTTTCATTTGGTGATATATTTTTAATGGAGTTTCATATTGAGATTCCTTCTCCACTATTGAGTCCAAAGTAGGGATTTTTTTTAGGCGGGGCATAAACTCGTATAGGGCATCAGTGCTGGCCAGGGGCCCCCTTTTCTTTTATTTTTTCTTTTTCTTTTCCTTTTCTTCTTTTTAATTTTTTATATTTTCATTTTCTTCTTTTCCTCATAGATTATCACATATTCCCCCAAGGGATCTCTTTCACTATGGACAAATAGATGAAGGGATAGGGAGGGATAATGGTAGAGAGGGAGAGAGATAAGTACCATCGCAGAGCTCATGAAGTGTCAGATCGTTGTACGACAATCCTGGACCACATAAATGGGAGACGATTTAGAGAATTCCACCAAGGTAGGACATTTTTAATTTTTGTCATAAATACCCATAGTTTAATTGTTTTCAATTTTTGAAGCCTTCTTATGCTTTCATATGGCCCCTTGTGGCCCAATCTAAAATTCTTTATGTGAAAATAGGGGTTTCAGGGAGATTCGGTGGTTTTTCATTTAGTAAAACCCATATACACAGCATGTGGTTCAGAGAACACACATCATGTGGTATTCTTGTATGGGGAAGAACTTTTTAAAGTACACAATGTGTATGGGGTATACATGTCGGGTACTAGTACTCGCCCATGTAGCTGAGTACCCAGCCAGGCTACCCGTGTAGAGGCACATGGCAGTATAGAGTACACAGGTAGACCCTGTGTGGATCACACACCGTGTAGAAGTCAATGGCCATGCCAAATACATGGATAAGCCATTTGAGGGATAAGGATAGGTTCCCCGTGTTGGGTACACATCGTGTACCTACCTCACATATCGTGTGCTTGGACATTTACATGAAAAGTCGGGCCAGAGTACACACCTAGGTGAGGCTTTGGGAGTACATGTTGTGTGCTTGGGAATGCACTCTATTTACTCCTCCTTTTCAACACTTTTTGGTATTTTCATTTCTTTTTTCCTAGGATTCATAATTGGTCCCATGAGTAGTCCATTATGGGTATCTTTTCATGTAGACTGTGATGGTAAGACTTTTGATGTGTTTTGAGGACTAGTAAGTTTGGTTTCATTCTTTTCATAAGAAGATATGTTCATTCTCTAGTAATCAAACCATGTTTCTCCTGAGATTGATACCTATTCAAAGGTATTACATGAGATATATCTCTTGATATATGATATTTTAGCTTTTCCCTTTAAGACATCTTCCTTGTGAGATGTTACCTTCTAGCATATGAGGCCATGAGACTATTTTTTTATGAGGATCCCCTATAGGAATCATTTTCTTATGTTTTGACCTAGAGGATCTCATGTAGGATTCCTATATCTTCTCTTGTACCAAGGATCTCTAGGGATTCCTTTTCTTACATGATGACTTATGTAATCCATAGTATGACCCCTTTACCTATATATCGTTTTGAGGATCCCATATTGTATGCCTCTTTTTCTTACATTGTATTGAGGCTCCTGTGTAGGATTCATTTTTCATAATTATTGTTATGAGGATCCCTTATAGGGTGCCTCTTTTTGGTTTTATTTTGATGATCCCTTGTAGGATTCCTCCTCTTATCTTTTTAGCTAAGGATCCCAAGTAGGGTTTGTTTTATTATGTTTAGACCTAAACGATCCAACGTAGGATTCCTCTCAGTGTTTGACATAATGGACCCAGTGGGTGCCTCATTTTTTTGACTGAACCTAATCTAGTACGTCAGGTTTGGGTAGAGATGGCAGTGGGTGTTACTTTATAACACATGAAAAACTTATCAAGCCATGGGGTTGTAAAAGTAGTGTTGAGTTTAGGTGTTCAGATACCCTCACTCTTTTTTATACTAACACATTTTTATTGATGATGAAATGGTGATTACCATTGTTTATTCTTGGTTTGTGGTTGTTGAGACTAACGTGAGGCGTCTTTATTTCTCTTTGGGATGCCTAGACGTTCTTCTTAAGATCAAGCTTCTGAGCCATGTTATTTTAATATGTTTATTTGTATACCTATTGGTACTACCTTGTATATTATTATTGAGCTTATATATTTTATAATTATATTATTGGGATGTCCATAGGTGTTTCCCGGTATTTGGCTATTGAGCATATGACTATGATATACGGGCATAGCGTCCCTAGTAATGATACGCATGGATGATTCCAATCTCTTAAGTGATGAGAATGATTATGATCTCTTCTAGTTGTGGGTTAAATTAGGATGATTATGATCTCTTAAACCCAATATTATCAATGGATGATTATTATATCCTATAATTGTGATCTATAGAGGATGATTATGATCTCTTAGACTAGTGTATTATGAAGTATGACTATGATCTCCTTGATTTGTCATACGATGAGGATCTCCTGAGATGCTTTCTGGGATTAGGCTTATGATCCTTTAATTTTTCAGGTTAGTTCTCAAACCTATGTTTGAGATTTAAATTTGGATCTTAAGGGGTGGGTAGGATGTCTTGCCAGTGATATCTCCTTGAATATTTCCTAAGGGTTGGACCCCTGAGGTTCATATGAGTCACAATGTTGTGACCGCCTACGGACCAAGAAATAGGGCTCAAACATTGGACTGGATTTACATGGCTTGAGCTACATAGCATATAGCTCTTATCCATTTAAAGGATTTTCATATGTACTTCCTTGTAATCCTTCTTTACAATTATTGGAGGTGAGTACGGGTGAACCCAGGTGTAGGAAGAGTATCCCCCTATGATGACATATATTTCTTAGAGACTTTTCCAGCATTGGTCAAAGTAGGTATATGTTGATTGGGATTACAGAACCATAGATTGACTTAATGATACACTAATTGAGTGGTATGACATCCAGCTCAATGGCCTTGCATAGGATGTCCAAGAGATCGGTATTATAGACCCAAGGATCGACTATTGATTTTTTTAATGTTATTTTGTCCACCTTACTCATGAATATTCATATTTATGTATATAAGTACATGTATGGGACTATACATGTATACATAAATATATATGGACATACATGGTGGCACTTTCCCAGTCGACTGGGATTATGGAATCAAGGTTTGACTATGGTTTCATGTTTTGGTTTTACTTATCTTTTCAGTTGCAGCACAGTTAGACTGAGTAGTTTTATTTTGAATACACTTATAGAATAATACATTATAAATTCATAATTGGGGTGGCCTATTGAAATTATTTCTCACTCTTATATATTCACCTCGATTTATGTGTAGAACTTATTTATTCTTTCTAGGTTGATCACAGTTTCATAGTGGATAGGGATGAGGCATATAGTTGAATTTCCAAGTGGAGATGCTCATGTGGGTTCTTATGTTTAGGTCGATGAAGTTCGATAGTGTCTGGAGTCCAGGTATGTGGTCTGGATTAGAGTTAGTAGTAGAGACCTATACTTTTATTTCAGATTTTTTTTATTCTTGTATCTGTATGGTCGACCCAGTGGGTGACAAATTTTTTATGTATGACATAAAAATACAGGATTTTATAGAATATTCATTTATTATTACAACATGTTCTATTTTAGTTTATTTTCTACTTTAGTACTCTATTTATTTACTAATATGTGTGAAACTTATAAATTTACACTATCTTATTACTCTGATATGAGGTTATAGTCTCCCCACTATCACACCCTAGGCCCTCACTTCTAGTCGGTAGCCTCTATCATTTAGGGAGGCGTGCTTGAGGCCTTTTAATAAATCGTCTTGGAGAACCATTTTAGTGGATTCCGTGTCAGGATGTTTTAAAGTGGTATCATTGGTTTCTCTTTCCTTGGATTTACTATATGGGATATAATAGATAGTATTATTCATAATGCATCATAACTGGTAATTGATATTGGAATGGTGCGTTGAGAACACTTATTCCAGTAATAATTCCTGGTTTCCATGGTATGGGATTACTATTTTTATCTATGATGTTATAGTTGTATATGATATTCTCCTTGATCTACAAAAATTTTGTGTGGATGTTATGATTTACTATGGATATCTAGCTCATGGCCATTGGCAGGAGTTCAGATATGGATTTTGACTCTTGGATTGTAAAGGCAATAGGTTTCTCACGCATCATATTTGGAATGTAGGATTCACATCATATAGGCCTCCTAGTGTGTGTTTTTAATAATGGATGAGGCCTGTTATATTGGGACTAATTACATATATATATATATATCAATCTAATGGAAAGTTATGTGGAACTACATCGAGGCTTTGGTGTTGAGGTTGATGACTCAATCCTCATCACAGGAGTTGTAGTGAACCTAGTAGGTCGATATGGAATGTGATGCCTTTCTATTTTACCCCTCATAGGGTGGTATTTATAAGGTCATGGTTATCTAGTTGGATTGCTGAGTATGATTTTGATGGATACTGGGACTCTTCTTGCAAACTGGACCTCCAGGGTTTATTATCGTATACTGTAACAACCCGAACATTTTATTAAAATTTGTTTCCTAAATTTGTGTGTCATTTTATTTTATACTCAACAAAAATATATTCTTTAATTAATGAAGTGGGTATAATTAAATGAGACCATTGGGTTTCAACTGATATATGATTGTTGGTCAATATGACTGTTGGAAGCTAAACTCTTAACATTATAATTTTTGTTATAAATACAAGTTATCTTGGTTAATTAATATAGAAAGAATATTTGATAGCCTCATCCAGTAGACTCAGATCATTCCAAGCCCATCTGATGGAACTTGGGAAGGACATAGCACCACTGGGATTTGTTCTGGACCAAACCCAAGCTGAACTTCATCATGTGATGCTTGAACAGAATCGCCTACGAGAGAAGTTCAAGCTGATCGCGATCACCACTCGGGAAATGTTGGCCGAGCCACCCCAAGATTCTATCACCTTAGCACACTTTACACTTAGGTCCTATGTGGGTATTATAAGGGGCTATGTAACGAGACCTTAGCTACTTTGTGTAATCTTTTGAGATAAATAATTTTTTTTTCTTATTATGGTAAATTTTGTGAATTTCAAATGTCTGGATAAGTATAGGATGTATATTTTTTGAAAAAAGGGGATATTTTAAAACATTTAGGTAAACCATAAATAATTAATAATGTGTAATGATTTTCAAAAAATGGTCTTTTATAGTTGTGTTCAGTGGGAAATTTAGAGTCTAATAAGATCAACTTAATTTTTGGTGAATAGTAAATTATGAATAGTAATTTTACGCTTATGAATAGTAATGTAACCAAATAAAATAGTATCTCACTTAAGAAAGTATTATTATAATTTAGGCATCTTGATTAGGTAATGTGATTCAATAAAATAAGTAAATAAGTATTTCAGAAATTATTTGTTAAGTATTACTTTTTTTTCAAGTGAATACTGTTTTTATTTATAAATTAAATTAAAAGTATTTAGAAAATTATTTTAAAAAAATGGAGTTCATTTTTTAATTCAAAGAATTGATTTTAGGTTAGGGTGAATTTTTGTGATTTTTCTAAAATAGTCGAATTTTTAATGAATAGTGAAAACACAATTTTGAGTTTCAGGTGTTTAATGGCATCATTGATGATGTAATAATGATGTAATCCATCTGGTCTACTTATGAATAGTTATATAATCTATGAGGTGTCTTAAGTGGCCAATACCATGGGAAAATACCCTGGGAAAGCTCATGGTTTTTCCAATACCACCGATGAGGTGTCCCTTGGAAGTTAATGATTTGTTCCCTCACTTCTTTTATAAATACCAAGACATTCCCGCATCCATTTCATTAAAAAATCCTCCTCAAATAATTTCTGGTCTCTTTACCTCACAAGGAGTCCTCCTAAGGTTCCCTCAAGCCTCTCAAGGTTCCCACCTTCAAGCTTTCGAAGTTACTCTTCAAGGTAAGGGAAACTTTCACCCTCTTCTTTAAGTTGTGACTTCCTTTATGTTATGTCTTATAGATCCATTTTATTATGTGGGGGATTGTTCTTATATATACTAATTACTTTAAATTTCATTTCCAATTAATGAGAGACCCTTTTCTCTCTCATCAACTTCTTTTCTGAATTTTTAAGTGACACTGTTAGGCTGCCGAAATTTTTTGTAAAAGAAATCACATATTCTCTTTCCTCTCAAGTTTCCTTTTCATGTGGTAAGTCATTAAAATTTCAATACCATGTTCTTATTTCCATGTTATTATGTCTTTATACTGTATTATAAGTTATTTATGAGTGTTTTACCCATGTATCCTCTCTTTTTAATGTTTTCTAAAACTATGTTATATAGTTGTTATGCTGCAGAATTTTCGTCTCAAAATCTCTCTCTTTTTCTGAAGAAATTATCTTGTATTATTTATGAGAATACCCAAAACTATTTTCATTCATAGGGGTATTCATAAATACATGTAATTTATCTATTTTATTTTGTAATTTACATACATATAACCCTCACTCCCTTTCCATGGGTTATAAATGACATAACGATCATGTTTTTTAAGTACTTTTTAAACGTCACGATTTTGACATGAAACCCATTTCTTTGACTATATTTGGGTTATTTATGAAATGTTTGAATATGATATATGTGGAACACATGAAAATAAACACATATTAAGGGTGTTCCATGATAGCGCTCAAATGCATTGGGTAAAGAATTAATCTCTAGAGATGACAAGTTTCACGATATATTGGTGAATAACCTTGGTAATTTCTATAACACCTTGGGGATGAACCTTGGTGATATGTTCATGAATGTATAAATTATATTTTTTAGACACATATTCAAGTTATGTTTCAAGTTCTTTTCATTATTATATTCCAATTCTTCCATTTCTCTTGTATTTATGTTTTTTTAGCAAGTTCTTATTGATATCACGAGTAAACTGATTCCCTTATTTACCCTTACTAGGCCTTCATCTCACCCTTTCCTTTGATATATGTCTCTAGGTTATGAGATGTTGTAATTTCACTTAGTATTAACTTATGATGATTCCTTTAAAGTGTTTTATAAGAATTTTTAGTGTTTTCATGTTTTATTGTTCCTGATTTCCAAGACACTAGACTTTAAAGATCCTCTGTTTGTAAAATGTAATGAAAAGTTATGTAATAAAAAGGTAGGATGTCATAGTTGGTATCAAAGGATATTTTAGTTATTTATAGAAATTAGGATATGAAAACTTTAAGAATAACCCTATATAAAATTTTTAATATAGGAAAACTTCCTGGTATTTTGGTGAGTATTGAGTAAGTGGTTTATCAAAAAAATACATCCATGTCTGGATACAAGCAAGTAGAGGTGGCTCTGGCACAGATGTACATAGGGGTAAAACTTGAAAACATTGTTTTGAGATAGACTTGAATGGGAACTGGTGCATGACAATGGGTCTTGTTGCACTCTTGGTTACGACACTCCTGGGGGATATGTTTGGTTAATCATAATCTTTTTATGAATCATTATGAATGAATTATAGAGAAATGTAATTGTTTAAGCATGAAGTTTTAAGACATAAAATCATTTATAGTTAAATGATTCATAAATGAAATAAGATTCTCACTAAGGTTTTATTCTTTTAGAAAATTGTGGGAAATAGGAGGAACCGTGCAAATAGTGGCCACAATGGACCATGAATTGGCGGCCCTCCGATTGAAGCCAGAATGGAAACATTCATGCAAATGATGAACCAACTGACTCAAGTTATGGTAAATAACTTGAATCAAGTTGAGAGACTGATCTCACCACGAA
This sequence comes from Viscum album, assembly GCA_963277665.1. Taxonomy (NCBI): domain Eukaryota; kingdom Viridiplantae; phylum Streptophyta; class Magnoliopsida; order Santalales; family Viscaceae; genus Viscum; species Viscum album. The sequence goes on along the minus strand of OY728135.1, from coordinate 1,038,215,759 downwards.
GGGAACAACATTTTGTCGATTCCTTTATGCATCAACGACCACCAAACTTCAGTGGATCAACTGACCAATTGATTATTGAATGGTGGATCAGCTCGATCGAGAATATCTTTTCTGTGCTTCATTGTTCATAGAAAGAGAAGGTCACCCTGGTTGTCTATCTCTTAGAAGGAGAATCTGATAAATTGTGGGAACTAATTAAAAACACAAGGTAAATAGTGGAGATTGAATCTATGGAGTGGGAAGAGTTCATATGGATCTTCTTCAATAAGTATTTCCCTCGTTCCATGAGAACAAGAATGGAGAAGGAGTTTCTTGATCTGAAGCATAAGGCGAATGGATATGTGGGAAGATACGAGATAAACTTCACAAGGATTTCATGTTACACATCTAGCTTTTTTATGGATCCAAATGGGAAGGTTGGTAGGTTCTTCGGTGGATTGAAACATCATCTGTGGAAGAATCTATTCAACCAAGACTATGATAGCTATGAGGATATCGTGCGGAGTGCGATGAAAGTCGAGTTGGAGTTTGGTGGGATGTAGTGGTCTCATAAATCAAAAGACAAGAAGAGATTGATGGAGCCTAGATTAGGGAGGAGGTTTGATTAGGGAAGAGGAGGCAAGAAAGTACAACATCCCACATGTAATAAATGTGGGAAGAAGCATTTGGGGAACTTCTTTCTTGGGAGCGGTAAATGCTACAAGTGTGGAAGAGATAGCCATATTGTGAGAAATTTTCATAGTGAGGTGAAACCTCAACTTCCAAACACAAAATACAAGGGGAAGATGGTGCAGGATATACTTCATGTCCAGTGCTTTAAGTGTGGACAACTTGGGCACTTTTCCAATCATTGTCCAAATCTGAGGGCAGTGGAGGGCAACCACCATCAGCCTCAGCAATGGCCAAGAAAACAAGGTCATACTTTTGCAATCACTGTGGCTGAAGTTGAAGCGTCAAATGATGTGGTGGAAGGTACTATTGTTGTTCCCTCAAAGCTTTCAAGTACTTTGTTTGATTATAGTTCTACGCATTCCTTTATTTCTTAAAGTTTGCAAAGAATTTAGAATCAACTCCTTATTTGATAATAGTAGTGTTATCAGTCAAGACTCCTGGTGGGATTATCCAAGCATCATCAGTGTTTATAAACTCTAGTACTTACTTTGGTGAGCACAATATTATCGCAAATCTAGTAGTCATTACCATGCTGGAATTTGACATTATACTAGGGATGGACCGGTACTCAAAGTACAATTCTAAGATCAAATGCAAATGTAAGGAAATCTCAGTAGTCTTGAATGGAAAACCTACAGTTATCTTCCAAGGAGAGATATATCAACCTGATATTTGTCTAGAATAACCTCATATATCCTTCTTTATGGATTTGATCTGTGAAGAATAAGAAGGAGATGAGAGTTTAAGGATATAAAATTTCCCCATCGTCCAGGAATATGTTGATGTCTTTCCTGAGGAGTTACCCAGACCTCCCCCAAAAAGAGAGGTAGAGTTCTCTATTGAACTCATACCTGGGTCTCATCTGATATAAAAGACCCCCTATAGGATGGTAAATGTGGAGCTGGAGGAATTAAAGAAACAACTCCAAGATATTTTGGAGAAGGGGTTTATCCGACCAAGTGTGTCTCCTTGGGGAGCACAAGTTCTCTTTGTGAAGAAGAAGGATGGATCAATGCGACTATGAATTGATTATAGAGAACTGAATGGGATCACAATGAAGAAAAAATACCCTCTTCCAAGAACTGGTGACTTATTTAACCAAATTATTGGGGATCAATTCTTCTCTAAGATTGATCTTCGATCTGGTTATCATCAATTGAGGGTGAAGAAAGAAGATATTCTTAAAACTACCTTTCGATCAAGATATAGGCATTATGATTTTGTTTTTATGCCCTTCAGACTGACTAATGCACCTGCTATTTTTATGGATTTGATGAATAGATTCTTTAATGACTACCTTGATAACTTTGTGGTAGTTTTTTTTTTGATTATATTCTGATATATTCCAAAAGTCGCGATGAGCATGAAGATCATCTAAGGGTTATTTTTCAAACTCTAAAGAAGGAGAGGTTTTTTGGAAATTTCAGAAAATGTGAATTCTAGTTACAACAAGTTACTTTCTTGGGGAGCATTGTTACCAATGAAGGAATCACAGTTGACTCTGAAAAGACAAAAGTTGTATAGGAGTGGCCTCAGCCTACAACAATAACTGAGATTCGTAGTTTCCTTCGATTAGCGGGATATTATAGGAGGTTTGTGAAAAACTTTTCAATACTTTATAATCCATTAACCAAGTTATCTCAAAAAGGGGTAAAGTTCATCTGGACAAAGGAGTGTGAGGAAAGTTTCCAAGAGCTGAAGAAGAGATTTGTTACTATACCCGTGTTAACTTTTCCCTCAAGTGGAGAAGGATTATTTATTTTTAGTGATGCATCTTTGAAAGGGCTTGGGAGTGTCCTCATGAAAAATGACAAAATAATTGCTTATGCATCTTGATAGTTGAAGACTCATGAGCGAAATTATCCTACACATGATCTGGAGCTGGCTGCAGTCGTTTTTTCTCTGAAGATATGGAGGCACTATCTTTTTGGGGAGAAATGTGATATATACACAAACCATCAAAGTTTGAAGTATATTTTCACACAAAAGGAATTGAACATGAGACAAAGGAGATAGTTGGAGCTTCTTAAAGACTATTATTGTTCAATTCATTATCATCCCAGAAGAGAAAACAAAGTCATTGATGTATTAAGCAGGAAAGACCCATTTATCCTTTCCATGATGAGGATTCAAATAAATCCTTTTATCAATGAACTATTAAAGATGGACTTGGGAATTATAAGGGAAGGGACATCATCAACCTTAACCCAAATTATTTCTCAACCTTCATTACTAGAGAAGATCGAGAAATATCATAAAGAAGATCCTTTGTTATAGAAGAAGTTTGAGGCTGTGAAGGATGGGAAGTTTTCTGAGTTCAATGTTGATCAAGAAGGTGTACTAAAATTTCGTACAAGACTATGTGTTCCATCTATTCTGGAAATAAAGGAGATAATGTATGAAGCTCATATCTCTACTTTCTCTATACATCCTGGAAGCGAAAAAATGTATAAGGACCTTCATGATCATTATTGGTGGGATAATATGAAAAGGGAAATTTCTGACTACACATCAAGGTGCCTGGTATGTCTGCAAGTGAAGGTAGAGTGAAAACTTCTTAAAGGTGTATTGCAACCACTACCCATACCAGTATGGAAGTGGGACAATACCATTATGGACTTCATCATTGGTCTTCTAAGAAATTCCAAAGGAAACAATGTGATATGGGATATTATGGACCATCTCACCAAGACTGCCCATTTTATCTCCATTAGGGAAGATTTCTCTCTTGATCAACTTGCCAAAGATTTACGTAAAGGAAGTGGTAAGGCTGCATGGAGTTCCACTTTCTATCGTATCTGGTCGTGATCCAAGGTTCACATCAAAATTCTAGAGAAGTATTCAACATGCTCTGAGCACTGAATTGAATTTCAATACGGCCTATCACCCCCAAACCAATGGCCAATATGAAAGGACTATTCAAACACTAGAGGAAATGATGAGAACATGCTCAGTGGAATTTAAAAGTGGATGGGATCAACATCTCCCTTTATTTGAGTTCTCTTACAACAATAGCTTCCACTCGAGCATTCAAATTGCACCCTATGAAGCTCTTTATGAGAAGTGATAAATAACTTCTACTTGTTGGGATGAAGCTGGTGAGAGAAAGCTTCTTGGGCCCGATCATGTGCAAGAGATAACAGAAAAAGTCCATGCCATCCAGTAATACATTAAGGCTGCTCAAAGTCAGAAAAAGAGTTATGCCTAAGACCATTGAAGGGACATGGAGTTTGATGTTGGTGATAAGGTATTTCTTCAAATTTCACCTTGGAAGAGATTCATGAGGTTTGGGAAGAAAGGGAAGCTTATCCCAAGGTACATTTTCCCCTATGAAATCCTAGATCGTGTATGATCAGTGGCATATTGGCTTGCACTTCCTCCAAATCTAGCACAAGTTCACGATGTCTTCCATGTATCCCTCTTGAGGAAGTATATACCTGACCCTTCACATGTACTAAACCCAGAGGTGGTACAACTGGAACATGAACTCTCTTATGAGGAGTAGTCGGTGGAGATCTTGGATTGTAGAGACAAGGTTCTACGCAACATGACTACCCACCTTGTCAAGTTGTTGTGGAGGAACCACAAATGCGAAGAAGCCACATGGGAACCAGAGGAGTCTATGAGGCATAAGTACCCACACCTTTTCTCTTCAGAGGGTAAAAGTTAAAATTTTAAGGATGAAATTTCTTAAGAGGGGAAGAATGTAATGACCCGAACTTTTTATTAAAACTTGTTTCCTAAATTTGTGTGTCATTATATTTTATACTCAACAAAACTATATTCTTTAATTAATGAAGTGCGTATAATTAAATGAGACTGTTGGGTTTCAACTGATATATAACCATTGGTCAATATGACCGTTGGAATCTAAACTCTTAATAATACAGTTTTTGTTATAAATACAAGTGATCTTGGTTAATTAATACCAAAATAAGATTTGATGGCCTCATCCAGTAGACTCGGGCTGTTTGAATCCCATCTGATAGAACATGTGAAGGAGGTAGCGCCACTAGGATTTTCTCCAGACCAAGCCCAAGTCGAACATCATCATGTGAATCTTGAAATAAATCGCTTACGGGAGAAGTTCAAGATGATCGAGGTCACCACTCGGGCAATATTGGTCGATCCACCCCAAGATTCTCCCACCTTAGCACACCTTACACTTAGGTCCTATGCTGGTATTATAAGGGGATATGTAACAAGACCTGACATTCTTTGTGTACTCTTTTGAGATAAATAAAATTGTTATTTCTTATTATGGTAAAGTTTGTGAATTTCAAATGTCAGGATAAATATATGATGTATATTTTTTGGAAAAAAGAATATTTTAAAACATTTATGTAAACCTTAAATAATTAATAATGTGTAATGATTTTAAAAAATTGCCTTCTACAGATGTGTTCAGTATGAAATTTAGAGCCTAATAAGATCAACTTAAGTTTTGGTGAATAGTAAATTATGAATAGTAATTTTACGCTTATGAATATTAATGTGACCAAATGGAATATTAATATCACTTAAGAAAGTATTATTATAATTTAGGAACCTTTATTAGGTAATGTGATTCAATAAAATAAGTAAATAAGTGTTTCATAAATTATTAATTAAGTATTAGTTTTTTTGGGTGAATAGTGTTTTTATTTAAAAATTAAATTAAAATTATTTAGAAAATTATTTTCAAAAAATGGAGTTCATTTTTGAATTCAGAGCATCTATTTTAGGTTAGGGTGAATTTTTTGTATTTTTCTGAAATAGTTGACTTTTCAGTGAATATTAAAAATACAGTTTTGAGATTTGGGTGTTTAATGACATCATTAATGATGTAATAATGAGTAAGCAATCTGGTCGACTTATTAATAGTTATATAAGCTATGATTTTTCCCAAGTGTCCAATACGATGGGAAAATACCATGGTCAAGCCCATGGTTTTTTCAATACCACCGATGAGGTGTCCCTTGAAATTAATGGTTTGTTCCCTCACTTCTTCAATAAATACCAAGCCATTCCCTCATCCATTTCATTAAATAATACTCCTAAACTAAGTTCTGGTCTCATTACCTCCCAAGGAGTCCTTCCAAGGTTCCCTCAAGCCTCTCAAGGTCCCGACCTTCAAGCTTTCGATGTTACTCTTCAAGGTAAGGGAAACTTTCACCCTCTTCTGTAAGTCATGACTTCCTTTATGATATGTCTTATAGTTCCATTTTATTATGTGGGGGATTGTTATTATATATCTTTATTAATGTAAATTTAATTTCCAATTTATTAGAGACCCCTTCCACTCTCATCAACTTATTTTCTAAACTTTTAAGTGATGTCGTTAGGCTGTCGAAATTTTTATAAAAGAAATCACATCTTCTCTTTCCTCTCAAGTTTCCTTTTTCATGTGGTATGTCATTAAAATTTACATAAAATGTTCTTATTTCCATGTTATTATGTCTTTATACTATATTATAAGTTATTTATGAGTTTTTTACCCTTGTACCCTCTCTTTTTAATGTTTTCTAAAACTATGTTATATAGCCATTATGCTCCAGAATTTTCGTCTCAAAATCTCTCTCTTTTTCTAAATAAATTCTATTATATTATTTATGAGAATACCCAGGCCTATTTTCATTTAAAAGGGTATTCATAAATACATATAATTTATTTATTTGATTCTGTAATTGACATACATCTAACCCTCACTCCATTCCATGGGTTATAAATGACATAACGATCATGTTTTTAAGTACTTTTTAAACGTCACAATTTTGACATGAAATCCATTTATTTGATTCTATTTGGATTATTTATGAAATGTTTGATTATGATATATGTGGAACACATGAAAATAAATACATATTAAGGGTTCTCCTTGATATCAATCCAATGCATTGGGTAAAGAATTAATCTCTAGAGATGACAAGTTTCACGATACCTTGGTGAATAACCTTGGTAATTTCTATGACACCTTGGGGATAAACCTCGGTGATATGTTCATGAATGTCTAAATGAAATTTTTTAGCCACATATTAAAGTTATTTTTCAAGTTATTTTCATTATTATATTCTTATTCTTACATTTCTCTTGTATTTATTTTTTTTATCAAGTTCTTATTAATATCACGAGTAAACAGATTCCCTTGTTTACCCTTACTGGGCCTTCAGCTCACCCTTTCCTTTGATGTATGTCTCAAGGTTATGAGATGCAGTAATTGCACATAGGATGAACTTATAATGATTCCTTACAAGTGGTTTAGAATAATGTTTAGTGTTTTTATGTTTTATTGTTCTTTATTTCCAAGACACTAGACTTTAAAGATCCTCTATTTGTAAAATGTAATGAAAATTTATGTAATAAAAAGGAGGGATGCCATATATACAATTTATCGGTGAGTTTCTGTCCAGTATATCTTCTCCATTATTATCATGGCCTCTGTGGAGTAGTTCCTTATGAGGATACTCAAGGAGGATCGAGGCCCTTATAGGTTGTATTTTTAGTTTTGAACCTCATAGGTCGTTGTGATATTTACCTTATTTAAAGAGATTTGATCTTTTTGGATTGGTGGTTAGATCATACATCCCAGTTATGATACTTGATTATTAGGGCTAAGTGGGAGACCTAGAGACCCTTAGTTTTTACTCAGACCCTTTTAGGCCAACATCTATTTTTTATAAGGAAACCTATATGAGATAGGGTGTCCCATGTTTGCAAATTCCTTTTTAGTAAGTGATCTTAGTTGTATGCTTGTTTTATGATCGAGGCACGATAGGTGCTTGAGTTTTGCATTATAGTCATGTTGATGCATTAAACTTTTGATAATCACTTTGGGTGATTGTGTTTTCAAGACTAGATTCAACAAGTAGGATTGTTTATGTGTCTGGCCCATTTGACCAGTGTTTTCACTATTACTAATTTTGTTAGATTGTTGGTGGACTCTCTTGACTGAAACGATGTCACGTGGCAGGCAGTCATGGAATAAATTATGGCACGGGTAAGGTGACAAATTTTTAAGAGGAGTTCCAAGGGAGATTCTGTCTAGTTAAAATTGATGTACCCTGTAGGATGTTCATATTAGCCTTGTGGTGAACAATTCACTGGAGTACGAGTTGGGTGATGAAGGTATATGCTGGTTGCATGTGGTGTCATTTAAATCGAAAATTGGTGAGTGGTTGGGTGTGATCTAAGGACTGATGGTTTTACAACTTGTTGTAAGAATGGTTTCCCAGAAGTAGTGGTTATTGTGACGAATGTCCCTCTATAGTAGATGTGACATCAAAATAAATTGGTTATCACAAAATAGTTGAACCATTTTGAACCTGGGCAATAATTATTGGTTGACGTGTGTCAGGTGTTGGTAAAAGGTAAGTTATCCTTGTTTGATGTGATCATGGCTCGGAGGGAGCTATACATGCCCTTTTGTGGGATCATAGTGTACTTATATTAGGGATGGTAATGCTCTATCTTGACATAATTCTGAGTGTACTGAGATTGAATCATCCCTATGTAGAGATTATTTTCTTTTAAATGCCTTTCCTAGATTGTTGAAGGAACCTATTGAGGTTGTGATCAAGGAGCAGTGTAAGGTAATACTTGTGGTAGGGAGTGAACCATTGGCTGTTTGGGGGTGGTGAACCTCATTTTCATTTTAAAATCAGTGTTTTTTATGGGCTGTTGGGATCAGAGTTTGGTTATTAGATGACAATAAGGGTATTTTTGTGGTGGTGAGTACCAGATCGGTCACAGTTGAATGTCTCATGTGTAGGAGGTAGTTACTGACACTATGAAACTGGTCATTAAACATTCTAGATAGCTTGTTGTGCATATTCTCTGGTTGAGAGCACGATTTCTAGTTTTACCACCATGCTTCTCAGGGATGATGAGGTTTATGGTGGGGAGGTTGTAAGGAAACATGTTTTTTCCGATGATGATTTTTATCATGAATTTCAATTTTTTATATCAGATTTCTGTAAGGGGGAAATGGTAAATTTTCCCTAGTAAGTGACCTTAGATAATTTTTATGACCACTTATTTAGTCCCATAATATGGTTGTTACCCTAGGATAAGAGTCCGGTGCAATTAAAAGCCATTATAATTTTAACATAATATTTAATATTTAATATTTAAAAAATTAAATATTAATTTTTTTCACGTAAGTTCGTTCGGTGATATCTTTGGAACAGAGCATTGGATTGAGATTATGTATCTTTCATTGAGTCCAGAATGGGGATTTTTCCTAGGAATGGACATAAACTCATGTTGGTCACTAGAACTGATTGGGTCCCCCCTTTTCTTTTATTTTTTTCTTTTATTTTTCTTTTAGTTTTCTTATTTTTGTTTTTTTCTCTTTTATTTTTCTTATTTTCCTCCAGTCTTCCCATGTATTACCCCAAGGGATCTCCTTTGGCATGGAAAAATAGTGTAAGGGATAGGTAGAGATAAAGGGAGAGAGGGAGGTTTCTTCGTGGAGCTCAAGATGTTCCAGATTGTTGTACAGCAACCATGGACAGTTGAAATGGGAGAAGATTTGGTGGATTCCACTAAAAGGTATATCATTTTTAATTTTTTTATAAATCCTTTTATTTTAATCATTTTCAATTTTTTAAGCCTTCTTATTCTTTCTTATATCCCCTTATGGCCTAATCTACTATTTTTTGGGTGAAAATGGGGGTTTTTGGGAAATTCAGAGGTTTTCCATTTGGGAAAACTTGTCTACACAGAATGTGGTTCAGAGAACACACGATGTGTGGTCTTCTTGTTGAGGGAAGATTAAATTTTTGAAGTACATGAAGTATATGGGGTATACATTCCATGTACTGGTACTTAGAAGTGTAGATGAGTACTCGACTAGAATTCTAGTGTAGGGGTACATGGTTGTGTAGAGTACCTAGCCAGATCCCATGTGGGTTGCATGCCATGTAGAAGTACATGTCCATGCCAAATACATGGATAGGATGTTTGAGGGACACAGACAAGTACCCCATGTAGGGTACATTCCATATACCCATCTCACATGTTATGTACTTGGTCATTTACAATTTAACTTCAGCCAGAGTATACTCCTAGGTGGAGCTTTGGGAGTACAGGCCATGTGCTTAGGAAGACATTCTGTGTACTTCTAATTTTCATCCCTTTTTGGTTTTTTCATCTCTTTTCACCCAGGAGTAAGAATTGGATCCATTAGTAGTCCATTTTGATTATATTTTTGCATAGATAGTGATGTTAAGACTTGTGAGGTGTTTTTAAGACTCCTATGTGGAGTTTTATTCTTTTAATAAGAAGATGGTTTCTTCCTCTAGTAATTGAATCAAGTTTCTCTTAATAGTGATACATGTTCAGAGGTGTTCCATGAGGTATCTCTCTTGACCAATGATTTTGTTGCTTTTCCCTTGAGGATGTCTCCCTTGTGAGATGTGACCTTCTAGACTATGAGGCCATGATACTATTTGTTTCTTAGGATCCATTTTAGGATTATTCTTCTTACGTTTTGACTTATAGGATCTTTAGTAGGATGAATCTATCTACTCCTATACCAAGGATCCCATGAGGGATTCCTTTTCTTATATGATGACCTTGGGAATATATAGTAGGATCCCTTTACCTGTATACCATTATGAGGATCCCATGTAGGATACCTCTTCTTCTTATGTAGTATTGAGAATCCTGTGTAGGATACCTTTTTCCTAAGTACCATTTTGAGTATCCCCTATACGATTCCTCTGTTTTATTTCTATTAGAGGATCCATTGTAGGATTTCTCATATTACATTTTTAAATAAGGATCCCAAGTATGATTTCAAGTATTGTGTTTGGACCTTGAGGATCCCAAGTAGGATGCCTCTTAGTGTTTGACTTGAGGGACCCAGTGGGTGCCCTATTATTTGAAACACCCTGAGATATTATAATGGGATTGGGTAGAGATGGTAGCAGGTGTCACCTCAGAACCTATACCAAACTTGTGAGCCTATGGTGTGGTGGAAGTAGTGTTGGGTTTACGTGTTCACCCACCCTCACTATTTTTTTATACTCTCACATGTTTATTGATGATGAAGCAATGATTAATAGAGTCTCTTCCTAGTTAGTGGTTATTGAGATTGATGTGAGGTTATTTCTTTCTCTTTGGGATTCCCGGATGTTCATCCTAGGATCTAGATTCTAAGCCATGCTATTTTCATATGTTTATTTTTATATCTAGTGGTACTACCAAGTATCTAGATTTTGAGCCTTTATATTTGATTATTATATTATTGGGATATCCAGAGGTGTTTCCTAGTATCCAACTGTTGAGCCTATGACTATGATATACAATCATAGTATCCCTAGTAATGATACTCATGGATGATTCTTCTCTCCCAAGTGATGAGGATGATTATTCTCTCCTTAGATCATAGGTTAGATGAGGATGATTACACTCTCCTCAACTTGTGATCTATAGAGGATGATTATGCTCTCCTCGACTAGTTTCTTGTGGAGGATGACTATGCCCTCCTAGATTTTTCATGTGATGGGGATCTGCAAATGTGCTTTCTAGGATCAGTTTTATGAGCCTTTACTTTGTAAGGGTGGTTGATCATGGAATCTCACACTTATTTTTGACATTCACATTTGGATATCGAGGGGTGGTCATGATGTCTCACCAGTGATATCTCCTTCTAGACTGCCTAAGGTTCATACCCTTAGGGTTTATCTGAGTTGTAATGTCATGACCACCTATAAACCGGGACCTATGGCTCAGACATTAGACTAGATTTACATAGTATGAGTTTCATAGTGTCTAGATCCTATCCATCTATAGGATTTCCAGGATTAATTCCCTAGAATATTTATTTACAATGATTGTAGGTGAGTACGGGTGAACCCAGGTGTAGGACGAGTATCCCCCTATAGTGACGTAGCTTACTTTGAAACTTTTCCAACATTAGTCGAAGCAGTTTTATATCGATTGGGATTACATTCCTAGAGATCAACTTAATGATACCTGATTTGATTGGTATGACATCCATCTCAATGCCCTTTCATAGGATGTTTGAGTGACTGGTATTATAGAGACAAGGATTGAATGCTTATTTTTTTATGTTATTTCATTCACCTTACTAATGAATATTTATATTTATGTATATATATATATATATGTATGGGACTATACATGTATACATATATAGATATGGACATCCATGGTGGCACGTTCCCAGTTGATCAGGATTACTGACCCAGGGTTCGATTGTGGTTTCACGTTTTGGTTTTACTTATCTTTTTAGTTGTGTCTCAACTATATTGATCAGTTTGCTTTTTTATATACTTAAAGAGATGCATGGTTTATAGGTTCATCATTGAGGTGGCCTACAGAGATTATTTCTCACCCATGTATGTGTACCTTTGTGTATGTATAGACCTTATGTCTATTTTTGAGGTTGAGAATAGTTTCATGGTTGATAAGGATAATGCCTAGAGTTTCATGTTTGAGCAGATCTACTCATGTGGATTCTTATGTTCGGGATAATGCAGTTCGACTGTGTCTGGAGATCAAATACATGTTCTGTCTCAGAGTTTGTAGTATATCCCTTTACTTATATTTCAATTTCATTTTGTATTCCTATATCTCTATGGTTAGCCTAATGGGTGACCATTTTTTTATGTATGACATAGCTATTCGAGCTTTTATAGAATTTTAATTTATTATTACAACATGTTCTATTTCAATTTATTTAATGCTTTTGCACTCTGTTTATTTACGGATGTGTATGAAACTTAGTTATTTCTTTTGTTTTATTACTCTGATATAAGGGAATATTCTCCCCACTATCACACCCTAGGCCCTCACTTCTAGTTGGAAGCCTTTGTAATACAAGGATGTGCGCTATATGCCTTATAACCAACCAGATCAGGGAACCGTTTTAGTGGTATCTAGGTCGGTATTTTACAATTCTTGTTAACAACTATTTTTTATTATGATTCTTATATATGTTTCATTTCATATCCTACCACTTCTTCTAAGAAAATTTTAAAATTATATTTTTCAATAAAATTATTTACCTAAATCATTTCATTAAATATCTACTATAATGATCATGTTAAAGGAGCAATTTAGAATTTTTCCTTTGATAAGATAATAGGCAGTCAAATACGTAGTATCATATCATTCCTTCAAGACCATTTTTCATGGAAGATGTGATTAATTAATAATGATTATATTATTACTATTATTTACTATTAATTATTAATAATTTTATTATTATTATTTATGTTAATTCATTTTTTGTTAATTAATAGTTATATTGTTATTATTACTAATTATTCTCCCTAGTTTGTGTGGGGGTGGTTTGGGATTGGGTTGGGAAGGGGCGTGTCACATGGTCAAGTACCTTAATATACATATTTTCTTTATATTTTCATGCGTATGTGACCATATTAAATTATAATTAAAAATAATTAATAATTCTATTCATTTCAATTTACAATTACCTTTTTTATTGTTATTTTTATTATTTAAGAGTCTCACACTGAAAAATTAGAGAGGAATATAATTAATACAATACTATAAAAGAGAGCATTCAGTCCCACATTAAATATTATAGAAATATTTTAAGGACCACTATCATATAAAATTAATATTACAATTTGAGTTTAAATCATATTTTTAGAATAATTTATTTAAATTAATGTGATATATTAAATAATTAAATATTTTTTTACCATTTTTCTATGTGTGTGTGTAACAAAACAAAGGCGAAAATAAATTTTTAAAAACCATTTTAAAAATAAAAAATAAATTTATAATAAAAAATATAAATTCTTATATTTTTAATAAATATATGTTTATTTCTCATCTTAACTCCATTACATACCAACATGTGTTTTCATTCATGTTTCATTATGTACCTTTTTTTCTTTATTGAGTAATTATTTTAAAATATTATTTTCTTAAATTTTTAGATAAACAGATCATTCCATTAAATATTTGGTGGAATGAGGCATCCAAAGGCATTATTCAAAATAAAATATTTGGTAAAATAACTGGCAGTCGAACATGTAACCTCATACCTCACCTTTAAACCCATTTTACATGGATGTATCACTTCATTTTTAATAACTTTATTATTATTACTAATTACTATTGATTACATTTTTTTAATTATTAATTTTTTATTATTAATGTTACATGTGGTCTAGCATGTACCTAAGTGGCATGATCTACTGTTCCGTATCCAAGAGGTCGTGATTTTGACTCATAACAGCTCCCAATTTGGGGGGATTTGTTGTAGGTACCATAATAGGTATTGTACAAGAAATGAAGCACTTTAAAAATGATGGGGTACTATAGTAGGCACTATAAAAATGTGGGTAATGTAATAGTACTATTCACATAAGGGAACTTTTTCCATAAAATTAGGTCTTTGGGTCATGTAGTGATATTTCAAGTCTTGAAGTCTTTGGACCATCAAATTGTAATAGTCATTGTTGGTGCTTATTATTCCTAGTGATGAGATATGAGTCATAACTATCACAAACCGGACCAGATACCCTGGTACCCCGATATCTAATCCAATCTCAACATAACCTGAAGGGTGTTCCCGATCCCAAAGGGTTGGCAACAAGCGCATGCCATCAAACAATATGAAAGTGGGAATGAATTTACCACAAAAAAATTGAAGAAAGAGATACAAGTTAGTATTCAAAAAAGTAAACTCCACAAGGATAATAGTACCAGAAGTCAAATAGGTGTAAAAACCCAAATTATAACCACAAATTACTAGAAAAATAGGAAGATAAACATCCCAAAGTCCCAATGGACACAGCTCTCCAAGACTCAAGTATCAATAACCAGAACCATCTCTAAGGGGTGTGATTCCCTTCCTCAAACCTAGAAGAATATAGTATACAAAAAACCAAAGTCATGGGTAGGGTGTGATATAAAAGCCTAGTAGGGTCTCACCAAGGATTTACTAATTTGATTACATAATTAATTAACAAAATAAAACTTTCAATTTTAAATAAACAATCATGGAAGTACAAAATAATATTTAAAAAATCATGCTTTACATTTCAATTGATGGAAATATTTTAAAACAGTGGTTTAATAAAAATTTATATAAAATAGTTTATATAAATTCACAAGGAATATGTAAAATAGTTTAAAAACAATGGAATATATATCAGATAATCACAAATGAGCAACATGTTCATCTTCCAAGAGGTATGATAGTTCTAACTTATGGGATCCTCACACACTGATATAATAAAAATGGCAATGTGAACACAAATCTCACTAACACTAGCCAAATAAGACTAACCAACATCCCACTGGGGATAAAATCTACCATTATTTTTATGTTAGAGTTGTAAAGCATCAATCCATTGTAATGGAATTCCAATCCAAGCATGTTTTTCCCTAATAACTCACAAACTGCCTAGGCTTACATGTTCTCAAACAATAATCAAAAATGGGAACATTATTTCAAAACTGTTTAAAATACATTTCACCCCATCTCCAAATACAATATTCCAATTTCCATTAAAAAAATATTTTTTTAATTAAATCATGCCTTTTTTCTGGATAAAACTAATAGGTTTTTATAAAAATAATTTAATCTATTTTTTCTCAAAACCAAATTTTAAATCACTTTCACAAATCAATTCCACAATTCAATCTCACAATTTAAATTCCACAATTTAAATTACACTATTTAATTTTCACAATTTTCCATCAATTCCGCAAACACACCCCAATTTAATAGATTTGGTGGTTTTCCCTAAATTTGATGCCAAATCAAATTCAAAACCCTAATTTATTGGAATTTTATTTTTTAACAAACCAATTGAAAGCAATGAAATTCAAATAAAGCTATTAAATTTAAAACAAGAAATTTAGGGTTAAATCAATTAGAAATTTTTAAATGGAAAAACCCACCATAGATCAATGGATCAAAAACACAACACCCGCAACTGGAAACTCTAATGAATAATATGGAAAAAAGAGATCTAAGAATTAAAACCAGATTAAAATCTATAATACTTAGGTTAGATCCTATAACAACATGGATACCCTAAGTAGGAGAGTAGGAGAGAATAAACAGGGTGAGGAAACTCACCAGGGAAGGAATGAATGAAGATCTCCTAACTTCTATATGCCTTAGAAGGGGTTTGGAGGAGCCAAAATGGGTCCTTGAGAACTAAAATGACCTAGGAAACATTTTAGGTTAAGTTAGCCCTGAGAAAGGGATTAAAAGGGGGTTTGAGGAATTTTAAATGAATTTTCTGAATCATAAAAAGTCATTTACATGGTTTCCTGGAGGGGTCCACATGGTTTTTCAATTTGCGTACCCCTTTTAGTTGGGTTTCACAGTTTCTCTTAGGTGGGAATGTGATTTTTCAAACTGTGCACCAACTGTGAAAACCCCCACTACCTAGGTTTTCATGGTTTTCACTAGTAGGGTGCATGGTTTTGGAAAATTGTATGACAACTGTGCACAGCCCAAAATCCCTTAACTTTTTTCAAAATTTCACCCAAAACAACCCTAAATGAGACCCAACCAAAGCATGTTCAAAATATGGGTTTAGGAGTACCTTAAATAGTAATAGGATGTTACAATAACCCACTTGTATACCTTGGGTGTGTGTGTGTGATTGTTTTTTTAATCCTCTCAACCTAAATAGAAATTATTAATGTTACAAATTATAATTTAATCATGGAACATGAGCCATCAAATTGAAACTACCATTATAGGTTCTTGATATTCCTAATGGGGGGAGATGAGGTATAACCCGCTTGTGTACCTTGTGTGTGTGTGTTCTTGTAGTTTGTAATCCCCTCAACCTAAATAAAAATTATTAATGCTATAAAATATAATTTAATTATTAATTGTTTCATTATTTTTCATCTATTATTACATCATTATTATTTTCATTTATATTATTAAAAAAGTATCACATTCAAAAATTAAATAAAGAGATACCTGGAAAAAATCATGGAAAAATGACAGTGATTCACATATCAAAAATTCTAAAAAGATTTAAAGCACCACTATTTTTTGAAAAGTATGTTTTAGTTGGAGTTAGAATTATATTGTTGGCATGATTTATTTTAAATTATGTTGAATATTAAAAGTTAAATATTGTTTATAGTTACATGTTTTTGTAATAGAGAAAAACAAAATAAGAATATTTTTAAAAAATAGAAAGTATTATCTTTGAAAATTTCTTTAACTGTATAATTTTGGTAATATTTAACAAAATTATTTATTTAAGTAAATAATTTTTTTAAAATCATAATTTAAATTTTTTAATTATTATGATTATATTTATAATTTTTTCTTATGTCATAAAGACATGATTTACACTCATATTAACTTTGAAACATACCAACATGTGTCTTACTATTTTCATTTCATTTTGTACCCTTATGATTATTCCAATTAATTTTTAAAATAATTTTTTTTTAAAATATTTTCTTAAAGAAAGAATTTCATTAAATATTTACCCAAATGATCCAAACAATATAATGGTCCAAAACATCACCTTTAGAAAGATAATAGGTGGTTGAAGACATGATTTTAAATCACACCTTCAAACCCATTTTTCATAGAATACATGATTAATTACTAATAATTATATTATTATTATTATGAAAAAATATAATTTATTAATAATTGCATTAATTTTAATTTAAAATTACATTATTTTTATTTTTATTATTAAATAATATCATGTCAAAAAAGTTTGGATATATATATATGTATAATCAGAAAAAATAAAGGAGGAGGTACACTTCTGAACAGATTTTCAGTAATAATAAACGAATATATAGATAATGGGACCCCTACTACAGACCTTGTGTTGGGATAATTTTTTTAGGAACTCCTCCATTTACATTAATCCTGAAATAAACTAAATAATTAAACCTATAAATATTATAAATTCATATGTCATTAAATCTCAACATCCTTAAAATAAGAGTCATAAAATTTCATTCTACCAAGTCGTGATCCTTTATCATATTTAGATTTAAAGAAAGGGTTACCCTTCTCTCATCCATGCATTCATTCATTGAATAAAATATATCATGTGTAATTATATAATTAATGATAATTAAATACTAATAAACAAATTAAATTTGACAATCAGTGATGATTTAAGGTACAATCCACCTCATCCTATTCGCAAATGAATTTGAAAATATTTTATAAATCACATTACAAAATATGATTTTCCAAAAACCTTTCACCATAATAATACTAATAACCTTATTAATCAACATAAGAAGGGTCTCATTAAAATACTCAATAATTTAACTACATTACATAGATTATTTATATGATGTATAACATAATAACCCACCACTATTCAATATATCTTGAGAAATATAGCATGAAAACCATTTGGACCTCGATCCTTTGTTGGATATATCATCTTCAGCACCTCAATAACCTCACAACCTTGAATTTCATCAAACAACATTACATTCATCTAATAATTTACCAAAGTAACCAATAAATCATGAATATAATCACACACAAAAATCCACTTAGATCTAAACAGCTACTTATATCAGTGGGTAATTAAATTCATATCCTCTTCAAGGGAATAAATCCATAACCTAGAAGATTATTTAGACTACAAAATAAGAATTTTTTTAAACCCCTTTCTGAATGAACATTGTCCATATTCTAATATTCCAGTACTTATCCTTTAGAAAATGAATATCAATATGAGTTTCCATGTAATAGTTTTATAAATCTAATTTGAAAATGAATTGGCATCACTTGGTTCAACAGATCTAGTGGTTTAAATCTTGAATATCTATTTCTTTGGAATCATATAACCTCATCCAGTAGTAAATTTGTGGATCTAAATTAATAGAGGGGTTTTTTAGGTTTGAAAAATTTTGTATGAAGGATCATAGTTGGGAACATCTGGGTTTTGGAGGCTTGGAATCAGCCTAAGAGGAATGTGCTGGAAAGTGATCATATTATTTCTGATGAGTTTCATCAATGTGGATCTTCATGAAACCATGATTACAATAAATCAATTAACTATATTAAAGGTGAAATCTATTTTTTGTGCAACAAAATTATATGTGATGAGTAAATAAATTTAATAAAAATATTATCTTAAAAATGAAAAATAAAATTTTAAAACAGATTTTAAAATTATATATTTTTAATAAATCACTGGTAAAATTTTCTTGAGCTTCTACATTGGATATATTGTATATGATATTTTTTTGAACTATGATTCTTATTTCATTCATATGTTACTCTATTAATTAATGAAAATAAGATTTCAAAAATAGAAAAAAAAATAAAAACATAAAGAAAACATAAATGAATAAAGGTGTACTTATCAAAAGAAAGTGTTATTAGATCATGAATCTAAAAACTCTTTAAATATAATTCCTTCATTGAATAAAGTATTCACTTTAAGTCTAATAAGTTCATACATTATGAAAAAAATAAACTCTAGCTCCATCAATTACAACATTTACAATGGAAGTATTTTTTATTGAGTGATTGTTAAACACCTTTAGCATTCCCTTATTCATCAAAACATCATCACATGATGTGTAATAATCCACCAATATGATGATCATAATAGGATAAATATCTAAATCATATCCCATATCATTCATGATGAAAACCACACTATAACAAAAACCATAGTGTGGTGACTATTGGAAATGTACTAAAATGGGTATATCATATTGTCAAATATACATAGAGTCATATCATATGATATGGTATGGAAATTATTTTGTCACAGAATACAATGGGTATCTATTATAGTGTATGATAGGCTGGTGATATGGGATACTGATTTCATGGATACTGAAACATCCTCCCCACAATTTTATTTTGTAATGAATCAATGTATTGATTCACTTGTCTCTATAAATACATGATTTAATCATTAAAATGTTCAAAAATTATTAAACCCCAACAAGTATATATTAACAGAACATATGTCAGCTATCAAGCGATACTAGCCAATGTTCAAATTATTTTATTGTATGAAGGAAAGATAAATAAAGGATACAATCATTATTTTGGTGTGTGTGTGTGTGTGATTTATAAAATCCATAGCTGAATATATCTTTAGTCCAGTTCTCTATTTATCATCAAAGTTAAGGTGCAAGCAGACCTTTTTAGTTCAGGGGTCCTCTTATATCATATAAATATTGCGAAAATCCATATCTTTAATACACCATCTTTCATGATATATTACATTAGGATATACATAATATAATCCCAAAAGATCATGAGGCCTAGCGTGTTTTGGAAATTAAGTATGTATTATATTAACTTTAACCATAGGTAAAAAACATTATTTAAAAAATCCAAAACAAGCCTTTAAATTCCATTGATCTTCTAATACTGTACAGGATAACCTGTGGATGTACATAAGAAAAGAGTGATCCATAAAGACCATTAAGGTAATATTAAAAGCATAACATGATGAAAGTAATACATGTTAGTCAAGAGGCATATCAAGGTGACATAAAATTTGTGAAAAATATAAACATGATTATCAAAACATGATATAAGATGATAACATCAAGGGAACATAGGAATGTGGAAACAACATAAAACATGATATCACAAGAATTTGTCATGGAAAATAGTTGAGAAATAATATAATAGTGTTCTTAGGATAGCCTATCATACACCTTACATGGTATATCGTGAGATAAAAACATTACCCAATGCATTGGAGGACTATATAATTCTGATCTCATGATCTCAATGTGATTTACTGTCTCATTTATACCCTTATACCACTGTTTTAAACTAGTTTTTTATTGTAAATTCAAACTAAAATAAAACATTTCACTTAAAAATTGGTTCAATTATTTAATTACTATCACTTATAAAAAGGTAAACTTTACTTTTCTTGATTATTACATTGTATGATATGGTGATTTGGAGATTCCATGATGAAATTCAAGAAAAATGGACAAATCTTCACAAGATATCAAGCACATATGTGGACTAAAATGAATAATAAAACTAATTTGTACATCTAATTGGGATAAAAATGGTATAACAATTTCCAAATATCTGAGATACATTTCTATAGAAGATCAAAAATCCCAATTCTTCAATTTTTAGGACCCAAATATTCCATCATTGAAGAGAATATTCACTATTCACAGTCTCAAGTTCACTTCTGTAATTCGGACATATCTCAGTCTATAAGTATCCAAATTATGCTAATTTCTTTGTGGAGATATTAAAGAGGTTGAGAAATAACTTTTTAGTTTTTTTAAAAAGTTAGATAATTCTTTCTAGTAGACCAAAATCATCATCCAAGTGGCATCTCTAAATATGGGTGCCCAAAACCACCATCCACTTTGCTGATAAATTGGAACCTTGGGAACCCCAACTGTAAGTTGGACCAGGGGAATGGTTCTAATATTTTGGAGTCCCTAATGATTCATATAATACATTAAGATATTATGGAGGCACCTATCATAAAGTAGATATCAATGATAAAGTCTAAGTTCCACATGATCTTCCTCCTCTTCTCAATGGCAAGATAAACATCGGGTCATCATTTAAAAGGACCTATACACTTTAATATGGAGTTATGAAACATAATTATCTACTGGTTTGGTGGATATTGTGGTTTAGAATTGTTCCTTTAGATGTATCTTCCCTTTTTTTATGAATTTAATAGAAACAATTTGTATTTCATAATCGATTAGTGTATATTTTTTAGTGTGTGAATTTTATTATTTCGGTTGTACAACATAATAATCCAATTACTTACCTAAAAACTTGATATTTCATTATTACTTGACATACCATAAATAATTATAATAGAATGGAACTTGGATAAATGATTTTTATGTCAATATTTAGTCCCATGTGCATCATTTTAGAGGCTTTGTGGGTAACCAAGATCTTTGTTAACCTTTAAGTAAAGGATTTCACCAAAACCTAATAATAAATTATGAATAAGGAACATTTAATGTGGTGTAGTAACTTAGAAATGATCACATTATTATCATATATTTTTCAAAATCCACTTCAATTATAAAATATTAAACTCTTTAAAACATGTCATTTTATTTTTAAACTGTTTTAAAACCCCCCATATTTTCATTTTTCTAAAAACATTATTACAGATACATGTTATCAACTCATTCATGATCCTTAAGAGATGAACTAGGATCTAACCTATACTATATAAAAACTTTAAAAAATAATTAAATTTATGTTTCATGACAACATGGTCAAATTTTGGCATTGTTTTTGGGGAGATCCTTGGTTGGTGGGAATATTCATGGGTTAGTTAGTATTTTCATCATCTTTCTTATTTTTATCTTATTGGATTATTGCATGGTATTTTCACTTCTCACTCCTTTTATAATTTTTGCTATAATACTCATTTTAAAGACCACATAATACTGAAAGTTATTGAAAATTCATGTCAAAATTCCCGATTTTGTGTTGCTTTAACATTTAATGAAAAATTATTTTGGTTATGGAATGTGAGTTTTAACATGAATTTTACATCAATGTGTGACTTTTTTTAAGTAAATTGGTTTTTTGTTAATGATAATAATGATTTTTTACCTATGAAGCCTTTGAGATGATTGATACCATATGCGTAACTAATTTATGGGAAAATTGTTCACTTAATATCCCCACACATCTTTGCAACCAACCAAGAAGTGTGAATATTTATTACTTAACAGAAGGTAAATATAAATTTGGTCGGTGTTTATAAACTTTAAAAAATGATTTTTCCATACCTTTGTTCCTTATATGATCTGTTTCATTACTATACCGGATTGAACTATGTGTGTGTTCCTATTATTTGTGCAACATCCCACAGTCTGGAACTCTCTCAAATGGCCAGAAAGGGTTGGTTACGAGACATAATGAGCGACTCCCAGTATGCCAGAGGTTGTAAACTAGTAGTGGGGGTGTGAAATGTATAGTTGGTAGACTATACCCCCTAATATGAAGTGTCATAGCACTAGAGAAAATCACAATATAATGGAAAAAAACAAAGTAAAGACATAGAGGGAGACAACAATAAAAGCTAATTGAATAATCCAATAAATAAATAATAAATAATGTAATGACATGTTGTAATGTAACTAAATTTCATTCTAAATAAATACAAGAAAAACGCTAGTAGAATCAAATAAATGACTTGAATTCCTTGGTCCCAAACCCCACGTTGGTCCCATCTCCAAACTCCAGCACATTCGAAAACAAACAAACAACAACAAGGTCCTTTTCCCTATCCAAACCCGCATCCAAAAAATCTTCTTAGGTGCCAAATGGAATCCCAAATAGGGTGTGTGTATAACTCAGTAGGTTAAAACCACTATGTCTAAACTAAACTAGTCTAATAATAAGTGTATGTAATAAAGTGATAAACAGGTGTATCAATTAATTAAACAATTAATAAAACGCAACAAGAACCTTCTCTAAATATCTATGAGCATGTTTTATGAACATTACAACCACAAACATGTAACCAAGGTAAAATAATAGGCTTCAGTGCCATGTTAGATTATCTCAAAGAATGTCTTATGACTATACCAACCACAACCATATAGACAAGGTAAGATAACATGCTTCAGTGCAATGAAATAATATCTCTGAGCATGCCTTGCAACCATTTCAACCAAAACTATATAATCATGGTATAGTCACAATAATCCATGTCAAAGACCTATAATAATTACAACATTTGGGACAAATTCTTATAATCATTACAGAATGGTACTGGGAATAGCCTACTCTTTATAAGCATTACAGCATGGGACTGAACCGATCCCACTCAATATCAGCATTACAACATATAAGTGTAAAATTTCTAGGTCCAAGCCCGATATATAATAATTACAGTAAGGAACACAATCCATATCATACATCATGGATATCAAAATATCACATCATAGTTCTCAATGGTTAATTATGAAAATTACCATTTTTATTTCATATGCCACTTGCAATTTAATTCACAATTGATTAACAATTATATCAATAAAATTTAATCCAAAATTTAGGGATTCTATAACAAGAAATAACCATAGGTCACATTTCATGATAAACATACTTTAATCCATTAGATAATTCAAATATATTCATGGTTTTCTCACCCAACGGGTATCCATAAGCCAGGTCAAAATAGAATTGAAAATAAAGGAATCCAAGAAATAATCCCATTTATTATTTATTCAATTTGGGTGAACATTTCATTGGTTAAATCACAATATTTCATAAACATGTAAATTTTCAATCCATATGGTTAAGATTTAGACCCCTAACTTTAGCTGTTGATCCAATAACACTTCCAATAGAAAACTCCCATGATAAAGAATATGTGGAAGATTGCAAAGAGGTTCCTATATCAAAATAGGGATTTATCACACAAACAGGACATCCAGAATGGAATTTGGCACCCAAAAATCACCTAGAGAAATCCCTAGGGTTGATAGGAGAGGAGATGCAGTGGATTAGAAATAAAATCAGCCACACAACATGTTTAAAATAGTAGGTCGGGAATTTACACGATGTGTAATGTGATTACACATCATGTAAATGTTTTTAATGGAATTATCCCAAAAACCTGTCACCAGAGATTTATTTTATTATATCCCATGAACAATTACACAATGTGTAATCCCTTTACATGGTGTGTAAATATTCTGCAGTTGATTGTTTAGCCCATTTTACTTTTTAAACAAATCGAACCTCTTTTAAAGTTTCTCAACTCACCAAGAACCCATGAAATTCTTAACCCATTTATTCTCATACTCCATTAATTCATTCAAGAAAACATCCCCATAAATTATGTCATTTTCTCCAACAAAAAATATCCTTATAGATACTCTCTAGTATTTCTCAGGTTTCATTGCATCCCAAGACTGTGTTTATTCAAACTACAGACTTTCACAATGAAAAAAAAATGGAAGGAGAGATTAATGAAAAACTCAAAGAGATTCACACCTAGAAAAATAAGGGATCTTACAAACTCACTGGCTTATAATAGCTCATCCCTGAACTATTCTAAGAAACACTATGAGGTCTCAAAGAACAATTCTGAACACTATGTTCACATATAAAACTCACTCTCATAGGTCTCCTTATGAACTCACAAATGCTACCATTGTACCCAAATGAATGGTGTAGTCCTACCTTAAATATATTTCTCACTGAGATCCACAACCTATATGAAATGATTCTCAAAGGAAACATCAACACAAATCTTTACATCTACTACATCTATCATATGGGAAGGGTTTATATGATATCTTTGTAGTTGAGACATGTGGAACAAGTCATGCATGGAACTGTAGCATTATGGAAGGGCTAAATGGTACGCCAATGGAATTTCCATTAACATTATTTCAAACCTCCCTAAAAACCTGGGTGGTAACTTTCCCTATTTCCTAATACAATTTTTCCCTAACCTAGGAGACAGATAAAGGAAAACATAATTAACAACCTCAAAATCTACAGATCATCTCCAATGGTCATCATATAACTTATGTCTACTCTGTGTGGTCACCAACTGTTTTCTGATCAACTGAACCTGTTCAAATATATCTTTCACGATACTAGGCTAAACAAGTGTTGACTCACCTACCTCGAGCTAAAAAATAGTAAAACATAAATAAATTCCATAAAAAGTCTCAAAAGGTTCCATTTGGATCGATTCTTGTAAGATATTATTATAAAAAACTCCACAAGTTCCATATGTTGCTCCCATGAACCACAAAAATCCAAAACAGATGCTCATAACATATCCTTCAAAACTTGAATAGTATGGTCATATTGACTATTAGTATGTGGATGATAGGTTTTTCTTAAAAGGACTCGTGATCCCATGGATTTCTAAATACCCTTCTAGAAACGCAATGGTAAATGAGGATCTCTGTCTAAAATGATACTCCTTGAAACATCGTTCAACTGAACCACCTCATGCATGTAAAGATTTCCCACATGATCAACTATGAAAGTTTTACTAATAGGTATGAAGTGGGCTACCTTAGTCAACTAATCCACAAAAACCCATACAACATCATTATTATGGGACATCCTGGCTAGGCTGATCACAAAATCCATCATGACATCATCCCATTTCCACTCTGAAATGAGTAAAGGCTGCAAAATCCCAACTAGCCTCTGATGGTCAGATTTCACCTACTGAAAAGTGAAGCATATAAAAATGAATCTTTCCACCTCCTTCTTCATTCCTATCCATTATTATTATCTAAAAATATCAAGATACATCTTTGTTAAACCATGTTTCACCACCCATCTAGAGGCATGAAACTACCTCATCAACTCCTCACACAAGCTCGTAGGAACCCTTACTCAACCACATAAAAGAAGATAATTTCCACTACCAAGAGACCATCCTGATGGTGTCACCCCACCATATAATTTGTCTCTCATAACTGAGTCTTATGGATCAGATAACTACTTGGTATCAATCTAGTCCAAAGGCATGGGTATAAAAGATGTTGAAGTCAGATCTACTCACCCCTGAGATTCTTAAACATCTAGATACATGTTTTTAAAGACGGGAATTATCCACCACTCATCATAAGACTCCCTTACTATCTTTATTTGTGTCTTTAGGGTCAAATAATTAGAAATGACATTTCCCTTTCCTAGTGTATAATCCAATTTAAAGTTGAAATATTGTAGATACTCCACCCACCTCCTCCACCAAAGGTTCAGGTCTCCCTGAGAAAAGATGTACTTGATGATATTGTGATCCATGTATACCAGAAAACTCTCCCAAATGAGATAGTTTCTCCAACATATCAGGGTATGACCACTGCTACTACCTCTAGATCATGAGTAAGGTAATTCCTCTCATGTGATCTTAGTTGGATGGACCCATAAGAAACCACTTGATCCTCCTGCATTATAAATTCTTTGGGTCTCACTCCAAATGTGTCATAGTACATGGTATATGATTTAACTAACACAATTAAAGTGAGTAAAAGTAATGAGTTCATCCTACCTTTCAAATCCTGAAAATAAATCTCATAGACATCAAACCAAACAAACATCACCCCTTTCCTGGTTATCCTAGACATTGGTGCTTCCAAATGGAATAAATCTTGGATAAAATGTAGGTAATGAACTACTAATCCGAGAAGGCTCTGAATTTCAAAGATTTTATTAGGATGTTATCAAGATATCACAGCTTCAACGTTCTCTAGGTCCACTAAAACTTCAGTTTCTAAGATGGAATGGCCCAATAAGTTCACTTTATTGATCCATAAACTGAATTTGGTTACCTTGTCCTAAATTCAATGTTCTATCAATATACTCAAAATGATTTCAATATGTTTGGAATTATCGTTTACTGACTGGGAGTACACTAAGATATCATCGATGAAAACCACCACAAAATGGTCCAAAAAATGATGAATGATCATATTCATTACATCCATGAATAACCTAGGAACATTAGTCAACCCAAATGGCATCACTATGAATTAATATAATATATACATGCTCCTAAAAGAAGTCTGAGGTATGTCTGATGGTCTCACCCTTAACTGATGGTAAACTAATCTCAAATCGATCTTGGAGAAGATCTTATCACCTCTCAACTAATCAAAAATATTATCAATGCAGGGAATAGGATACTAGATCTTGATTGTCACCTGGTTCAACCTTCTATAATCCACACTTAAGTGAAAAAATTGATCAAAATTTTTGGAAAAGAGAACTAGAGAACTTCAAGGACATGTACTCATCTATATGAATCCTTTATATTACAAATCTTACAACTAAACTTTCAACTCCCAAATCTATGCTAGTGCCATTCGGTAAGGTGGGATAAAAATTGGATATGATCCTGGCACCAACTCAATCATGAAATCGATCTCTCACTTGAGCGATAATCCATAGCACTCATTAGGAAAGACATATTGAAAATGGTATACCACTGGAGAAAATGAATCCTTCTTTATTTTTCCATTATCTAGAGTAAGACCCACTATATGAGCTGTGAGAAAATTCAATATGCACTGAATTGGTCTCGCACAACCAGCCTGAAGATCCTACTCACCATAGTGAGAGTAGCTCCTTCATTCTAGAGATAAGAAAGTGAATTTCCTCCTAAAACAGTCGATATGATACTAGTATATACCTAACAAATCCATTCCAATAATCAATTCAAAGACTTTCATTTTTAGCATGAATGATTCCCAGAAGAAATGGTAACCGCCAATCTTTAGAGAACATGCCTTTCAATATTTTATATTTTCTAACTGCACTCCTAATGGTGTGTTAATGGTTAAAAGACCATCTAATCTTTCTAAATCCAATCACAAACCATTTTAAAAGAGAACATATATAAATTAATGTTATTATCTGATATAAAACAAAACACAAGATAAGGTAGATGATAGAAGAATTGTAACTCTTATGGTAGATGGTCTAGCATCCACATTATCCAGAGTAGTATGCATAACGTGCAAATAACTTTTCCCTCTTCTTGGGGCTCTAGTATGACTACCATGAGATACTTACCTTACTTGGTACTATTTCTCATGCACTGGGTACCGAATCCCCTACCATGGCCTGATTAGCCTATGGAACTCCAACTATCAGACTACTGAGAGGTAGCTGAGCCCATTATCAACTCTGGTTCCTTTCTTGATTCTCTAACACTATTCTAATATGGAAATTTTTCACATAACCTATAAATATGGCCTAGTCTTCCATAGATACAACACTCAACTTTGGGGTAGAGACATTGTGGGATCTTGTGACCAAACTTTCCACACAGATAGAACTAGAACAGAACATGAAATTGAGATGGTTTTCCACTTCCCTGAATTCTCTTCCCACTACTTCTTTAGTAGAAACTGTCATAAATTCACTTCTTACCACTCAAAGAAGAACTCACAAATCTCCCTGTTCAAATATCCTGGCCACTGCTCTAGGCCTCTCTGAAATTCCATTATGTGATGAGTGTCTGATTCATAACATGTTCCCAAATCCGTAAATGAAAAACATTTACTTGTGACCTAATCTCATAATGAATTCTATCATGTAAATGTATCACCCTATAGATATCATTAGCTACCAAATTTGGTGCCAAGATTTCTAGGTTAGTAAAACGTCTAGTATAGTCTAGCACTAATAATCCCTCATGTATCAAATTTATGAACTTGTAATCTTTTTCATCACTCAAGGTCTCAGGATAGTAATGGATTAGTAACTTAGTTTCTAATTCCTTCTAATATAGATCATCTTGCTACCCAGATTTCTCCAGAATATCGCACTAATTCTTGGAAGGTCCACAAATCATATACGCAGCAAGATTCACCCCCCTATCTGTGGGTGTCTCGAGATTCTTGAAGATTTTTTGGACTATATCAATCCATAACATGAATTTATGAGGTCCCCCTCCCCTTGTAAACATAGTTAGATATTTCAGTTCAAACTCTCTTATCAGCTCATATATCAAAGGAATGATATGAACAATATCCCTTTACATGGATTGCATGACCCTCAGGAAGTTGTTGTGAATCTAAACATCCATCTGCTCCTTAGTAACTATAGGAATATTTATTTCAGTTGTGTTAGTAGAATGATAATTTCAACTCTCTTGATTCTTGATTTGAAGATGAAGAGGAGGGATTTTATCTACAATACAGACACATACCATAGAAAACTGGCTAGAAACAAGTTCAACCCCAATAGGTGATTGCAAAAGAGTACTGCTAACTCTTGGTCTCTCTAGACATGGATTATAAGTATTTTAGCTTGACACGACAACTCATTTAATTTATCAGGTGAAATAGACATTGTATATTACATTTAAATAGACAAGTATATATCACATGCAAAAATAGATATGTCCCTATCATGAACAATGCATGTAAATATATCCCTATGTTCCTATTATGATTCATGTATCGTTATCTCGTGTCATACTGATCCATGAGTACAAATATCAAAAAATTGTAAGATCATATAACAATAACCTCACACAACATGTGAATCACTCAAGATTAAATAACATTAATTATAACAAGAACAAGGAAAAATCGGTAATATCATCTCTGGGAACTCATATTTTCCCCCGTACATGGGTTAGCTACTCCCATGCACAAACTCATTACCAAGTCCCAAAACATCCTAGTATCCTTTATACCATTCTCAAATAGTAAATAAGAAGAAAAGAAAGTCTTCTACCTCAGATACCACTTTGTAACATCCTCCAATATGGAACTCTCTCACATGACCGGAAAGGTTTGGTTATAAGAAATAACTTACACCTCCCTATATGTCAGATGCTACCAACTAGTAGTAGGGGTTTGAAATGTATAGTGGGGAGTATGTACCTTATGGTATAAAGTGTCTTAGTAGTAGAGAAAAATCATAATAGAATGAAAATAATCAAAGTAAATACATAGCGGAAGAAAACAATAAAATCAAACTAAATAATCTAATAAAAAATATGGAATAATGTAATGACATCTTGGAATGTAAATAAATGTTATTATAGATAAATACAAGAAAAATACTAACAAACTCAAATAAATGACTCAGAGTCCCAGTTTCCAAACTCCACATTAGTCCCATATTCAAACTACAACCCATCCATAAAAAAATCAACATCAAGGTCTTTTTACCTTATCCAAACCTACATCCACAAAATATACTCATGTTCCAAACAGCAGCCCGAATAGGGTGTGAATATAACTCAGTAGGTTGACACCACTATTTCTAAACCAAACAAGTCTGATAATAAGTGTATTCAATAAATAGATAAACATGTGTATTAATTAATTCAACAATTAATAAAATACAAAAACAACCTGTTTCAGCTCCATTCTAAAATATCTTTTGTATGTCTTATGACCATGCCAAACACAACCATGTAACCAAGGTAAAATAACATGCTTCGGCCCCATGATAGAATATCTCTGAGAATTTATTACGACCATGTCAACCACAACTATATAACCAAGGTAAAATAACCTTATTTGGCACCATGTCGGAATATCTCTAAGCATGTCCTGTGACCATTCCAACCACAACCATATAACCATGGTATAGTCACAAAAATCTGAGTCAAATTCCTATAAGCATTACAGCATCTGGGGTAAATCCCTATAAGCATTACAACATGGTACTAGGAATCTCTCACTCTCTCTAATAATTACACCATGGTACTAGGACAAGGCTCCTCAATATCATCATTACAACATATAAGTGTGCAAGTTCCAAGGTTGAGCCCGATATATAAGCATTATAACATGGAACACAATCCCTATCATACAACATGGATATCAAAATATCACATCATAATTATCAATGGTTAATTATGAGAATTACCATTCTTCTTTCATATACCACTTTCAATTTAATTCACAATTGATTAAAAATTATATCAATAATCAATAATCCAAAATTTAGAGATTCTATAACTAGAAATCACCCTAGGTCACATTTCATGCTAAACAAACTTTAATCCATTGGCCAATTAAAATATATTCATGGCTCTCTCGCCCAATGGGTAGCCATATGCTAGGTCAGAATCCAATTGAAAACAAATTAATCCAAGGAATAATATCATTTATTATTTATTCAATTTGGGCACACATTTTGTTGGCACAATCACAATATTTCATAATCTTGGAAATTATCAAACCATAGGGTTAAGATTTAGACCCCCTACCTTTAACTGTTGATCTAAAAATGCTTCCAATGGACAATTCCCACTGGGAAGAATATGTAGAAGATTTCAAAGAGGTTACTAGATCAAAATAGGGATTTCTCACACAAACAGGACATCCAAAAGGGAAGTTGGCACCTCAAAATTTCCTGAATAGTGACTTAGGGTCAATAAGAGAGTGGATACAACATATCAAAAATAAAATCATCCACAAAACATGTTAAAATGGAGGGTTAGACATTTACATGGCATGTAATGTGATTATACATCATGTAAATGTTTTTAATGAAAGTCTCCAAGAAACCAATTTCCTCAGATTTATTTTATTAAATCCCAAGAACAATTACATGATGTGTAATCCCTTTATATGGCATGTAAATGTTTAGTATTTTATTTTTCATCCCATTTCCCTTTTTTAACAAACCGACCCTATTGTAAAGTTTCTAAACTCACCAAGAACCCATGAAATTCTTAACCCATTTATTCTCAGACTATATTAATTCAAACAAGAAAACATCCCTAGTCTTTAGGTTATTTTATCCAACAAAAGTATCCTCACGGATACTCTCTAGTCTTTATTAAGTTTCCTTGAAACCCAAGACTGTATTTATTCAAACAAAAGGATTTTATGATGAAAACACAACTGAAAGGAAAGATTAATGAAAAACTTAGATATAGTCATAGCTAGAAAATAATGTTATCTTACAATATGACTCTTGTACACCCTAAAAAACAACCACAAAATAACACAAATAAATAATTAGGGGAGATATTAAATGTAAAAAAACATGTGTATATCTATTTTTAGAGTTTAAGGTTTTAATTTCAAGAATTCTTAAGTGGGTGTTGAAATTTGATTGAAAAGGATGTAGGGTAGGTTCAGTGGAAAGAATCAGGTAATCATAAATTTTTTAAAATAACCTATACTTATTGGATATAAAGTGAAAATAATGGTGTGAAATGGTTTTCAAAAACACATGTGGATATTTAGTGACATAATTGACTTTTGAATTCCTTACTTGAGCTGGTATCATACATCTCCTTGAATTTTATTCTGATACAATTTATGAGACATATTTTTCCATTATCATTGGGAATAACTCCTTATTGTGGTTTTTTTATTTGATCACATTTCTACAATGAATTATATTTCTTTTTAATGTTAAATATTCATGAATTTTGTAATATATCCATGCATCATTTTTGGAAATGTGAGTTTTCCAAGTGTTTTAAATGTTTAGGTGTGGGTGTGTGATCACACCATGATTCATTGTGTTATTTCCACCATTATACCACTGTTTTAAACTTATTTTTTATTGTAAATTATAAATATAATAAAAAATTGAACTTCAAATATGGTTAAATTATTTAATTTTTATCACTTTTAAAAATTGAATCTTTACTTATTTTGATGATTACATTGTAGTATGAGGAGATTTTGAAATCATATGATAAAATTCAAAAAATATGGGCCAAACCACACAAGATTCCAAGAATATATATGGAATAAAATGAAAATTTTGGCTAATATATGGATAAAATTGGGATAAAAATCAGTAAAATAATTTTAAACCATGTGAGAAACATTTTCATAGAAGACCATGAAGCCTAATTTATCCATTTCGTGGCCCAAAATGTTCCATAATTGAATTGAATATTCACATGTAGACCTCTAAATGATTACAAATTTTTATTGTATATATTATAGTGGTGGGGAAATAACTTTTTGGTTATTTTAAAAGGAAAGATAATACCGAATGGTATCTTAAAACCATGATCCATGTGGTATCTTGAAATCTGGGTTCCCAAAACCACCTTCCACATTTCCTATAAATTGGAACCTTGGTAACCACATTTGTAAGTTGGAACAGGGGTAAGGTACTGATATTTTGAATTATCAAAGGGTTCCTCTAATCTCTTTGGAGGTTCTGGAGGTCCCTATCCTCAGGGATATAATATGTGTAAAGGATAAGTTCTACATTATATTCCTCCTCCTCTTGATGGTGAGATAAATGGTGGGTGATCATTACAAGGGATCTATACACATAAAGAGTGAGTTTTGTAACATAATTTTCTACTAGTTTTGTGCATATTTTGGATTGTAATTTTTTATTTCAAATGTATATTAACTTGTTTTGATACATTTAATTGAAGCACTTTTTATTTCATAACCGGTCAGTTTTTAATTTTTAGTGTGTGATTTGTGTTTTCCCATCAGAAAACATAAGAATCCCCTTAATTCCAAAAAAAGTTATATTTCAATGTTCCTTGACATACCTTATAGCCTGATAATAGTATGGAACTTGGTTAAATTATTTTTATGTCAAATTTTAGTCATATGTTCATTTTTTTAGAGGATTTTTGGGTAACCAATATCATGGTTATCCCTTAACTAATGGATTTCACCAAAACCTATTTATAAATTAAGAACAATGGGATTTTTAAGTGGTGTAGTAAGTTATAAATTATCATATAATTATCATATACTTTTTAAAATAAAATTTCATTTTTAACTATTAAAATATTTAAATTAATTTATTTTATTTCAAAATTGTTTTAAAATACCCCTTATTTTCAGTTTTATTTTGAAAAAATTATTATAAATACATTCTATAAACAAGTAACATTTCTTTGATAGATGACCTAGGGTCTTCCCTAGACTAAGAAAAAAAATAAAAAAAATTAATCAATTTGATGTGTCATGAAAAATTTACCAATTATTCAATCCATTACCATCCTAGGAAGGAAAACAAAGTGGCATATGCTCTAACTAGAAAGGATCCTACAACCCTATCCATGATGAGGATTAAAATGGATACAATATTATTGGACATGAAAATTATGTATAAAGGAGGCCTGAAATGGCGATGAGAATCTACAGAAAAAAGTAGTGAATATTCTATATTTCAACTTATATAAATATGTATTTATATGGTTTGGAACCCAGATATATATCTTTTAAAACTAAAACTAAAGAGGAAAATTCTAGATGGCGTACATAACTTATCCTTCTCTATTCATCTAAGAAGCACTAATATGTATATATATCCAAACCAAAACTTATGGTGAGATAACATGAATAGGTAGATTTCAGAATTTGTATCTTGATGATTGGTATGCTAATAAGTAAAGGTTGAATGATATAAGTTTAAGGGTATGATGAAACCATGTATTATACTAGTATGGAAATGAAAAAAAAACAACCATACATTTTGTCATAGGACTCCCTAGGATATCTAATAGAAATAATTCCATATGGTTGGTAGATAATAACCTTATAAAGTAAGTGAATTTAATTTCTATCAAGTAATATTTATCTCTTGGCCAAGTCACCAAGATATACGTAAGGTAAGTGTTAAGAATGCATGGAGTTCCACTCTTTGTTGTATCTGATCAAGATTTGAGGTTTACTTTGAGGTTATAGGGAATCCATCAGCAAGTGTTTGATACAGAGTTGAGTTTAGTATGTCTTGTCACCCTCATAAGGATGTTCAGTCTAAAATAACCATTCAAATTATAGAGTATATGTTGAGACTATGTTCAATGGATTTTCTAGGATTTTGAGATCAATAACTTATCCTATTAGAGTTATGATATAAAAATAGTTTTCATTATATAATTGAAATGACACTTATGAGGCTTTATAAGGGAAGTGGTGTTGGACTCCAACATACTTGGATAAAGTTAGATTGTGGAAGCTTATGGTACATGATCTTATCCAAGATATAACATAGAATTTTCAAACCATTAAAAATCATATGAAATCTACAAAAATTTGATATAAAATCAATGAATACAATCATTAATGAGACCTAGAGTTTGAGTTTAGAGATAAGGCATTACTTCATATATCACTATGGAAGAAAGTCATTAGGTTTGGTAATAAGTGAAATCTTAGTCTAAGACACATCAACCCCTTTTAGATCCCTGATCGCATAAAAGTTGTGTCCTATCAACTAGAACTCCCACTTAACCTATCTCTAGTACATGATGTGTTCCATGTATGTAACGACCCAAAGTTTTTCAATGGAAATTCCCTTCTTATATTTATGTAATAAAATCACATGAAAATACAACATAATAAACTACTAAGTGATAAGTGACCTTTAAACATAAGTTTGTCACTTATGTGTTTGGAATTTCGAAAATCCGACATACACGATTGTGTTCAAGATGCTTTTTGGAGTCTAGTAAAACAAAAATAATTTTTGGTGAATAGTAACCTACACTAATAAATAGTAACATACCCTTATGAATAGTGATATACCCTAATGAATAGTAACCTCACCTATTATAGTATAAAAATAATATTCAAGTTGGAATTACAATATACCTATGTTTTAGAATGAGTTAATTCATGTTTTAAATCTGGTTTTTGATAATGAAATATGATTTTAATTAAATATTAAAATAATCATTTTTAGAAAATTATTTTTGAAAAATGGACTTTATTTTTGGATTCTACACTTCACAAAATGGTTAGGGTAAATTCTTGAGATTTTTCTGAAATACTTGAATTTTTGATGAATAGTAAAATACGGTAATTTACCGTATATATACATTATAAGATAAATAAACTATTACTAGCATCATGGATGATGTCACAACCCATGGTTCGAATTAACATTACCCATTTACTATTCTTTGTCATGGAATACTTACTATTCTTTGTCTTGGGAAGAAATAATAAATTAATGATTATTATATTATGAAATCCCTCCTCTCCACTATAAAAACCCCCTTCACTCCCTCTTCTATCCACTCCTATCAAGCTCCAAGACTTCTCTAAATTCTTCCCAAATCTCTCCCCAAGGTCCTCCCCCACGTCCAAAAGCTCTCAGCCTCCTCAAAATACCAAAAACTCTCCCTTTAAGAGGTTCTCAAAGGAAGAAGTCTCAAGAGGTAAATTCCTCTTCCCAAATTTCTTTTTTTTTCTTTTAAGTTATTTTCTTTTTTTACCTCCCTTCACCATAATAGTATGATAAATCCAGTAACATACATTTACTGTAATTTCTTCATGCTAGTGGTATATTTTATTATCTTCTCTCCTTTCCCCACCCTTTTATTTGAAAGAAATGAAAGCACCGTTTGAGATGTGCTAATTTAGCACATTCAAGGACAACTGTTTATCAATTTCTATTATTATCTTTAATTCTGGTCATGAAACCATTTGTGTTATGGTTGAAACAGATTATTATATATATAATATATCCTATTTTTTGTTCTGTAATCCTTTGGTACAAATGGAATTAAGTTATAAATCAACACACATTCTTTGTAATCAAATCCACCGATCAACAAAAACGGTTATCACTATGGTTATATATATAATAATTCGACTTCACTGTAAGTAAACTAATTAAAACTAAAACCATGTGATTCCCTGAATATGAAATAAATAATATAACTTCAATTCTGGACAACCACTTTCATTTTTCATATAATCCAAACTTGAATATAAGTGAACCGATCTTTTAAAGCAAAGTAAACAAATGAGCCCGAGCAATGAAATTGAACCTTATAACTAATCAAAAAGGATTTGAATTAAATAAAAAGGGTTATAATAAATAAATTACATATAGAATAGGTTCTTTAATTATTAGTTAATAAGTCCTAATTTGTTTATTCAGGTCGTTAATAACAAGTGGATAACACCAACGGATTTAAGGTAAGGGATCCTCCCCTTTTCTCTCTTAATCAAGATTGTCCTCTATACTTTTCATTTTTTATGTGTACAAGAAAATGATGGTTTATGTTTAAGAAACTCCCCCATACTTCCTTATGGATTTATAAGTGATGAGAAACCCCATTTCTCTCTCATCAATCCCTCTTGCTCACACCCGACACCATGCCGATAAAATCATAACGAATTATACCCGAACCTTCTTTGTTCTTTCGGGTTGCCTTATATTTCTTTAAAAATGGTGTTATATTATCTATATATGTGAGTCTTATGACTTCTGGTTAGTTTTACAAGATTCTTATATCAATACCCTTTCATCACATTCTTTCGGGGATATACATGATTCTGAAAGATTCCCTCCTTAGAACTTTCTGATAAGCAAACCTGTTTTATGGGGACTTTCCAAAATTTTTACCCAAATTTCAAGTGCACTCTATCTTCGGTTTTAAGACACCATTATATTTATAAAATCAGTATTTTTATTATGAAAACCTTCTTGGTTAAATTCTGGTTTTATATAAAAGAATGTCCTCTTTTCTATTTGAAAAGCTCTAGAGTGTTTTCCTTAAGACCGCACAAAATTGTTTTAATGCTAATGTTTCTAAAATAGATTTTTTTGTATGTTGTCACTTATATTTGACACCATTTACCATGTTATATGACTATATTACCCTATGAATTTCCTTGTATGATATAATCCTTTCCCTTCATGGACACTTTCGTGATACGCCCTTTGGATATGTTTGGTGTCATGATTGTGGTACCCAATTCTTTCCATGGGTACCCTTATGTTTATGTATGGTTGATTTTGTATGATTATTTATATGGAAAGATTATTAATGTGGCTTGAATATTTATGAATATGTGGAGATGGTTGTGCCTAGATAACGCTCCAATACATTGGGTATGGTTAAGTCTCATGAGATACAATGTGAAACGGGATTGGCGGTTATCCTTGACCCGTACTAAAGATATGATTTATGATTCTGCCACATTTATATGATTCCATGTTTATATGATCATATGATTATATTAAATTATTTCATAAGTTTCATTATTTGGATATCATTATGTCAGGCCTCTTAATTCATGTGCTTGAGGTGTATCCTTATATTCATTCCCTTACTGGGCATTTTTAGCTCATCCCTTTGTTCATGTGTTCCCCAGGGTACCCTATGCAGATGTAAGGGCTCAAAGGAAGTTAGGAGATCATTATGGAGATTAAATAAAGAAGTGTTTTTTAGCCCCATGTTTTATGTTATATGTACCTAGTCTTCCAAGACACTAGACTTAACAATCCTTGGCTTGTACTCTGATGGTTATTTAGGCTTAAAATAATGAAATGTTATATGTAAAAGGCTCGGGTCGCTATAGTTGGTATTAGAGGATGGTCTAGTTATTTTTGGAGATTAGAAATAGAGAACCTTGGTGAGAACCTTACAGATTAGACTAAGTATAAGAAAATAGTCCTAAATTTTGGTGAGTATAGAGTAAGTGGTTTATCAAGAAAATAAATCCTTGTATGAATATGAGTAGGTAAAGGCGGCTCCGGCACAGATGTATCTAGGGGTAAAACACGAAAACACCACTTTGAGCTAGACTCGAATGGGAACTGGTGTCTGATAACGGTCCTTGTTGCACTCTTGGTTACGACACTCCCGGGGGATATGATTCGATAGATTCACGAGCTTAGTACAAACCATTATTAAGGGTAAAATTCCATAAGAATATAATTTAAGAAATAGATCGAGGATAACCTAGATATAAACCTAAGGAATCACAATTTAGGATGTACTTCTTATTTATAAGTTTATCCTTTAATGTTTAAAGTTTCATTTTTATGCTCAATAGCTAAGTATTCAAGACCTCTAATTATACGTTATTTTTCATAGTTAATGGCAAGAAATAGAAGAACATGTTCCAACAACCAATGTGATAGTCAATGTGATGATTGTCCTAATGACATGCCTGATGTGACAGAAGCGGGTGCTCAAAACTTCATGGCAGTACTTGCTCAGCTGGCTCGACTTATGAATAATAACTTCAATCAGGTGGAATGTCTCCATCCTCCAAAGAAAGAGAAAGTTGTCGTACAATCCTTCATGAGACCAAGCCCTCCCATGTTTAGTGGTTCTTATGATCCCATCCTCACATAACAATGGATTAACTCCATTGAAAAGATTTTCTCTGTCCTCCGGTGCTCAGAAGAAGGGAAATATGTACTGTCAGTCTATCGTTTTGATAGGGAAGCTGATCAGTGGTGGACACAGATCAAGAATACAAAGTCCCAAGAGGAAATTGAATCCATAGAATGGGAGGAATTCAAGAGGATGTTTTTCAACAAATATTTTCCCCTAACCCTCCATCTCAAGATGAAAAGAGAGTTCCTTGGACTCAAGTAGAAGGAAGATGAGTCCATATGGGCGTATGAAGCGAACTTGACAAGGCTTTCAATGTACGCATCTAGCTTTGTCATGAACACTGAAAGCAAGGTGGATCTCTTCTTTATCATACTAAAGCTGAGTCGATGAAAATTTTAGGTGATTAGAGACTTCGACAGCTATGAGTAAATTGTTCGTTGTTCCCTCAAGGTTGAAATGGAGATTAGAGACTCTCAGTGGTCTCATGGGCCTAGTGACAAGAAGCAGAAAATGGAGAACAACATGGGTGGTTCATTAAAAAAATCCCATGATGGAAATAAGCCTCACTTTCCCCTTTGTAAGAATTGTGGGAAGAAGCATCTCGGTGACTGTCTCAAGGGAACCAGGAATTGCTTAAAATTCAGGAATTTTGGTCATATGGCCAAGAACTATCGAAGGGATATGAAAAATCCCACTAATGTTGAAGAATAATGTAAGGTTCAGATCAACACTCATCCTGTAGTGTAGTGTTTTAACTGCAAGGAGCTTGGGCATTAGGTGAACAATTTCCCTAAGTCGAGGGTTGTCGGAGGCAATTAGCAACAACCTCCAAGGAAACAAGGAAGGGCTTATGCTATCACTACTATTGAGGTGGAGCTGAAAAAAGATGTGGTGACAGGTATGCTTGTTATTCATTCAAGAATAGAGAACATACTATTTTATTCTGGTTCTACGCATTCTTTCATATCATGCAAGTTTAGTAGAACTATTCAAACACCACCTCAAAATTTGGTGGAAATTTTATCTTTGAGAATAGCGAATGGGGAAATTATCGCATTCATGGTTTATAACTCCTCCCTGGTTAATGT
Organism: Viscum album; assembly: GCA_963277665.1. Lineage (NCBI taxonomy): Eukaryota > Viridiplantae > Streptophyta > Magnoliopsida > Santalales > Viscaceae > Viscum > Viscum album. Next base: position 1,038,175,516 of record OY728135.1, on the reverse strand, counting down.
TTGTGGAATGAATCTCCCAGAAAATCTTTTCATACTTATTTTAGTGGATTTTGATGTTATATTGGGTATGGATTGGCTATCTTTGTTCAAGGCCAACATCAATTGTTGGGAAAGAGAGATTACTCTTCACATCCCGAAGCATCCTCCGATTCTTTACAAGTGCAAGGAGGAAGATGAGTATCCTTTAGAATCTTCGTCTCAAGTTTGGATATTGCTTCCTTATGAGCATGCATACATAGCTCAAATGATTGAGACAATGGAGAGAATCATGCTTGAAGACATGCCCATCGTGAGGGATTAAATGGATGTATTCCTAGAAGAGTTGTCTAGTCTTCCTTCTGACCGAGAGGTTGAGTTCTCAAATGAACATATCCCTGGATCTCTGCCAATATCAAAGACATCTTATAGAATGGCCACCGTAGAGCTAGAAGAGCTGAAGAAGCAGTTACAGGAGAATATGGAGAAGGGTTTTATATGCCCGAGTGCTTCACCGTGGGGTTCTCCAGTCCTCTTCATCAAGAATAAGGATGGATCAATGCTCCTCTGCATTGATTATCGTGAGCTCAATAAAATCACTATAAAGAACAATTATCCCCTTCCATGGATATATGACTTATTCGATCATCTGCATGGGGCCAGTTATTTCTCTAAGGTGGTCCTTCGGTTGGGATATCACCAACTAAAGGTAAGGAAGGAAGATATTCCCAAGATTGCTTTTCGAACGAGGTATGGACACTATGAGTTTATAGTGATGCCCTTCAGACTCACTAATTCTCTAGAAATTTTTATATATTTAATGAATATAGTCTTTAGATATTACCTCGACAAATTTGTGGTGGTCTTTATTGATGATATTATGATATACTCCAAGAGCAAGGAGGAACATGAGGAGTATTTGGAAACTATGTTAAAGACTTTTCGAAGGGAGAAGTTGTATGGAAAGTACAGTAAATGTGAGTTCTGGATGGAGAAAGTATCATTATTGGGGCATGTTATCACCAGGAAAGGGATATTTGTTGACCCTTCCAAGAAGAAGGCAATTGAAGAGTGGCTGAGGTCAACTTCTATAATGGAGATCTGTAGCTTTTTAGGTCTAGCTGGCTATTATCGACGATTCATGAAGAACTTTTCACGATTGTCAAACCCAATGACCAAGCTGACATAGAAGGGAGTAAATTTTTTCTGGATACAGGAATGTGAAGACTGTTTTAAGGAGTTGAAAAATAGGCTTATCGCTATGACGGTACTCACACTACCTTCAAGTGGAGAACTCTTTGTGGTGTATAGTGATGATTCTAAGAAAGGCTTAGTTTGTGTGCTAATGAAAAATGATAAAGTGACAGCCTATGCCTCAAGGCATCTAAAACTCCTTGAGCAAAACTATCCCATGCATGATCTGGAGTTGGCGGTTGTGATCTTTGCATTGAAAATCTGGCAGTATTATCTCTATAGGGAAAAATGTGAGATATATACTGACCACAAGAGTCTCAAATATATATTCACACATAAAGATCTTAATATGCACCAAAAAATATGGATAGATCTCATCAAGGATTATGACTGCTCAATCCACTACCATCCCGGTAAGGCAAACAAGGTGGTGGATGCTCTAAATAGAAAGGATCCTACATCTTTATCAATGATTAGAATTGAAAAGGATCTGATATTATTAGATTTGCAAAGGATGGACATGGGAATCATTAAGAGAGGAACATCATCAATCCTTTCTCAAATGATTTCTCAACGATCCCTCATAGAGAAAATAAAGGTTGCTCAAACAAAGGATGTGGAAATTCAGAAAAGGGTGGAAGCTGTTAAAAATGGGAAATCCACCGATTTCAAAATTGATGACAAAGGAGTTGTACGATTTGGGACATGATTATGTGTACCATCATATCCAGAGATAAAGAAGGATCTATTGAATGATGCACATAGCTTGACCTTCTCTATCCATCCTGGGAATACCAAAATGTACCATGATCTCCGAGAACACTTCTGGTGGGATAACATGAAGAAGGAGATTGCGGAATATATATCAAGGTTCTTGGTATGTCAGTGAGTTAAAGCTAAGTGAAAAAAGTCCAAAGGTATGATGCAGCCATTGCCTATACCCTTGTGGAAATGGGAAAATGTTGTTATGGACTTTGTCATGGGTCTCCTGAAAACGTTGAAGGGAAATAATGTGATATGGGTTGTGGTTGACCGACTCACCAAGACATCCCATTTCATTGCTATTCGGGAAGATCTCTCGCTTGAAAAACTTGAAAAGTTATATGTGAAGGAAGTGGTGAGACTGCACGGTGTTCCACTCTCAATTGTCTCTGACCATGATCCAAGGTTCACATCTAAATTCTGGAGGAGTCTACAACATGCTTTGAGTACTGAATTAAATTTCAGCACGGCCTATCACCCCCAAACTGATGGCCAATCTGAAAGAACTATTCAGACACTTGAAGATATTCTTAGAGCCAACTCTCTAGAATTAAAAGGTAGTTGGGATCAGCATCTCCCATTGGTTGAGTTCTAATACAATAATAGCTTCCACTCGAGTATTCGGATGGCTCCATATGAATCTCTGTATGGAAAGTGATGTAGAACTCCAACCTTTTGGGATGAAGTTAGAGAAAGAAAGCTACTTGGACCTGATCTTGTTCAAGAGACGACAGAGAAGGTTAAAGTCATCCAAAAATACATCAAAGCTGCTCAAAGTCAGCAAAAGAGCTATACTGACAATCGTCGAAGGGACTTGGAATTCGACGTTGGAGATAAAGTCTTCCTTCGAATATCTCTATGGAAGAGAGTCATGTGATTCGAGAAGAAATGGATGTTAATCCCAAGGTATATTAGCCCCTTTGAGATACTTGACCGCATAGGATCCGTGGCCTATCAGCTTGAACTTCCACCAAATATGGCTTGATTTCATGATTTTTTTCATGTATCACTCTTGGGGAAGTACATACCTGATCCATCACATGTACTAAACTCAGAGGTGGTGCAGTTGGAAGATGATCTCTCCTATGAGGAGCAGCCAGTAAAGATTCTGGATCGGAGAGATAAGGTTCTACGCAACAAGACAACCCATCTTGTCAAAGTGTTGTGGAGGAACCATAAGTTTTAGGAAGAAACATGGGAATTGGAGGAAGCAATAAAGGAAAAGTACCCGCACCTATTTTTGGATTAGTATGTAAAACGAAATTTCGAGGGAAAAATTTCATAAGGGGGGAAGAATGTAACGACCCAAATTTTTTCAATGGAAATTCCCTTCTTATATTTATGTCATAAAATCACATGAAAACACAACATAATGAACTACTAAGTGATAAGTGACTGTTAAACATAAGTTTGTCACTTATGTGTTTGGAATTTCAAAAATCTGGCATACACAGTTGTGTTCAAGATGTTTTTTGGAGTCTAGTAAAACAAAAATAATTTTTGGTGAATAGTAACCTACCCTAATGAATAGTAACATACCCTTATGAATAGTGATATACCCTAATTAATAGTAACCTCACCTATGATAGTATAAAAATAATATTCAAGTTGGAAGTACAATATACCTATGTTTTAGAATGAGTAAATTCATGTTTTAAATCTGGTTTTTGATAATAAAATATGATTTTAATTAAATATTAAAAAATTCATATTTAGAAAATTATTTTTGAAAAATGGACTTCATTTTTGGATTCTACACTTCAAAAAATGTTTAGGGTGAATTTTTGAGATTTTTCTGAAATACTTGAATATTTTTATGAATAGTAAAATACGGTAATTTACCGTATATATACATTATAAGCTAAATAAACTATTCCTAGAATAATGGATGATGTAACCACCCATGTTTAGAATTCACATTACCCATTTACTATTCTTTTTCATGGAATACTTACTATTCTTTTTCTTGGGAAGAAATAATAAATTAATGATTATTATATTATGAAATCCCTCCTCTCCTCCACTATAAAACACCCCTTCACTACCTCTTCTCTCCACTCCTCTCAAGCTCCAATCCTTCTCTAAAGTCTGCCCAAATCTCTCCCCAAGGTCCTCCCCCACGTCCAAAATCTCTCATCCTCCTCAAAATACCAAAACCTCTCCCCTTAAGAGGTTCTCAAAGGAGGAAGTCTCAAGAGGTAAATTCCTCTTCCCAAATTTCTTCTTTTCTTTTAAGTTCTTTTATTTTTTTACCTCCCTTCACCATAATAGTATGATAAATATAGTAACATACATGTACTGGAATGTATTCATTCTAGTGGAATATTTCATTGTCTTCTCGTTTTTCCCAACCCTTTTATTTGAAGGAAATGAAAGCACTGTTTGAGATGTGTTAATTTAGCACATTCAAGGACAACGGTTTATCAATTTCTATTATTATCGTTAATTATGGTCATGAAACCATTTTTGTTATGGTTTAACCATATTATTATATATGTAATATATCATATTTTTGGTTCTGTAATCCTTTGATACAAATGGAATTAATTTATAAATCAAAACACATTCTTTGTAATCAAATCAACCGATCAACAAAAACGGTTATCACTATGGTTATATATATAATAATTCGACTTCACTCTAAGTAACCTAATTAAAACTAAAACCATGTGATCCCTTGGATATGAACAAAATAATATTACTTCAATTCTGGACAAACACTTTCATTTTGCATATAATCCAAACTTGAATATAAGTGAACCAATCTTTTAAATCCAAGTAAACAAACGAGCCCGAACAATGAAATTAAACCTTATAACTAATAAAAAAGTATTTGAATGAACTAAAAAGGTTTATAATAAATAAATTAAATATATAAGAGGTTCTGGACTTATTAATTAATAAAGCCTAATTTGTTTATTCAGGTCGTTAATAACAAGTGGAGAACACCAACGGATTTAAGGTAAGGGATCCTCCCCTTTTCTCTCTTAATCAAGATTGTCCTCTATACTTTTCCTTTTTTATGTGTACTAGAAAATGATGGGGTATGTTTAAGAACCTCCCCCATACTTATTTCTGGATTTATAAGTGATGATAAACCCCATTTCTCTCTCATCAATCCCTCTTGGTCATACCCGACACCATGCTGATAAAATCATAACGAATTCTACTCGAACCTTCTTTGTTCTTTCGGGTTGCCTTATCTTTCTTTCAAAGTGTTGTTATATTATATATCTATGTGAGTATTATGACTTATGGTTAGTTTTACAATATTATTATATCAATACCCTTTCATCACATTCTTTTGGGGATATACATGATTCTGAAATATTCCCTCCTTAGAACTTTCCGATAAGCAAACCTGTTTTAAGGGGACTTCCCAAAATTTTTACCCAAATTTCATGTGCAATATATCTTCTATTTTAAGACACCATTGTATTTATAAAATCATTATTTTTATTATGAAAACATTCTTGGTTCTATTCTGGTTTTATATAAAATAATTTCTTCTTTTCTATTTCAAAATCTCTAGAGTGTTTTCCTTAAGACCGCACAAAATTGTTTTAATGCTAATGTTTCTAAAATACATTTTTTTGTATGTTGTCACTTATATTTGACACCACTTACCATGTTATATTCCTATATTACCATATGAATGTCCATTTATGTTCTAATCCTTTCCTTTCATGGAAACTTTCGTGATACGCCCTTTGAATATGTTTGGTGTCATGATTTTGGTACCCAATTCTTTCCATGGGTACCCTTATGTTTATGTATGGTTGATTTTGTATGATTATTTATGTGGAAAGATTATTTATGTGGCATGAATATTCATTAATATGTTGATATGGGTGTGCCCAGATAATTCTCCAATTCATTGGGTAAGGTTAAGTCTCATGAGATGCGATGTGAAACGGGATTGGCAGTTAGCCTTGACTCATACTAAAATGGGAAACGGGATTGGCGGTTAGCCTTGACCCGTACTAAAGATATGATTTATGATTCTGCCACATTTATATGATTCCATGTTTATATGATCCCATGCTTATATTAAATTATTTCATAAGTTTTATGCTTTGGATATCATTATGTCATGCCTCTTAATTCATGTGCTTGAGGTGTATCCTTATGTTCATTCCCTTACTAGGAATTTTTAGATCATACCTTTGTTCGTGTGTTTCCCAGGGTACCCTATGCAGATGTAAAGGCTCAAAGGAAGTTAGGAGCTCATTATGGAGATTAAATAAAGAAGTGTTTTTTTAGCCCCATGTTTTATGTTATATGTACCTAGTCTTCCAAGACACTAGACTTAACGATCCTTGGCTTGTACTCTGATGGTTATTTATGATTGAAATAATGAATTGTTATATGTAAAAGGCTTGAGTCACTATAATGTATCCATATTGAGGAAGTAAATATCAGAACTCTCACATGTATTGAATCTATAAGTGGTAAATTTTCATAAATATCTTTCATATGAGGAGTAGCGGTGAAGATCTTAGATCATAGAGAAAAAATTCCCAAAAATAATACAAATCACCTGGTCAAAGTGATGTGGAGGAAACAAAAATTTAAGGAGGCAATATGGGAACCAAAATAGGTGATGAAATAGAAGTACCCACATCTATTTTAGTGCTTGAAATAAAATTTTGAGGGTTAAATTTCTGTAGGGGAAATAATGTAATGAACAAAACTTCTATAAATAAAATTTACTTTTAAATGAATAAATTCATTATCAAGTAATTTAGTTATAGAAAACACATGCACTGCTTTGAATATTTTGAACCATTATAAAATATAACTTGTACGATTTGAAATACAATTAATAATATTAAATATTGATAATATAGTTGTTGTAAAGTGGCCATTATTATTTGTATATATTAAGGGTTATGATAAAATAAAATTGACAGAGATGAAAGATGTGATGGCCTCAACCAGTAGGATCATACCCTATGAAACCCACTTATCAGAGCTTCTGAGGATGATGGAATCACTAAGATTTTACATTCACCAAGCACAAGCTGAGATCCAACAACTAAATCTTGAGTGAGACCATTTATGGGAGAAGTTAAATATTATCAATATCATGACCCAAATAATGTTTGTCGAACCACCCCAAGAAAGCACCATCATCATACACCTTACCCCTAGAGCTTATACTAGGGAAATGAGGGCTTCTGTAACTCGAACCTAGTAATATGAATTTGTTTATTTTTTAATGAAATAAGGATTATATTTATTCATTTTAATATTTATTTATAAATAATTATATAACGATCTTGATAAAAATTATATTTTGATACGAAGAAATCAAAATTGTATTTTTGGGAAATATATACTCTCAATTAAGACACTATTTTGATAATTTCAAGAATTTTTTAAATAAATTTTATTTGAATAAAATGTTCTTATTAAATAATTATTATTTAAATGTAAATGATAATATAATTTAATGAATTCCAATGTAATTTTTATAATGGTCAGAAAACTAACATTATTGTAAAAACCAATATTTTTTAGTAGAGTATGATTTTTACTTAAAAGTGAACATTATTATTTTTAGGAAATTAATTTTATAAAATAAATATTATTTTTTAAATCTTCATGTTTAAATTATCCAATGGTTATTTTTTATGTTTTTCTAAGACAGTCGATTATTTTGGTAAAAAATAAATACAGTATAAATATATAGTCTGTATTAGGATATCATAATATCTCAAAATTGATGTCATAAATTATATAAGAAGTATCCATGACCAAAAATATGTCTATCCTTTAAAATAATGTTTTTTTAAAGTTATTTGATTGATTTTTTAATCCTTTTAATGAATCCTCCAAAACCTATATTATATTTTAAGGTTTTAAAATCATTTTTTTATGAGCATGACTCATTTCCACATCACCAATGATATTATTTTAATAAGTTCAATTCTTACCTTATAAAATATTTAAATCAACACCCCTTTGGTAGAAAAAATGGGAAAAACCCATGGGATGGTTTGTGGTTTTTATTATTTTAACATATAGAGTCCAAAACTTATGTTTATAAATTAATAAAGAATTATCCTATCTTTTTCTATAAATACACACCAATCCTCCCACTACCATTCACTAAAAATCCATTTAGTATAAATTTACTCACCTTATAACACTCTAAATACCTCCCCAATTGTTAGTAATCTCCTAATAAGCTTCTATAAATCTTTTAGAAGCACCCTATTAAGGTAAGGGATCCTCTCCCTTTCCTTGTTATTTTGAGTACTTTATGTGTACTAAGAATTTTTATTTCCAATTTTTCACATTGTAATTTATTTTTACACATAACTTTTACTATATTTATTATTACCATGTAATGATATTACACCTTTAACTCTCATTGATTGTAAGGAAACAAAATTTTATCAATGGAAATTTCCTTCTTATAGTTATTCCATATAGTATAAACCATATAAAATCACTTTTATAACACAATAAAAATTTATAAATAAATAATGAATTAAATAAGTGGTATTTCTAGAAGCTAAGGAACCTTTACAAATGGAATAGTAAACTAACCTTTTGAATAGTAATATGGCCATTAGGAATAGTTAATTACAAAATATAATATTATCCTCATATATAAAATTAGAAATAAAAATTATAAATCTTATAAATGATAATATGATATAATTATATCATAGTATAAGTAAATAAATATTTTTAAAAATATTATTTAAGTGTTGGTATTTTTATAAAATATAAATGTTTATTTAAAATTTTATTATTAATATAATGATTTAAAATAAAATTTATTTTCATAAAATGGATTCATAAACTAATATTATTTTTTCTTATGACTGTAGAATAATTTTATGAGACATTAATTAATTTTTCAAAGTGTTATAAAATCAATTATAATTTTGAAATCAATATTTTCCAAGTAAATGATGATTTTAATTAAAAATTAAATTTATCATATTTAGAAACTTATTTTCATAAAATGTAGTTAATTTTTTAATTATATATGTTAAAAAATGGTTAGAGTGATTTTTTGAGATTTTTCTAAAATAATTGAATTTTTGTGAATAGTGAAATATAGTAATTTACAGTATATATACAATATAAGTTAAATAAAATATTCATTGAGTAATCGTTGATGTAATCACCATAATCTAGAACTCTCCTTCATTATTTTAATATATTTTTTTGATAATTCTGAAACTATTAATATTTTTGAGCTAAAATAATAAATGAATAAATTAAATAATGAGAAAACGCCTCTCTCTTCCCTTATAAATACCACCCCTCACCACCTATTCTCCTCACACCTTAAAAGATTTTATACTTGTTCATATTATACCCAATAATTTTTCCATTCCCATAACCCACATTCATGAGCCCTTGGTCTCATCAAAAGACCAAACCTTTTTCCCTAAGAAGGTTCTCAAGGAAGAGAAATTCAGGAGGTAAAATCCTCTTTCTTTTTCTTTTAAATTTCACTCTTTTCTTATACTATCCTCAAATCCACCTATCCAAGAGGCATGATAAATATGGTATCTTTTATATACTATATTTTATTATGTAAATGGGATAATTCATCTTCAATACTCTTCCCTTTTCCTTTTTTTTCTAAACATGAAAATATCATCTATGGTGTATCGATTTACCACCATTGCGGATGATGTGTTTTCATTTTTAACTACTACCTTCAAGAATGGTCATAAAACCATAATTATAGTTAAATAAAATTTTATTATACATATTATAATTTATACAATGTTCCGGAAGAAATATATTAACATGATAAAATGATATAAGCTCAAAATGGTTGTAAAACCGCCAAAACTAATTAAATCAATTTCATTAAAGTTAAATATAATAAATCATCATTGTACCATATAAAAAATGATATATAAGATCATTTTATCTTATGAAATTTAATTAATAACATATAATTTAAATTCTTGACAACTATTCCACTTTTACATGAACTTACATACTCACGCTAAAGCGAATTGATCATGAAAACCAAGAAAACAAACACTCCCGAATAATGAAATTAAACTCTATAACTCATAAAAAATACCATAAATTTACTTAATAAAAATATAATGAATCAAATTCATTTACCAAATCTTATTGATTTCTTAATTAATGAATTTAACTTGATTATATAGGATATTAAAGTGAAGAAAGCATTCAGAAATAAGGTAAGGTGATTCTCAAACTCAACTCTCTTTATTTGGGTTTTCCCTCTTTCAGTCCATTTTCAGTATATATGTTCCTTTAATGTTCCTTAAATATCATTTATTTTTCCTAAAATTTTGTTTTTTATATACATCTTTCCAATCTGGTTTTAGGACAAATGCAACGATTTTTTTTTTGCAAAATAACTCTTTTTTCCAAAAGTACATCTTTTACTTATCATGAGATTGTTTCTTCTTCAATTAGGATTGATGATTCTTATACCAGGTATGATATTCCCTATTTCATTTGGGAACCCCAAATTTTATTCATGAATGTATGAATTATGAAATGAAACCCATTTTTATCCATGGTTTATTTTATATCCAAGATTGATATACGTTATATGTGGCATTCGTGATAATTTAGATGTTATGATGTGACGGGTTCACCAAAAATTTTATAGTGTATATAAATGTTATGATGTGATGGGTGTACCCAGAATTACATTATGATGTATCTCATGATATAAAGTGAAATATTCATGAATATGATTCTATATTTGTTCACAACTATGTGTGGTATTTGACCAGTAATACATGATGTTTCATTTTTATTCATTGACGCATTCTATGAATTTATATAATGTTTCATCTCATGACTATGATGATGATAATTTTATCAACTGAATGGGGCGAAGTATTTCTCTAAGGTGGACCTTCGGTTGGGATATCACCAATTAAAGGTGAGGAAGGAATGTATTCCCAAGACTGAATTTTGAACAAGGTGTGGACACTATAAGTTCATAGTGATTCCTTTTAGAATCATTAATTCTCTATAAATATGCATGTATTTAATGAATATAGTATTTAGATATTACCTCAAAAATTTGTGGTAGTATTTATTGATGATATTTTGATATAATTCAAGAGCAAGGAGGAACATGAGTATAACTTTAATATTGTGATAATGAATTTTCAAAGGGATAAAATTTATCTAATGTATGTTAAATGTGAGTTTTATATGGAGGAATTATCATTCTTGGGTCATGTTATCACCAGCAAAGGAATATATATGGTCCCTTCTAAGATAAAGGAAATTAAAGAGTGGCCCAGGATAACATCTATAATGGATATCCATAGTTTTCTTTGTCTAGCTAGGTATTACCGGTGAATTGTGAATAACTTCTCATGATTTTCAAACCCACTAACAAAGCTGAATCAGAAGGGATAAATGTTTTTCTAGGCCAATGAATGTGAAGATTTCTTCAAAGAGTTAAAAGAGAGGATTATCATCATGTCAGTACTCACACTTCCAAAAAGTGGGGAACTCTTTTTGGAATATAGTGATGCTTCAAAAAAATTCTTAGGTTGTGTACTAATACAAAATGATAAATTGATAGCCTATTCCTCAAGAAAGTTGAAAATTCATGAGTAAAAATATCCCATTCATGATTTGGAGTTGGGAATTTTGATCTTTGCATTGAAAATATGGTGGAATTATCTCTCTGGGGATAATTGTGAAATATATAATGATCATAATATAATAATATATATATTTATATATAAGGATCTTAATATTAACTAGTGAAGATGGTTAGATCTCATCAAGATTTATGACTGCTCAATCCACTACCATCCTAGCAAAGCGAATAAAGTTATGGATGCTCTAAGTAGAATGGATCCTGTAATATTATCATTGATGATAATAGATAAGGATACAATCTTCTTATATTTAAAATGGAAGGACATTGGAATTATTAAGGAAGTAATATCACCAATACTTTCTCAAATGATTGCTTAACCATCCCTCATAGAGAAAATAAAGGATTCTCAAATAAATGATGCAGAAATTCAAAATAAGGTGGAAGTTATGAGAAAAGGTAAATCCTCATAATTTAAAATTTATGAGGAAATAATTGTAAGATTTGTGTCACAAATATGTGTACCATTTGATCCAGGGATAAAGATGGAGCTTCTAAATGAGTCACATAGCTCAACCTTCACTATTCAACCATGGATCACAAAGATGTATCGAGATCTCCTAGAGAATTATTGGTGGGAAAATATAAAGAAGGAGATCATTGAATATATATCAAAGTACCCAATATATCAGCAAGTGAAGGATAAAAGAAAAAAGTTTAAGGGGGTGATGTAACCATTAACCACACCAACCTAGAAATGGGAAAACATCCCCATGGACTTTTTCACTAGACTTCCAAAGACATCCAGATGAAACAATGCTATATAGGTTGTTATGGGTTATCTTATAGAGACAGATCACTTTATCAAAATTCTAGAGAACTTCTCACTGGATCAACTTGTACGGATATACATCAGAGAATTGGTAAGGCTGCAAGGAGTACCACTATCAACTGTATCCGATTGAGATCCAAGATTCACCTCTAAGTTCTGGAAAAGTCTCCAGTATTATCTAAACATTGAACTAAACTTAATTAAGGATTATCATCCTAAAACTAATGTCCAATATGAATGGAATATTCATACATTGGAAGATATGTTAATATCATTTCTATAGACTTAAAAGGAGTATGGTACCAATATATTCCTCTGGCCAAGTTCTCTTACAATAATAGTTTCCACTCGAGCATCCAAATGGTTTCATATGAATCCCTTTATAGTAAAAGATTCAGAACACTCATGTGTTAGGATGAAGTGGGTTAAATTAAGATACTATTACCTGAAATGGTCAAAGAAATGGTGGAAAGGGTGAAAACCATTCAACAACACATCAAGGAATCCTAAAGTCAACAAAATAGCTATGCATACAATCATATACAAGACCTAGAGTTTAAGGATGAATACATGTAATTCCTTTTCATATCTCCATGGAAGAGGATCATGATATTTGGTAATAATGGAAAGTTGAGTCTTAGTTACATTGGACCCTTCAATATCCTTGATCATGTTAGAGTTGTGGCCTATCGACTGGAACTTCCATCTACCATGTCTCAAGTACACAATGTATTTAATGTATCCCTATTGAGGAAGTAAATACCATATCCCTTACATTTACTGAATCTAGAGGTGGTATAGTTGGAAAATGATCTCTCTTATGAGAAGTAGCTAGCGAAGATCTTAGAATATAGAGATAAAGCTCTATGCAACAAGACTACTCACCTGGTCAAAGTACTATGGTGGAACCATAAGAATGAATAGGAAATATGGGAACTAGAGAGTGATTAAGGAAAAGTACCCTCACTTGTTTTCACCATAGTATGTTAAACAAAATTTTGAGGGTGAAATTTTATAAGGGGGGAGAATGTAAAAACCCAAAATTTTATCAATGGAAATTCACTTATTATAATTATTTCATATAGTATAAACCATATAAAATCACTTTGAGAACACAATAAAAAATTTATGAATTAATAATGAATAAAATAAGAGGTATTTCTAGAAGTTAAGGAACCTTTACTAATGGAATAGTAAACTAGACTTTGGAATAATAATGTGACCATTAGGAATAGTAAATCAGCCAATAGAATAGTAACCTCATATATTAAAGTATAAATAAAATTTATGCATCTTATAAATGATAATTTGATATAATTATTTCTTAGTATAAGTAAATAAATATTTTAAAATTTATTAATTAAGTGCTGGTATTTTTATAAAACATAAATGTTAATTTATAATTTTATTATTAATATAATGATTTAAAAGAAATTTTTTTTCATAAAATAGATTTTTAAACTAATATTTTGTTATCTTATTACTATAATATAATTTTATGAGATCTTAATTAATTTTTCAAAGTGTTATAAAATCAATTATAATTTTAAAATCAATATTTTCCAAGTAAATGATGATTTTAATTAAAAATTAAATTTATCATATTTAGAAAATTATTTTCATATAATGGAGTTCATTTTTGAATTATACATGTTGAAAAAAGGTTAGGTTAAATTTTTTAGATTTTTCTAAAATACTTGATTTTTTTTGTGAATAGTGAAATACGGTAATTTACGGTATATATACATTATAAGTTAAATACACTATTCATTGATTCATTTATGATGTAAGCACCATAATATCTAAATAACCTTAATTATTTTAATATATTTTGTGATAATTTTCAAACTATTCATAGTCATGAACCAAAATAATAAACTAATGAACAAAATGATGAGAAAACACCCCTCTCCTCCCCTATAAATACCACCCCTCACCACCTCATCTCCTCACACCATAAAATCGCTGAACCTTTTCCAAATTTTAATCAATAATATTATCAATCCCCTACCCCATGTCCAGTAGCCCTTGGTCTCATCAAAATAACAAACCCTTTTCCCTAAGTAGGTTCTCAAGGAGGAGAAATTCAAGATGTAAAACCCTCTTTCTTTTTCATTTATTTTATTTTCAATTTCATTCTTTTCTTATACTATAATCAGATCCACATATCCAAGAGTAATTATAACTCTATTATATTTTATATAATATAATTTTATTATATAAATGGAATAATTTATCTTCAATTCTCTTCCCTTTTCCTTTTTTTTCTAAACATGAAAATATCGTCTGTGGTGTGTCGATTTACCACCACCGTGGATGATGCATTTTTATTTTTCACTAATTCCTTAAAGGCTGGTCATAAAACCATAATTATAGTTTAATAATATTATATTATAAATATTATATTTTATATAATGTTCTTTAAGTAATATATAAGCATGATAAAATGATATAAGCTTAAAATGGTCATAAAACCGCCAAAACAATTAAATCATTTTCATTAAAATTCAATATAATAAATCATCCTCATACCATATAACCAAATGATATATAATATAATTTAATAATATTAAATTTCCTTACTTACATATAATTTCAATTCTGAATAACTATTCTAATTTTATTTGAACTTCCATACTCATATACAAGTGAACCGATCATGAAAACCAAGAAAACGAACACTCCCGAACGATGAAATTAAACTCTATAACTCATTAGAAATCACATAAATGAACTTAATAAAACCATAATTAATCAAATTCATGTATAAAAGGTTATTTATTTGTTAATTAATTAATTTAATTTGATTTTATAGGATATTAAAGTGAATAAATCATTCGTATATAAGGTAAGGGGATTCTCGAACCCAACTCTCTTTCTTTGGGTTTTCCCTCTTTCACTCCATTTTCAGTATGGATGTTCATTTAATGTTAAATAAATATCATTTATTTTTCCTTACCTTTTATTTTCTATGATATACATATTTCCAATCTGGTTTTATGAAAAATGAAATGATTTTTTCCAAAATAACTCTTCTTTCCAAAGATACATCTTTTACTTATCATGAGATTGTTTCTTCTTCACTAAAGATTGATGATTCTTATACAGAGTATGATATTTCCTATTTCATTTGGGAACCCAAATTTTTATTCATGAATTCATTCTTTATGAAATGAAATCCATTCATATCCATGGGTTTTTTTATGTCCAAGATTGATATATGTTCTATGTGGCATGCATGATAATGTAAATGTTATGATGTAATGGGTGAACCCGAAATTATATAGCACATGTAAATGTTATGATGTGATGGGTGTGCTTGGAATTATATAGGGATCCAATGCATTAGGTAATGTGATGTATCTCATGAGATAAATTGTAATATGCACAAACATGATTCTAGATTTGTTCACAACTATGTGTGGTATTTGACCACTAAGACATGATGTTTCATTTTTGTGCATTGCCACATTCCATGCCTTTATATAATGTTTCATCTCATGATTCTAATTATGATAATTTAATTATGGTATGATAACTATGATTATTAACATTCATGTTTCATGTCTCTTATTCATCCACTACTATTCTTTTATCTCACCCCTTATTTTGATATATATCCTCAGGTAAATACTTATACTTAGGAGAACATGAGGACCACTAAGAATATAGATAAGAAGTAATTAAATAAATTTTTAAGTTTTATTGTGTTAAAGTTATGTATAGTATTAATTTACCCAAGACACTAAAACTTTGGATCCTAGTTTTGTAGCAATATTATGTTATTTATCATTAAAATGATTTAATAATCATGCAAGAAAATTAGGTTCACTATATTAATCCCTTACAATAACCTTTATATTAACCTGTTATGTTGTTGAAATTATCTAATTATTGTTCATGCCAAACCTTTGTATTTGGAATAACCATCCTCATTTCCACCAAAGGGAATTCACTTAGATGGTAATATACTTGATTGATTTAGGGATTACATGCATGTAACCCAGACTCCTTTATCATGGGTTTAAAAGTGATGAAATACATTCTTATGTTGTATGATCTATGTGGCACAAAAATACATGTACATGATATGAATGTGATGGGTGGGATGACCATTCTGTCATGACACATCAAATTCATTAAGTATTTAAAGTTTTTATATTGTATATAGAAGACCCTAGGTCATCACGCAAAGAGTTTTCATGAGTTTAGAGGATGTATTTCCAATAATTTTTCAAAAGAAAACTAAAAATAGTGTGAGTTTTGAAAACAGTTTAAAAATAAAATGACTTAATTTAAAGAGATAAATAGTTGAAAAAACAAGTGGATTTTAAAAAATATATTATAATTACATGATCATTGATAAGTTACTACACCAATTTAAAATTTCCTTTCCCTAAATTTATTATAAGGTTTTTGTGTAATCCTTTAGTTGAGGGTTAAACAAAATCTTTGTTACCCATAAATCCTCTACAATGATGCACACAGGACTAAACCTTTAATAAAATTGGATGTATGAATTGGTTTAAGTATGAATTTTATTCCACATATGTGCTTAGGATATTTCACATTTTTTCTCATTTTTTCTTGTTTTTAATCCTGGTCTATCCAAATCACCTCATCCTACAATATAATCATCAAAAGTAAGTTTTTTATTTTTAATATTGATAAAAATTAACTAGTTTAACCAAATGTGAAGTGAAATTTGTTATTTTATATGGAATTTACAACAAAAATTAGCTTAAAATAGTGGTATAAGGGTGTAAATGAAAATTTGAATCACAGTATGGTCACACCCCGCCCCACCTAAACATTTTCACTCCTAATAGAAGTCACATTTAAAAAATGATACATGGAGATATTCAAAGATTCATGGAGATTATAAATTAAAAGTAAATTTAATTCATTATTGTAATGTGATCAAATCAAAAATCACACTTAGGATTATTCTAAGAGATCAAGAAAAATATTTCTCATGACGTGTATCAGAATGAAATTTAAGGAGATATATGATGATATTATGAGAAAGGAATTAAAAATTCAATCATGTACCTAATTGTCCATGTTTGTGTGTGAAACCCATTTCATTATATTCTTTTCACTTTCTAACCAATAAATATAGGTTATTTAAAAAAAACTAATTAACTAATTATTTCCACTGAACCTTACCTACATTATTTGCAATAAGATTTTAAGATCCACTCACATAAAAATTATTAAAATTCAAACCTTAAGCTTTAAACCTAGATATCAACATATGTTATACATATCATCATTCCCATCATTTCTTTAAGTGTTTTTTTAGGGTTCATAATAGTTGGATAATAGGTACACATGCATAAATAAATCTGATATAGTAATAAAATATATCAAATAAGGAAAAAATGTATGGAAAAGTCATATTTTAAAGATGAAATAAATTAAAATAACTTATATTTACCTTTTATTAAGTAATAAATATTCACAATTTTTTGTTGGGTGCAAATATGTATGGAGATGTTTAGTGATATAATTTTTCTATCAACAACTCACACATATGGTATCAATCATCTAAATGGTTTCTTAGAGACACAACTATTAATATAATAAAAACCCACTAATTTATTAAAAAAATCACACCCCAATGTTAAATTCATGTTAAAAATCACATTCTATAATTGAAATAAATTTTCATTAAATATTAAAACAACGTGAAATCGGGAATTTTGACAACAATTTTTAATAATTTTCAAGATTTGGTGGTATTTAAAAGTGAGTATTCTAGAAAAAAAGTGAAATGGGGAAGTGAAAATACCATGAAACAAGATAAAAATATATAATGAAGAAAAATAATGAAAATAATAAATAACCTAGGAATATAACTCCCCCCACACACACACATCTAGAGTGTGAAGTGTACTCACTTTAATAAAATATAATGTAGGAAGGAAGGATAAAATCTTGTTTTTTTCACTGGTATTTAGCTTTTAGAAGGTGGAGTTCCTCCACTAGGGACTCCAGAATGGGTCCTTGAAAGGGCATCAAAAACTTCTCATTTACAGTGAATGCTTTTTTGGTGTTTTCATTTTGAAACTGTATAACACTAAATGGATAGACGTTAGTAATAGTGTATGCGATGAACTTGCAAGAATAAATATTACCGGGGGAAAAGTTTGGCCTTGGATTGAAAATGAGTACCTTTTGACCAATGTGGAATTTATGATGAAGTATGAGGCGGCCATGGGAAATAATGGTTCTCTCCTTATAGATCCATGAGTTCTCATATGAGTCTCTTAAAATTTCATCCATCTTTTGAATCTGTAACTTCTTATACTCACATGCATCTGAGCGGTTCATATTACATTATTTAATATCCTGATATACATGGTTATTTACCTTTATAGGCTGTTTATAAGCCTTAAAAAACACAATACTATATGGTGGCATTTTGATTGGAGTTTTAAAATCTACACAATACACCAAAAGTGCATCATCCAAATGTAATCTTCAATATTTCCTATTGGATTGTAATATTTTTTCCAATATTTTCTTAACTTCCTAATTTGAAATTTCTACTTTTCCATTAGTTTTGGGGTGATATACAGTTGATAATTTTTTAATAACACCATACATATGGAGTAATAATTTCATATTTTTATTAAAAAAAATTGAACCATAATCACTAAGATGAATCTTGGAAAAGAAAACATATTGAAAATATGAGATCTCACATAATTGAGAACCACTTGAGAGTTATCAATCCTAGTATCATTTAATCCCACCCATTTAGAGACATAGTCAACAACCGATAAAATGTAAACAAAGTGAAATGAATTTATAAAAGACCCTATGAACTCAATGCCCCATTCATAAAAGATCTCAAAAAATAAAAGGGGTTATTAGGGCATTTCATTCCTCTTAGAGATATTCTCTCTAAATTGAAATTGTGTGAATGAATTACAAAACTGATAGGCATTTCAATATAATTTTGGACAATAAATTCCATATTTAAGGACATTTTGAGCTATTCATTGATATAAAAATTCCCCCCCACATTCCAAAGTGTGGATGAAGCTTAAAATAGAGTTGAACTCATAGTTAGGTACACACCAACAAAAAACTTGGTCACTATAAATTCTCCATAATTATGGGTCATCCCAAAGGTACTATCATGACTCATGCATAATTATTTGGGATTTTTAAGTTTTAAAATATGTGGGGACCCTATATGTTACCAAACAATTCACAATGTCTGCATAACAAGGGGAAAGGTATACTACATCACAAAGGTTCCAATCAGCGAATAATTCTCTAATAGGATAGGATGAGTCAACATGGTATTTTAATGGTGAGGAAATACTTATAATGTAGTTATCTACAACATTTCATAATCCTCTATTATACTGAATATTTTGTTCAATATCCTAGATGATGAGCATACCCTACAGTAAAATGACCATTTCACGGTGGTTTTTTTGGATATAGTGGCGGTTTAAACCGCCTCCATATGCTTCTGCAGTAGTTTCAAAAAACAGCCGCTAAATTGTGTGTCGGCATAAAATATGCAGTGGTTTACTTAATTTAATGGTGGTTTATGGTAACTTTCATAGTGGAGTCATTTAGCAGTGGATTTTATGGTTTTAGCAGCAGTTTTCCTATCAAAAATGATTTTTTTAACAGCGGTTAAAACTACAGCTAAAAAAATCATTTTCATGGGGAAAACCGCCCCTAAAAACAAGATAACCGCCGTGAAATAATAAAGGAATATAAAAACTGTTTAGCAGTGGTTTTAACCACTACTAAATTATTGTCCGTAGCGGCGGTTTTAACCATCATGGATAGAAAAATACTGAAATTTTAGCGGCAGTTAAAACCACCAATAATCACCGGTAAATCCAGATTTACAAAAAAAGCATCTGATTCTGCAACCCCAGTACAAGTGCCCTGAAAAAGAAACCATTCCAATTTCACATGCACATACATATTACATCCAAAAGAATACCAAAAGACCAAAATTTTCATAATAATCGCATGATATATACTTTAATAATAGGTTTAGTGTGATTTGGGTACATAAAATTTATTCTAAGTACATGAAGTGTCACTTTTGGATATAGTGGTTTCATAATTAGGGATAGCAGTTGATCTTGAGTATGTTGATGTATTTGTGTATCTGTCATAACTAAGGAATGTAATCAATATTTGATGTTTTATTGGATTTTATGGGAATTAAAGTAGAATCATTTTGGTGATCTATCACTTAGCATTGCCAATGACCACAGTTTCCAAGAATGGATTAAAATTTGACTGTACATACTAGTGTGAGGAAGTTTCCATAGTGTTGAAGAAGTGGTTTTTGTCAAATCTGATCCTAATCATTCCTGAGCCTAATGTTGTACATGTAGTGAAATGTGATTCATCTGGTTCTGGATTAGGATATTTTATGATTTAGAGTGATAAATTAGTCACTTTGGGTTTCATCATCTTTTAACCCACAAGATGAAATACTCTAATCCTGTATTTTAGTATGTAGTTGTGATCCATGCATTGAAATGATCATGAAAGAACCTATTGGGAGAGAGATTTGTTAGTTACTTTGGCACCTAGAGTGTATATAATATTTTCTCAATGCATGGACATAATCATTATCAGATTAATTTCATAGAGTACTTGTATATGTTTTACATCGATAAATAGTATTCAACTAGAAATGCAAATGTAGTGGTAAATGCGTTGGGATAGAAAATGTAGGATATGGGAGAAAAGATTTCATTAGCTAAATAGAAGATATTATCTTCACTGTAAGACTAGTTGGTGGGTGTAGTTGAGGGTTTAGGGGAAGCAATGTGGGTATCCTTAGAGATAATGTATTCATTGGTTAAACAAGTAAAGACAAGTTAGAATATTGTTCTAGAATGTATCATGATGTGTGATAGGTTGGAAGAATGTGAAACTATTTAAGGATTGAATTTTGATATACAAGGATTTTTTATAGTACGTAGCATATTAATCGTCACGTATTCTATGGGATATGAGTTTATAAGATCCTATAATGCTTTGAAGTGGGATGTTCACCTAGGGCCGACCATGATTTATAGTAATGAAAATTGGATGTTCTAGTGGTCCTCTATATTAAGAGACATTAAAGTCTTTGTTTTCCATTGATTGACTTGTCCAAAAATTATCACTGAGTGTCAAAGTTGATATTTGAAGTGGGATTCTCACCTAGGGCTGACCTATTTTACCTCATAGTTTTGGTAATTATAATAGAAGTCTATGAGTTGATAGTTGAAGTCGTATATAACCTTTTATCCTCAAATCGATGAGCGGTCAAGAATGATGATCCAAACCATATAGGACATGCTTCAAGATTTTATTATATATTTTATCCACCATATGCATATTTTGGGGAGATAAAAATTCCGGTAGTGTAATACATTCAAGTGTTCAACAGATATTTGTAAATTCTACTATTAATGAAGTGGATAGTCCCTCTACCTTAATAGGATCAAGACACTCAAGCATTCAATAGATATTTGTAAATTCTTATCAAAACTATTTTGACTAAGAGGAAATAATAAGTGGGAGTGATCACATGCCAACTATAAAACATGATAAGAGAATACTATAAAAGTTGAAGAAAGAAGGGAAATCCACTAAAAACAAGTTGAAGGGAGTTACAAAATTACATATTCCCAAGAAAATAAATAAAAAGGTTGATTGTTAATCCTTGGGTAACAAAACTAAAAAATTTACGAAAAATTAATCATAAAAATGATTCATGACAATAAAGAATCGATATATATGGTTCATACCAGACTCAAGAAATCACGACATAAAAGGAAACATCAGAAATCAATAAAATACATAAAAGGAAACATGAGAAATCAAGAAAATGTTAGGTCATGAAAATGTTTGGTGGAAACTATGTGACACACATGATAAATATAAAAACCAACTATTATCATATTTGTCCAACATATCAATAATACAACTAATCACGGTCCGATGATGAACACAGCTTGTCACCCTCTCCACCTCCATCTCTACTTCCTACTACAACCTGTAAGAATATTATATTAAAAATTAAATATTGTTTTATATTTATATTTAAACTTAAAACCAATAAAAGTTTGAAAACTAAATGATTTTGATTTTTTGTGATTTAACTTCTCACCATCAGTCAATGAAATACCACCGGAGGTAGATCCATTCATCTTCTGGTATAAATCAATCAACGCTTTCTATAAAGAGGATATATGAGCCCCTTGGTTTGAACTGTGCTTTGTAGAGAAACAATATCTCTCTGAGTATCTTGGGGTATGGAATGAATACAACCAGGATTAGATGCATCTACAATCCCTAGTGGCCTACCAAATACCTCATTCGTACGGGTCTCAAACCCATCCCACACACTCTACCAGGATGCTCCTTCCCATGGAATTTAGTAATCGGGTCATCCTGGGAGATTGAGTAGGACTGCGCAAGATTGGAATCCCATAGTTCTTTAATTTTTACCTATAAATAAAATAGAAGTAATATTATAATCAATATATATTAACATAGTAACAACTGATAATAAGTTATTATAATGAAAAATGAGTTCATACCCCAACTTCTTTGGTGGGCTCATTAACAAAACTTCCATCATATTTTTGGTGAATATTCAACCACACTTCTGTTTGGGATGATTCATGTCCTAAACTCTATGATTGCATTAAACAAACATATATCAACAATTTAATATATTAAAAAGAATATTTTCTTATAAATATTTAAACTAATGAAAAAATAACCAGAGTAGATCGGCTTCCAGAAAAACACTTTGACCCCGCAGTGTGAGGGATGACTTGCTTAGCCCGACTTGATGCACCCTTTCTTGAAAGATCCTGCAATAAATAAAATAAAATTTAATAGTAATGTATTAAATGTCATCTCCTCTTTATATAAATTTATAAATGTAAAATTATATTAATATATTAATATATATTTAAATACCATCTTCTTCTCATCATGATGTATGTCAACAAAAACATTACATTGCTCTTTGGGTACCCCATCGGGTAGATTGTCATACATCTGTTGGGTGGTCAAAAAAGTATCATTGAAATCACACCACAATATCCATTTAAAGTCTTTCCATTTTTTTCGAAGATTTTTCGATGTCCACTTTCATGCTATCACATCAGCAATTGTAAAGTGGAAAAAAATCTGTACACAGAAATTCATTTTGAAAATATTAATAACATGAAATTCAATTACACAATAATGTATTAAAATTAACTTTATTTTAGAATAAAAAAACTTTATTTTTACAACTTGTAAGAATATTATTCAAATCATCATATAAAATAGGAAGGGAAACGGGTTCCTCAGCCAGCTGGCCTAAAATCTATCCAAGTAATCCTGCGGCATCATCCATAGGGATCCCAAATGAATCAAATGGGATAACTATCTTCTCTCTGGTCAGATTCAATAGATATGAACTTTTTAAATTTGTATCCACACTTTCATGGTTTCCATCTTTAATGAACAAATAGTCAGTATAAAAAAATTGCAATAAATTTATTCATATTAAAATTTGTACCTATAATATTCACCCTCTAGTATCCCTGTGAATAACTAAAAGTGGCACACCGCTCCCCCACTTCTGAGGCTCTTGAAGTAGGAGGCGATGACTGAGCGGCTGAAGGGACACTCATAGAGGGTTTGAGAGATGTTTCAGGGGGATATGGTGCAGGGGGGAAATGGATGGTGGCTCATATGCCATAGGGAGGGAGACAGATGGCCTGTCATCTGTTGTAGTGGTCGATGAAACAGTATATCGCTTCCTCTTTGGCATTCCTATCATTTAATAAAATAAAATTAAGTTAATAACATATATTTCAAAAAAATTATGCAGAAAAAAAATAAAAATGATAACAGATGCACAGTACTAACAATCAAAATATACATAACAATGATAATGAATAATTTCACAAATGAAATAAGTGGCTGATAAATGAATGCATAACTGTACATATAATCATTTTATCCTTCAATAATATCAGTTTCCTGCTCCATTACTTCATCAACTTCATTAATCCTTGATAGACTAATATTTTCAATATCTTTATGGACAAATAATTCTGATTCTTGTTGTTGATGAGATTCCATGTCAGAGTTCAAATATTCCACTTCATCACCCATATCATACAAATATATTTGTTTTACATGAAAAATTACACTACACCCTTCATCCACAACATCATTCACATAATATACCATTTTTTCTTGTGATGATAAGATATATGGATCATATAGTTCATGATCACCAACATCCATCAAGCAAGAGAAGTTCACAGAAGTAAATTGCAAGGAATATCTTTTAACACCTATGATAATATCTACCCAATTTCATTTTAATAAAACAACTGAAAAATGTCCATGGTAGTTTAATTCAATAATATAGGTCATCCTTCCATAGTATCCCACTTCAAAAAATGTAAATATACCACTATTTTTTGTTTTCAAACCGTCTTCTTGATCGACTGTACGAAATCTAAAACCATTCACGTTGTAAGCATCAAACTTTCTAACTTGTTTTAGGGGACCTCGAGCAAGAAACTTCAAATCTTTTAAAAAATATAATCGAGTATTAGTATTCATGATCTAAAAAAAGAAATATACTTTATTATAATTACAAAATATATGCGTCAACCTAATATTCATATTTATCGTAATATTTATGAACTTACAAATCGTGAAAACCATTTTACAAGCTCTTTATTAATATCTTTTGTTATATCTTTCTCATTTCATGTTCGGACTCTCATTCATATATTTTTTTGTAGCATCAACTCTTCAATAAATGGATCTATAATTTCACTATTCAGCAGCACATATCTATGTGCCTATAATAATTCCATTTCTGTCAGTGTAACATTTAAGGTCCTCCCAACTAATCGGCCAATAGCAGGAAATATTTTTGATTTCCCATGTATTTGAGATTGATTTGATGTGTCTTAAACATATACAACTCAATGAAATCTTATCTCAATATCATCTAAGTATCTAGAACAAAAGTCAAGACACTCCTCTTCCAAATAGCCTTCATCAATAAAGCCTTCTGGTTGAGATTTATTTCTCACGTATGATTTCAAATGCCCAAGATATCTGTGAAATAAAATAAACAAACATAATTATGCATTTAATTAAGTTCCAAAACTATTTACTTAACTGAAAAACATATAAATAAAGTAACTCTCAATTGGATACATCCATAAATAATGAATAGGGCCTACTAATTTAGCTTCCTCAACCAAATGCACAGTTAAATGCATCATGAAAGTAAAAACCATAGAGGAAAGATCATCTCCATTATAGAAAGTGTCAATACACACCTCTCCTGAAGGTTGTAAAGTTTAAATGGATTTAGATATTTCTTATATAGTTGTCTTAAAAATGTGTAGAATTTGAGTACAATAGTAGTAAATTTTTCAGGTAATAATGTATGTAATGCCAATGGTAGTAACTACTGTAACAAAATATGTGAATTATGACTTTTCAATCCATCTAACTTACGATTATCTAAGTCAACACACCTTGATATGTTACTTGAATACCCATCAGATACTTTCACATGATTTAAAATTTTAAGGAATGTATCTTTATCCCTATTTTTCATTGCAAAAATTGTCAGAGCATACTTTTCATTCTTATCTGGCCAGAGATCACGTTTTATATTCATTACTTGTAAGTCTTTACGAGCATTGAGATGATCCTTTGACTTTTCATTCTCATTAAGCAATGTGAATATCAAATTTTCATAGATATTCTTCTCAATATTCATCACATCAAGATTATTCCATAAAAAATTAAATTCCCAATGTGGAAGTTTGAAGAATATTCTTTTTTTCTTCCATTGTTGCATTCTGATTTCACTTGATGATGCACTTCGAACCCGTTTCCCACTATCATTCAAATGATGAACCTTCTCAAATTATATTTAAACATTTCCAAGTTATTTCAATATTTCATGAGTGTTTAACAACTTTAGATGTGGTCTACAATAAATGAAACCATTAAATTTTGATTTGTTTAGCTGAAATCTATGATATGCATTGAGAAATATTTAATGGTGCAAGAAGCACCATTTTATACTCTGAGGTAGCCGTTTGGGATCAAAATCAAAGTTATAAATAGGACAAGCCAAACCCATGTAAGTGTTCCAACCAGATAAATTCCCAAGCCCAGGTAAGTCACTAATGGTCCACATTAAAGTTGCATGCATTTTAAACATTGTTTTAGAAGAATCATCAAATGTCTCAACACTTTTTCTACATAAATCCTATAATTATTCAATTAAAGGTTGAAAGTATACATCAATATCATTTCCAGGCATATTTTTTCTAAGAATAATCATCGAAATGAAAAACTAAATATGTTGTATACACATCCACGGAGGCATATTGTAAGTAATCAAAACAACTAGCCAAATGCTATAACTGGTACTCAAAGTCCGAAATGGGTTGAATCCATCGGTAGCCAATCCCAATCAAACATTCCTAGGATCAGTTGAGGAATCTGGATGTAATGAATCAAATGTCTTCCACAATTTTGAGTCTCATGGATGTCGCATTAACCCATCATTATTATTATCTGTAGAATTAAACTTCATGTGTTCGGTGGTTTTCGATGACATGAATAATATTTGCAATCGAGGCTTTAAAGGAAAGTAACAAAAAACCTTTGCAGGTGTTTTTCTTTTCTTCTTATTCATGGAATTATGTTGATTCAGACTTCCAACATCACCCATTGACTGCCATCTAGAAGAAGAACATTTTTTCAATCCTGTCTACTTGAATCCTCTCACCAATAAAGCATAAAATCATTGGGACATGCATGTATTTTTGTATAATTTAAACCAAGCCTGTTAACAACTTTTTTCATATCATAAAAAGACTCGGGGATGTTTTCTTTAGGAAATGAATCACCCAAAAATTCCAATATCATGTACATTGAATTATTTTTAATTCCTCATAGACATTTGATATGGTACAACTTCATCAGAAAAGAAATTTTTGAATATTTCAAACATCCACTATACAACTCTTGATTTCCATTGTCAACTAAATCATGAAACTTATTTTCCTCAGTGAAGTTTTCTCTTACATTAGTCTCCACATAATCAAGAGAAGGATCTACTAATATGTTACAATCTTGATATGGTAGTCCTATAGTCTAAAAAACTTCACTTTTTATGTTGTTATTTGTAGCACCCTCATCTGGTTGTTCTGATATGTTTTGATATTTATAGTGGTGTCTTGCAGTTCTGAATTCATCATTTATAAGGTTTTTCATTTCATCTTCCATTATCGACAAAGTTGGGAGCTCATTCCGTTGATTGACATCAGTGCTCAACCTTTCTGTAACGTTTGATTCTCCGTGCCAAATCCAACACAAATATTGACTAGGGAATTGCTTCAATATTAAATGTTCATAAACTTTATCTCTCTTCAACCATATTCTAAATTTACATTTAGGACATGGACATATTATTATCCCTTCAACAGATTGATTATAAATTTAAAAATCTAAAAACTCCTCTAAACCCTTAACATACTGAGGTGTGTTCCTCAGTAATGTGATCCATCTTCTATCCATGTATATCACAATGTGCATACACAATATTAAAAAAAATAAAACACATAACTATTAATAAATAGAGAAATAGATTCATATATACTAGTTGAAAAAATATATACATATGTTAAATAATGTTTTCCTATATAAATACATATGGTAAATAATGAACCCACCAACTAGAAAACCAAAGCATGAAAATTAAAAAGATACATAAAAGAATATAAATATATCCTAAGTGCATTGCCCAATTTTTAAATTGGAATTAACCATGTAGGTGATTTCCCCTTTACCTAATGACATTTCCTAAGTGACCCATAGAGAAAATATCTATCCAATTGTAGCATGACTTCAAGCCTATTATAGATGAACCAAAAGACTATTGGTGTAAACCATGAATATCATTCATATAAATCACAACACACCTAATTGTAAACACACCTCCAAATATCATATATGGATTAGATTTTATCTTCCACTCTAAATATCATACATTAATTCTAAAAAAACACACCTAATTGTAAACACACCTCCAAATTTTGAGCTAGGTATGTGGCTTATTGATGCCTTGAGAGGCTAGCTGAGATCTAATTCCAGGTTGGGATACAATGTGTAAATATAGTATTTTCTATGTTTACAAAGTTTTTTGTGTGTGTAAAATATGATCCTATGTATGTTGTTTAGGCATATGAGCCAAGTTTCTATGGGACACTACTCATGGGAGTATGGACCTTGTTATATTATTAGGTGATATGGAGTTGTATGAATGTTAAATTTGTATGAGATCAATATGGATAGTTGATAAGAACCTGAGTGAGATTTATTTGTAGATATCATTTCCTCTTGGAAGGGTAAGAGTGAGTGTTGGTATGGAACTTCAAGAAAAGTCTTAACGTGTGAAAGAAATTATACATCGATTATATGGGATTCATATTTTTTAGAGTATTGGAGTGCACAGCCCACCCCACCCCCCCTCCGTGGACATCCCACCCACCCCCCCCCCCACACACACCCCTGCAACCCCCCTACCCCCCTGAATCCCCCTTGGGCACCCCCCCCCCCCACTTGGAGTGCCCCCCCACCCCACCTGGACAGCCCACCCCCACTTGGACATCCCCCCTCCTCCCTAGACATCCCACCCCCCCCCCCCCCCACCTGGATAGCCCACCCCCACCCCCCTTGGATATCCCAACCCCCTGGAAATCCCACACCCCCTCCCCCACTTAGACAGCCCACCCCCACCCCCTGGACAACCCACCCCCCTCCCTGGATAGCCCACCCCCCTCCCCCATACCCCTACAGCCCCCCTACCCCCTGGATGCCCCCCCCCCCCCCTGGATAGCCCCCCCCCCCCACCCCCACCTGGACAGCCCCCCACCACCCCCACCCAGACTACCCCCCCTCCCACCTAGATAGCTCACCCCCTCCCTAGACAACCCACACCCCCCACCACCCCCTCCCTGGACACCCCCCCCCCCCTCACCTGGATAGCCCACTCCCACCCCACCTGGACAGCCCACACCCCCTCCCCCACTATGACAACCCACCATGAACCCCTTTTACAGCCTACACCCCTACTTGTACAATCTACACCCCCTCCCCCACACCCCTGCAGCCCCCCCCCCCACCCACCCCCATGTAGCCCCCTACCCCCTGGACAACCCACCCCCCACCTGGACAGCCCCCCTACCCCCATGCATCCTCCGTTAGGGTAATTTTATTTAAAACCATTTTATTCATTAATTAAAACCATCATTCATTATCTATTTCATTCCAATCAACCCATTCAATTTATCAAAACATGACAAATTCAATTTCTAAGGCTCTATGGGTCACTTAGGAAATGTCATCGGGGAAAGGGGAAATCACCTACATGGTTAATTCCAATTTAAAAATTGGGCCAAGAACTTATGATATCTTTATATCCTATTATTTGATATATTTATTATCTATTTACTTTTTACTATAGTTTTATTTTTTAGATCCTATTTATTTTTCAGAATACATTTATTTTTGGTTAAAATAACATTCAATAATGAATTATAATTTTTACCTATAGTTTTATGTTCTTTTATTCTTTATTATTCCACTTATAAATATTCTTGAAAAAAATAGAAATGTATCACTTTCCAAATAAAAAAGTTTGGTTAATTTTTTAATTTATTCAAGTGTTTTTTAAAATTCTAGAAAACCTAAAAAAGTTCAGGGAACCTAAAAAATAAAACCATAATATTTTTATATATGAAATGATGTATATAAGGTGTGAGAAAAACTAATCCCATTAGGATCTCAAAAAGGATTTTGTGAAAGTATTTTCAAAACACATCTCATTTATAATAGTTTTATATATCATTAGAAAATAAATTTTTATTGATAATCACATGAAAAACCAAATATCACATTAACATCCACATTATAAACTTCTATTTTCTTCTTCTTTAAATGAAAATAATCATTTTAAAAATATTACTTTAAAACCCTTACATTCTTTAAAACCACCCATTACAGTTTCAATTTTAAAAATACTTTAGAAACACCCTTTTTAAAACACTTTAAAAACAATTTAATGAAACAAACCCATTCTCATAAACTGTAAAAATAAAACACCAAGTCACCACATCACAAACGAGATATGAGTAAGCAAGGAGAAAAATTCATGGTTCCCACCATATTAATCAAACTAGGAGACACAAGGAATTAGATTCCCAAAATGGAATCCATATAGTATCATGGGAAACAAAAAAGGTCATAAAGTAAGATAATCCTAGACCTTACCAATACATGATACCTACCACTGACATAAGTTTCATCCAAACAACACAAGTCACTTGAGTATCCTACACCTAGCACCATAGGGGTAACTCCCCACTAGCCATGGTATACAACCCAACTAGAGGACACTAATAGTGTGTGACTATCTAGTGTAACATAAATATAAACCTCTCTCTCAGTGCCTCGTGTACCCATGATAGAAATAATAGGAGACGATTAATCAAACAAGTTACATGATTAATGCAACAACATAATATAAATCTAAACTCACCTTCAACACCCTTACAATAAATAACACCAAAAATATCATCCATGTCCTCAAAATACATATAAATAGAAGGGATAATAATTGAGGGTATTACATACATTATAATTAGTTCATTATGAAAGTTACAAATGAGCCTTATTAAAATAATCATAATTCTAAGTCACTTTAATCCTCTTTGAAATCCCATTTGAAATAATTTATTAAAACTAACCATTTATATACTTTACTAACATATGAAATGGTTGAATGTCTCTTAATTATACTCATACTATAGAATATCTAGTGATCAAAATATTTTGGGGTTTAAAAATAAATATGAAACCTAAATATATAATATTCCAAGAGGAAAATGAAATAAAAAAACATGTCATTTGAGGATATATATGGATCTATCATGACCTATGAGATCACAATGAAGTTACAAGCTAATAAAAATACATATAATCCAATAAGAAAATAATTTTTTATTTTAAAAAAATTAATGATGAAACTTATAATGATGATGTAATGGATCATCAATCAAAGAGTATTAACATATTCTTAAAAATAAAGAAATCATAAAATTGTTAAAATAAGGTGGATAATGATAGAGAACAAAAAGTGACGTTATTACAATCAAAGAAAGGAACACATAAGGTCATAATTCTATATGACTAACAAAAAGAACAAGGGGAAGAATAAAAAATCAAGGAAACCTTCAATGTTTCAACTTAGTGTGTGAGAAATGAAACCCTCATATAAATGGAATCAATGTAAAAATGTTCCTAGTGTCTCATGACTAAAATAGAGGTTAGTCATGATGTAAAATCTAACTCTTATTCATCTTCCACTAAAAAATACTCCTATACTTATTATTCTTTATCCAATAAACTATTATATAAAGATCTAAAATATGCTTGTTGAAAACATGATGAAGGTTTTTATGAACTAAATTTAATATAGAAATATCATAAAAATAAGTATAATCATTCCCTCAATGATAAGTAAAAACTCACAATAAAAAAACTGAATTATCAAAAAGAATGTTCAATATAATGTGATAAAGTTACAATGGAATATTGATTATATCAAAAAAAATATTTTGAAATTCACCAATGTCTAAGAAAATTATATAAAAAATTGAGTTTACAATGTTGTGAAAATAATAATATTCTTTGGACTTTTCAAAAAATGAATGTTCTTTAAAAAGAAAAACTATTTATTAATTGATATAACAAAAAAATTATAATTACTATCATAAAATCTATAATATAATTCAAGAACATAATTAAAATAATGGTATCCAATGAACTAGATGTTTGGGGTGAACTACTATGGTGCAAGGATATTTTCTCAAAGTTCAATTTGATGGTAGGGAGGGTTTATAATAATATACTTCCAACTGATAAAAATATCATGTGCATGTGTGTGAGTATGGACTATAGGTGACACTATTATAACTAGAGGATGGAATAAGAAGAAGAAGGGTGATACTGAGGGGCGTCGAGAAGCATCGAGCGGCGCCATAGGTCAAGACCTTCAGTGGGGAGGCGAGCTAGTGCTTCGAGGGGTCAGTGGCGATGGGCGGCGATCCGTGCTGAGGGGAGGTGAGGCGGTGAGGCATGCTGAGGGGAGTTGTATGGATTCAGGGGTCATTTGGGGGGGTTGGGGGATAAGGGGGGTCTCGTGGGGGTTGGGGGAGAAGTGTCGGGATTGAAAAAAATAGTTTAGTGACGGTTTTTAATAAACTGCCACTAAATCATTTATAAAAAAAGTAGCGGAGGTTTAGTAAACCGCCGCTAAAAAACCACCAAAAAAAGATATTTATGTTTTATTTATCCATCATATAAGGTTGGGATTAGCTTTGGGTTTCTTAAGGAGAAATCAAAGGGTAGTGTGATTAGAAAAAATATTGACTTTTGAACCAAGAATATTTGAACAAAATTTTTCCAAGGAAAGAAAAATTTAAAGAAGTTATTTTTTAGTGGTCATGTAGTTTTCTTAGGTAGGTTCAATGGTACTTGAGGAATATGCAATGAAATGAGGATTCCTCTCAACCCTTTATTATAAAACTTCCCCAACTACAAAGTTAGATGCATCGCACATAAGTTTGAAGGGGATATGTCACCTTAGTGGTTGGATGATGGGAGGTGATGTGAGACTCATTTTTTTTGAATTAAATTCATCCACACAATTTTTATCAAAAATTAACTAAGATTGTTTTTGTAATAATTGAGGAAATTGAAGTGCGAACATACTAAAGTCATTAATTAATCAGCGGTAAAAGATAGCATGACCCAAGAAAGGTCATACCTCACAAATACATTTTGAAAATGGAAGGGAATAAATTAATTCAATTTTTGAATTATCAAAATGAATTACCTTACTCAAAATAAAATTACCAAGAACTATCCCCTACTCTACCATAAAATTTAATTTATCATAATTTAATATTATATCATTTTCAATGCAATAGCATAATATAGAACCTTAGTGTTACAAAAAATCATTAAAGGAATATCCATAAACAATGAAATAATCCATAAAAACATCCATAAAATTCTCATGGTACTTATAAAATGTACTCAACATACAATGTTGAAAATTAACTAGAGTATTGCATAGATGAAACGGAATCCTCTTGTATGAAAATGTTCCAAAAAGATCGGTAAATTTTTTCTTTTCTTGATCCTCATGTGCTATATGGGTTTTCCTGAATGACCTGAAGGCCTTATTTTTTTTATTTTTTTTGATAACCCCCCTTTCAAGAGATGAGGGGGAACCCTTACAAGGCTCATAGGATCAGATATTACATGACCTGTAGGTCTTAGAAAATATACATACTATACTTGGAACTCCTCCTCCCAACTTCTTCATCGTGATATAAACTCTCCACCTTCGCAAGGCTGTTCAGCTAGGCTTCTCGTGCAAGCACAGGTTGGTCCTGATGGTAATGTCATACCCTCTCTTTCTAATAAATCCTCTTAGATTCTACTCTGTTGAATGCACCTGCTCTGAATCCCCATCTAGAGATTTCTCCTAGTAGAGTCTTTCTGATCATTAAAGCACCATTTCAGGTGGCCCAAAGGCCTTGAGGTGGCCCAAAGGCTTTGAGGTGGCCCGAATGCCATGAGGTGGCCCAAAGGCCTTAAGGTGGACTGAAAGCCTTACTGGACTGAAGGACTTGGGTGGCCCAAAGGCCTTAATGGACACAAGGCCCAAACCGGTGGCCCGAAATCCTAAACGGATGAATAGTACCGACTTCTATAGTACCAAACAGTACTGCTACAGTATCAGAAATATGCTTCCACCCGGTTTTGAACTCGGGTCTCTTAGATTCACTTGCCGAGTCCTCACCAACTGGGTAGAGGCTCTTGTGAATGGGTTTGGAAATAACCTGAATAGCCATCAAGGAAACAATAATGGGAATTACCATCCAATATTTCTAAAATTTGTTCAATGAAAGGTAGAATAAAGTTTTCCTTTTACAAGTATCTATTTAGTCTATGGTAGTTAATACAAACTCACCAATTATTTTTCAAACATTTTAGATCCAATTCATTCCTTTCATTTGACACTACCATCATTCGAGTTTTCTTTGGCACAATTTATATTGGCATTACCCGTTTACTATTAGATATGGGATAGAAGATCCCATCATCCAAAAATTTACCAACTTATAATTTTACACCTTCAAAGAGGGTGGTATTTAACTGACATTGATATTTATTTAAAGGCTTAGCCTCATTATCTAAAATTATATAGTGTATTCAAATAAATGTTCTAATCATGGGAATACTAGCCAATGTATATACTATCTCATTTTTACACTCTCCAAAAAGGTATATCATTTTTTATTAATTATATAAGGATTAATTATTGTAAATAATAATGGGAAATTGGTCAATAACCTCAAAATGTGAATATTTTAAATTAGATGGAAATTTTTTTAATTCCAATATCAGTGATTTTTTGATTGAGGGAAGGGATTTAAGGGTAGTGAGGTCCATGAAATTTTCTATCTGCAGATACATATTCTCTATGGAAAGAGAATCAATAGAAATGATATTTTCAGAATCATTGACGATCATGGGAACCTCAGAATAAAGACACTCATTAATTATAATAAAAATATTACACTTTTATAAACCCACACACCACTCAAAAGATGTATCACAACGTAAATCAATAAAGAGTTAAGATGATTAAAACAAATTAGATTATGGGTTGAGGAGAGAATTTTATTTGTGTTTGTCATCAGAGAGAACCTCCATCGAATATACAGGAAGAGTGGAGTTCTCTTCAACAGGGTGTTTCATAACATCAAGAATATTTAAACTTATGTTTTCTACCCCAAACTCCATGGAAAGTGGACCATTATTAATTTTTATGATTTTATTTTCTATTTTAAGGAAATACCTTCCAAGTATGATAAGATCATTTCCTTGGGTATAATTATCTTCCATATCAAGAACTTAAAATTCTACACTGAAGATTAGATTTTTTTACTTACATGAGGATATCCTTGATCACTCTTATTGGGTGTGTTGTGCTCTGATTGGAAAGTTTCATGATTATTTATGTTGGTTGAATCTCTCCAACCTATAGAGAATTATATGCATAGTGGGTCATCACATTAATCATATCACCTAAATCAAGTATTTCATTATAAATCAAAGTCACCCATATGGTGCAAGGTATCATAAAAGTTCCTATATCCTTGAATTTGGTTGGAATCACTGGTTGTATCAAGGTTGAGACATTAATTCCATGTTTGACTCTCTCATTCCCCATTATTCAGGGTCTATGGGTGAAAAGTTATTTAAGAAATTTTATGTAGTGATTAATTTATTTAATTTCATCCAAGAGAGTAATGTTAACTTGTACCTTTTAAAATGTATCCATGATCTCTTTATAAATTTCATTATCAAATTTTTTTATTAGAGTTATAGAATCTTTGGGAAAGGGAAGAAGAATGGATTTTTCAGGGGAATCCTCATTGATAACTTTTTAACCCTTTTTTTTATTCACTTGAATATTTTGACGGTAGAGTAAGAGAGTTTTCAGGAGGAGGACATAACAGATGTATAGAATCACTAGAAATAGAAAGTTCTTTGCTGCTATGAAATGTGAAATCATATAGATTACCTTTTTCTTTGGTATTGAAAACAGTTTGGGATGGTAGCCATCCAGACTCTTTACTTTGGATTTCACTTACTAAGTTATAAAGTTAGAGTAATTTAGTATTTAGGTTTTTTATGGATTATTGGGTGGTTTTTTTTTAATTTGAGATTATTTTTAGCCATTTGTTTCATCATGTCCTCAAGGATGGACTCATATTTTTGAGGGTGTTGTTGGAAAGGCCTTTGTAGTGGTTGATCATTTTTGGGTGGTGGTGGAGGATGACTACTCTACCTCATCTAGTTCCAGAACTGTTGAGGTTTTTTTGAAAACCCCATTTCTTTTAAGTTTCATTTCCTTTACACCTAGAGTTGTATGGATAATATGGTTATTTCTTAATGGGTTTGTTATAAGGGTTTCTTGGAAATGATTCCTCACAACTTTTAGAATTTTCTCTCGATTTAGGACATTGGTTAGAATAGTAGGTGTCGATGGCACAAATACCGCAATGAAATAGTGGAGGAAGTTGGGATTTCCTATGTGAAAGAGCATTTTTCAAAAGTAGGGTACTTACCTATTCAAAATTTGTTTCCACCTTCTTATCAAATATGTAACTTTTCACCTCATCGAAAACTCTGATGGTTACATTTGACCTTGTACCATATGATTGAGTGTTTTATTCCATGTTTTCGATGAGATTCCTTGTAGAAATTGGGGTAGTGTCTAATAGGGCACCACTTGTAGTAGCATCAATCATGTTATTATATATTGGAATTAAACCTTCATAAAATTATTGTATTAAATTTTTCTCACATATTTAATGGTGTGGACAACTTGAACAAATCCTTTTAAAATATTCCCAATATTCATGAATTTTTTTCCCATAATATTTTATTATTCCAAAAATTTCATTCCTTATTATTATAGATCAGGAGGCTAGGAATTATTTTTCAATAAAATTGTGTTTCACATCCACCAAGCCTCTAATTTTTAATTTAACTTAGTATAACTAGTATTTTGTATTTTCTTCTAAATATAATGGGAATGCCCTAATATTAACCAATTATTCATCCAAGTTTTCAGGTTTTAATGTTAAAAAAAGTATAAAATTACTTTAAGTGCCTATGTGGGTATTCTCTATCCAGTCCCTAATATTTTGGTAATAAGTAAATGAGTCCAAATTTTAATTCAAAATTAGGCGCTTCGCCTTGTATTTTAATGTTTACAAGTTAGATCACTACATCAAGAGATGTTAGTTATTTTAATGTATGGTTATTTTCATCCATATTATAAAAGTTTATTTATTTCTTGATATTTGTTTTAGAAGAAAGTGAAGGATTGAGAAGAGTTTCAATGTTTTCTACATCCTCCTTCAAAGGATCTTTTGGTGATTCTTGGTGTCGATGATGCAAGATCCTCTCTAGTACATGTTTTAAAGGAATTAGTTTATCCAATGAATTTCACTACATTAACAAGAACTAAAAATGAAAATTTTAGGGAAAAAACTTTATAAAAGTAAAGGAAGAAAATAAGTTCATAAATATTTACAAAATACACAATGTTCTTATAAAATATGCACACTAAAAAAAGTGATCCTCGGAAACAGTGCTAAAATTTGACCACATTATCATGACACATCAAATTTATTACATTTATTAGTTGTTTTATATTCTAGGTCATACCATAGGTCATATATCAGGGAGCATTGATGATTTTAGGTCATGAATTTCTAATAAATTTTCTAAATAATACTGAAAATATGGGGTTTTTGGAAATAGTTTAAAAATAAAATAACTTAATTTAAAAAGATTAATAGTTGACAAAAAAAGTGGATTTTGATAAAAATATATGATAATTATGTGATTATATCTAAGTTACTAAACCTATTAAGGAGTTCATTATTATTTATTTATTATTAGGTTTTTCTTAAATCCTTTAGTTGAGGGTTAACCAAGATCTTGGTTACCCACAAAGCCTATAAAATGATGCACATAGTACTAAAACTTGACATAAAAATTATGTATTCAAGTCCAAGCCTATTAAAAGGATTTATGGTATGTCAAGGAACACCAAAATATGAAGAAAAAAAATTGAAAGGAATGAAATACTTATGTTATCCAATTAGAACAACACAACTCACACAGTAATAATTACACACTGATCAGCTGTAAAATAAAAATTATTTCAATTAAATACATAAAAACAAGTTACTATAAATCTAAAATAACAATTAAAAACCAAAATATGCACCAAAATAGTTGATAATTATATTCTATAACTCCATCTTCAAGTGTATAGCTCCCTTTAAATTATCACCCACCATTTAGTCTTTCATCGAGAGGAGGAGGAAGCTCGTTTGGAACATAGCCTTCATATTTGATCTCTCATTGAAGATAGGGGACTCCATAACATATAATGAGATTATAAGAATCATTTTGGAATAAAAAATGCCATCAAATTGTTCCATGATCTAACTTACAAATGGGGTTCCCAAGGTTCCAATTTATATGCAAAGTGGAAGGGGTTTTGGGCACCTAGATTTCGAGATACCACTTGGATCATGGTTTTGATCTAGAAGAAGTCTTATATAGATTCGGAAAAAAACTAAAAAAATTCCCTAGATCTTTAATATATCCACAAAAAAATTGGAATCATTTTTAATTCTATAGCCCAATATTTTTTCAAACAATATAAGTGACCTCAACACCATGAATAGTGAAGATTCTTTTCAATGATGGCACATTTTAGGCCTTGAAATGGATGAATTTGGATTCATAGTCTTATAGGGAAATATAGAACGCATATTTATTCTTTATTATACTAATTTCTAGCCCAATTGGATACAAATATTACCCTCTCTATGAATTTTATTCCATATATGTTATTGTGATCTTGTGCAATTTAGCCCATTTTGCTTGAATTTTATCTGGGAATCTCCAAATCACCTCATACTACAATGTAATCATAAAAACATGTAAAGGTTTAATTTTTTAAAGTGATAAATATTAACTAATTAAAACAAATATGAAGTGGTATTTTTTATTATATTTGTAATTTTCAATACAAAATCAGTTTAAAATAGTGGTATAAGGGTGAAAATGAAACAGTGAATCACGGTGTGATCAAAAATCATAATCCTTAATCTTCTATAACCACCTTTATTAGTGAATATTGAGAAAAATTTTTGTGAATATACACTTGAGGATTTTATGATCTATATATATGTCACATTTATCCCCATATAGTTAATGACTCCAAATATTCAATGTGAAGATCACTGTAACCAATTATAGATCATGTGTTGGGTAGTTTTACTCATGAATATTTAATTTAAGGGGAAAATAGGATATCAATTTTTCATATTACCTGAGAAAAAAACCCAATCCCTTTCTAGGATCATTATTGTAAATCAAAAAATCCATCCCCACTATTGGGTAATATGAGCACAGGTGTAGTGATTATCCTCTTCTTTAACTCTTTAAATCACTCTATGAATTCATAATAATCCAAGGAAACCAAGGATATCCATCATAGATGTTGTTATATTTCATCCTTCAATTTTTCTTATTTTCTAAGGATCTATATATATCCCTTCTTTTGTGATAACATGTCATATTAATATTACTTAATCCATCCAAAACTTGCATTTATTGTACTTCACATATAACTTTTCCTTTCCCAAGGTCTTTAGTACAATGTTAAAATGATCCTATTGTTCCTCCTTTATTTTGAAGTAGATAATAATATCATATATGAATAATTACATAAATTTATCAAGTTAGTCCATAAAGACTCTATTAATTAAGTCCATGAAGATAGATGGAGTATTAGTGATCCCAAATGGAATCACTATGAATTTATATTTCACATACCTTGTATGAAAATTATCCTTGGGGATATTTATTATCAACTTTACTTGATAATATCTTGATCGAAGATCCACCTTATATAAGTACTAGGCTCCAGATAGATGATTGAAAAA
Source organism: Viscum album (assembly GCA_963277665.1). Classification (NCBI taxonomy): domain Eukaryota; kingdom Viridiplantae; phylum Streptophyta; class Magnoliopsida; order Santalales; family Viscaceae; genus Viscum; species Viscum album. The sequence continues at coordinate 1,038,135,438 of OY728135.1, read as the reverse complement.
TTTATCTATCCATGGTAGAGGATACTTGTTCTTTATTGTGATCTTGCTGAGAACTCAAAAATCAATGAAAATGTGCATTGAATAATCATTCTTCTTGTTGAAGAGGACCAATTCACCCCATGGTGAATAACTTGGGTATATAAAACCTTTATCCAAATTCTCCTAAAGTTTCTTATTTAGTTCCATAAGTTAAACAATGGACATTCTATATGGATTCTTGGATATTGGAAGATATCTAAGTATAATATCAATTAAGAAATCAACATCATGATTTGGAGGAAGACTATATAATTCTTAGGTAAACACATACACATATTTTCTTAAAATTTACATGTCATCAAGGATGATCTTATCCTTAGTCTAAATCATCTGATAAAGACACACTTGTTCGTAAGGAAATAATATACATGCTTGAGATAATGATACCAATGGAGATTCATCCTCATCTTTTCACTTATATAGAATCAAAGGTCGATTCATGATATAAAGGTTGATTTCCTTATATTTGAAATTAATGTTAGATCTATATAAGGAAAACTAATCCATATCCATATTACATTGAATTTTGATAAAGGGGGTATTATAAGGTTTGGTGGGAAGTTCATCCAAAAAATATAGATAGCTAAGAAGTTATATACTTGGGATACAGTAATTGAAAAATTTTCCATATTCACTAATAACCTAACATTAATGTTTTTTAGTGGTGTTTGAATATTTATACTAAATCTATGTGATATTAAAAAATTCATAGAACCATAATAAAATAGTTTTTTTATTACTTAATGAATGACCAACATAATTATCACCACTTTATTTTATGTATCCACCTCAGTAGTTATGATGGAATAAGATCACCCCTATTCTCTAGGCCTTGGGGGTTTTGGGAATTTTTTATCATAAAAAACCCTTGTCTTAGTGAATTAATTCATAGTGTCCTAATTTCTTTTAGTTAAAATATTAAAAAACATATTGAGGTTTTACTGGAGAATTATTTTCTTCTATCAAATTGGTGGGTTTCTCCCATCATCATTCACTTTCAAGGTTCCCTTATTTCATACACATAAACCAATTACTTGTCCCCTCAAGGAAATTTTTGGGATTCTTCTCCCTACACTTTTGAAAATTTTGGTGTTATAATTTCATGCCACTATGAGTTTTATCAATCACTCAGCTAGAATTAAAATCCATTTTCCACTAATAATCTCCAAACCTATGAGACCCTTGAGATTAATTGATATTAAATTCAACTTTGATAGTAAATTGGATAATTTTCTCATAACTTTAAAAGGATAAAATTTCCAAATACTTTCATATATTTGGATTTATCCCACTAAATAAGTAATCAACTTTACTTTCAGGATCAATGACAAAGTTAGAGGCGTATCACAAAAGTATTTAAAAGTTTTACTTGTATGTTCTAATGGATTCATTATCCATTTTCTTGAGTCCAAGGAAGCCCCTATCAATTTTATATCAAATAGTTTGAGTAAAATATTTATCAAAAAAAATTCTGGAATTCTTTCCACTCCATCATTTTGATATCCTCCCCAAGCTTAATATTTTTTACCAATTTCCACCATTGATTATTTTCTCCCTCTATATAATAAAAATACAACACAAACTTCTATTTATCATAACATTTAAGTATGTATAAGATATTTTAAATGGAGTTTATACATTTTTTCATGAGTAAAATATAAAAATATTCACTAAAATTTGGAGGCCTTTGTCGTATAATGTTATAAATTGCAACTTGATCTTTCTTAGGGGGTGTGATATTTCTCCCTAATTCAGTTTTATGTTCAAAACTTGATTTAAATGAGAAATTACTATCATGAATTTTCTAATTTATTCTCCCATAGGTTTGATAATCTTATTTGGGTAGTCATAATATTTCCCCTCACATTGGTTATTGACTCATTTCCACCTATTTTTAGCTATTGAATAGAATAAAGGTAAAATCAGGGATGATAATTTTTAAACTATTAATAATATAAAAGGGAAAATATAAACCTTGATGGTATAGAATATAAATTAAATACATTACTTAAACTATGAATTTATAGGTTTCAATCTAGTTATCCATGGTCTATTTCCTAATATAAAATTTTATGTGCATTTCTTATTCCCTTAATAATTGTTCATAAATAGATTGTGAATTTACCAAATCATATCAACAGGGAGTTAAAAAAGGTTTACATGAAGTAATTTTTTCATGCACTAGGTAATGATTGAATCAATTACCAATGTTCCCTTTTTGGAGTTATTACCCCTAGGTACAATTATTTCAGAGCCACGCCATCTTATAGTATCCAGATAGAGATTTTATTGCTTGGAAATCACATACTCTATACTTTACTATAATTTAGGGATATTTTCATATGTTTAGTATTATGACTAAGGATTTTAATAACGTTTTATAATCCTAATCCCCAATAATAACTAAACCTCCCTCTGATACAAACTATGAAAACTTACATCTTTAATACACATTAATTTATGATTTATTACATAAAGATATACACAATATAATACCAGAAGATTGTGAGGCCTAGTTTATTTGGGTAATTAGGTACATATCATATTAACATGAAACATATATACAAATAAATTGTTTAAAAAGTCCAAAACATTCCCTTAGATTCCATCAATCTTTTAATACTACATGGGATAATCTGGGGATATAGATAAGAAAACAGTGATCTATAAAGGAAAGTAAAGGAATATTCAAATAATAGCATGATTAAAGTAATACACATTAGTCAAGAGGCATATAAAGGTGACATAAAAGGGGTGATAAATATAAAAATGATCATTGAATAATGATATAATATGATAACATCAAGGTAATATAAGAATGTGGAAACAACATAAAACATGATATCATAAACATAAGTTAAGAAAAACTGCTGATAAATCATAATATAGTGTGCTTATGATAACCTTTCATGCACCATACATGGTATCGCATGAGATAAAAACATTACCCAATGCATTTTAGGTCTGTATAATTCTGACCCCACCCATCACATTCATATCATGTACATGCATTTGTGTTTCACATAGATCATAAAACATAGGAAATCATTTCATAAATTTTAATCCCATGATTGAGGGTGGGTTACATACATGTAATTAAACAATAAATTAAGAATAGGTTCATTTAGAAGAATAACCTAGAGTGAAAATGGGTATGGGTATTTATAATACAAAAGTTTTTCATGGAAAATGATGGGAGAATTTTGGCAGCAGAACAGGTGTATATAAAGGTTCATGGAAGGGATTAATGAGAGTGAAAGGTTTTATATCATTCCATGGGAATAATAAGGACAATAAAAGATAAATTTAAAAACACATTACAATATGAAAATTTTGAAATCAAAAGTCTTAGTACAAATAAAGTACTCAAAAAAAGAATAAGATAAAATCCATTACCTTGAGAGGGCACATCAAAAAGCATGATAGGAGCTTATTAAGTGCTTAGGAACACTTTGGGAGGGATTTATAGAGGTTTTGTGAGTGTAAATTCATTCTTAATTGGTTTTTGGTGAAGATTAGTTGGAGTATTTGTGAGTATTTATATCATAAGAGTGGATAATTCTTTATTAATTTCTAAACTTAGGTTTTGGGATCTATATATTAAAATAATAAAAACCACAAACCTTACCATGGTTTCTAACAAAGAGGAGTGGTTTTAAATATTTTATAAGGCTAAGAACCAAACTTATTAAAATAATACCATTGGTGAAGTGGAACGGGGTCATGTTCATAAATAATTGATTTTAAAACCTTAAAATATAATATAGGTTTTGGAGGATTATTTAAAGAATTATAAATAGGAAACATAATTTTGGTTTTGGACACTCCTTATAGAATTTAATACACCAAAAAATTCACATTTTTTTAATGGGTAAACATTATTTTGGTCATGGGTACTCCTTATATAATTTATTACATCACTTTTGGGAAATTATATAATATAGATCCTATATTTATACCATATTTAATTTTTACCCAAAAATTTGAATGATTCATAAAATTAATAAAAAACACCATAAGATAATTTTAACATGATGATTTCAAAAATAATATTTATTTTATCATAATAATTATTTAAATATTATAAATATCACTTTTAAATAAAAAACCCTTATTTATTGAAAATATTAGTGTTTACGATAATAAAAATTTTCCAACCCTTATAAAAATTACATTGGACATCATTAAATTTTACTATCATTTATATTTAGATAAAAATTAATTAATAAGAATATTTAATTAAAATAATATTTATTCCCAAAATTCTTGAAATTATTAAAATAATGTCTTAATTGAGAGTATATATTTCTAAAAAATACAATTTTTATTTCTACATATCAAAAACTAATTTTTATCAAAGACAATATATAATTATTTGTAAAGTAAAATAAAAAGGGTTAAATATAATCATTATTGAATTAAAAAAATATAAAAAACCATATTAATTAGTTCTATATGCATAACCCTTTATTACACCAACATATTCCCTAAGGGTATGGTGTGTGATGATGATGTTTTCTTAGGGTGGTTCGACAAACATTGTTTGGGTTGTTATCTCTATGAGGTTGAACTTCTCTCATAAATGGTTTCACTCAATCATTAGTTTTTGGATCTTGAATTAGGATTGGTCAAGGGAAAGTCCCAGTGATTTCATATCACTATCAATTTTAGATAAATTGGTTTCATATGATATGATCCTACTAGTTGAGGCCACCACTTCTATCATCTTCATCAATTGGATTTTACCATAAACCTTAATATATAATAATCATAATGGTCAATTTATAATGAATATATTATCAATGATTAATATTACTAATGGAATTTAAAATATAATAAGATATATTTTATTATAGTTCAAAATATCCTAAGTAGTGCACATGTTTTCTATAACTACATTACTTAATAATAAATTTATTTATTTAAAAGGGAATTTCATTTATAAAAGTTCGGTTCATTATAGGGATTATAGTGGTCAGTGTACAACCTATGAAGACAAGAGTCCTTAGGATATTTCTCAGTGATATATATCAATAAAACTCTTTCATGTTTGAAATTTATGGATATTTCTAAAATTTAGGCATGCCTGCTATATTTGTGTTCTTCATACTGCATGTTGATATGTGATAATAGATCATGAACTTTAAAGGGGGTTTATTCTACTATAATCATAATATGATCCTCCAAAACCTATTAGTAGTATTATATAAAAGGCTAAAGGGTTAATCAATTCATGGGAACTATCACACATGAGTAGTGATGAAGTAAAGATCTCTACCCTTGGGATCTATTACGGATGCAAAGAGTTGCATAGCTCAAATGATAGTGGTAATTGAGTTATTTTATAGGTTCATAAGGATATTACATTTGATGTGTTCATAATATGGAAGGTATTCCCACCAACCATAAATGGTATCAAATCCATGATCATCATCTAATCATCACGTTTTCTTACTATTTTCATGAATTACATCAATGTTATAATCTACTTTTGGACATACTATAATGTATGATATGGAATGTTTGAATGTCAGATGGTGGACCACTCTATGATTCTTAGTTATAGGGTATGACTGGTGTGTATCCTAAGGTACGACACATCAACATCCTATGGTTTTTTTCTATGTAATAAGCTATATTATAGGTGATACTATATGATATGATTGAAATTCAGGTTGCATGAAAACAAAACATTGAGTCATAATTATGATATATTATATATAATTAATAATGACCAACCCTACATAAGAGTCATGAAATTTTCCTACATAGAATTAAACATGATCTAAATGTTAGTGTTTTCTTATCCCCTACTATCACTCAGATCTCATGTATAGTTAGGCATGTGTTATATAAAACACTTATCATGAGGTGGTGAAAATATTATTTATATTTATCTTAATGCGTCATAGTGGATAAATAGGATCATCTCTCATGGAGTGTATTTTGGATCAATAATTATTCCATTAACTTTATTATACTTTTTTTATGTTTATATTTTATTAAAAAAAGGTAAAATCGGGGTTTGGGAAATGGTTAATAAAAATAGAAAACATGAAAAAATGGAAAACTAAAATACAGATATAAGGCCCCAGCCTTAAACCTTACTTAATCTTGAGTTATTACAAGATTACACATTGAGGATCTTTTCAGGTTTAGAGTTTTAGAGAATTAGATCATGAAAATTGCATTTCATTCCACATTTAAACAAAGTGGTTACATAAAAGATAGTATTCATTCTTCCCATCAACGGAAAAATATTTAAAATAAAACATGGATTCTTTCTTGACACATCCTTGACACTATCATCACGTCATGTACCTTTCCCATGACCTGTGAAAAACATTTCAAAAACTTGGGATGAGCATAAAAAGCTCAGTAAGGATTATAAAAATATGGAAAGGAAACATGAGTTCATATATACATAAGAATGAAATCATACTTTACCCATAAAACATAGCCACTTTAACATACCTCATCAAATCATGAATAAATCGTAGAAATCATAAGACATAAAAGGTTACTTGAGGCATTCATAACATTCTTACGTAGGGAGTAACCCTCTTGGTTACGTTTGGAATACCCACCACAGTATATTCCCTAAATCTCTTCGAAGAAACCTTAACGTTTCACTCCTTCGCGTTACCCAATGCATTGGAGAGCTATATCGGGCTCACCCGCCCTTAGTTTTTCACGGAACCACCCTTCTTCATAATAATTCCCAAGAACCTCAACATAATCGTATCACATAAAACATGCATAAAGGAAACATAACATTTCCACCTTTCAATCACAAGATATCAATACAACACATTGATATAAAAACATTATGAAAACCATTTTCAATACCAAAATAAAAGAAAAGTAAAATATGGTATTTATTTTTCTTTTTAAAAAGAAGTTATGGCTTGTAGAGGAAGCTGAAACTCAAATAATGGTCACGGCGGCGGAGAAGTCATTGTCGCCGCATACGTATGACAAAAAAATTCCCTTTTATCGTTTAGTAAACACTTCATATAAAAAAGATTCCTTTTGAATAAACATAAAATTCAAAGGGGTTTATACACCGTATAAAAGAAGGTTGTGTATAAAACAAAATATGCCTCAATGAAAGGAGATTGAGACGAAGTCCCTTACAAAGACGGTATCCTTGGTTTAAGGATAAATCAATTACATAATTATGTGTGAAAAACGAATACACCAAATATAAGTGGATATTAAGTGTAAAATAATCAATGTTCATTCACACATATTCAAAGGATGACATATTCAATAACTACATGTTGAACCCAAAGAAATCGAAATTGGGTTAAGAAGTTCCCTTGACAGCCTAACGGCGTCACATCAAAATGAGTTGATGAGAGATAAAAAAAAGGGTATCTCATCACTTGGACATAAAATTTACATCAATAAGGATATATGAGAACATATCCTAACATAACAATATGTAAATTAAAATACCCAACAAAAGAAGTCTTTTAAAAAGAGGAGGGTGAAAGGTTCCCTTACCGACATGGGTATCTTTCGAAAAATACGCCCCGTGAAAGAAGGACAATACATCATTGATGTAAATACTCATAAATTAAATAATATTACACAATGATTAAAATAATGGTCAGTACATACACCACTCAAAGGAAATTGTGGCAAATGTAGCATAAATCTCACGGGAATAAAAGTGAGATGAAAAATCACTTACGAAAACTCGGCAGCCTAACGGCGCCACTTAAAACTTCCAAAAATGGATTGATGAGATAAAATAGGGTATATCATCACATTACAACAAAATTTACAGAAATAGTAATATGAAAGAACATCCCTCATCATAACAAATAGGAGCTTAAAATAAGTGACATAAAGGAGAGTTCTTAAAGAGAAAGAGAGAGGTTAGATCTCTTACAAAAATTCGGCAGCCTAACGGCGCCACTCAAAACTTCCAAAATGGATAGATGAGAGAGAATAAGGTCTCTCATCTTATGAACATAAAAATTAAAGTAAGATTAATATAAAATAACAACCCAATCACAAGAAAGATGAGATTATAAGGAATGACATAAAAGAGTGTACTTAAAAAGAAAGAGAGGAGTAGGATCCCTTACCTTAAGTCCAACTTGTCTTGTTCGTTTCTTTATATTCCTGAATAATAAACTTTGGTCAATTAATAATTTCCTAAGTAACTCCTTTAAAGATTATTATTCAGTTCATATCACATATTATAATGTCATAATAATTGTTTAATAATGTTAGTTCATATCAGGCGTTTTTGCCGATGTTTGGTACATGAGTCAAAAATAAACTTGTTTAAAAAAAATATTGCTCATGTAGTTATAAGTAAATAATTTCCAGAATAGTATTAATGATTAAAATATCATATATATCCATTAAATATTCATTTCATACTATTCCATATCATTTGGAGATAAAAAACGAAAAGCACCACTCATGGAGACGGTAGGCCGTACGTACGCATGAATGCTACTTTCATTTTTTGTCATATTAATGGAATTAAAACAAACTGAGAGAGATATATATATATTATAATTCAAGAATGATATCCATAATTTTGATGTAATATATTACATATATATCCATTATATATATGTACTTATAGTATTACATAACATTTTGAGATAAGAAATGAACTGTACCGTTCATAGAGACGATAAGTTGTACGTACGCATGAACACTACTTCCATTTCTATTTCATATTTAATGGAATTAAAACAAAATGATACATAATAGTATTTTAATTCCAGTATGGTATCATATATAATATCATTATATATATCCTTTATACGTACCACATATGGTATTAACGAATCAAATCACTTTGAGGGGGCGGTAGTCCGCACTTCCTTAAATGAAGATATCGCGTTTACCCATAATGGAAACCATAAAGGTATGCCCAAAATGAAAAATACAGAAGCTTAAGTAAAACATAAACATATTATATATCATATATAAATATAGTGTCATCTTAATGGCCACCTTTTAAGGTGTTAGAAGAATGTTGAACAATCATCGTTTCGGGAGGCAGAAATTCGCCATCCACGGAAACAGTATGTTCATTAACCATTATATGTAGGTGTGTGTAAGTGTAGATCAAATCATTATTATAAAAACATCATATTATATTTAATATACTGGATTTTTTACAAAATAAATGAATAAAAAGAGTTTAGGAGGTTGGAGAAGCAAAATAAAACAAACGGACACAAGTGAAGACATTACCTTAAAATCGGGTAACTCCCTTTGGTTTGAGCTCAAAGAATTCCTTGGGAAGACTTTTGCCCAAAGTGAGGCTTCAAGGAGTAATAGAGTTAAGTGGAGAGACAAAATGGGCAGGTTTTGGCCGAGCCAAAGGCTTTGGGAGTGTGGGTAAGGTGGTAGAGGTGGGGGCCTTCTATAAGAGGAGAGGAGGGGCACTCTTGTAAAGTTACAAAATGTTACTTTATTTTCAAAAGAGTTTAGGATTTTAAAGGTCCCACATTGATTTATTTCGAGGATAAGGTGATAAGGGTTCGAAATCCACTCATCCAATATGTTTTGGACATGTTTAGGTCTTATATATTACATTATCTTTCCATTTTATTTAAATCGTTAAATAATGAGGTTATCGCTGCATCATCATGATGTCATAAATAATTTAATTTATTTAATGTCTAAAAATTATAAAAAAAATACTATGATGTATGAAATCTTTTTATCTTTCCAATGACTATTTATAGTCAAAAATATAACTTGTATAACACCATGTAAAAATTAGTTTTGTAAAACATCTCATGTTTGTGTCATTTTTACTTTAACATTAAATAAAAAGATATTTATGTCATTTTCCAACCAAAGTGGCTCCATGGGTTCCCAAAGTTGACCCATGGATTTTCTTGGTCTTCCATGACACATCCAATGAGGGTAGTACATGTTTCTAGGTCTTTTAAGTTTATTAAAACATTATTCTTACCATAAACTACAATAATTACCTCTAATCGCGATTAAAACTTAATAAGTTACTATTCACCAAAAAATTATTTTTATCCCATTGAATCACATTTTACTTCTTAATGACAACCATGTATGTCTGATTTTTGAAATTCAAAACACAAAGATGGAAAAATTTCATTTAAACGGAAAAATCAGTTTTTATAAGTACCACTTAGTGGTTTCACTATTCATCAAAAATTGAAGTTTTTCAGAAAAATCCCAAAAATTCACCCGATGCTATATTTGATATTACAAATTCAAAAATGAAGTCTATTTTAAAAAAATCAAAACATATAAGTCACATTAATTAATTTAATAATTAATTCCCTCTGTCAGATCAAATAGCATGTTTTTATGAAACAATAAGTATCAAAAGATTGACACTAGTTTAAGTCTGATTTCAAAGTAAAATTAATTCCAATGACCACTATTGGATTTAATGGTAAAAATATATTCTAATTTAACATTAAAACCAATTCAAAAGATAATCTAATCATATAAATAAATTAGATTAAAAAGTGGTTTTGGATTAAAATACAACATTTTACATTATTCATTAAAAAAATGAACTTTATCGGAAAGATACGAAAAATTTACACAAAGTAAATTTTGATGTCCCAATTCTTAAGAAGAGTTTTATTTGGTCCAATAGAATTTATAAGAGTGAACAAAACTATATTTAATGACGGTTCTCCATCAAAAGGCGATAAGTGAACCTTTAGTGAAAACTAGGGCATATACGTCCAAAATTGAATTCTTTCCGTATTTTAAGTCTTTATCTTTTATTGGATAAATGTAAAAACATTTAAAAACATGTATAATAATATTTTAGTTATTTCTATCCATTCCTGCCAATACAACGGCTTCATGTTAACTACCATTTAAAATAATATTATTTTATTATTAAAGTGCAACGTAAGATTCCCAAGAAACTCGGTGTTGCGTGTTGGGTACGCCATCGAGCATAGCATCCCCTTTAAAGTCATATTAATACTTTATTCAAAAATATGGATAAATATGAAAATTTCATATTCTTTATTTACCTGGGGTGTTACATCCTTCCCCCCCTTTGGTAATTGCGTCCTCGCAATTTTTAAAATTGAGCTTGGAAACATCCTTGAAAGTCCCACATCGCAACAAGAGTCGGTAAAACAATCACTTTAAAATAAAGAAAGATAAGTACAAAGGTTACCTGAGTTAACCCATACTATGATTCCATGTAGAAAAATATGGACATGGAGGAGAAAACATAGGGTCATGTTCTGATGGAGAGTGATAGAAAACATGTTTAAGAGAAAGTTAACAATAAGAAAATCACAAACTTGTGATGGGTTAAATGGTGTTGGGTTCCCCAGTAGGAAAATTTAATAGACAACATTTTTGGTTTAAGTAACTTTTTATTGAGTAATTTATTTTGGAGCTTAAATAAAACATAAGGAAACAAACTTACTTGTCATGTTAACTTCCAACTTTTACTAGATTCCTTAATCAAACTCATATTTTTTCCAAAAGACGAGTATTTAGGGAGACTTGTTCGCATTAAGAGTACTATAATCAATTTCTAGAGAATCACCTAATCCAAAAAAGAGAAATATATACATCCCATGTCTTTAGGATTTAACCAAAACTAAAACCAGAAAGGTTAGTACAAGGTCAGATAATCCAAAAAAAGATAACCCTTTATAAAAAGAAAATCTATTCTTAATCTCAAAATTTGTCCAACAAAACCCAAAGTTCAACGAGGACCATTCGATAACCAATTTGTCCTTAAAATTCTTCAAAGTAAACCAATCTAAGATTGAAACCCAAATATTTGAAGGATTTAGTCACATAGTCTTCCATGTTAAATCTTAACATTTATCTCCAAACAACATCAGTTTCTCTTAATGTCTCGTATTGAAAAGTAATTAACCTAATCACATATCCTCCATGATAGGTTAATAAATATCCATAGATAACCCAAAATAAACTTACTCTTAATTAATAAAATCATCTAACTAAAAAGAATCAGTCAAACTGACCAGGGACTTCACGTAGTCCAGTGGTAGGCAATAAATACCAGTCGCACTTTGGTTGTGGGTTCGATTCCCGCAGCTTTGTCCGACGCGACGGGTTGTCACACGGTCTGCATGTTGTCCTTTTTCCAAAACTATATAATTCTTAAATAATTCCCCAAAAAGAGATAAAATCATCAAAAATAATCATAACATATTTTAACCTCAAGTTTATCTCATGCCTTTCATTTTCCAGCATATCATATAATAACCCATAATTACCTCAAAAGTATGGATCATATAAACTCTAATTGTTACCTTTATAATTATTACCTGAACTTCCACATCGATTGGTCATCTCGTACATGATGCATTACAGAACATACCAAGGTTCAAGTGGTTGATCATGACTCCTTGATAGTTGGTTTAGAACAACCACGAGTTTCCTCATTGAATACCCCATTTCATCCAGTCTCTTAATCAAAGAAACACCACAGTTTCCTTCAAACCAATTGTCACTTTGGTGCCTGCTAGATCTAGCCATTTACTAAAACCAAAAAGGTCAGTGTGAGTATATCAACAAAACCATCATGTACTAATGAGTAAGATAAACACTAAGATATACTTACTCATTCACTTTATCTAAAACTAGGACTCTTTCTGAAATCCTAACCATTATGGTAAGGTCACTTATGCTTAAAGAATACCCTAACCTCTAAAGTTATCTAAACTGACCTTTGATACCAAATATAAGGCCCCAGCCTTAAACCTTACTTAATCTTGAGTTATTACAAGATTACACATTGAGGATCTTTTCAGGTTTAGAGTTTTAGAGAATTAGATCATGAAACTTGCATTTCATTCCACATTTAAACAAAGTGGTTACATAAAAGACAGTATTCATTCTTCCCATCAACGGAAACATATTTAAAATAAAACACGGATTCTTTATTGACACATCCTTGACACTATCATCATGTCATGTACGTTTCCCTTGACCTGTGAAAAACATTTCAAAAACATGGGATGAGCATAAAAAGGTCAGTAAGGGTTATAAAAATATGGAAAGAAAACATGAGTTCATATATACATAAGAATGAAATCATACTTTACCCATAAAACATAGCCACTTTAACATACCTCATCAAATCATGAATAAATCGTAGAAATCATAAGACATAAAAGGTTACTTGAGGCATTCATAACTTTCTTACGTAGGGAGTAACCCTCTTGGTTACGTTTGGAATACCCATCACAGTATATTCCCTAAATCTCTTCGGAGAAACCTTAACGTTTCACTCCTTCGTGTTACCCAATGCATTGGAGAGCTATATTGGGCTCACCGGCCCTTAGTTTTTCATGGAACCACCCGTCTTCATAATAATTCCCAAACAACATAATCGTATCACATAAAACATGCATAAAGGAAACATAACATTTCCACCTTTCAATCACAAGATATCAATACAACACATTGATATAAAAACATTATGAAAACCATTTTCAATACCAAAATAAAAGAAAAGTAAAACATGGTATTTATTTTTCTTTTTAAAAAGAAGGTATGGCTTGTAGAGGAAGCCGAAACTCAAATAATGGTCACGGCGGCGGAGAAGTCGTTGTCGCCGCATAAGTACGACAAAAACATTCCCTTTTGTCATTTAGTAAACGCTTAATATAAAAAATATTCCTTTTGAATAAATGTAAAATTCAAAGGGGTTTATACACCATATAAAATAAGGTTGTGTATAAAACAAAATATGCCTCAATGAAAGGAGATTGAGACGAAGTCCCTTACAAAGACGGTATCCTTGGTTTAAGGATAAATCAATTACATAATTATGTGTGACAAACGAATACACAAAATATAAGTGGATATTAAGTGTAAAATAATCAAAGGTCATTCACACATATTCAAAGGATGACATATTCAATAACTACATGTTGAACCCAAAGAAATTGAAATTGGGTTAAGAAGTTCCCTTGACAGCCTAACGGCGTCACATTAAAATGAGTTGATGAGAGATAAAAAAAGGGTATCTCATCACTTGGACGTAAAATTTACATCCATAAGGATATATGAGAACATATCCCAACATTAAAATATGTAAATTAAAAGACCCAACAAAAGAAGTCTTTTAAAAAGAGGAGGGTGAAAGGTTCCCTTACCAGCATGGGTATCTTTCGAAACACACGCCCCGTGAAAGAAGGGCAATACATCATTGATGTAAATACTCATAAATGAAATAATATTACACAATGAGTAAAATATTGGTCAGTACATACACCACTCAAAGTAAATTGTGGCAAATGTAGCATAAATCTCACAGGAATAAAAGTGAGATGAAAAATCACTTACGAAAACTCGGCAGCCTAACGGTGCCACTTAAAACTTCCAAAAATGGATTGATGAGATAAAATAGGGTATCTCATCACATTAAAAAAAAAATTAAATCAAGAGGAATATTAAATAACATCCCTCATCATAACAAATAGGAGCTTAAAAGAAGTGACATAAAGGAGAGTTCTTAAAGAGAAAGAGAGAGGTTAGATCTCTTATGAAAATTCGGCAGCCTAACGGCGCCACTCAAAACTTCCAAAATGGATTGATGAGAGAGAATAAGGTCTCTAATCTTATGAACATAAAAATTACATTAAGATTAATATAAAATAACACCCCAATCACAAGAAATATGAGCTTAGAAGGAATGACATAAAAGAGTGTACTTAAAAAGAAAGAGAGGAGTAGGATCCCTTACCTCAAGTCCCAGTTGTCTTGTTCGTTTCTTTATATTCTTGAATAATAAACATTGGTCAATTAATAATTTTCTAAGTAACTCCTTTAGAGATTATTATTCAGTTCATATCACATATTATAATGTTATAATAATTTTTTAATAATTTTAGTTCATATCAGACGTTTTTGCCGATGTTTGGTACATGAGTCAAAAATGAACTTGTTTAAAAAAAAGATTGCTCATGTAGTTATAAGTAAATAATTTCCAGAATAGTATTAATGATTAAAATATCATATATATCCATTAAATATTCATTTCATACTATTCCATATCATTTGGAGATGAAAAACAAAAAGCACCATTCATGGAGACGGTAGGTCGTACGTACGCACGAACGCTACTTTCATTTTTTGTCATATTAATGGAATTAAAACAAAATGAGAGATATATATATATATATTATAATTCCAGAATTATATCCATAATTTTGATGTAATGTATTACATATATATCCATTATATATATTTACTTATAGTATTACATAACATTTTGAGATAAGAAATGAAATGTACCGTTCATGGAGACGGTAAGCCGTACGTACGCATGAACGCTACTTCCATTTCTATTTCATATTTAATGGAATTAAAACATAATGATACATAATATTATTTTAATTAAAGTATGTTATCATATATAATATCATTAAATATATCCTTCATACGTACCACATATGGTATTAACGAATCAAATCACTTTGAGGGGGCGGTAGTCCGCACTTCCTTAAATGAAGATATCGTGTTTACCCATAATGGAAACCATAAAGGTATGCCCAAAATGAAAAATACAGAAGCTTAAGTAAAACATAAACATATTATATATCATATATAAATATATTGTCATCTTAATTTCCACCTTTGAAGGTGTTAGAAGAATGTTGAACAATCATCGTTTCGGGAGGCAAAAATTCTCCATCCACGGAAACAGTATGTTCTTTAACCATTAGATGTAGGTGTGTGTAAGTGTAGCTCGAATACTTATTATAAAAACATCCTATTATATTGAAGATACTGGATTTGTTACAAAATAAATGAATAAAAAGAGTTTAGGGGGCTGGAGAAGCAAAATAAAACAAAAGGATACAAGTGAAGACATTACCTTAAAATCGGGTAACTCCCTTTGGTTTGAGCTAAAAGGCTTCCTTGAGAAGACTTCTGCCCACAGTGAGGCTTCAAGGAGTTAGAGAGTGAAGTGTAGAGACAAAATGGGCAGGTTTTGGCCGAGCCAAAGGCTTTGGGAGTGTGGGTAAGGAGGTAGAGGTGGGGGCCTTTTATAATAGGAGAGGAGGGGCACTCTTGTAATGTTACAAAATGTTACTTTATTTTCAAAAGAGTTTCAGATTTTAAAGGTCACACATTGATGTATTTAGAGGGTAAGGTTATAAGGGTTCGAAATACACTCATCCAATAGGTTTTGGACATGTGTAGGTCTTAGATATTACATTATCTTTCCATTTTATTTAAATCGTTAAATAATGAGGTCATCGCTGCATCATCATGGTGTCATAAATAATTTAATTTATTTAATGTCTAAAAATTATAAAAAAAATAATATGATGTAGGAAATCCTTTTAGATTTCAAATGACTATTTATAATAAAAAATATGACTTGTATAACACCATGTAAAAAGTATTTTTGTAAAACATCCCATGTTTGTGTCATTTTTACTTTAACATTAAATAAAAAGATATTTATGTCATTTTCCAACCAAAGTGGCTCCATGGGGTCCCCAAGTTGACCCATGGATTGTTTTGGTCGGCCATGACACATCCAATGAGGGTAGGACATGTGTATAGGTCATTTCATTTTATTAAAACATTATTCTTACCATAAACTACACTAATTACCTCTAATCACGATTAAAACTTAATAAGTTACTATTCAACAAAAAATTATTTTTATCCCATTGAACCACATTTTACTTATTAATGACAACCATTTATGTTGGATTTTTGAAATTCAAAACACAAAGATGGCAAAATTTTATTTAAACGGAAAAATCAGTTTTTATAAGTACCACTTAGTGGTTTCACTATTCATCAAAAATTGAAGTTTTTCAGAAAAATCCCAAAAATTCACCCTAAGCTATATTTGATATTCCAAATTCAAAAATGAAGTCTATTTTACAAAATTCAAAACATATAATTCACATTAATTAATTTAATAATTAATTCCCGCTGTCAGATCAAATAGCGTGTTTTTATGAAACAATAAGTATCAAAAGATTGACACTAGTTTAAGTTTGATTTCAAAGTGAAATTAATTCCAATGACCACTATTGGATTTAATGGTAAAAATATATTCTAATTTCACTTTAAAACCAATTCAAAAGATAATCTAATCATATAAATAAATTATATTAAAAAGAGGTTTTGAATTAAAATACAATATTTTACACTATTCATTAAAAAATGAACTTTATCAGAAAGATACCAAAAATTTACACAAAGTAAATTTTGATGTCCCGATTATTAAGAAGAGCTTTATTTGGACCAATAGAATGTATAAGAGTGGACAAAACTATATTTAATGACGGTTCTCCATCAAAAGGCGATAAGTGAACCTTTAGAGAAAACTAGGGCATATACGCCCAAAATTAAATTCTTTCCGTATTTTAAGCCTTTATCTTTTATTGGATAAATGTAAAAACATTTAAAAACATTTATAATCATATTTTAGTTATTTCTATCCATTCCCGCCAATACAACGGCTTCATGTTAACTACCATTTAAAATAATATTATTTTATTATTAGAGTGCAATGTAAGATTCCCAAGAAACTCGTTGTTGCGTGTTGGGTACGCCATCGAGCATAGTGTCCCCTTTAAAGTCATATTAATACTTTATTCACAAATATGAATAAATATGAAAATGTAATATTCTTTATTTACCTGGGGTGTTACAACAGATGAAAACAAAATAGAGTTATAAGAAAGGTAATTCTCATGGGAGAATTACCCTAAGTGAACCTTTATTGCCTCTTTTTTAGTCCCCTACCTACTCGATCATCAAACTCCATCATGAGTGTGATCATCCTTCTATAATTTAATTTTGAATATATAATTTACCTAATAATATCCAATCACAATGAACATTCACCTCAACCTTAGTTAGCAAGCTAAGGGTTCCTTAATCAAGTTCACCCCCTAACCTACCTTCATGGAATGAAATATCACCCATCAACACTTAATATCCATGGATTCATCATGTTCCATGATAATCCTAGAATGGAGGTATAATAATGTATATGAATAGGTTCATCATAAGATATTTATAGTGAGGACACATTGTCACCATTCCACGCTCCTAAATTTTCTTGGGAAAACCCTAAGAAGATAAAAGACATTTAAACATGAATAATCAAGGAATTTAGTTTATCACTAGATTATTCCCTAGAATATACCTTAGGTTAGTTATTCACTATCATAATGATTATAGACCATAGTGAATAATAATGAAGAAAATAATAGAATAAAGAAATATAATAAATTCATATTGTAATGATTTGGAATGAAAAAAACACATTAATTTAAAAAGTATAAAAAGTGTATGAATTTTTAAAGAGAAATTATGGATTGAATTGTGGGATGTATTAAATTTTTTATTATAAAAACATTAAAAAAATGTGTCATTTAATAAATAATGACAGTTTTTAATTTTTATGTAAATGAGGTTGATTAGAGAGAGAAATCAATAAAATTGAATTACTTTTGAAAAAAATAAAGAAAATAATTAGATTTATAGAGTGAAGAAGTGAATTAAATTAAAACCTATTGTTAAAAAAGGGAATGGAAAAATGGGTTACCTTTTATATATTTATTTTATTAAAATAACTTAAAAATGGTTTGTTCTCATATTTTCAAATTAAATGTAATGTTTGGAGAAATGTTTTTGGGAAACATCCATGAAAGATAGATGTATTCATTTTATTTAAAACCATATTTCCATATTGTTTGATTTTATTATTCTAATGTGAGGTATGGGAGATCCAATCATTTACCTTTGAGTCATGTGAAGTCCATGGGATCATCTGATAATCCCTTTTTCTATTCAACCAAGGATTCTATTTTTTTTACCTATGTTTTTTAATCTGTACAATTATTATCATATCTCTCTCTCTATTCTTGATGCAGTAATTTTTAATACTTCTCTTCCAGGTAGTGGATCTACGAATTATCTTTTTATTTGTTTATATGTGATTTTTTCATGCTTTATATTCCTCTGAGTAGATATATGCAATTAACTATAATGAAGATTGAAAACTAGATTTGTATGAAATATTATTATTGTGAAATAATAAATAAATCAAATGATACTTAAATAACATTTGATAATATGAAAATTTCAATCTTTCTAGATAATATTTTATAATGTATAAATTACTTCTTGTATCGTGATAATCATTTGAAAATCTATAGATAAAAATTGCAAGCGACTATTTTAATAATTATTTTTTATAGTATGAAATTTATAAAGTAAATAAAAAATAATTTTTCATGTTGAAAAATATTGATGTTATTTAATTAATGAAAATAATAGAATTAATGTAGAAAAAATATTATCGTATTTCGATCGATTATTATTTTTATTTTATAACATTGAAATCAAAGTAATAGATTGAAGAATTTTATATCT
The DNA here is from genome assembly GCA_963277665.1 of Viscum album. Lineage (NCBI taxonomy): Eukaryota > Viridiplantae > Streptophyta > Magnoliopsida > Santalales > Viscaceae > Viscum > Viscum album. The sequence continues at coordinate 1,038,115,995 of OY728135.1, read as the reverse complement.
TGTTATTTATTTATTATTTAATCATTTGATAATTAAATTAATGGGGAAGGATTATTATTTTCAGTGGATTAATTTTATTATGTCATAACCTATAAATTTAAGAATTAAGATAGATCATTAGAATATGTATAAAAGTATTACCTTTGTTAATATTCTTGAAATCACATGATGTAATTGATGAATATTAATTCATGTTATTGAAATTACCAAAGTGAGAGAAAAATGGTAATCACATGCTTATTGGATAATATTTAATATTTTGGAATCATAAGAAGATTGGTATAATACCATATTTTAACATAGATAATTAAAGGAAGAATTTATTAACACATTTTGATGAATGATAATTCATTATCATTATTGAAAATTGTCTAATAAAGTTTAAAGGAAAAATCACATGAAAATTTATCAATATTAACCTAGAGTATATAAATTAAGGGAATGGAGGTAATAAATGTTTTCATGTTGTAGTGTATCTATTTATTATTCTATGATTAATATTATTATATAATTTTGTTATTGAATAATTGAAATAGGATAATTATCACATGTGTAGATAATTCATGCTTCATGTTAGATATTAAACAAATGGTTTGGTTTTATTTGATTGCTTTCATTTGTGGTATGTTTATGTTGCCTCTTAATTTTACTAGATAGTGTTCCATATGATTAGCGATGTTTTTTTAACATGATTTAATTTCATGAAATTGATAAACAATGTAAATACATATGATGTTATAATTTAAATGAAAGAGGAATAAGTAGAATAACCAATACTCTTATTTGAAATTTATTAAATACATAATTAATGCTCTAAGAAAGTTTCATTGATTGTAGGTACTATGATATATTGTCCATGTTACACCCCATAATGATAAAGGGTTAAATTACTAAATTATATGAACCTTTTCAACAAGGTTTACCTTTATTTTTGGGATCCTACCTGATTAAAACTCCATAGCTAAGTGTGCTTGGCCTGGAGTAGTGTCAGGATGGGTGAACTTTTGGAAAGTTTATCAGTGTGTATGTGAGTGGGAAAAAATAATGTTGGAAAGAATATATTTTGGACAGTGGGGATAGTCATTAGTTTCATGACATGCTCATTCATGTTGCTAGGCCCTAGGGAGGTGACCACATGTCTTCAGGGAAACTAGTGGCACCGGGGGAGATAAGACTTCATGACCATGTTAAGGTGGGGTTATTTTACTGTATAAGGGCCCATTTATTACATGGTATCATATTAGTTCCCATTTATAAGTGTAGTGGAACTACCTACATTGAAATATAGGGTCTATAATGAGGTAATTTTTCTCTGGGGGTGAATGTAATACCCCAGAATGATAAGGGTTAAACAAAAAAAATGATATTACCCATGTTAACAAGGTGAGCCTTTCTTTTTAGAATCCTACCTGATTAAAAATTCATAGTTAAGAATTTTTGTATTGTAGTGTGACACCCTGGGGTGTAAATTTATTAGTAGTAATATTTCGGTCATTGTTCCCCTTGGGTTCCAGGTGTTCTGGGTTGAATTTTTTGAGTTTTTGGGATATTTTCAGGGGTGTACAGTTAAGGAGAATGGTTTGGAAACCGTGTATTAGAAACCATGTGGACCCTGAATTGTTAAACATATGGTAGCACATGATCTTTTAATGGTTATGTAAATCATGTGAGACAACTGTGCAACCTTTTGGGTGTAGAACAATGGCAGACACATGGTCTATGAACGATTTGAAAAATTGTACGAGAAAACCATGCGACCTACCCAATTTACGGTATTTTTGTTATTTACCCTTATTTTTAATTGATTCTTTCTAAAAAATACTACCCCATTCAAAACCCATGACCCAAAAACCTTCCAATGCATACTTCCACCTTATTTAAGATTCTCTAAGTTGATTTCGAGTGGTTTTTTGGTGGTTCTTCATCTGGATCAAGAGGTATGATATCCTATTCTCCCATTCTCTTGGTTTCTCTCTTTTTCTCAAACCCCACTAAACCTAGTGGTCATTATTAGAATATTTTCTTGGTTATTTTTCATTGGAATTTTGGATTTTAGTTTGAAATGGTTGTGAGCCATAGTAGGAGTTCCTTTTTAGTAGATTTCAGAGAAGGTGACAAGGTTCCAACACTTGATGTAGGTGTTTACATTTCATTTTATTTTATATGATATTTCCATTTATTATTGGTTTTATAAATTCATTTATATCCTCGATAACTATAGTATGAATTATATATGTTTTATTTGTTAAAATTTTACTTTAACATTGTTGGGTTTTCTTATGGAAAATGAGTGGGAATTATAATTGGAAGAATTATTGGGTGTAAAATAGATTTTTATGCATCCTAAATGTTTAATAAAATTATTATAATGGGTTTCCATAATAAAATAACCTATTAATTTGGTTTTAAGACAAATTGAGTTTCAAAGTGGGTTTCCATTTTTGTGTTAAAAAGGATTTCCATAATTTTAAAATGGGTGGTGTATCTTGTGAAAATAAGTGGAGTTTACCTTGAGTTATTTTTTTGTGATTGGTATTGATTATGATTTATTTGTAATTGTTTTTGGATTATAAATAGCTTTAAAATTGTATTTCTAAATGTATTTTTTATATGTGATAAATAAAGGTCCATTTATATCTTTATTATGTTTTTATTGATTGGTTTTTATTATGACCTCATTGATCTTGTAATATTATTGTTGATGGGGTTATGATTATCCATATGGTATATGCTTTTTATGTGATTCATGTTGTGCTAATGAATTTAGGATCTTCTTAAGGGTAGTGTGGGAGGTGGTAAGGATGTGTTTGTGGTGTTATCTTTTGGGTCTTGTTATTTCCATGTGATGACAATGTTTTTTCAGGACCCACCTCTTATATTTATACTATGGGGAGGTAAAGGATACTAAGTGGGAAGTGTTAGGACTGTGTTAGGATATTTGATATTTATACACTGGCTAGTCCCCCTAGTTTTACATAATACCTGGCTAGTGGGATAGTCACTGAGGACACTGGTTAGAGTGATTCACTTGGTGGATGTGTGACCGTTAACCTACCAGAAGTAGGTCCAACTATATGTGTCTTGTGTTTTCCCATTGGTTATTCATCGTGTTGTATATGTTATGTTATTCCTTCCATTATATATTTTCATGAGTTTTTTTATTGGATATAATTACTTGATGTTTTGATCCTTTTTTGGTTTTGGTCTTGTAGTTAACTAGTTTTGTTCCATCCATTTATTATAATTAATTGTAACCTACTAAGGTTATGTTTTCATGATTTTTCCCCTTACTTCCTTTATTGACTTTAATTTGGGTGTTTAAAATATTTTATGGTAAGGGGTAGTTTTTAAGTGTTTTCCTTAGTTGGAACTTTTGAAATACTTAAAACCATGTGTGGGTTTATTTTAAAAGTAATATGTTTTAAAGATAAATGTTTTTTTTCCTTTGAAATTGATATTTTTTTTGTAAAATAACCATATTTTTAAATGGTTTTATAGATAGAACACCTTTAGGAAGTTCATTCTTCATGTTTTGTATATTCTCATGTTTTTTAAACAGAATGAAAACCTATTTTTCCCTACCATGTTTTTTTAGATTGAATAATTGGTTTATTTCATAAAATAAATTAAATAGAATCATGGTGGTATCATATTGGCTTTGGAACACACCCTACATACTCAAGTTTGTGGTTATATAGTTTTTATGTCTTGTGAATGTTTCTTCAGGTTTGGATTTTGGGTTGATTTGATTCCATCTTCCATGGGACGAAGATAGTTTTTGGGATCATGGTGGTGACTTAAGAATCACATGGTGATGGAGGTTAAACCTTTGGCTTCATAGAACCAAATGGTTTGAGATTTTTTTTTGGACTTGTTGGTCTTCTATTTTTTCTTTTAGATTCCATTGTAGTTTTGTAACTATGTATTTTTTTAATTGTCTTTTGAGATTTATTTTGGAATGTACCATGGTATATTTATTATTATTATAAGGTGGGATGTATATTTTTTGATTATCAAGTGTGAAAACATTCCTAATGGTTATGTTTGATACCCTTGGAACCTATCATCATCCTGGTGGGATCGGGGATGCTCTTCGAGTATGTGGTGATCCAGTTCAGGTGATGGTTTGGGTGGAAACTCGGGTTGGTTTATTAAAAAATGGTATCATAAAATATAGGTTTTAAAAAGGTTAATAGGTTCTTGATATTCACCATATTTTTATTTTGTTATTGGTGGTAGAAAAGATATATGACTATTGGGACTCGGGTGGTAGGTCTAGTGAAGTGCTTTGCCTACTCTTCCTTAGGTTGGATCTTGAGTTTCCAAGGGTGGTCAGAAGTTTCCTCCCATTTTTTGATTTATGGTGGCATGTCCTTAAGATATTTTGGTGTGTGGTGCTATCAATAATAGTTTTAGGAATACCTCGATAGATATCTCAAGAAATTACTCATTTCATAGTTAATTTGGAAGAAATCTAAGAGGCTCATAGTTAAGGCATACGGTCTGTCAAACTATTGGTATTCTCTGCCAACCATTCTGGACAAATTCAATATCAATTTAATGTTTTTTTAATGATATAAAAAACCATGTGGAAAAATCATGCATATTGGGGAGTGTTGGAGATTTTTTTCCCACTTTTGTTGGTTTTATAACATCTAGTGTTTTATTGGGTTTTTTTGTGGTTATTTAAGTAAACTTTGTGGATTTTAAAAGTTGTTTAAAATAAATTTTTTATGCGTGGGTATTTTGAGGTTCTTTTGAAAACATTGTTTGGGGTTTCATGGGTTTCTTGGGAAAAAATTTCTCAAACTATATAATTTTTTTTGAGATGAGATGGTAGTTAAAGGAATAAATTCATGAGTTTTAAGTGATAAAGTTCCTAAAATTGTTTAGGTAAGTTAAAGTTTTATTTTGAAATTTTTTTAATCTCAATGAAAGTGGTTTGAGAAAAATAAAGTGATTTTGAGGATTTGTTAGTCTCAAAATTATTTAGGTTTTTGGTATGACATGTTATAAAGATTTTTGTTAGAAATTTCAAAAGGGATTTCTGACCCTGATTTAGTTTTTTGAGATTGTTTTTATTAAGTGTTTTATTTTTTGATGTTTTAGAGTGAGTTCGTGAGGAAATAACTGAAAATTATAGAAGTTAATGCCTCAAGATGTTGTCCTAGAGATCAAGGAGTTGTTATTTTTTTGCTCTATGAATCTTCCCAAAATCATGATGGAGTGGTAGTTACATGTTCTTCCCAGATCCTTGATCATTCATGTGAGTTTTTTATCTAGTATCTCTTAGTATTCTATGGTTATCTAGGATCCCATGAGGTGATTGAGTGGCTATACAAATTTGAAGAGATTTTTGACTTGCAACAAACTCTTGAATCCTCTAGGGTGAGGTGCACCATTCCTTTATTCTAAGGTTTGGGCTTGGAGTGTAAGAAACATGGTATTAATACCCAAACATATGAGGCTCTATATTTGGGATATTTCAAGCTATCCTTCATTTAGTGATTTTATCCCAAATAGGTGAAACATTAGAAGGAGATAAAGTTCTTGGGTATCCTCCAGGGTGATCGGACAGTGGAGGACCGTGTTGAAAATTTCAATGGGTTGGTGTCTTCCTCTATATAGTTAGATACTAACGATTTGAAGAAGGTGTAGTTCTTTTCTAGATTTCTTCATCCATAACTTCATTCTTTATATCTTTAGTATTTCCTAACTACCTATGTGGAAGCAGTTTTTAAGGTCATCATTTTTATGCAATATTAGCAGTGAAACCAATGTTGGGTGATGCTTCATTTCCCACTAGATCTAGTAAAGATGATACGATTGGTAAAAAGGGTAAATAGGGAAGTGATAAGTATGGGAATCCATATTTTCAACCTACCGTTACTGTTTCATTAAATAGAAATTTGATTGTTCGTTTCTAGTGTGGGAGTTCTAGAAACATTTGATCTTCTTATCCTATAGCTTCGAAGACCTTCCATGTGTGTGGTTGTCCTGGTCACATCTAGAAATTTTTTAAGTTGTCCAAGTATTAGAATAATAATTCTTATAGTAAGGTTAAATATGGTTGGTTTTCTATGTTTTCACTCCCATTGGAGAGTTGGAAGTTGAGTGTTGTTTTAGGAGCATTTGATTTTGTAATTTTTCTTTTTTTGTTTGGGGATAATCCCATATTTTGTGTACCCAACTCCTTAATGTATAATGGTTGAATGGGGATTTTCTCCCTATTTTCATATCTTTTTAGATGTTCATGCCTCATTAATTCTTAATTCCTATTATCATTTATGCATGGTGTGGACCATGTGTTGAGGTTGGATGGATGGATGGATGACATGGGGGTTTCTTAGGTGTGGGCTAGGGTAATAGGGAGAAGATATTGATTTTTGGGTAGGTTATGAGAGATATTAGGTCAATAATTTCATTTGGATCACCATGTATGGGCATTCCATGATTATCCCTAAGTTAAAATTGATATATTTTTATGAACAATGTTGGAACCATAAAATTTCAAGTTGAGGCATGTAGAAATTGGGGTGTTCCTCTAATTTATTAGAATGATGTTTCTTGATGATTGGGTCTAGTGACCACTTGGTGGTTCTTGAGGAAGATATATTTTATGATGCTTTGAGATGGCTATCGTGGTTAGTGTAATCATGGTTCATTAGTGGAAATATTTCCTTTTTAGGCGCACTTATCTAGTGTTTCACCATTATAGGGAAATTCTAAATACTTGGGAGACCTATTCCCTATTCTACATGTGTTTTATATTATTTTTGTGTGATCCTTTGGGATTTATTTGGTTGGTATGTGATTCATTTTATCTCAGGTAACCTTGGAAATTTTGTACATGGTGGTTCTGTTTTTTCTTGTGATCTAGTTTTGGAATTCGTGTGTCTCTTAGGAGAAATGGTGGATACCTTGGTACTCTTGATTTCAAAGAAGATAATAGGATTTTCTATCTTATTTTTTGTCATGGACCATCCCAATAAGGTATGTTTCACAGCTCCCCAATCCCACCTCCAATAGTCTAGGGGCTAGTGACTAGCGTCGAGTAGGCATATCGTTAGCATGAGAGGTTTTAGCCTAAAGTACCTATACACACATATCCAAGCCCATACGATGTTGAAATGTAAAAAAATTGATAAAACATGAATGAATACATCGAAATCCCACAACCAGAGTACACTAACAAGTAATGGAAAGTAAACAGGGAAAAATATAAGCCCACCAAAAAGAGTATTAAAACAAGTCCCACCTTAAAGAAAATAAGGGGACTGATGTCAAGATAACTGTAGAAAAAACCTTGATCTATCCAGCTCAGTAAGAATTTCCTGGTCCTGGTCCCTCTAGTACTCCATCAAAAGGTTGATCGTCTGCACAAGACATGACACATGCAGTCAAATTCCATGTAGGGGTGAGTATAAAAATACCCAGTAGGATACCATGAAATAACTATGAATATAAGAATAAAAATAAAAATTATATCAACAAAGTTATATGTCTACAGAACATATAACAATAATATCTAGATATACTCATCAAAGACACACAATCTCAAGATAATGTCACATACATAATTCCAGCCTAGGATTCCTGCTTGAAGGTTCCACATAGCACTCATCTAGGGGAACACACTCCATGATCTGGATAGCACTGATGGCATCTTTCCGAGATTTACAACTCATCAAGTCCCTCTATAAGAAGGATACACTGGAAGTATGGAGAGAATGATACATTTATGAGGATTACAACCAAGTACATGGGGTATACCAACAACTCCATCTGGAATAACCCACTAAATAGAATATTACCGCCCATGTAGTATTCATCATGAAGATACCAAGAAATCCACTTAGGGAAAAAAGATAATAAAGGATATCACTCTAGAACTCAATGAAGTATTCCAACAACTCTATCAAAGAATTCCTACTAAAGGGATCAATATCCTATGTGTAGGACACAATTCCATAATAACTATTACAGAATGGATATAAGGAACACATCCTAATAAAAATTGACTAAGAAGAAGAGGACAGTGGCTCCAATCCCACTTTGAAGGAGTACATGGCGTGTACTATTAGTATTTGACATGTCCTTTCAGCACCAAGTCTTAACCATGTACCACGGACCATAAACTTGTTCATTTCAAAGTACACAATGTGTCCCTACCCTTGTACTTCTAACCATGTTGAAGTACATGGATCTTCTCATGTTTTCATGGTCTGGTTGTGTCAATGTAGGAGTACACAGTGTGTCTATGACTGTGTACTCTTGACCATGTCGATATAACCTTCTAGGTACATGCTGAGATACCATTTCAAGGAACGTGTTGTGTGATGGAGTAACATGTTGTGTGATATTAAAATTCACCATGGAAACCCTAATAACCACACCAGGGGTACCACACTGTGTGTATATATGAAATACACACCATGTAATGTGAAATTTTTCATATTTCTAGATCTAGTTCATACACTTCCATCAACTCCTATGGCCCCTGGATCCACCGTGAATCACACCGGGAAGCATAAATCTACTCCGGATGATCCTCTCCATCACCTCTCACCAAAACCCGGTCATCCAATTCACAGAGGAATTAGTTATTATTCTTCATCATCATTGTCGCATGAACCACTTAAAATCGAAGGTCTTCAATCTAATTTAATTCACTTGTTACTACTATCATTGTACAATCCACACACTATACCAAGTCTGAATCTATGATATCAAATCATTGCATCAAGTAATGGTTGTGCAATGTTCGATTCCTTGGTATTTGGGTCAAACCATCGGTCAAAATAAACCCCAATGATGAACGCTCATAGAATAATGGGAGAAAACCAAGAAAAAAATATGAATGAACCTCGTTAATGTTCGGTTGGCCTTGATTCATTTCCATTAGAAAAAATAATGAAGAACTATAATAACATAAACAAATCTCCCAATAAATCCATGTAGGTAAATCCATACTACAATAAAATCTATCCATGAATCAATTTGTTGGTCAATTAATTCATGTTCATCGTAAAAATAAATAACAGTGAAATAATCCAAATGAAACAAACATCCTACATTAATTTTCAATGATCACTGATGAAGAAAAAATCTATGTCATTATCATTAGTGAGATCATCTAATTTAATTACACACCGATTGTCAATCTTTGATCCAGTTATTGTTTGTCAATAGAACTCCCTCCAACAGATCTCCAACTGAAACAGCCCGAGATTTTATGAAAAATATTCTTTTTATTTTACTAATTCTTGTGTTATACGCTACACCAAAAAGAGCTTGCACAACACGCATCCTTGACTTGCCTTGCATTACACGCAATCGCAACCTTCCTCGATAGCGTGTGTGGTACGTAATCCTGAGTTCCACGAAACAATGATATGCTATTAAAATATTATTAAAACTAGTCGTTATGAATAGTAATAACCACTTTTTAAATTTTAGAAATTTTAACTCTCAAAATGGACTTCATTTTTGGATTCGGAGTATCGAATTTAGCCTAAGGTGAAATTTTGGTACTTTTCGGATAACTTTCATATTCTGATGAATAGTGAAAATTACTAAATTATAATTAAAAAACAACTTTTTTAATCGAAATAATTAATAATGATAAATCATTAATTTGAGTGGTTTTAAAGTATATTTAGAATATATTTTTACAATTTAATACAATGTTGGTCATTGGATGTAATTTCACATTTAAACTAGACATAAACAAGTGTCAATCTTTTGATAGATATTGTTTCTTAAAAACACGCTATTTGTTTTAACAGCGGGATTTAATTATAAAATTAATTAATGCAACTTTTATGTTATGAATTTGGTAAAATAGACTTCATTTTTGAATTCGGAATATGAAATATAGCTTGGGATGAAATTTTGGCATTGTTCTGAAAAACATCAATTTTTTATGAATAGTGAAACTACTAAGTGGTAGGTTAAAAACTGAATTTTGCATAAAACTTAATTTTACCGCTTCTGTGAATGGAATTTCGAAAATCCGAGAGACATGGTTAATATCAAGGACTAAAATGTGGTTCAATGAGATGAAAATAATTTTTTGATGAATAGTAACTTTTTACTTTTTTTACCACGGTTAATAGTAAATAGGGTAACTAAGGGTAAATATGATATTAATATTACCCTAACACATGTCCTAATTCTATTGGACAAGTGTAATTCGACCAAAAACAAACTTAGGAAAAAAATATGACCATTTAGGCCCACTTGGATTAGATTAGGACATTTATTATTAATTTATTTAAAGAAGGGTTAAAATAGTTAAAATCAAAGTTTAATAAGTAAATCATTTTTAATATGGGGTTATACATAAGATAAATTCGACTATAAATATTCATTAGAAAGCTAAAAAGATTTCCTACATGATGGTATTTTATTTGTAATTTTTAGACATCAAATAATATAATTTATTTATGACACAAAGATGATGCAGTAATTATCTTATTAATGAAATATTGACATAATTGATAATATAAATACCAAAATAAATGTAATTTAAGACTTTTTATGAATTCCACTAATTTTATAGGTTACTATGATATATTAGTTTTGATTTAATCAACTTGGTTCGAACATATAATTCTGTTATGACTTTCACAAAAATCATATATCAAATAGTGTCAAAATTGACACAAAATAGTTTTTAAATCAAATATTATATTATTAATTGTTATTTTATTCCTAAAAATCTAAGGTTCGGCCAAATGACTTAGATAAGGATATATTTATTAATAATATAAAATTTGGGGTTCGTTTGGCATGTTATAGTAAGTTTATTAACCATATAGTGAAAGAAAACAAAAAGACACGGTAAAAGTTAAATTATTTAACTTAGAGTTAAATCTAATTGATAAGGTTACAATAATACCCTAAACTTGTCTAAATCCTATTGGTTGATAGGATTTCGACCCATCCCCACATTAGCTTCGAAATAAGACCCTTTGGAACCATTATAAACCGATTTTGACTTTAATATAAAATAATATTTTGAGATATTCTTAAGGTACCCCTCTCCTCCCTTATAAAAGGGCACCTCCTCCCCCTCCTCCTCACACCAATTTGAGCACTCAAGCTCGGCCAACCCCTGCCAATTTCTTCTCTCCACTTCCCTAGCAACATCCTAGAGGTTCTGGTCTTCCTCAAAGACCAATTTTAGTGCCCTAAGAGGAGGTCTCAAAGAGGCACTTCAAAGAAGAGGTAATTACCGTTACCAATTCTTTCATATTTATTTCTTCTTCCACTTCTTCTTCTTAGGTTGTTTCATTATGAAGTAATAACATCAGTATCACTCATATACTGATATGTTATTATAAGTATGAAACAACCCTATTTCACCATCTATCCATCCTACGGAAAAAGAAATCACCGCGCGTGCGTACGTACGGAATACCGTCTCCACGCCGTGGTGTAATCTATTTTCCACCACCACCTTACATGGATGGGTATAATGGTGTAAAGAATAACTATACATAGTTATTACAACATCATATTGATTCTGATATATTTTATAATCCACTCCAATTCAATCCAATATTTATAGAAATGATATCATCGCTCGTGCGTACGTACGGACTACCGTCTCCACGACGCGATGAGATTCATTCTCCATGTTAACCATTTAAGAATGATTATAATGTATATATAAGAAATAATAATGAAATATATGACATTATAAAGCTACTGGATTTATGTATATATATATGTATGTCATCTACTTACTTCCATTCAAGACAATAAGGAAAGGAAAACAGCGTTCATGCGTACGTACGGACTACCGTCTCCATGAACGGTGTTTTTCATTTCATTTATCTATCTATTATATATATATATATATACTGAATATATATGATATATAAATCATATTTTATATTCTGGAAGTAAGTAAATCATGATATAAGTAATAATAATGTCAAGAACAACAAGTCAAAACACCTACGATAAATGAAACGATTTTACCCAAAACGCTTCTTTAACATGGAATTTACAAAAGAACGGGTAATATAATGTCATAAGTAAACCATATATGATATCATAACAATGAATATGATTCTGTAATAAGTCAATAACATGATTTAAATCATTATACAGGAGGTTCGGACACTTACAAAGCAAGTCGGACCTAAGGTAAGGGAAATATCACAATCTCACTTTTATCTGAGATTGTTTTTACTTTAGTAATTACTGGGGTGTATTTTATCATCCACATCCATGTTTCCTCAATATGTAATTTTATTTCCATCCATCTACAATGTTTTAAATCCAATTTTACCCTTTGGTGAGTTTTTAGTAAAAGATATGAAAGGAATCTTTTGTCGTTTTTCGTACGAGGTACATTTTGACTTTTTCGACAAAAGTAAAAAAAGAATGTTTTTTTAACTTATACGGCACGAACGGATTTCTACTGTTTTATGAAGCCTTATTTTCATGAAGCTTCCTCTAAAATATTTCATGACTATTTTCAATAAAATATCTTTCTTTTAAAATTTCATGATGTTTTGTGAAAAGAAATTGATTTTGAAGAAGAAAGGATATTTTCCTCAAGAATTCAATTCGAGTGTTTTATCAAAATTATTTTCCATCTAAGATAATAAATGGTTCTGTTTCTATCCATATTTTTACATTTATTTGACTATGTTGTGATGGAATTATGTTTATGAATTCCTTTATCTTATATGAATGGTTTTATGATGTCATGTTGTTTAAGAATCCCATTTGTATTACATGGGTTATGCAATGATGTATGATTTATGATTATGTGGCACACATAAGAAAGGATCCATTATAAGATGGGTGGGACCTATATCTCCCTCCAATGCATTGGGTAAAGATTTTATATCTCATGAGATAGACATGGCTGGAATGGTAGGTTATACCGGTTCAGTGAAACAGGACTAAAACGAGGGTTACTCGATTCAGAAAGGGACTTTGTCCACTAAGATAGTCTTGGCAATGAGTCATGACTAACAAGAAATGATTTTCCATGATTATGTGTGCATGCCACAAAGTTTCAAGTTTTATGTTATGATTATGGGGATCTCATTTTTACTTCTATGATTTATTCCATGTTAAGATATTATGATCTCTTTTGCAGGTTTTGATTTTCATAAAGATATGATATGATTTTTATTTCCTTTATTTGCCCTTGCTGAGCATTTGAGCTCACCCTTTTATGTTTTCTTTTCCCCAGGATATAAATAAAGGTTTTAGGTAAAAAAAAAAGGAAGATCTTTATGGGAGATGTTGAAGATCTTTCACCACGATTAGAAGATTATATTCCGAGTTTCCAAAGACACTAAACTATTACGATCCTTGTGTGTGTGTTTTTGTTATGTACTAAGTATTCCGCAAATGTAATGTAATGTCAATGTACGTTAAGTTTCGGGTCTTTACAGTTGGTATCAAAGGAAAGGTTTAGTCAACCTTTGGAAACTAGGATGCGAAAACGTTGGTGAGATCCCTAGAGATATTTCTAAGGTATGTCTAGGGATGTCCCTAAGGTTAAGTATACGTATAGGTTATAGTACTAGAATTACGCTAACGATCATAGAATTTAACCTAAGATGATAGATATTAAGGGTACTCCCCCTTTACTATGTTGTTTTCCTTAGCATTATTTTGCCTCTCACACTATTCTTTTTGGGTTTTAGAATATGGCTGGAAACAAGATGATTCACGATAATGGAGGATATGATGGACAATGGAATGATATTCTTTATGAGAAACCAAATGAAATGGGATTTGGAAGTCCAAACATCATTATTATGCCGAATCAGAAATCTCATAATATGATCAATAAAGTAAAATTTGGTAAGTTTCCTGACTCGACTAATAAGAGAAAGATGGAGTTCCATGATGATCATAGAGGAAAGAAAGTTCAATTTCCCCTATGTAAATCATGTGGGAAGAGGAATCAAGGAGAATGTTTCAAGGGAACTGGAAGATGCTTTGGGTGTGGAAAAGAAGGACACAAAGCAAGTAAGTGCAAAGGAAATGGGTCGGTTAACACCATGGATGAGGATAATGGTATTGCTACGACATCAAAAATGGTTAAGTGTTTTAAATGTGGAATGTATGGGCATTATGCAAACAAATGCCCTAAGGGAAAGACTCATGAAGAGAATCCAGTATGGTCATATGGGTAGTATTTATGTGGATGATGATGAAGAGACTACAAATGATATGTGAGATGAAAGAATTTTTGAAGCTCGATCAATGGTTTGAGAATGTAGTGGAATGATTACATGTTTATCATGTGTAATTTTGGAATAAAGAGACATCTATGGATTGTTACACTGGTTTCTTTCCTTGTGTTTTGAAAGTGTATGATTAATGTTACCAGTATCCATGAAAGGTTATTCAGATATTTTTGGAATGAAGATGATATGCGCATAATGAAGGGATAAGGAGAAAATTAAATGTTTGATAGTATTCATGAGCTCATGATTGATATAAGGACTAAGTGATATCATGGTTTGAGTATATAGAATTTTGAGGATTTTGGTATGTGGAAAGTGTTAACTTTTAACTGCACTCATGTTTTCACTAAGGTATTCAAGAGAATACACGATTAAGGACTTTGAATGTTTGGAATGTGACCAACAAGACATATCTTATGATATGTGGGGATCAACGACAGTATTAAATCTCTGGTAATCGTTGTCACTATATTATGAGAGTGGACTGCAGTATTATAAGCCTAAAGATTAGACTGGATTATGTTGGACATAAGTTATTATTGTTTAAGGATAGAAGATTTTCGATATTATTGATGGGATGTTATAGTAACGTAGTTTTAGAAAAAGGACAACCTGCAGGACGGGCGACAGCCCATCGCTTCGGACAAGGCTGTAGGAATCGAACCCACAACCGAAGTGCGACTGGCCTTTATCGCCTACCACTGACCTACAGGAAGTCCCTGTTTAGTAGAAACTAGTTTTATTATATTAAGCAGTATGATATATGAAGTATAAGTCCATTTTAGGAACAATATATGATTAATCTCACTATAGATCGACTTATGTATATAATTTTTGCTAACCTTTTGTTTGAGACAGATGGAATGACCCGTCATTCTATCACATGATCTGCTAACACTTCATGAATAACAAATTCAACTTCTTTTATTTAAGAGATGAAGTGGAAATTGTTCAAGGCACGAACAACAGTGAGATTGTACCAAAATAAAGAAAGTATTTATTCTAATTCAAATTCTTCAACTTTAGGGAAATGATCTTGAAAACCAAAAATGTTGTCCTAGTAATCTTATACCTGTTGAATCAGATGGTACCTTATATCATCACAAATCTATGGATTTGTGATTACTGGCTTTTCCATAGCCATGTTCTCTACCACTCTCCATCAGAACATGATGGTTAGATTTCTCTTCCATATCCATATTTTCACCTATGTGGAAACCCAGTGATTAGTTTATTTGGGTAATCGTTACATTTCATACTTTAGTTTTTAAAGCCAAGTTTTGGTATTCCCTTTTACGATGTGGGTTTCTATTAAAGAAACTTTCGAATAGTAAACCATTTATAACCCCGACGAATTTCGAGGGAAAAATTCATTTTAAGGGGGGTAGAATGAAACAGCACGAGATTTTATGAAAAATATTCTTTTTATTTTACTAATGTCTTGTGTTATACGCTACACCAAAAAGAGCTTGCACAACACGCATCCTTGACTTGCCTTGCATTACACGCAATCGCAACCTTCCTCGATAGCGTGTGTGGTACGTAATCATGAGTTTCACGAAACAATGATATGCTATTAAAATATTATTAAAACTAGTCGTTATGAATAGTAATAACCACTTTTTAAATTTTAGAAATTTTAACTCTCAAAATGGACTTCATTTTTGGATTCGGAGTATCGAATTTAGCCTAAGGTGAAATTTTGGTACTTTTCGGATAACTTTCATATTCTGATGAATAGTGAAAATTACTAAATTATAATTAAAAAACAACTTTTTTAATCGAAATAATTAATAATGATAAATCATTAATTTGAGTGGTTTTAAAGTATATTTAGAATATATTTTTACAATTTAATACAATGTTGGTCATTGGATGTAATTTCACATTTAAACTAGACATAAACAAGTGTCAATCTTTTGATAGATATTGTTTCTTAAAAACACGCTATTTGTTTTAACAGCGGGATTTAATTATAAAATTAATTAATGCAACTTTTATGTTATGAATTTGGTAAAATAGACTTCATTTTTTAATTCGGAATATGAAATATAGCTTGGGATGAAATTTTGGCATTGTTCTGAAAAACATCAATTTTTTATGAATAGTGAAACTACTAAGTGGTAGGTTAAAAACTGAATTTTGCATAAAACTTAATTTTACCGCTTCTGTGAATGGAATTTCGAAAATCCGAGAGACACGGTTAATATCAAGGACTAAAATGTGGTTCAATGAGATGAAAATAATTTTTTGGTGAATAGTAACTTTTTACTTTTTTTACCACAGTTAATAGTAAATAGGGTAACTAAGGGTAAATATGATATTAATATTACCCTAACACATGTCCTAATTCTATTGGACAAGTGTAATTCGACCAAAAACAAACTTAGGAATAAAATATGACCATTTAGGCCCACTTGGATTAGATTAGGACATTTATTATTAATTTATTTAAAGAAGGGTTAAAATAGTTAAAATCAAAGTTTAATAAGTAAATAATTTTTAATATGGGGTTATACATAAGATAAATTCGACTATAAATATTCATTAGAAAGTTAAAAAGATTTACTACATGATGGTATTTTATTTGTAATTTTTAGACATCAAATAATATAATTTATTTATGACACAAAGATGATGCAGTAATTATCTTATTAATGAAATATTAACATAATTGATAATATAAATACCAAAATAAATGTAATTTAAGACTTTTTATGAATTCCACTAATTTTATAGGTTACTATGATATATTAGTGTTGATTTAATCAACTTGGTTCGAACATATAATTCTGTTATGACTTTCAAAAAAATCATATATCAAATAGTGTCAAAATTGACACAAAATAGTTTTTAAATCAAATATTATATTATTAATTGTTATTTTATTCCTAAAAATCTAAGGTTCGGCCAAATGACTTAGATAAGGATATATGTATTAATAATATACAATTTGGGGTTCGTTTGGCATGTTATAGTAAGTTTATTAACCATATAGTGAAAGAAAACAAAAAGACACGGTAAAAGTTAAATTATTTAACTTAGAGTTAAATCTAATTGATAAGGTTAAAATAATACCCTAAACTTGTCTAAATCCTATTGGTTGATAGGATTTCGACCCATACCCACATTAGCTTCGAAATAAGACCCTTTGGAACCATTATAAACCGATTTTGACTTTAATATAAAATAATATTTTGAGATATTCTTAAGGTACCCCTCTCCTCCCTTATAAAAGGGCACCTCCTCCCCCTCCTCCTCACACCAATTTGAGCACTCAAGCTCGGCCAACCCCTGCCAATTTCTTCTCTCCACTTCCCTAGAAACATCCTAGAGGTTCTGGTCTTCCTCAAAGACCAATTTTAGTGCCCTAAGAGGAGGTCTCAAAGAGGCACTTCAAAGAAGAGGTAATTACCGTTACCAATTCTTTCATATTTATTTCTTCTTCCACTTCTTCTTCTTAGGTTGTTTCATTATGAAGTAATAACATCAGTATCACTCATATACTGATATGTTATTATAAGTATGAAACAACCCTATTTCACCATCTATCCATCCTACGGAAAAAGAAATCACCGC
This sequence comes from Viscum album, assembly GCA_963277665.1. Taxonomy (NCBI): domain Eukaryota; kingdom Viridiplantae; phylum Streptophyta; class Magnoliopsida; order Santalales; family Viscaceae; genus Viscum; species Viscum album. The sequence continues at coordinate 1,038,098,185 of OY728135.1, read as the reverse complement.
GCGTGCGTACGTACGGAATACCGTCTCCACGCCGTGGTGTAATCTATTTTCCACCACCACCTTACATGGATGGGTATAATGGTGTAAAGAATAACTATACATAGTTATTACAACATCATATTGATTCTGATATATTTTATAATCCACTCCAATTCAATCCAATATTTATAGAAATGATATCATCGCTCGTGCGTACGTACGGACTACCGTCTCCACGACGCGATGAGATTCATTCTCCATGTTAACCATTTAAGAATGATTATAATGTATATATAAGAAATAATAATGAAATATATGACATTATAAAGCTACTGGATTTATGTATATATATATGTATGTCATCTACTTACTTCCATTCAAGACAATAAGGAAAGGAAAACAACGTTCATGCGTACGTACGGACTACCGTCTCCATGAACGGTGTTTTTCATTTCATTTATCTATCTATTATATATATATATATATACTGAATATATATGATATATAAATCATATTTTATATTCTGGAAGTAAGTAAATCATGATATAAGTAATAATAATGTCAAGAACAACAAGTCAAAACACCTACGATAAATGAAACGATTTTACCCAAAACGCTTCTTTAACATGGAATTTACAAAAGAACGGGTAATATAATGTCATAAGTAAACCATATATGATATCATAACAATTAATATGATTCTGTAATAAGTCAATAACATGATTTAAATCATTATACAGGAGGTTCGGACACTTACAAAGCAAGTCGGACCTAAGGTAAGGGAAATATCACAATCTCACTTTTATCTGAGATTGTTTTTACTTTAGTAATTACTGGGGTGTATTTTATCATCCACATCCATGTTTCCTCAATATGTAATTTTATTTCCATCCATCTACAATGTTTTAAATCCAATTTTACCCTTTGGTGAGTTTTTAGTAAAAGATATGAAAGGAATCTTTTGTCGTTTTTCGTACGAGGTACATTTTGACTTTTTCGACAAAAGTAAAAAAAGAATGTTTTTTTAACTTATACGGCACGAACGGATTTCTACTGTTTTATGAAGCCATATTTTCATGAAGCTTCCTCTAAAAGATTTCATGACTATTTTCAATAAAATATCTTTCTTTTAAAATTTCATGATGTTTTGTGAAAAGAAATTGATTTTGAAGAAGAAAGGATATTTTCCTCAAGAATTCAATTCAAGTGTTTTATCAAAATTATTTTCCATCTAAGATAATAAAGGGTTCTGTTTCTATCCATATTTTTACATTTATTTGACTATGTTGTGATGGAATTATGTTTATGAATTCCTTTATCTTATATGAATGGTTTTATGATGTCATGTTGTTTAAGAATCCCATTTGTATTACATGGGTTATGCAATGATGTATGATTTATGATTATGTGGCACACATAAGAAAGGATCCATTATAAGATGGGTGGGACCTATATCTCCCTCCAATGCATTGGGTAAAGATTTTATATCTCATGAGATAGACATGGCTGGAATGGTAGGTTATACCGGTTCAGTGAAACAGGACTGAAACGAGGGTTACTCGATTCAGAAAGGGACTTTGTCCACTAAGATAGTCTTGGCAATGAGTCATGACTAACAAGAAATGATTTTCCATGATTATGTGTGCATGCCACAAAGTTTCAAGTTTTATGTTATGATTATGGGGATCTCATTTTCACTTCTATGATTTATTCCATGTTAAGATATTATGATCTCTTTTGCAGGTTTTGATTTTCATAAAGATATGATATGATTTTTATTTCCTTTATTTGCCCTTGCTGAGCATTTGAGCTCACCCTTTTATGTTTTCTTTTCCCCAGGATATAAAGAAAGGTTTTTGGTAAAAAAAAGGAAGATCTTTATGGGAGATGTTGAAGATCTTTCACCACGATTAGAAGATTATATTCCGAGTTTCCAAAGACACTAAACTATTACGATCCTTGTGTGTGTGTTTTTGTTATGTACTAAGTATTCCGCAAATGTAATGTAATGTCAATGTACGTTAAGTTTCGGGTCTTTACACCAACACTCTATCAAAATTTTAGGGTGATGTGGCTAACCCTTCAATTTGGCTGTAATAGAATATTTAAAGGAGAATATAGGTCACTGCATCAACGAAAAAAATAAAATAATTTATTGTATTATTTTATACATTTTATGACCATGGTGAATTTTTCACAAACACCCAATTCTGAAAATGGTTATGCCGCTCCTAAGGTAAAACTCATGTTTTGAACTCAATGGTGCCTTGAAATTTCTAATATAGGACCCTCATTTGGTAGTTATTTGAATTTTTTAGGAAAATTATGTGTGTGTGATATTAATATATTTAATATATTTCAAACACCTTTTCTAGGTACATCGGGCCTCAGAATCACACGTTGTCTTAGTGCCTGGTCTTGAAAATAATCAATACAATATCCAAAAAATACATTGAAAAATATGAGTCAATGCATTCTCCCCACCTTGGGTATTTATGTCCTAAAAATCAAAAACATGTGGCTATACCTAAAAGATGTGGGTACTGATCTTGCATCTGGATCTCCCACTGTCAGGTGATCTCCTAAAGATTCCTTTTATACCACCGAACATGAACTAAAGTAATCAATCAACCATAAAGGATCATCTAATGTTAATCCTCAATATTTACTAGGTAATCAACCAAGGCAGATCCATACTTGATGTCCAGCTTTCCCTAGTAGATAATGTGTGATGGATCATGCATGTACCTCCTTTGTTGCAATACATGGAAGACATCACGTACCTGGTCTAACTGTGGAGGTAGGGATAAGTGGTAAACCACCTCTCCAAATATATGTAGTATCTTTAATGGGCTAATGAATATAAAATATATCTTTCTGCCCATTCCAAATCTCCATAATCCACATCGAGGTGAAACTCATAGGAACATATGGCCTCCCTCATCAAACTCCAAGGGCCTCTTTCATCTGTCTGCATAGGAATTATGATAGATTTTTGTATTCCTAATCTACTCCTGGATGATTTTAACCTTCTCTGTAGTGTCTTACACTAACTCTAGCCCCATGAGTTCTAACTCTCTTGGGTTAGTCTAGCATAGTTGTGACATGTAGGGTCTACTGTAAAAGGCCTCTAATAATGCCATATCGTTGGTTGAATGTTAGTTATTTTTTTATGAAAATTCCATCAAGGGTATATGATCCTCCCAATTATGAACAAATTCCAACATGTAATATCGAAGCATTCCATCCAAAACCTAAATGATATGCTTAGTTTGTCCATCATTATGGTGGTGAAAAACCATTATCAAATGAACTTGAGTCCCAAAATCCTCCTACAATCCATTTCATAACTGAGATATGAGCAACCATCATGGTGAGAAATGATCATTGAGGGAACTCCATGGAGTAGGACTATCTCCTTCACATAGAGGCATCTCATGCTATCTAATGGACTCTACTCTTGGATATCTAGGAAGTAGGACAAATTGGTGAGTCGATATACAATCAACCAGATGGAATCATGTCCCCAGGACTTATGTGGTAAGATTTTCAATAAGTCCATATATATCCCATACCAATTTCACTATGGAACCTCAAGAGTTTGATCTAAACCCATTGTAACTCGGTGCTCAACCTTCAATTATTGAAACGTAAGGAATCGATATACAAACTCTACAACTCCTTTCTTCATCTCTGGCCACCAAAACTAATACAAAAGGTCCTAGTATATATTTTCCACACTAGGATATAACTATAAAGGATTCATATGAAACTCTCTTAGAAACTCATTTAGAAACGTCACTGGTACCATAGTGCATCCTCTAAAAAGAATAACATGATATCCACCTTCTGAAGATCTATCAAGAGAATTTATAGTGGATATCTGAGTATGTAGGGTCTCACAGTCAGTATCCCCAAGTTTTTCCTCCCTAAATCGATATAAAAGTGGAGGGGTAAAACCATTAATTATAAGTAAGATGATAAATCCCCATCCAAAAAGGATAACTGCAATCACTACTGGAAAAAAGGCCTATACCCACGGTTCAAAACCGTGGGTATATCCCCCAAAACCGTGGGTATAGGCTATACCCACAGTTTTGGGAACCGTGGGCTGGAACGCCGTCGGTATAGGTCCCCAGCCTATACCCACGGTTTTCCAAAACCGTGGGTATAGGTGTTCTGCCACCGTGTCAACAAAACATTCCCAATTTCCACGGTGTCAATGGCTTTTACCCACGGTTTCAAAACCATGGGTATAGATCCTAAAATAAAGCCGCAGGAGGGTTTCGATCCCACGACCTCCTCGCTGCAAAGTACCGCGTCTACCACTACCCTACTATCAATTATGTGTATATATATATATATTTAGTTAAATATAGTTATATAAACCGTGGGTATAGAGGGAATAACCGTAGGTATAGGACTCCCACCAAAAAAAAATCTTTCCCGCAGAAAAAAATTTCTTCCCGCGCACACATGGGAAACCTATACCCACGGTTTTTCAAAACCGTGGGTATAGGTTTTTTATCCTATAACTATCCCCACGGTTCTCCTCAAAACCGTGAGAATAGGTACCCCTATACCCACGGTTCTTGAAAACCGTGGGTATAGGTCAATTTTCAAGACCTATCCCCACGGTTTTGGAAAACCGTGGGGATAGACCCCCCTATGCCCACGTTTTTTGAAAACCGTGGGTACAGGTCTTCAAAATGGACCTATACCCACGGTTTTCCAAAACCGTGGGTATAGGGGGTACCTATCCCCACGGTTTTGAGGAAAACCGTGGGGATAGGTCCATTTTCCTGTAGTGAATGAGGCCAACTTCTCTGATGGATCCTTCAGCAACTACGAACAACATCTCCTGTCGAGATAATATGCTACTACGTTCCCCTTCACATGAGTATAGAAAATATCAAAGTCATAATAATAGAGTAACTCTATCCATCACCTCTGTATCAAGTTGATATCCTTATGAGAGAAGATATACTTGAAACTCTTATGGTTAGAATAGATGATAAACTGCCCACAAATTATGTAGCATTGCCACATCTTTAGTACGAAAACTATAATTGAAAACTCAAGATCATGTGTCACATAGTTATTTTCATGTGGTCTCAATTAATATGAACCAAAGGAAATCATTTCATGCCTCTACATTAGAACACAACCAATTCTAGTTCCTGATGAATCACAAAATACTACATACTTGACACCCTCTTCTGATGATCTCAAGATGGGAGAACTCTTTAATATTTGTCTCAACTCCTGGAAAGCATATTGTAACCTATCTATACACATGAATAGATGCCCCTTTCATGTAAAATATTTAATGGGAGCTGATATCCTAGAGAAATAAATTATAAATAATATATTTTAGACTTCCAACCCAAGAAAGCTCCACACCTCCATCAAGCTCGTGGGTGGATCCCAAGATAACACTGCCTTAGCCTTCGTTGGGTCAACTGCCACACCATCTTCTGAGATAACATGTCCAATAATGTAGACCTATTTAATATAGAATTGGAACTTCAAGAGTTTCTCGTAAAGCTGGTGTTCTCAAAGAACATCTAGAACCATCCTCAAGTGTCTCATGTGATCCTCCTCAGACGCTAAGTACACTAGGATATCGTCAATGAAGACTACCATGAACTGGTCTAAGAAGGGATAAAATATCTAGTTCATGAGTCCCATGAACACTGTTAGTAAATTCATAATTCCAAAGGGAATAACCAAGTACTCATAGTGACCATAGCAACATCTAAATATCGGCTTCATTATATCCTTATCTCGTACTGACAACTGGTGATAGCATGACTTGAGGTCAATCTTTGAGAACCATCATGGTCATATCAAATGATCAAAGAGGTCATCAATAATTGATAGTGGATAATTTTTCTTTATGGTCACCTAGTTTAGGAGATGGTAATCCACACATAACCTTAAGCTCCTGTCTGTCTTCTTGGTGAACAACACTAGGGATTCTCAGGGTAAAACTCTGAGTCTAACAAATCCCTTCCCTTGTAAGTCCTTCAACTACACCTTCGGCTTGAAAAGCTCTGTGGAAGAAATCCAATATGTTGACACATATATCGGGGTCATTCCAGGGTGTAGATCAATGTAGAATTCTATCTCTTGGTAAGGAGTTAAGCCTGGAATGTAATAAAAGAAATAATTTCTCATATTCCTCCACTAATATAGGGAACTAAAAAATCATATAATCAACTACAACAAGGGTCATTCTAGACAACTAATGACTAATAGGCTACACCCTTTTATGCATGATTCCATCCTACACTGCCTAGGTTTACTTTTTTCCCATAATGGAAAACCTAGTCCAATCACTACGGACACACCGCATCCTCTTTATGAAATAGTTCATTTGGGAATGAACTGTAGATAAGTAGTCCATACTTAAGATGAAATCATATGGCCTCATCACTGCTAGAAAGAGATCCCAATAGAAACTCTCACCTCCATAAGTCAGGTCACACTGTCGGTACAAGTGTGTGATCACTGAGTCCCCTCCAGTAAATGTCTCTAAGCACAAGGGTTGAGCCAAGGGATCAAGTAGAATTTGTATGTATCAAACCAGATAAGTAGAAATAAATGAAATACTAGCACTTATGTCTATCATTACTATAGATATGGTAAAAAAAGATACAGATTATACCTCGTATCATTCCCAGAGCCTCTGGGTCATATGCCTCAACTATCTGCAGCTGCCCTCACCCTTATCCTCCAGCTCTCTAAGACTATTGTGGACCACTTGGGGGTAGTGGTGGTAAAAATTCAAAGAATCTACCACCTCTAGATGCTATCCTAGATCTTATAACTTTTCTATAACCCTTTGGACCTATCTGATTCTTCTGTCACCACTTCCTTGGTATCCCATCATTGTCTCCCTATCAGTTGTATGGCAGTTTGGAAAATTTCATACAAGATGTCCCCTATCGTGACATGAGTAGCACCACCTCTCCCTGGGTTGACCAAAACCATCCAGTAATCCCTGGACCATAGACCCTCTATTGTAACACCCCAAGATTTCATAGTACGTTATCTCATTAAAGTAATTCAATAGCTTGCGCTACACGCAACACCGAGATTGAGCGCACCACGACTTAACAAACTAGTCGTTAAAAAAATCGATTATGAATATTATTAACTAAATTTCAAATTTTATATACTCCATATAATTTTAGAATTCATATTTTTTGTCTCTTAGACATAATATAAGGAAAAATTCGATTTTTTAGATAAAAGAAGTATTTTAAAAAAAATGCAATTATACCACTTATTTAATGGAGAATCCTTTTTGAAAAAAAAATATTTTACACTTTTATATACTCAATTTAATGGAATTAAATTATTTTTTATAATCGGTACATAAAAATTTAGTTTGGATAAATTTTTGGTACTTTTCTGATAACTTTCATATTTTGATGAATAGTGAAAAATACTATGGTTTAATTAAAAACAACTTTTTTAATCAAAATAATTTATAGTCATAAATTATGAAATTTAATGGTTTTTAAGTATAATTAGATTATATTTTTATCATTTAATACAATTTTGGTCATTATAAGTAATTTCAAATTTAAATTTGACATAAACACATGTCAATCTTTTGATAGTTTTTACTTTTTAAAAAACCCGCTTTTTGGTTTTGACAATGGGAATTAATTTTAAATTAATAAATACAACGTCTATGTTTTGAATTTGGTAAAATAAAATTCATTTTTGAATTCGGAATATCAATATTATCTTAGGGTAAATTTTTGGTATTTTTCTGAAAACATTCAATTTTTGATGAATAGTGAAAAAACACTGCGTTATTGGTTAAAACTGACTTTTTATTTAAATAATTAGTTTTTTATATTAATTTATTTTAGGTGAAAATAGATAAATAATACCAATATATTTTCAATTTAATTAATTGGAGTCATTTTATAATAATTTTAGATATATAAAATTTTATCGAACATTTTACCATCTTTTACCCACCTCCTATGTAACGTCCTGGATCTGGGTGCCACTCAACGGGTGCCCCGAACCCGGTTGGGCACATGACCTCAAGCGCATTTCCTCAAATTCCAGAGGCTTCCGACTAGCAGTGAGGTCCCAGGTCTGATAGTGGGAAACTATGACCTCATTTGTCAAAGTGTAACGCAGCGGAATACAAGATAAAACATACAACAACAGCGAAAGCAATAAACCATACATACACAACTACAGTTGAAGATAACCAACAGTTATATATAATTATGCAACATGCCTCAAGTTATAAGAAAACAACCATAAAATTTTACACAACAATAATGGACAATACAATATAGAGTACAGCAAAACAAAACAAAACAGCTGGTAGCATCGTGAGCCTAAGCCCGGTCCCCTGCTCCCCTACTCCTCAGCATAAATCAAGTACCTTTATAGGGACCCTTTCCCTTATCCACACCTACATAAATGTAATCTGTTTGGGCTGAATACATGACCCAAACAGGGTGTGAGAAAGGAATTCCCAGTAGGCACCCACCGAAGGCCCGTGATCAACTGTGTGTACACATGCAACAACAATGTGAAAAAGTAAATGCAATAAACTAAGAAGTACTCAAAAGTAACTAGATTTACCAGTTATATTTCCATTTTAATATTCATTTAATAATTCATTATAAGAAAACCACCACAGTTAATTTCTATGTAAACAATCAGTGTCCTCAGACATGCAAACTCTTACCCTCAGGTAACCAGAAACGTAACCCGCAGGTAATTTCCCACAGGCATAACAGATATTTCCCTCAGGCGTAAAAAGTGTCACCCTCTGGCACAGATTCTATCACCCATATGAATGGAAGAATTTTCCCAGATACTGAGTATTACATTGGATACAGGCTAATCACAACACTACCCTCAGGCTAAACAAGTAACTGGGCCATGCCCAACATTGCCGCTCTGTTGGCGGCTACTTCCACCGCCTTACTATTTGCTTGCCGACTGACTACATGGCGTGTAAATTTCCACTACATAGTGTGTAGTCGGTTTTTACACCCTTCAATGCCAACATGGCTATACACCCTGTGTACTCATCCCACACGGCCAAAGTACATGGCGTGTGGAATAGTACATAGCGTGTAGTCCCAAAATTTAGTATTCTTCCCCATTTTCCTTATTTTCTCAAAAACACCTAAGGAAAAGAGAAAAGAAGAAACTCATACCTCAAAAATAAGAACTGGGTTCTTACAAACTTCCCCCCTTAAAGAATTTCATCCCTGAATTTCCCTTCTATGGGTGGAGAAGATAAAGCTCAGAACAACTCTGTACACTAAGCACGTACGTTGGTCTCCCGCTCCCAGGTTTCGTCCTACACTCGGCCATGTTGCCACAGCAACAATACGAGAGGAACTGACCGGCCTCAGAGAACCTTCGTGCTCCTATCAACGATGCGAATCGAATGCTCCTCAAAGGACACATCTACCTCAAGCTCAACCTCCTTGGTCTGAAAGATGTGAGACGGGTCTGAATGATAGCGACACAACTGAGATACATGGAAGACGTCGTGCATGGCTTGGTACCTCTGTGGTAACTGCAACCGATAGGCAACCATCCCGAATCTCTCTAGAATCTCAAATGGCCCCACATACCTCAGTGAAATTTTACCCTATCTCCTAATCCATTTGTGTCCCAACCTCGGAGAAACACGCAAGAAAACCTGATCCCCGACCACGAACTCCAAGGGTTGTCTGCAGCGATCAGCATAAGATTTCTGATGAGACTACGCGGTAGCCATCCACTTCTAAATCAACTGGACCTATGCAGAAGTCTCCTGCATGAGATGTAGTCCCAGTAAAGTTGCCCCACCTACCTCTAACTAGCACAAAGTTGATCGGCATGGCCTACCATATAATGTATCGTATGGTGCCATCTCAATATTTGCCTGAAAACTATTATTATAGGAAAAGTAGGCTAAGGGTATATGCTTCTCCCAGGAGCCCCCAAAGTCTAGGATGCATGCGCGCAGCATGTCCTCAAGCACTTGTATCGTACGCTCTGACTAGCCATCAGTCTGAGGGTGGTAAGATATGCTCAGAAGAACCTGTGTACCCAATGCCCTCTAAAAACTCTGCCATAAACGAGACGTAAAATGGGCATCCTTATCCGAAATGATAGAATGAGGGACCCCATGAAGACGTACGACCTCTCGGATATACAGCTTCCCAAGCTCGTCAACATCGAAGGTCTCCTTGATTGGAAAAAAGTGATCTACCTTTGTGAGTCTCTCCACAACAACCCACGCGGCATCATTGCCTTGAGGTGACCTCGTCAACCCAGTCATGAAGTCCATCGCAACATCATCCCATTTCCATGTCGGAATGGGTAACTGCTGCAAAAGCCCGGCTGGCCTCTGATGCTTCGCCTTCACTTGCTGACAGGTGGAACACCTCATAACAAAACCAGCTACTTCCCTCTTTATACCCAGCCACCAGTACTGACGTCTCAAGTCGCGGTACATATTGGTAACTCTGGGATGAACTGACCAAGTTGAAGCATTAAACTCCCGCATCAGCTCCTCGCGTATATCCCATGGAACCCATACTCATCCATGGAAACGCATAATTTTACTACTGCCTATCGTCCAACCAGGAGGAGGGTCCTCACTTTCCACCGACTCCCGTAGGACTAGGCCTTCTGAATTATATAGTTGTCTCATCCTCACTCTGTCTAGGAGGGTAGAGTTCACAACTAAAGAAGAAAGATAGATTTTCCCCTGACTGTCATGCACCTCCAAATGCATCTCAAAGAACAAAGCCATAAGCTGACACTCACCACTGGACTCATGAACTGCATGTGTCTGATTATTCCTTCTCAGTGCATCAGCAATTGCATTACCTTTACCAGGTGTATAGGTAAGCTCAAAATCGAAGGACTGAAGGTATTTAACCCATCTTCATTGTCTCATATTCAAGTCACGCTGAGTAAAGATGTACTTGAGACTTTTGTGGTCCGTGAACACCACAAAATGTTCTCCCAAGAGATAATGTATCCAATAGTACAACTCATGAACAACTGCAGCCAACTCGAGATCATGCGTCAGGTAATTCCTCTCATGTGGCCTCAACCGCTGAGACCCGTACGCAACTAATCGATCGCCCTGCATCAACAAAACTCCTAGCCCAATACCTGATGCATCACAGTAAACTGTATAGCTCTTGACCTGCTCTGGGAGTATTAGGATCAGTGCTGATGTCAACTTTCCCTTCAGCTCCTAGAAGGTTGTCTCTCAAAATTATGACCAAACGAACTTCACACCCTTCTTAGTCAAACCTGTCAATGGTGCTGCTAAGTAGAAGAAGTCCTGTATGAAGCATCTGTAGTAACCAGCTAGCCCCAAGAAACTCCGTATTTCCAACACATTCTTAGGTTTCTCCCAGGAAACTACTGCTCTCGCCTTCTCTGGGTCTACTACAACTCCTGCCTCTGAGATGATATGACCTAGGAAGTGTATCTGGTATATCCAAAAGTGGCACTTTGAGAGCTTAGCATATAGACGATGCTCTCTCAATGTAATCAATATGATCTCAAGATGGGTGTCATTGTCGTGTCAAGTGTGAGAGTACACCAAGATTCCGTCCATGAATACTACCACAAAAGAATCCAGATAAGGATGGAACACACGATTCATCAGAGCCCTGAAAACTGTTGGTGCGTTCGTGAGTCCGAACGGCATAACCGTATACTCTTATAGACCATACATTCTCTTAAAAGATGTGAGAGGTATATCAGATGGTCTAACACACAGCTAATGATATCTTGATCTCAATTCAATATTTGAGAACACTCGTGCTCCACGAAGTTGATCAAAAAGATCATAAATACTTGGCAAGGGATATCGGTTCTTAACCGTCAACTGTTTCAACTTTCGATAATCCACACCGAGTCTAAGGGTACCGTCCACATTCTTCGCAAAGAGGACCGGTGAACCCCAAGGAGAAGTACTGGGTCGGATGAAACCCTTTGCTTGTAACTCCTCTAACTGTCTCTTGAGATCCTGAAACTCTGGTGTAGTCATCCTATATGGAGGAATGGACACCGGTGATTCTCCTGGCACAAGATCAATAGATAAATCCACCTCACGCTCCGGAGGAAGACCTGAAAAGTTGTCCGGGAAGACATCCCTAAAACAATCAACCACTGGAGGGAAATCCTTATGACAAGTCCCCTGGTCATCCAGATATATGCTTGAAATTTGGGCTATGATACCACCTCTCCCATGATGCTCTGGTCCAGCGCGACTCGCTTGAACATCCCACTCGCCCTTGTATAGAAACTCTCCGCCATCTGGTGACGTGAAACTCACCCTGTGACTATAGCAATCCACAAAGTCTTGAAAGGGAACCAACCAGTCCATCCCGAGAATGAAATCGTAGCTCGCCATCTCTAAGACATAGAGGTCCCAAAGGAAGTGACACCCACCAACCTCAATGGGGCACTCCTTGAACTGACGCACACTAGCCATTCTAGTTCCCAACGGAGTGTCTAATGTCATAACATCAGAGGAAGTAGAAACACTAAGCCCAAGTCTCTTCACAATGGGTAAAAATATAAATCTATGTGTAGCACCCGTATCGAAAATTACTGAAGATAAAACAGAAGCTACTATAATTGTACCTATGACAGTAGAAGGTCCAGGATCCTGCTCCTGCTGGGTCTGTTGCACTACATATGTCTGCCCAGTGTCGTGGCCCTGTGACACAGCTAGGCTACCCTGAGCTGTCCTGCCCTGCTGCCTCTGATATCCTGGTGTCTGGCTACCACGGCCACGTCCACCATCCCTGTATACACGCCCTGATGTATTCCAGTTCCCCGACTGGTAAGAAGCTTCTGGTCCTTCCCTCGCAAGCAGAGTCTTCACAGAACCCCTCTCACTAGCCACTGGTATAAATTCCCTACAAAATCACTACAGATGACCCATCTTTCCGCAAGCTCGGCACTCCACTGGGTCTCGTGGACACTGAGGTATCTTGTTCCCCTCCTTACCACACTGGTATCACATGGCCTGGCCACCTGAAACATTTTTCTGGCTGGTACTGCCACCTGAAGAGAAGTCCATCTGTCTCTTCCTCTTACCAATAGAAATAGTACCCGAAGCTGATGTTGAACCGCCCTGGCCCACACAACTAGCTTCTCGCAGGTTCCTCTCTGTAATCAGCACCTAGTTCACAATAGCATGTACTGAAGGCAACCTGAAAACATTCATCAGTGCTCGGTTGTCATATCGAAGACCATCCTCAAAGCGCCTGGCTCTCAGCATCTCATCACCCACCAAAACGGGTGCAAAACGTTGACGCTTGGTGAAATGAGCAGAATAATCCATCACCGACATAGCTCCCTGCTGCAGATTCATGAAATCTCAAGCTTGATCTTCCCTCAGCATCTCTGGGAAGAAGAAGCCATAGAAGGCTGTCTGGAAATCTTCCCACGCCATGTCTCTATGATGCTCTGATTGGGTGGTAACATCCCACCACCTCTTGGCGGAATCACACATCATATAAGTCGCGAGCTTGACCCTATGCCCTGGAGGCGTCTCTAGGTTCTCGAAAATAGTCTGCATCAACCCCATCCAAGACTCCACATCCTGTGGTCCTCCATCCCCTGAAAACATAGGCGGATGCTGTTGCTAGAAGATACGAGTTAGCTCGTCCATAGATGTGGCAGTCGGCGGTGCTCCCTGAAAGGTCTGCATGAACTGCATAAAGACTTTATGGAACTACGCCTCTGCGCCTGTGTCTGGTATTACGGTTGGTGCCGCATCTGGCTCTACTAGAGGATCAACTGGTAGCCCATGTCCCACCATCTCTGTAGTATACTCATTGCCACTCTCCTGGAAAACAACGCATGAACATCTCGGTGGCATGACACTACAAGGTCAAACACACACCTTAGATCAAGATTATCACAGTCTAAAAACGAAGGAACCAAAAGGGGAACAAGAGGAAGAAGGCATTTAATATTGCACAGAAAGACTACATGGAATGTATACCGACTACACGGTGTGTACCTGACTTCTCTTCCCCTGCCCAGGTTCTTCTACATGGCTCTCATTAAACAAAACTACACGGCGTGTATATAATCTACACGGCGTGTATGGTGTAATTTTCCGACTTCCTGTGTCGTTTGTGACACGGCCGACTACTTGGCTTGATACTACATGGCGTGTTACACCCGCACACGGCGTGTACACCACCCCGTTTTCCAGCCACACGGCTAATTCCACACAATCTTTCCTCAGACAAAACTACACGGCATGTCCCTTAGGAACACGGCGTGTACCGAACGAGCTCCGTCGACCCGTGTTGTTAGTACACGGCCGGATACATGTCTCACACTACACGGTGTGTTACATATACACACATCATGTACACGAAAGGATAACACCAACTCGTGTTGTTAGTTACACGGCTGGATCCCAGGTCAGACTACGAGGCATGTTCCACAGTGGACACAGCGTGTATATATTGTGGTCTCCCATGTCTGTGTTGTTAGCTACACGGGCAGACTCCAGGTCAACACTACACGGTGTGTACTTCCAGTACACGGTGTGTTCACCCCAATAATTTCCCTTCCCCGTGTCCCTGCCCACATGATCTATGACACAAGAAGAGACTACATGGCGTGTAATTAGGGTACACAGCGTGTACTCAAAAAGTTTTCTTTTCTTCCCGAACAGAAGGACATACACGGTGTGTTTAAGCTACTACAGGGTGTGTATACTGGTTTTCCAGATGGTATGCCTCAGAAACTTTTCCAGAACCCATAAAATACTTAAAAACAACACCTAAGTGCCAAATTCCGATCCGTGAGGGCCCATACCCCCCACGAATCAAAGTTTGTCATCTTATATGTGTTATAACCAGATAAACAGTCAATGATACACCAAATTCCATTCAATGGGGGCCCATACTCTCCAAAAACCAAAGTTTGGCATACATTCTATAAATAGGCTCACACAGTAATACCCTATCAACCAGTAGGTATCAATCAAAGAAGCTATCACAACAGCATGCCTTTACTAGCACAACATCTATCACAACAACATGCAATTTCTAATGAACCTACATGGCATGGAAACTATGAATGGCATGTGATTCTAGAATATGCCTAAATGATTCATGAGATGGCATACCCTCATCTCATCGGGTTGCAACTAGATAGAACCCATGAATAAAATATAATCATCACAATCACAAGTGCGTCACCCAATGGTGAAATCAAATCAACTGTAAAATTTGAAAAATTAGAAGAATTTCAAAAATACGAGGTAGACTGGCTTTTTTCTATACATAGGTTAGCTATTCCCAGGAACAGCTTATTACCAACTACCATTCTCATCCTATCCCTGACTAAGGCTCCAAATAGTAAGTCAAAGAAAAAAAACTCCTTTGATACCACTTTGTAACGTCCAGGATCCAGGTGCCACTCAACGGGTGCCCCGAAACCCGGTTGGCCACATGACCTCAAGTGCATTTCCCCAAATGTCAGAGGCTATCGACTAGCAGCGAGAGCCCAGTTCTGATAGTAGGGAAACTATGCCCTCATTTGTTAAAGTGTAGCGCAGCGGAATACAAGATAAAACATAAAACAATAGTGGAAGCAATAAACCATACATACACAACTATAGTAGAAGATAACCAACAGTTATATATAATGATGAAACATGCCTCAAGTTCTAAGAAAATAGTCAGAACATGTTACACAACAATACAGGACAGTACAATACAGAGTATAGCAAAAAAAACAAAACAGCCGGTAGCATCGCGAGCCTAAGCCCGGTCCCCTGCTCCCCTACTCCTCAGTAGCAATCAAGTACCTGTATAGGGACCCTTTCCCTTATCCACACCTGTAGAAATGTAATCTGTTTGGGCTGAAGACATGACCCAAATAGGGTGTGAGAAAAGAATTCTCAGTAGGCACCCACCGAAGGTCGTGCTCAAATGTGTATACACATGCAACAACAATGTGAAAAAGTAAATTTAATAAACTATGTAGTACTCAAAAGTAACTAGCTTTACCAGTTATATTTCCATTTTAATATTCATTTAATCGTTCATTAAAAGGAAACCACCATAGTGAATTTCTATGTAAATAGTCAGTGTCCTTAGACACGCAAACTATTACCCTTAGGTAACCAGAAACGTAACCCGCAGGTAATTTCCCATAGGCATAACAGATATTTCCCTCAGGCATACAAAGTGTCTCCCTCAGGCACAGAGTCTATCGCCCACAGGCACGGAAGAAGTTTCCCACAGGCTAAGTAGTACATTTTCCATAGGCTAATCAAACACTTCCCTTATGCTAAACAAGTAACCGAGTCATGCCCAACATGTAAACAAGCAATACACATGCAATTCCTCTCAAGGCAATTCTATAATCATTATTATAAAGGCATACCCTTGGGTATCCTGGCCAAACGGCTAAACAGAGGAACGCACCCCCGGGGTGGTCCTGGATCCAGTAGCGATCCCAAACAGCAGTTTATTATCACATTTAAATTATCTATACAATTCTAGGTATTTAATTCAACAAGACCTCAACCATACGACACCCCATTCATGGGCGCATATCACAATGGTACACAAAACCCACATCAGTTGGAAATTAAACACCAATCCACCTACATTAAACGCCCCTGAACGGTATATGTGAACGACGATCCTCGAATCGTCCAAGAACGACATAGATCTAAGGTGAAATAAAACCATGTTCAAACCTAAATAACTTCCCTTAGAGGAATAATTGGTAAGAACGGCTTAAGGAGAGTAGAGGGCTTACCGGTGCGGTTCCAACGAGATCGTCATAGGTGAAAACGGATTCCCGACGCTCGATCTGGAGATCCTTGAAGGTCCGGCCTCCTCTCCCAACTCCTTCCTCCGGTTCTAAGCCAATCATGTGAACAGGGTTGGCTACTGCCCATTTTAAGCGGAAAAAAATCTACACGGTGTGTACTATTGACTACACGGCGTGTACTTTTCTCATTTAATTGTTCCTTTGGCGGCACCGCCGCACTATTCATCCATCAACATGAGTACACGACATGTATTTCTAATTACACAGAATGTACTGCCGCTCTGATAGCGGCTTCTTCCACTGCCTTACTATTTTCCTGCCGACTGACTACATGGCGTGTAAATTTCCACTATACGGCATGTAATCGGTTTTTACACCTTTCACCGCCAACATGGCTACACACCCTGTGTACTCATCCCACACGACCAAAGTACACGGCGTGTGGAATAGTACATAGCATGTAGTCCCAAAATTTAGTATTCTTCCCCATTTTTCTTATTTTCTCAAAAACACCTAAGGAAAATAGAAAAGAAGAAACACATACCTCAAAAATAAGAACTGGGTTCTTACATCCTAGGAGCATTTGCAAATTTGAATAAAACTTAATTTTAACGCTTCTGTGAGTTTAATTTCAAAAATCAGAGAGACACGGTTGATATTAGTAATTAAAATGTGGTTCAATAAGATGAAAATAATTTTTGGTGAATAGTAACTTTTTACTTTTATTTGCCACGCTTAAAAGTAAATAGGGTAATTAAGGGTAAAAATGATATTATTATTACCCTAACACATGTCCTAATTCTATTGGATAAGTATAATTCATCCATAAAAAACCTGAGGAATAAAATATGATTCTATTTGGTCCACTTGGATTAGATTATGACATTTATTATTTTTTTATTTAAAGAATAGTTAAAATAGTTAAATTCAAAGTTTAATAACTATACCATTTTTAATATAGGGTTATACATAATATAAATTCGACTATAAATATTCATTATAAATATAAAATTATTTCCTACATAATGAAATTTTAATTATAATTTTTTGACATTAAATAATTTAATTTATTTATGACACAATGATGATGCAGTAACTACCGTATTAATGAAAGATTAAAATAATTGAAATTATAAATATCCAAATAAATTTAATTTGAGACTTTTAATGAATTAAACTAATTTTATAGGTTAATATGAAATTTTATTATTCATTAAATGTATTTAGTTGTAAGTAATAAAGTTTTTAGGACTTTAACAAAAATCAATTATTAAATAATGTCAAAATTGACATAAATGAGTTTCTAAAACAAATACAATATTATTGGTTGATATAATAATTATAAAAATATAAGGTTCATCCAAAAGACTTATATAATGATAGGTGTATCATTAATGATCCACTTGGGGTTCTCTTGTAAGTTTATAGTAAGTTTATTAACCATATAATATAAAAATACAAAGAGACATGGTAAATGTCAAACTATTTAACTAAGTGTTAAATCTAAAAGATAAGGTTAATATAGCGACCCAAACCTATCTAAAACCTATTGGTTGAGATTTTTTCGACCCATACCCACCTTATCCTTTAAATAATTTCGTTTGGTACCACTAGAAACCGAAAATTATTTTATTATAAAATAATATTTCTATCTTTTCCTAAGGTTCCCCTCACCCCTCTTATAAAAGGGAACTTCCCCTTCTCTCAAATTCACACATTAAAATCCATTTCTATCAGACAAAACCATCCCAAATATCCTCCCAACTTTCCTCCCTTCATCCTGGAGGCCTTATTTTGGTCGTAGAGCCAACCTAAGAATTCCTTTCGATCAAATCAAAAGGAAGAACCCGAAGAAGAGTTAAATATTTCATCACCTCTTTCAAGTTCTTTTCTTCTTCCACTTCCTCTTTCTTTGTTGTTTCCTTTATAAAATAATAAATCCAGTATCTTCTATATACTTTGATGTAATTATAAAAATGGTACAACCATATTCATTATTCTATCCATCCTATAAATGACAATGTCACCATACGTGCGTACATACAGATTACCGTCTCCACGTCGTGGTGTAGTTTGTTATTCAAACACTTCATTATTTGGATGGGTATAATAATGAGTATAACTGATGTAAATAATAAATATAACATTTTAATTATTAAGTATATATGATATACCATCCAATTACATATTATTTTTTCATCAATATAATGATATTGTCGCTTGTGCGTACGTACAGATTATCGTCTCCACGACGCGATGAGATTCATTTCCACGTTCACCATTCAACGATGATTATAAAATATATATCATTAATAAGAATATAATATATGAAATAATAATTCTACTGGAGATATATATATATATATATTTATTTATTTATATACTTACATATATCTTATTCACTTAGTTTTGTTCAATACGATATGAAAACGGAAACAACATTTAGGCGTACATACGGCCTACCGTCTCTATAAACGGTGTTTTCCATTTCATATATACGTCTATTATACATATTTATATTATAAATATATATGATATATAAATCATGTTTTATATTCTGGAATTATTTAAATCACGATCTAAGTGATACAATCAGGAGTAAAAAGTTAAAACACGTACGACAAAGAAAGCGATTATTACCCAAAATATTAATTTAACATGGAAATTATTATTAAATGGGTAGTATAAAGTCATAAATGAATTATGTATGATATCATAAATATTAATATGGTTCTGGTATAATTTAATAACATACTACGTTCTTTATACAGGAGGTTAAACATACCCTCGACTAAACGAAAGTGCAAGGTAAGGGGTTTTCATCTCACTCCTTATTCCTGTGAGATTCATGCTATATTGCCACTATTTATTTTTGTATGTTGTATGAACTACCCATAATTGTAATATTTATGCAATAAAATTTAATTTATGTGTATTTAAATCTTCATTGTATGGTACTTCTTTCATGGGGTGTATGTTTCATAAGTTACCAAATTGGTTAGGGTTAATTTTAAAATCTCTTCATTATCTGAGGTTGTTTATACGTAATTATCTACTGGGGCCTCTTTATCATCCACATCCATGATTCTTAAAAAAAAATTTAAAAACATTTTTACTATTTACTAGACAATGAATTAAATTCATTTATACCCTTATTTGACCTTATATGTTTTGAAAGGAATCATTCCGTCATTTTCCAAACAAGGTATTTTATGACCTTTTTGACAAAATTAAGGTAAGAATGTTTTTTTTAACTTATACGGCGGGTGCAACTATTTTATGGTGTTATAACATCGTTGAAGCTTACCTTACAATATTATAATAATATTTTCAAAAATAAATGTTTTATTCTATAATTACATGAATTTTAAATGATTTCAAAATAGAAAGAGATATTTCTCAAAAAAAGTTTTGATTTCATCTAAGTCAATATCCTTTGATGGATTTTAAGATTTTTTGAAGTTGATTTATTATGATAAAAAACTTATATATTGTATTGAAGGTTTTTTGATATTTTTTAATGTGGATGTGTTATTTTTACACCATTCATGGTTTATGGATAAAGTATTGAAAATTCGTATGCCAGTTTTTATATGAATGTTTATGTTATGTTTAAACCTTTTCATATAAGGAATGAATTGGACTTAGTAAGTGATGGGTGGAGCCTGCTATAGCTCCTTGACACATCGGTAGGTATCATGAGACAAACTAGTGTCTTGGAACAAGGCCTTGACAAAATCTTATTTTT
This sequence comes from Viscum album, assembly GCA_963277665.1. NCBI lineage: Eukaryota > Viridiplantae > Streptophyta > Magnoliopsida > Santalales > Viscaceae > Viscum > Viscum album. The sequence goes on along the minus strand of OY728135.1, from coordinate 1,038,077,622 downwards.
AGTCTTGGAACAAGGCCTTGACTATGTGGTTATGAAGTCTGGAATTATGCATTCCATCATTATGAAAGTGGCTATTGATATTACATGTGATTATTCAACTAGTAGAATATCCATGTCAATAAGTTAATGGAATTATTTTATTGTATATTTTCCATATTATGATGAAGTTTAAGTTTAAAAGGATTTTTTTTAGTCTTATACATTTCCTTAAATGTTTTTGCATATTTATGAAAGTTTCCACTAAATTGTTTACCATTACTGAGCATCTGAGCTCACCCCTTTTTATGTTTTAATTTTCCCAAGATTCCAAGAAGTGTATTATGATTGATAAACATGGTTAATACAGGGGATTAATTTATTTCTCAAAGGATCATTTATGTTGTGTTTTATTTTCAAATGTGTAATTTAATGTTCATGTATATAATCTATTTTCCTTGAATGGTAAACTGATTGGTATTTCGGGACTTGATTCCTTGTAATCATGCCAATGTATTAAAATAATGCATCGACTCTGGGCTTCTAGGATCAGGGAATTACAGTTGGTATCAGAGGAAGTTTAGAAATAACCTTGGAAACTAGATTTATAAAAACTCTGATTATAGAACACTATCCTAAGATAGACTTTGAGAATTAATATAGAAGAACTTCCTAGAATTTTGGTACTGTAGAGATTTTGTGAGTTTTCTAAGAAATATATACCTTTCTGGATACAAGTAGGTAGAGGCGGCTCTGGCACATATGTGCCTAGGGGTAAAACCTGAAAACACCACTTTGAGCTAGACTCGAATGGGAACTGGTGCTTGACAATGGGCCTTGCTGCACTCTTGGTTACGACACTCCTGGGGGATATTCTTAGGATAATTTCTATTTTATTTACAAACCACTATGAAGGGTTTATGAGTATATACTTCCTCAAAAAAAACATTTTTATGATTATGGATTATATCCATGAACTGTTCAATTTATGTTAACTATTTTACAAGTTTGGAATTATGCATTGTGATTCATAAACTAACCTAGTGTATGCTATTGTTTAGAAATGGCGCCCAGTAGATGTAATGAGACCTCCAGCAATATGCATGATCTAAAGATTAAGAAGGATCATATCTTTTATGGTATTAAGCCAACATTTATAAAGTAAATAGTCTCCCACATATTATCATCATATGAAGAAATAGTATCATGTGTTAATAAGATAAGTAAAGAATTTTTGGAGTCATGTGGCTTTGAAGGGATCCAGAGAATAAAAGGATTGTAGAGAGAAAGATGGATAAAGGGAATAAGGAAAAGAAGGATTTTCCCATATGTGATAATTGTGGAAAGAATCACCATTGTAAATGCTTGAAGGGAATGAGAGTTTGTCATAAGTGTGGAGAAAAAGGACACCAAGTACATGATTGCAAGGGTAAGAAAAAAGTTTCAAATGTACAATGCTTCATTTGTAAGGAGTTGGGACACTACGCGAATCAATGTCCAAATCATCAGAGTATATCCCAAATGCTGCTATTGGATAATAATAATGTTATGATACTACTGAAGATGAAGAGGAATGCTTAGATTTCTTACGTTGTTATTAAATTATTGTGTCATTTAAGTATTGTATTAATGATGTACATGTTATAAGAATTATAGAGTATATAAGGATTGTACTGCAGTACTATTTCATTAAGGACTTGAGATTATGTGGAACCAATAAAATTGACTCAATAGAAGGTTAAATTTTTGGAAAATATATGGTTGAGAGAAAGAATAAACCATAACGGGGTTCTGATACTGAGGTAGTGATTTTTGAATAATACATGATTGATTTGGATAAATTATATTAGATATTCTTAACTACCTTGAAACTGATTAATGATTTGTATATTCCATCACTGTTAGAGTTTACAACATTTTTGGATAGAAGGAGTATATCCAGTATTCTATAAGGAATAAGGGAGCATGAATGTAATCAATAAGGTTTTATGGTAATTCAGGATGTTACAGTGTTTTAAAAGAATACATGATGAAGATGTTCACGTGTTATTACGTGGAAAAAAGGATCTTCATTGTGTTTACCTTCCTTATAAATTTTGGAATGTGAGTTTGGACAGAAATATTTTGGATAATTTTAGTTTGAGATTATTTTTGGATTGTCATAAAAAGGACAACCCGGAGGTCGGACGGCAACCTGTTGCATCTGGAAAGGTTGCGAGACTTGAACCCACAACCGAAGGGCGACAAGGGTGTATCACCTACCACTGGCCCACGTGATTTCCTAGATTGAATAATGTAGTTTTTTTTAAAAGGTCCTATAGATTAATTATAAATTCATTTTTTTGGAACCCTATACTAATAGGATAAATAGAATATATTTTTTAAGTTCTATTATCTTTTAGAGTGAAAGATGAGTTTGTGGTAGAAATTAGTTAAAGTATGGAACTCTACTTGTCAAGTATATTTTTTTTCTTATCTTATTCTATGAAGAAATTAATTCTTAAACTTTAGGTAAGGGATATTAAAACTAAAAATGTGTTATCCTAATACCTTATGTTTTGTTGAAACGATGATATTTTAAATCATCATAGATTGATGAATTTGATTCCCTCAATTATACAATTGTTTGTGACTGATGACCTCAATCACTCCCTATAAATATTTACATTTTTCCTCCAATTATGTGTCTCTAATTTCCAACAATGTTCTCCTAATTAAGATCATAATTTGGTGGTGACTTTTTCATTCCCCTTTTTCCTCTTATTAAGACTAAATTTTATTAACCCAATTTCTGATGTGGGTTTTCCCACAGAGGTATTTTCTATTTTCAACCTTTTATTTTTGAAGAACAATTTCAAATTGTGAGGATGCAATTTATTGATGGAGGGAAGAATGTAACACCTCAAGATTTCATAGTACGTTATCTCATTAAAGTAATTCAATAACTTGTGCTACATGCAACATCGATATCGATTGCACCATGACTTAACAAAATAGCTATTAAAAAATAACTGTTATGAGTAGTATTAACTGAATTTTGAATTTTATATACTCCATATAATTTTAAAATTCATATTTTGTGTCTCTTAGACATAATATAAGGACAAATTCGATTTTTTAGATAAAAGAAGTATTTTTCAAAAAAATGCAATTATACAACTTATTTAAAGGAGAATCCTTTTTAAAAAAATATTTGACACTTGTATATACTAAATTTAATTGAATTAAAAATTTTTTAGAATCGTGACATAAAAATTTAGTTTGGATAAATTTTTGGTACTTTTCTGATAACTTTCATATTTTGATGAATAGTGAAAAATACTATGCTTTAATTAAAAATAACTTTTTAATCGAAATAATATATAGTGATAAATTATGTAATTGAAAGGTTTGTAAGTATAATTAGATCATATTTTTATCATTTAATACAATGTTGGTCATTATAAGTAATTTCACATTTAAATTTGACATAAACACATGTCAATCTTTTAATTGTTTTTACTTTTTAAAAACCCCACTTTTTGGTTTTGAAAACAGGAATTAATTTTAAATTAGTAAATTCAACTTCTATGTTTTTAATTTGGTAAAATATACTTCATTTTTGAATTCTTAATATCAAAATTATCTTAGGGTAAATTTTTTATATTTTTCTGAAAACTTTCAATTTTTGATGAATAGTGAAAAAACATTGCATTATTGGTTAAAACCGACTTTTTATTTAAATAATTAGTTATTTTATTTTAATTTATTTTAGGTAAAAATAGATACAAAATACTTATATACTTTCAACATAATTCATTGGAGTCATTTTATAATAAGTTTAGATATATAAAAGTTTATCGAACATTTTTCTGTCTTTTACCCACCTCCTAGAAGCATTTGCAAATTTGAATAAAACTTAATTTTACCGCTTCTGTGAGTTGAATTTCAAAAATCCGAGAAACACGGTTGATATCAGTAAGTAAAATTTGGTTCAATAAGATGAAAATAATTTTTGTTGAATAGTAACTTTTTACTTTTATTTACCACGGGTAAAAATAAATAGGGTAATTAAGGGTAAAAATGATATTATTATTACCCTAAAACATGTCCTAATTCTATTGGATAAGTATAATTCGACCAAAAAAACCTTATGAATAAAATATGATTCTATTTGGTCCACTTGGATTAGATTAGTACATTTATTATTATTTTATTTAAAGAAGAGTTAAAAGAGTTAAATTCAAAGTTTAATAACTAAACCATTTTTAATATAGGATTATACATAATATAAATTTGAATATAAATATTCATTAGAAAGATAAAAAGATTTCCTAAATAATTATTTTTTAATTATAATTTTTAAAAATTAAAAAATTTAATTTATTTATGACACAATGATGATGCAGTAATTACCGTATTAATGAATGATTAAAATAATTGATATTATAAATATCCAAATAAATTTAATTTGAGACTTTTAATGAATTAAAATACTTTTATAGGTTAATATGACATGTTAAGGTTGATTAAATGTATTTATTTTTAATTAATAAAGTTTTTAGGACTTTAAAAAAAATAAATTATTAAATAATGTCAAAATTGACACAAATGATTTTTTAAAACAAATATAATATTATTGGTTGATATAATAATACTAAAAATATAAGGTTCGGACAAAAGACTTATATAATGATATTTTTATCATTAATGAACCACTTGGGGTTCTCTTGGAAGTTTATATTAAGTTTATTAACCATATAATATAAAAATACAAAGAGACATGGTAAATGTCAAACTATTTAACTAAGAGTTAAATCTAAAAGATAAGGTTAATATAGTGACCCAAACCTATCTAAAACCTATTGTTTGAGAGGTGTTCGACCCATACCCACCTTATACTTTAAATAATTAATTTTTGAGCCATTATAAACCGAAAATGATTTTATTATAAAATAATATTTCAATCTTTTCCTAAGGTACCCCTCACCCCCTTATAAAAGGGAACTTCCCCTTCTCTCAAATTCACACCTTAAAAGCCATTTATCTCAGCCAACCCCTGCCCAAATATCCTCCCAACTTTCCTCCCTTCATTCTAGAGGCCTTACTTTGGTCATATATCCAACCTGAGGAGCCCTTTTGATCAAATCAAAAGGAATAACCCGAAGAAGAGGTAAATATTTCATCACCTCTTACTAGTTCTTTTCTTCTTCGGCTTCCTATTTCTTTGTTGTTTCCTTTATAAAATAATAAATACAGTATCTTATATATATTTTTATATTATTATAAAAATGGTACAACCATATTCATTATTCTATCCATCCTATAAATGACAATGTCACCATACGTTCGTACGTACGGATTACCGTCTCCACTTTGTGGTGTAGTTTGTTATTCAAACACTTCATTATTTGGATGTGTATAATAATGAGTATAACTGATGTAAATAATAAATATAAAATTTTAATGATTCTGTATATATTATATACCATCCAATTACATATGATTTCTCCATCAATATAATGATATTGTTGCTTGTGCGTACGTACGGATTACCGTCTTCACGACACAATGAGATTCATTTCCACGTTCACCATTCAACAATGATTATAAAATATATATCATTAATAAGTACATAATATATGAAATAATAATTCTACTGGAGATATATATATATATATATTTATTTATTTATTTACTTACATATATCTTATTCACTTAGTTTCGTTCAATACGATATGAAAACAGAAACAGCGTTTATGCGTACGTACGACCTACCGTCTCCATAAACGGTGTTTTCCATTTCATATATACATATATTATACATATTTATATTATAAATATATATGATATATAAATCATGTTTTATATTCTGGAATTATTTAAATCATGATCTAAGTGACACAATCAGGAGTAACAAGTTAAAACATGTACGATAAAGAAAACGATTATTACCAAAAATGTTAATTTAACATTGAAATTATTGTTAAATGGGAAGTATAAAGTCATAAATGAATCATGTATGATATAATAAATATTAATATGGTTCTGTTATAATTTAATAACATACTAGGGTCATTATACAGGAGGTTAAACATACCCTCGACTAAAGGAAAGTGCAAGGTAAGGGGTTTTCATCCCACTCCTTATTCCCGTGAGATTCACGCTATATTGCCACTATTTCCTTTTGTGTGGTGTATTTAATGCCCATAATTGTAAAATTTGTGTAATAAACTTTAATTTATGTTTATTTACATCTTCATGGTATGGTACTTCTTTCATGGGGTGTATGTTTCATAAGTTACCAAATTGGTAAGGGTTAATTTCACAATCTCTTCAGTATTTGAGGTTGTTTATACGTAATTATATATTGGGACCACTTTACCATCCACATACATGCTTCTTAAAAATTTATTTCAAAACATTTTTAATATTTACTAGACAATGGGTTAAATTCATTTATACTCTTATTTGACCTTATCTGTTTTGAAAGGAATCTTTCCGTCGTTTTCCAAACAAGGTACTTTATGGCCTTTTCGACAAATTTAAGGTAAGAATGTTTTTTTTAACTTATACAGTGGGTGAAACTATTTTCTACCATTATAACATTGTTTTAGCTTCCCTTACAAGATTATAAGAATATTTTCAAAAATAAATGTTTTCTTTTATAATTACATAAATTTTAAATGATTTCAAAATAGAATGAGATATTTCTCAAAAAAAAAAGTTTTGATTTCATCTAAGTCAATATCCTTTGATGGATTTTAAGCTTGTTTGAAGTTGATTTATTATTATACAAAACTTCTATATTGTATTGAAGGTTTTGTGATATGTTTTACTATGGATGTGTTTTTTTTTACACCATTCATGGTTTATAGATAAAGTATTGAGATTTTTGTATGCTAGTTTTGATACGAATGTTTATGTTATGTTTAAACCTTTTCATATGAGGAATGCATTGGACTTAGTAGGTGATGGGTAGAGCCCGCTATAGCTCCTAGATGCATCGGTAGGTCTCATGAGACAAACTAGTGTCTTGGCATAAGGCCTTGACAAAATCTTATTTATAGTCTTCGCACAAGTCCTTGACTATGTGGTTTTGAAGTCTGTCATTATAAATTCCATCATTATGAAAGTGGCTACTGATATTACATGTGATTATTCAACTAGTAGAATATCCATGTAAATAAGTTAATGGAATTATTTTATTTTATTTTTCCATATTTTTATGAAGTTTAAGTTTAAAAGGCTTTTTTAGTCTTATACATTGCCTTAAATGTTTTTGCATATTTATGAAAGTTTCAGCTAAATTATTTACCCTTACTGAGCATCTTAGATCACCCCTTCCTTTGTTTTAATTTTCTGAGGATTCTAAGAAGTGTATTTTGATTAATAATAAGGGTTAAGCTAGGGGATTAATGGCATTCTCAAAGGATCATTTATGTTGTGTTTTATTTTCTAATGTGTAATGTAACATTCATGTATGTAATCTAGTTTCCAAGACTACTAAATTGATCAGTATTTCGGGACTTGATTCCTTGTAATCATTCCAACGTATTAAATTAATGTAGCGACTCTGGGCTTCTGGGGTCAGGGCATTACATCTATCATGGGGCCTCCTACTTAAATTATTCACACATCCATGTCCTTGAGACTGACGTCAACACCCTGCTGATAATGTATCTACTATTTTGTGACCACTTCCGGCAACCACTATCTGCATCTGCTCAACCAAAAAACTCTCAACCGCCAAATATTTCTCTAGCACCCTATCATAGGTTGGAATGAATAAAGGTATAACACTAGATTTAATGTCTCTAAGTAGTCTTCTATCGAAGGTTCGATCTCAAAACAACTGATCACGAACCATATCCATTGTGTACCTAGAGAGGTTGGTGAACCATGATGAATACTCAGGCACTATCGTACTACCCTGCTGAAGCTATAAAAGATCTTGGATTCATAAAACCCTCAACATAGCTGGATATAAATCCTATCTATAAAGGAACTCAAAATCTGACTCTACTGGAGTCGCCTCATCATAATATTGGGTCACCAATCTCCACCATAGTTTTGTAGATCCATAGAGAAGGCTCAATTATAAAACCACAATCATATCTATTGGTGTCCTAACAAGACAAAAAACTCACATCACAGGCTCAAGATAGTCTGTAGATGCTTATGGTTTGGGAATGCCTCAAAACATGAGGGTTCATTATCACTAAAACACATGAATCACACTCAGCCTACACACCTCATCTACTAGTACTGTAGGTACCATCTACTACTCAATAGCTGGTGGTATAACTGGTGCACCACCTGGAGGCAACACATCTGGAACAATCCCTTGTATTGATGCCTCATCACTGAGTGGATCATCCTTGTGATCCTAATATTGAATCCTAGTTGGCCTACTTCACAGAATAATCCTAAAATAAATAAGATATATTATGGTCAATAAGTATATCTAGAGTGATGGCTTAAGGAGTACATAGAAACCACAATCTTTTCTAATATGATTCATTTAACATTGTTTTTTCCTACAACCAGTGTCCTCATGTACCAAGTATAAAGGAATGTAATCAGATTCCTAGTGTATGGATATATCGGTCGTCGCACCAACACTAGAGTCCCTAGTCTAAAAGATAAACTAGAAACATTTAATATTGTTTTCCCAAACCAATCTCACATAATATGGTCCTATGGAAGAACCTACTACTTAAATTCCACTCTATCATGACTCATCCCAATGGGATCCATTCCATGACTCCCCAGGCCTACCTCTAATAGTTTAAGGGCTAGAAACTAGCGTCGAGTTGGAATATCACTAAAATGGGAGGCCTTATCCTAATGTACCAATAAAAATGAACAAATATCCAAGCCCATAAAATGATAAAATGTAAAACAACTAATATTCTATACATGCATACATCTAAATCTCATAACCAGTGTATAGAAACAAGTAATGAAAAGTAAATAGGTCCAAATACAATCCCACTACAAAAAGTCTAAAAACTAGTCCAACATGAAAGTAAAGTTGGGGACTGCTATTAAGATAACCGTAAGAACACACATCAATCTGTTCAGCTCATTAAGCACTGTCTGGTCCTTGTCCCTATAGCACTCTGTTAAAAGGTCGATCATCTACACAAGACATGACATGTACAAGAAAATCCCATGGAGGTATGAGTATAATAATACCCAATATGACACCCTAAAAACACTAAGAATATAACAATAACAATAATAATCATCTCTATATAGGTATATGTATATAACATGTATAATAAGAATATATAGATATACTCAAAAAAGACACACAGTCTCAAGGTAATGTCATAGCCATAATACCATCCTATAATTCCTACTTGAAGGTTATTTATATCACTCATCCAGAATAACACACTCTATGAGCCATATAAAACTGATGGAATCCATCCAAGATTTATATTTCATCGGGTCCCATCATAAAAAAGGATAAAATGGAAGTCTAAATAGAATGATGCATATATGATGATCACACCCAAGTCCATGGGTTATACCAACAACTCAATCTGGAATAACCCACTAAGTAGAAGATAAGTTCCCATGTAGTGTTGGTCACAACAATACCACAAAATCAACCTTGGGAAAGAAGATGATAGAGAATCTCACTCTAATCCTAAAATAAGGATTCAAATAACTCTATCCAAGAACTTCTACAGAAGGGATCACTATCCTATGTGTAGGATGTGATTCTATACTAACCCTCGGGGAATGGATATAGGGAATGTACCCTAAAAAATATTTTCCAAGTTAAAGAGGACAAGGGATACAATATAAATTTGAAGGAGTACACAGCCTGTACTAGTAGTACACAGTGTGTCCCTTTGGAATTGGGTCCTATATGTGTATCACGTCCCATGATCATGTCCATGTCAAAGTTCACGACATGTCCCTACTTGTTTACTTCTGACCATTTCTAAGTACATAGCTCTTCTCATGTATTCTTGTCATGGGCATGTCCTTATAGGAGTACGTGGAATGTCTGTGACTGGTTACTCCTAACTGTGTCTATGTAACCTATGAGGTACACTATGATATTCCAAGTCAAGACACATGTCATGTGATAGAGTCAAACACCATGTGATATTTAACTTCACTATGGAAACCCTGGACACTACACTAAGATTCCTATATAATGTGTAAACCTGAAATAAACTTCGTGTGATAAAGAATTTTATATATTTTAGATGTTTTTTGCATATTTTCATCTACTTCTCTATCCCCTAGATCCACCATGAATCACGTTGGGAAGTGTGGATCTACTCTGACCATGCCTCTATATCACCGATCATCAGAATTCGGTCATCTGATTCACTTGGGAATCAGTTGTTGTTCATCCTCATCAATTTTCCACACACTGCTCAAGCCTGGAGGTATCTAATCTGATCTGATTCTCTCACTTCTATCTTCGACGCATGATCCTTGTTCCATAATGAGTCCAGATCTATGATGAAGAACGAGATTGTGTCATTATCGTTGGTGATATCATTTGATTTTTCTGCACACCATTTTTCTATCTTTGATTCTATTAACATTTTTCAACAAAAACTCCTCCAAAATCTCTTCAATGCTCTCTAAAAATTTTAGGGTTATGAGGCTAACACTTCAATTTGTCTATAACAGTTTATTTAAATTAAAATCTAGGTAACTGTGAAAAAAAATAGAATAAAATAGTTTATTTTATTATTTTATTCACTTTATTTATATGATGAATTTTTCACAAACTCCCCATGCCGACAAATTTTGTGTCATGAATAAGGTAAATCTAACACTCAAAACTCAATGGTGCCCTCAGATTTCTGATTCGGACCCCCATTCGGGATTTATTAAAAAAATTAGGAAAACTACTCATGCATGATATTAATATATTTAATGTATTTCAAACATTTATTTTGGGCACATAGGTCCTCATAATAAAATTTCGTATCAGCACTTGTTCTAGAAAATAATCCATACAATATCCAAAAACAATACATGGAAAAATCCAAGTTACTGCAATGTTATCATTTGTTGTCACTTCCCTTTTGATTAGTAAGGAATTCACATCTTAGAACTCCTAGTGAATTCTCTATTAGAGGGTTATGAATCCTTCTATAGTGGTTATCCCAAGGAAAGGGTTGTTTTTGTTTTTTGTTTTTTGTTTTTAGGTTTGGAAATTTCAATAGTAGTTGAGTTCTCATTAGAGGAAATTTATTCCAGGATTTCTCACTTGACCTAAGATACTTGGGTATTTCTAGGGGAAATTGGCATGGTTAGGAGTTTATGACACCCTGAGTTGTCACTTTATTGGTAGTAATCTTATGGTCATTTTCTCCTTGGGTTTCATGTGTTTCAGATTGAAATTACTGTGTTTTTGGGAGTTTCCATGGATTCATAGTTAAGGAGCATGGTTTGGAAACCATCCAGCAGAAATTGTGTTTCCCTTATGGTGGTGGATATAGGGGAGAACATATTCAACACATGGTTAAGAAAACCATGTGACATAATCATGTGGGCTCTGAGGTGTGAGATAATGTTAGACACATAGTTTTCTCCTGTTTTGAAAAATTGTGCAAGACAAAAATATACAACTTGCCTAGATTAGGGTATTTTCATCATTTCCCCTTGTTTTTAATTGTGTATTTCACCCAAATAATTCTGCATTTGATCCCCATGACCAAAATTACTTCTAAGGGATTCTCCCACATTTTTTAAAGCTTCTCCAAATGAATTTTAAGTGGTTCTTCATCCGGATCAAGAGGTGTGAGATCCTATTCACCCTTTCTCTTAATTTCACTCTTTTTCTCCAACCCCTCAAACCACAATATTAATTTTTTTATGATTTTATTGGTTAGGGTTTTTTGGAATTTATGATTCTGGTTTTAAATGTTTTTGATCCATAATAGGAGTTCCTTTTCAGTGGTTTTCATAGAAGGAAACAAGGTTCCACCACTCGAGGTAGGTGTTTTTATTTAATTTAATTTTTATTTGAGAGTTACATTGATTATTTATTTTCTAAATTCATTTCTAAACTAAATAATTATGTTTTTTATTATCTAGGATTTATTTTTTAAAGATTTACATAAACTTTATTGATTTTTCTCATGGAAAATGAGTGGGAATTTATAATTAGAATGGTGCTTTGGTGTAAAATAAATTTTTATGCATCCTAAATGTATAATAAAATTCCTAGAATTTTTTTCCCTAATTAAATAACTTTTTCATGGGTTTTTAAGATAAATTGAGTTTAAAATTGGGTTTCCTTTTTTTGTAGAAAATGATTTACATTGTTTTAAAAGGGGATTCATGTCTTATGAAAAGAAATGGAGTTTCCCTTGAGTTATTTGGTTTTGATTTCTATTGATTATGATTTCTTTGTAATTGTTTTTGGATTCTAAATTTATTGAAAAGGGATTTACAAATTTATATAATATATGTGATAAATTAAAGGCATAGTTTTCACATTATGATGTGTTGATTGATTGATTATTGTTGTTCCCTTATTGATACCCCATTATTTTTGTTTATGATGTTATGTTTATCCATGTGATGGTGCTTGTAATTTGATTCATGTTATGCTAATTATTTAGGTTTTTCTTAAGGGTGGTGTGGGGGGGTTGGAAGGATGTGTTTGTAGTGTTATCCCTTGGGGATTGTTATTTTCATATGATGACAGTGTTTTTTCATGGACCACCTTTTATAGTTATTCCATGGAGAGATCGAGGATACCAAGTGGAAAGTATTGGGACTATGTTAGGATATTTTATATTTACTCATTGTCTATCCCCCCCCCCCATTTTTACATAACACTTGGATAGTGGGATGGTCACTGAGTATATTGGTTAGAGTGATTCCATTGATGGATGTGTGGATATTAACCTTCTAGTAGTAGGTCCACTTATACGTTACATGTGATGTCCTATTAGTCCTTGTGGTGCTGCCTCGTACTATGTATGTTATGTTATTCCTTAAATCATGTGTTGTCATGAGTGTTTCTTATATTGGATGGACTTACTTTATGTGTTGATTATTTTGTGGTTTTAGTCTTTAAGTGGACCATTTTTATTCCATCAATGTATTAACATTACTTATAACCTGATAAGGCTGTGTTTTCATGATTTTCTCCCATTTTTTCTTAATTAACATTGATTTGGGTGTATATAAGATTTTAAGGGAATGGGGGGGATGGTTTTCAATGTTCTTTCCTTAGTTATAACTTTTGAAATATTTGAAATAATTTGTGGGTTTATTTTTAAAGGGTGATGTTTTAAAGATAAAGGTTTGGTTTCCTTTGAAATTGGAATTGTTTTAGAAAAGAACCATATTTGTTAAATGTTTTTACAATTTTAACACCTTGAGTAAGTGCATTATTCATGTTTATCTTATTATCATGTTTTTTAAAGGGAATAAAAACCTATTTTTCTATGAGATGTTTTTTTCAAAATAGAATAATTGATTTTTTTTATAAAAGAAATAAATGGAATCATGGTGGTATCCTATTGGATTTGGCTCATACCCAACATACTCACATTGGTGGGTTTTTATTCTTTATATATTTTGTAGGTTTATTCAGGTTTTTATTTTGGGTTAATAAGGTTTCATCTTCCATGATAAGCATATGGTTGTAAAGATCATGGTGGTGACTTGATCATCACTTGGAGATGGAGGTCGGACCTTCAGTTTCATGGAATGGACTGGATCAAGTTTTTGTTTTGTCCTTTTTCAATCTTCCGTTTTGTTTATTTCATTTTACATTGTAATTTTTTATCACTATATTATTTTTTTATCTATTGAGATTTATTTTGGAATGTACCTTGGTTTATTTATTTCTATTATAATTTGGATGTTTATGTTTGGATTGATGTGGGTGAAACCATCCCCAATGGTTGTTTTTGATACCCATGGTGGTTTTCATCAGCCTGGGGGAATTGGGTACACTCCTCGAGTATGTGGTGTGTTGGTTCAAGCTCTAGTTTGGGTGGAAACCCAGGTTGGTTTGTTACATGGAGTAGTGTTGGGATGGGTGACCTTATGGAAAGTTTCTTAGGGTATGTGTGAATGAGGAAAAATAACATTGGAAAGAACATGCGTTATCTTATAGGAAAATTCATTATCCTGATGACCCATTCAAGAACATAAGTGGGCCCTAGGGAGGGGACCACGTATCTATGGGTAAACTGGTGGCACCGGGTGGGCTAAGACCTGATGACCATGTTAAGGAGGGGTGATTGTGCTATATTAGGGCCTAGTTGTTATACTCTATAGGTTTCTTGATGCAAAAAATTAATGTATAATAAACCAGTTAATTCAAGATAGAATTAAAATGGTTTTTTGTTAAATAATAATGTTTTGGGGATGAATGATCCCATATTTATTTTCAGGAGGATTGAATACCTCAATGTTATGACCTTAGTGGCCTTTAAATTTGTTTATGGAAAATACATTAGAAATTAATATATTCTCTAGGAATTTAGATCCTTAATGTGATTTATTAATAACCCAGTATGGTTGGTTTTATTTTATGAGTAGTGGGATGGAGGCCCAAGGTTATATTGATGGATGGTTATATATTGAGCAATGGGCTGGGGTTAGGGTTATAGTGATGGTCGATGTTGAGGATGATAGGACATATTATACTATGGACAATTGTGTGGGAATGAAACCGGGTGGTCAGGATGAGTTTAAAGTGGGGCTTTCTCATTGAATTATCTTAATATTTATTGATTATCTCTTGATGGAAATATGGTCAGATGTTATTTATATATTTACAACATCTCAAATCAGTTTGAATTAGTGTGTGGTAAGTGAACCCTTATTTTGGTAGCCTAGGATAAGCCTAGTGTACCTGAATAATTATTGAAACAATAAATGGATTAATTTAAAGAATGAGGTTGTTTCTTGATGTTTATCACCGATGATGGAATACTTGAGAATATAAATAATATTTATCATTTCAAAGGCACTAGTTTAAATGATTCAAGTATTAATACTGGAAATGGAAATGGAATTTTGTTAATTAATGGTTAATTAATTAATTAATAATGAATTTGAGGGTTTTGTACTTGTTTGAGACATAGACCATAGTTATGGAAGTTGGGTGTCCTGTGTGATGATAATTATAGATGAGTATAAAGATAATAAAATTCACTTAGTGTGTTTTTTTCATGACACTATTCTATTTTAATTATTTCATACACTACCCCACCCATGATGGTTGGGAAATTGAAACCCAAATGTTTTGAGGTGTGTTTTCCCTAACCTATAGGATGGAAAGGTGATGGATGGATAACTTATCCCTCTCCCCCACTCTCTCTTAAACTATATATATGAGTAGGTATATCCCGAGCTATAATGACTTTTGGTATAGTTTTCATTCTTACCTTAGATGTGATGGATCTCGGTTTTACTATAAATTTATGTGCATGCTGTAATGACTTGAGGTATAACACACACTTGTATTCATTCATGATGGATATGGCTTCCCATGGGTGTAAATATACTATAATGTCTTGAGTTATAATGTATTTACATGGGTTATAGTGTCTTCCAGGAATACACTTGGTTATAAATGGGATGATTAGGATGATGATGTGGATATACAAATTGATGATTACATTAGATATTGGTCCTTGTGTGGTACTAAGGTAGGTAGGGATGAGTCATGACTCACATCAAGGATAAATTTTGGAAGGATGATAATTAGATGTTTGGAATTGGGTCATGAGAGAAAAAAACTGGTGGGGAAGTGGAATCAGGGCACCTTCATATATATATATATATCTGTGTGTGTGTGTGTTTTAAATAAAGATTGAATTACTTATATGTGTTATTTTGTGTGTGATCCATGGTGAGGATGGTAAAATAATAGTATACCCATTTAGGTGATGATTTAGTTTTATTTATTTATTATCTAGGATTTAGTATGCTTCTTTAACATTTTTTATGATAGGATTTAGGGATGATCCTTTTGAATATACTTTTTATTCCAACCCTACATATATATAAACAATTTTTAAGGTCATCAGAAGATGGTTGGTTATTTATTTGGGCATTCTTTATTTCAATGAGTTTTTCCGGACATGTTGGGGATTTGTGGTCAATGTTTAGGATTTATTTTATCATTTTTAGTTTTTTTAGTTTTATGTAATTTTATTCATGTATTGGTCTTATCATGTATTGTATTCAGATGGTTTATCTTTCATTTATGATATGAATTTGATTGGTTATTTCTATATTATCTCTTACTCCTTAAATTTTTATGAGGGTAATGCCTCCCATATGTGTGATTTATATACCCTCGATGAAATTTTCCAACTTATGACCTATTGGAGGTAGGATTTTGGGGGAATTATCTCCCTTCCATCATTATCAACCCAAGAGGGGTACCTTTGGAGGGAGGGGATCATGACAATCATTCTCATCTGCATTAGAGTAAAACATGACATCCTCTATTTTTTCTTCCACATCCTCCTCTTCTGTTTCATATTCAACATCTTCTAGGGCTTGCACCATTATGTACAAATATAAAAAATCACCATAAGGGAGGTCAATTTTCAATTCAGTATCAATTAACTTCAAATAAAATGAATACTCCAAAATTTTATACCCCTTATAAATTTTATCTTCAATCTTCTTTTCCTTAAGCATAGCTTCTAGGAATTGGTTATTTGGAGTGGGAAATGAGAAATCCATTATTTATTCAAAACATACTACCTCTTCTTATTCTTCTTCTTCCAGTTCATACTCTAAATATTATATATCAAGATTATTAAAACAAGGAATGTGAATTTTGAAATGAACTTTATAAAATTTGAAATTAAGTGAATATAAAGTCATTTCATCTCCCTAAAGTGATTAAAATTGTATTTCTTGTTTTTCTATGAGTTACCTTTTCATATTATTGTGATTATTGGGTAGTGTATGTTCTTAAAGTATGGGCTCATTCACAATAATTTCTTTTAAAAATGTGAGAGGGGACAAAAGATTTTCTTCTTATGCCTCAGAAATCCTTGACGAAACTATATAAAGTACTCATGGAACTCAATTAATTATTGGGCCAAGGTTTCCAGCATTGGGTATTCGAGGGCCTCCTTAATATCCTGGATTACCTCTTTAAACTCCTATTTATAAGATAAACTTCAAACTATACTCACCCATCTAGTAAATAAAGAAACAATCTCTTCCTTTGGTGTCGGTGAGTTAAACAATAATTTAAATTTTTTATTAGAATTTTTTAGGAAATAGAAAAAAAAATTATTTACAAACCATGATAGTAATAATGAGTAATAAACTATATCCCCAAAAATAGAGATAGATTTTGATACACCTACCATGGGTGGTATAAAATATTATTTATATTTCTCTAACCATTACATAGTGGATACCTAGGGTTATCTCTCAGGGAGTCTATTTGTGATAACTCACTATTCTATTCACTTTATTCTATTTTTGGTATTTTTATATTTTATGAAAGAAAATGGAAAATGGGGGTTTGAAAATAGTTAATATAAATAGAAAACATATGATAATGGAAAAGTAAAATACTAATAAAAACATAATAAAATTATAAGAAAGGGGATTCTCTCAAGATAATTACCTTGAGTGAACCTTTATTGCCTCTTTGTTAGTCTCTTACCTACTCAATCATCACACTTAATCATATATTTGGTTATCCTTCTCTACCTTGGTCGTCATGAACTAGGTCAGGATATCATTCAACCTGACACCCGACCCGGTCTACAGCATGACCTAAAGGGCATTCCCAATCTCAATGGGTTGGCAACAAGTTTTGGGAATCAAATACAATATAAGTTGGAATGGGTTCAGCACAATAACCAGGATCAAATAAATGAACTAAAAAACTTATCTCACAACAATAACCACAACTAAATCTCAAATAATAAAATAACTGATTTAGTTATAATATACAACTGGATAGCCAAGAAAAAACAAAGCAAGACCAAACTACTACCAATGTGATCTCCACACGAACTCAATTTCACCACCATCCACTAACCAAACTTCTCCAACAATAGGAACACGAACCAAGAACCTGAATAAAAAATAGGAACTGCAAAATATTTTGGGTCTACCGACACCGAATGGAACAAGTAGGGTGTGAGATAAATAGTTTGGTAGGAAACCACCATAGAGTCCATATGTTTCTTTTCTCGAAAATATTCCATTAACACTAGTTTGAAAATATAGTTACAAAAATAGGGTTTTCACATTTTAATAAATAATCACATTTTCCCTCTTTAAAAGGTAATGCAATGCCCTTTTTAATTTCAGAGAAGTCATCATTTTAGAAACCGAATCCCAATCCAATGCCTAAGAAAAAAAATACCAGGTTGTGCGGAAAATAAATATATTGTGAAAGATGAGAATAAAACATAACATAAAATAAATAATCACAAACAATTTAGTAACCATGGGAATTTCCTAAACATCCCTAGAGCAATCCCTAGATGTACTCGGTTCAGAACCACATACTTGCTTATGGTGAATCTCCCTAGTCAATAACCAACTAGCCACTATCAACTGAAAAATCCAGTAGCACATCCCACCTGGCCTCTCAGATAATCTAGGGGGTACCAACCCATCTAATCGAGTTTGATCAACAACCATTATTCGACCCTCTAAAATATGCTCTGGAAACCCATGGTAATAGTATATTGTGTAAGTAGGAGGCCCTCTCACACGTGACTCATCTTACCTTTTGTCACTGCACTTGCCTATGCCAAACATGGACACCGCCTATATGATAACCCATAAAGGGAAATACCCCTTATAGAGGTGCCCACTATATATATACACATATCACAACATCAAAAGTGAAAATAGGGTTGTCACTTCATATAAGCATTTAATCATTCTTTATAAACATACAAATTTTCCAAACAGGCCATTGACATTACACATCCAAATTCATTTACCAAAAACATTTCCAAACCATTTCCAAAACAATTTGAAACATCACTTTCACATGAACATGCCAAATGAGCCTTTACATTTCAACTCAATTCCATTTAAATCCATGATGAAAACACACAACATATTCAAATATGCCCAATGGGATTCCAAACCATTTAGAGACCAAAAATGTCCCAAAATTCCAAATGAGCCAAGTTTTGAATATTGCATTCAAAAACAATTTCAAGACACATAATGCACCACACGCACACACTTTTTTAAATCAAGGAAAATATTTGAGAAACCGGATTTTAGGGAAAACATTGTTTTAATGTGACATCCTCATTTGAATGCACATCCATGTATGCACCTAGTGCACCCATGGATGTTCCAACATCCAACGGCCCACACTAATATCCATGAAAACACCCAAATATATTTTATAATTTCCACTTTCTTTCAAACAAAATCCAATAATTTACAATACTTACAAAGATGAAAATAAGCATTTTAAAAACCAAGAAGGCCTCCCCAAGAAACATTCAAACCACCCTATAAAAGTCACCATGCTCCACATGTAAATCCCAAATCATGATTTGACCAATTTGATAAAATATTTCAAATGGAAAACATCACACAGCTACCCAATTTTACTCCTTAAGTTCAATCAACACTTTATCAACACATTTAGTACACTCACAATTAGGCATATACAAAGAATTTCTTCAAACCCCATTTGTATTAATTTATACCAACAAGAAATCAACATAATAAATTAACTATTTTCATTATAAAGGTGAAAAACGTGTTTAAAAATTAACTGAAAACAACCAAACATCATATAGATTGAATTGAAAAGGAAACAGATGCAAACAACCACCTCGATGGGATGCGGATGCAACTAAACTTTGAAGGAAGTAAGAAAAAAACCTCATGGACCAAATGCACACCCTACATCCAAAATAAAATCGAGTCATACACAAACCCTAGCTCCTAGGGTTTGTAAAAAGGAGAACCTATCGAGGAATAACCAATTAATAGATAGTGGAGAGGAAAGGAGAAGAGAAATGGACAAAAAAACCTAAAACTCACCTTGGAATCGAAGAGGAAGTCCCCATGGAAGAGGAACCAAGAAGAGGGGCCTAGGGGGTCCATTCATGTGACAAAGTCAACCAAGTGGAGATAGTATATTTAGGAATAAAAATAGGAGTGAGAGAAAATGGGGTTTTGAGATTTAAAATTTTTGGGCAGCTCACACGGTTTGGTCGCACGGTTTTTCAAACCATGTGGCAGCTACTGTCCAAGAAGAGAGAGATCTCACGACTAACCCTCAAGGTTTGACCGAACGTGTGAAAATCGTGTGGTAGATTCTTCTGAATTCTTAGAACTACCACATGACCAAGCCACAGGGTTTGACCAATCATGCTCAAACTGTATGGTAGCTTCTGTCCACCTCCAGAACCTACCACTTGGGTACTTGGGCTGAAATGCATGGTTTCCACTAACTGTGTGGTTCCCATGCATAGGCTAAAAAACCTCCTAGGCTTCCAAAATTTTAAAATTTTAACCGGGACTCAACCTGAACCTCAATTGGAAAGATCCAAGACCAAGAAAATAATAAAATAAAGTAGTATCTGAGTTCAGGGTGTGACAATTCTCCCCACCAGAGACACTTTCTACCCCTATAAAGTCACTAATCCAAAATATAATAAAAACTCAAATCCATTCCTAATCAAGACTGATAGGAACCTGAAACCCTGAGGTGAATATTCACTTCACAAGTCACACCTAACTGGTCAAGAAGAAACTATAGCATAATAATTAGGGTAGAATACTAGGTGGTTCTCCCCACCAAAATAATTCAACTAGAATGAGAGTTCCAAAGTCCAAACAACACCACCAAGACTGAATCAGGTAAACCCGCTATCAGGAAACCTGAAAAACCAGGACCCTGGAGACAAACTCAACTTCTCCATACTAACCAAACAAAACCCTCAATACATCTAGGGACTAGGGAACAAACACATCCCACTTCATTAGAATGATATAAATAACACCATCACTATAACTAGAAACTTCCCACACAACCCAAACCCCCAACACTAGGGGAATCCCACAAAAGGAGCTCAAGATAACAGCAAACCAAAACCATCATCCAATAATTCCACAAGACTCAAGAATCAACAAATAAGCACTACTAAAACCGAAACTACCTCACATAAGGTCTAAACACACTCAACGAAGAGAAAGAAATTTTAAAGATACACTTTTAGATAAACACCACTACACAAATTATGAAAGAAAAGGTTCATCACATAACAGAAAGATGAACATACAATAGTATTAAAACAAGAAAAATAAAACTTCAAATGTTTACATCCCAACATGGGAGATAAGAACTGGGTCAAAGGGGGTT
This sequence comes from Viscum album, assembly GCA_963277665.1. Classification (NCBI taxonomy): domain Eukaryota; kingdom Viridiplantae; phylum Streptophyta; class Magnoliopsida; order Santalales; family Viscaceae; genus Viscum; species Viscum album. The sequence continues at coordinate 1,038,056,315 of OY728135.1, read as the reverse complement.
TCCTACATACCCCTAGAAATTTTTTGATTACATGCAAGCTTTATTTTGAGGTATGTGGATGTAGACCTGGTGACTGAAGCATCTTCTGACTCACATTCAGGCACTAACATCCTAAAATCAATGATTTTTTAAGTTTACGGGGCCCGCAGTGGAATCCGGTGGGCCGGGGATTTTAAAATTTTCATTATCGGGATGATAAAACTTGTCGCTGACGATCCGAGCCCCAGAGAGGTCCAAGTATCTCGCGTAAATTATTAAGAGCACAAAAATAACGAAAAACACACCCGTTGCAAATATGAAGCCGTTGTCGACCGCAACTTGTTGACGGCAATCGTTTCATGAAGGATCCATAGAAGGATCCCTCTAGATCATCCACACGTGCCTCAAAAATCCACAGGAATGTCGATCGTCGAACTCCAGGTGCTAGCGTAGTGATTCAACGATATCTTCGACGTCCCAGTGATCACCGCATCGTCGATCTTGCGATGCGTGAGGAGAAACTCGATCCAAGCATAGATCAATTTCATCTCTCTCTAGAGAGAGGGAGGAGAGAGGAGCTCTGGCCAAAATGGCATGAATAGTTGTTGTGTTTGAGCCCCTCTCCTCTATTTATAGCGGATTGTGGAAATTACCCGGTTGGGTTCCCCGACCCCGTTAATTCCACGTCCACTAAATAAATAACTATGATGACTTAAAACTGCGTCAATATTATTTATTTATTTTATCACATAATTTTAATATATATGAAATATATTACTTGATAAAATCCGATCCATTTAACTCGACTCGTTGTCCCGCTTAATATTAAACGAACTTGGAATATTAAAATAATATTCCTTCGATTAATATTTTCTCGTATTTACTGAACCCGTAAATACATTAAATAAATTCAATCTCAAATATTTGTAACTTTAATATTAATGAATTTATTTAATTCTTTTGGTGATCGACAACATGTACAACGCTCGGACCCCGTGGTGGGGCCCACTATGTACATATACCTATTCAACTGAATAGGGTGGATTCTTGAATATGCTATTGTGTGTGACCCTCTAGGCCCTCATCTCAATAGCAGTGAATAAAATCCACAGACCAAGAGTGGAGTCTAGCAACTCATCATGGCCCCAAAAGAGATAAGGATATTCATAGAAATGGCTACCATCCTACGAACACTGACTGTGTACTATAGTCTCTTTGTCATTTGATATCTCATAAAGCAGGGCGCACTCTTGTGTCATCATCCTTATCTTTCTTTATTATTTGTTGATCTATCCAGATGGATTTTCATTTCTATTGGTTTGGCCAAAGACTTATAAAGGCAGCACCATCCTGATCAACTAGTCCTGAGATATACAACTTCCTAAAATTGGAAGCGACAAATCCTTTCTTGACCATTAAACCAGTGTCATGCCACCAACGACGCACCCAGCACAAACTACCTCACCACGACATTACTGTCATGGTTTTCTCCTTGCATCAAAGTACATAATGAAATGATATACATTGGTAATGGTCTCAAGTCAGGAGACCAATACACATGTCCATAGATAGGAACAACCAATGACACCCAAAACATGTGGTGTTCCTATTGGCAGGTATGTCCTTATGATCTCACTACTAGAGATCACCAAGTGCAAACTTCATGAGAAGAAGTATCAATGGTTATGATCCCCCAGCACCTGATAGTCAGACATCTATTGTGTCGAGTCAGTAATATGTATCTAGGCTATAGAACATATATTTAAGATCAATGTCATTGTATCTCGAGGTTCTCATCATATCCTGGGATCTGTTATAACCTCTCGACACGACAATTAACCTTTGTACATTACCAGTATTATAGTGGACGCAGAAAAGTCTACACTATAATGGTAATATATCATCATGCATATCTAACTGTACACATGATACTGTAATCAAAAGTACTACATAGTTTGGTCTAGGGCACCCACTATTTCAACACTCCCACTTGCACTAGAGCCGACTTGCTAACTAATCTTGCTAGCTACTCACATGATAAATACCATTCTTCTACTGAGTAATGGCTTTAACTACTGGGCCTTCCACGTTTTTGTTGCATGGCATATCTGCTATATGCAACCTCATATGCTTGAGTAAAACTTCTCAAGATAAGGTATCTTAGAGTATATTACTTTTGTATGTTGTCATAACTTGACAACTTGGCTAGTAATAATGTCACAATTCTTATTATGATAATACTTTTCTCAATAAGTGCAAATCCAAGAACTGGGACAAATCGTTGTGATTTATAACTGCTTCTTAGCTGCCTTAGAAGCTGCAACGTACTCAGTATTTGTATGTATGGCTACTACAAGATTTTATGAGCTTGACTCTCTCATATCCTTTTCCTAACTGCGATACTAGATCAAATTGATCTAAGGATTACTAGTTTGTATCCCACCAAAAATAGTATACCTTCCTATCCATATTCCGAGTACATATCATTTGTACTTTCTGAAGTACAAAATGATAGTTCTGACTGCATCACTTGCAGTGCTCCTGGAAATAATTGATATTTGCCTATAAAAAATTATATCCTGGAAGTATCAATTATTGTACATATTATGGCATATGTGATTGATCCATCGCTAAAGCATATGGTATCAATTCACAACTTTAATCTCTATACATTATCTGAACATATTAACCTAGAGAGATTAAGCCATGTGACATAGGAAACAATTCTGAACTTGAATTGTTCCAACTTGTATTTTTAAATACAATGTCACTATATGTGTGATTTACTAGGACCAAGAAACCTTTGGATCTACCTTAGTGGATCCTTTTCCCTAGAACTTAGGTTGCTACTTGAAGTCAATCATTGGATAATTGCTTTTAACCTGATCTTATCTAACTGTAAGATCAAATTTTGTTTTCCATATGTTTCCAAACATATTTTACTTGAAAAACATTGGTTCTCCCACTAACCTTTGGTAGACACAAGTAAAAGATTCATTTATAATGAATGTTCTAAGATCTTGTTGCTTACTTTAATACATAATTGGATTTCAATAACTTTTAACCCTTATTGGCATTATTTGATGTCATTATCTCTTTCTGGTTGCGTCATATAGGCACCTTCCACGAAAGATAATCTTGACATCCAATGACCAATAAAATGATCATAGAAGTTCATCTATGACAAGTAAAATTCTAATAGATTTAGGCGTACCAACTTGGTATAACCAATAGAGAATTATTGGTACCATAATTGTACTATCTATGTATCATTTCATTTGAATACCCACTGCAGTATTCAATTTATAAGCCCCATTGCAATTTGATACATGGAATTCATTATTGAATTTTAGTTGATTTTGTCAATCTTATCTCGTTGCCATATACTGCTTACTTGTAGGATTTATTATTCTTAATGAATAATATATATCACCGACCACGGTGAATATAAAACCATCACAATGGTTTCATTCTTCCTATGCATTATGTGTCACTGGAACATTCCTTTTCCACATGTACTTGTGGAACTTGTTCCCTATGCCAACCATTTGTGCTTCCAGAACATTGACTAAGTCCAAGTCAATTCATCTCCCACTATCTCTAATAGAGATGTGCAACCTTGTATAGAAATGTGGTCTAATACTTGAATACATCTTTTTTATCTAAGGGATTTATGTAATATCCTAAGCAATTGTTAGGATAATTACTTAGATGCACCATGTGTTCAGCTTGATGCATGTTTTTTTATTTCTTAACAAACTCTTTGAATCCTAACACATGATTTATGACATAATGGATTTCCATCATACTATGACTCGTATGATATCCATTTGTCATTTTAATTTGCATATTGGTCATGGGTTTACGCTGTTATTTTCAAATCACATTTTGAAATATGATGGAAGTTTCCACAAGTTGCAACATTGATACAACTTACATCATAAATTTGATGTGTAACATATGCATTTAGGAATTTCTCCACGCTATATGTTTTGTTGACCAATGTTAATATGTAATACTTTATCATCGATCCTCCTTATGAACATCAATATGGTGATGTAGATAAGGTAACATGTGTTTAGGAATTACTCCACGCTACATTATCATGATCGATGATTGCTTGGTCAAGATATTCTTTGGCCTGCTGATCTGAAGCAACTCATATATTCTGACCAAACTTATACTTCATTATTCCTTAATGACTTAAAGGAAACTTATAAAGTATCTTTACCTCTTGCTTTATTTGGAATAGTTCACACTGTCTTGTTGAACTAACCTCAGAAAGCTTTGTGGCATACCTTTATTTCTAAAGGTTTCTTTGTCTAAACTAAGGGTGTCAATAATACCATAGGTGTTTAGCTGTGCTGAGCCTAAATACCATATTGGTTATATAGTTGATGTCCTATTTTAGTTTTAATTGACAAAGAATCACATTTCCACAACTGGGTAGGTCTTACATTTTATATTCATCATGTATTGCCTTTGATTCAAGTATGTACAAACTATTTTGTTGAGTATGTTACCATAAACAACATTCATTACAAAACTTGGAACAATGTCTCATCATGACCAAAATGGCATGTGAGATAAATATTTTGGTTATACTCAACAACTTTTTTATCTTGAATCAATCACATGGCAATTAGAAGTTATGTGTTTCTCCCCACTGACTTAGGAATCACCCTTTCTCAGCTACTTAAAGAAGACACTTTACTTCTTGTAATGTTTCACTACTTACTTAGTTATTGTATTTCAATACATATATGTGAAAACCATATTGTATTTTAATACCCAATAAGTATGAGAGAAATCAATACTTTTATTTGATGAATATTAACTGAACGAGGAGTGGGTACTTGCTTCTTGTATTTCAGTTTTTAAACTTCCATGAATTCATTTCATTATGTGATGAAAATAACCTCCTGTTAAATAACCATCCACTTTACTTTGAATGGAATGACGAAGGTGCCTTTGGAGTAACTTTCCATAGGCCTTTTCACCTTGTCATTCAATTTATTCTCTATAAGAATAAAAAATGGCATTGTCTCCAATATTCTTATTACTTGGTGAATCTAACCAAAAAGTAATGAATCACTTACTCTATACCGTTTGTTTGTATCCTTAAAAAAATAGAGTAATTGAGTGTAAAAGGTATAAGAAATGGGATGACATGAAAGATTGTGAATTATCTTTCACTTTACACAAACCGAGTACGACCATCACATTCAAATATTGCTTCACTTTCTCCTCGAAAGGATCTTGGAGATGAGACTACATGTGATCATCATCCAAGTCTTGATGTATCGACCACAAATAACATTAGAATTTAATGATAGCATTATGACAGAACCATCATATGCTTTATTCATGAGTCTCCTGAAAGCAGTTTTACACCCTCGCTTCTTGAGGTGGCTTAACAGGTTGGGACACAAGAACCTTGAATTTCCATTATAGTAGTAATGTGCGCAAGCACCTATACTACATTTAGGAAATTTGTTCTTAGGTTTAGAAATTAACTTTGTATAATATTTATCGCAATTTTATTGTGGTATTTCTTGCCATTATCTACAAATATACTTTAGTAGATTGTACTTTTTATGTGATTACCTAATGTGACATTACTGATTATTTAATCATTAAATGTCTCCCACTAATTTTTTCGAATTCTAGGAACCCTCTGTACTAGAATCAGAATACTCTTGAGTATTCTAGTGGCAAGGATCCCTGAACCTCCCTCATAGTCTACAAGCTAGGGCTATGCCACTACTCGGAGAGTATAAGGTAGGATTTTGACTAGCCAACCACATTAGCTCGCGGTTCCTTGATTTGTTGAGTGAAGTCCCAGCTTCAAAAATCATTTACTGATTTACTCAATGATTGCCTCTAAAATTACAACAAGTTAGATAAGGCTATTTCATTTCTGAAATTTTAGTTAAGTCGACCCACCATATGAATAAGAACTCCTCGGTAGTAAGAGTCACCCTCAGCTGAGGCATGAACCGACACCTCAAACACCCGGTTTTGTTCAAACTTAAATGATGGAAGGCTGTCTGCGACTTAATATTTTCATTGAGGGTTTTATTGGTTTTCTCTCAATGAATGTGATCCATTTATATTAAACTTGTTCATCTATGTTGTCGTGCTCACAACTGAACTTTAATAGAAAAACATACGACGCTTCTTTATGTATTTTATTATCTATTATTTTATGTATTTTTTCCACTGTTCTAAAATGCATAAAATAATAAATAAATGCATAAAGGCCGTACTACTACCCGAATGGTCTTGAGCATCTAAACGACCTAAGGGGCATCATACCTTTGTCGAAACTTGACACTAGATGCATCTCAACCCGTGTTGTTTGTCTGCTTCTCATCTGGAACATCGCCTCGTCTTGGCGGAGTCCACGTTACGTCTTGGAGTACCGCCTCATCTTGGCGGGGTCCACGTCATGTCTTTTCATCATCGTGCACCACCTCATCTTGGTGATGTTCATGTCTCTCTCCGTCTTCGTCCGAAGTACAAAGATACTCGCGTGCAGGCGAGGGGAACTCGGGTATAAATGTACATCATATAAATTAGGCACGTAGACCCTTATACATTTTAACCGAAAAATAGACGATGCGCAGACCATCTTTAAAATAATTTATAGACATCACACGTAGTTAATTAATTAATTAAATAAATAAAAGGCAGACATATGGGGCCAATGCTCAAGACCAGTAGTCGGGTAACTACAACGCGATTAAAAATTAAAATGCATAAATAAGTACGAGGGTTATTTAATTTAATTAAATTATATGAATTAATAAATTCAAATAATTTAATTAATTATCAGTCATGTAATTAATTTAATTTTAATACTTAAAATTAAATTAATTAATTAATTAATTAATTAAAAAAATTAAATTAATTTTAACCTTGGGTGTTAAAATTTATTTTCACTACAATTAATATATTAATTAATTTAATTAATTAAATTAATTGATTATATTAATTGATTTAACTAAACCCGGGTCAGGGGTTACCTGCCCACTAGGAGGACCGGGCAGCGGCCAGAGGCAGGATCAGCTGTGGAGGTCCTACCGGACTGATGCACGGACGTCACGTGGAACTGTGGCGGCGCCTGGTTCAAGCGCACAAATGGTGGAACCCGAGGTAGTGAGCCTAGCTGCTCGGGTGCACCGCGGGACTTACGAACATCATACGTGACCGCGGTGGCAGTGCTCCGAGCTGCTACGCATGGGATCTGGAGGAAGTCTGCGCTTTTTAGGGTAGTTTCAGCCTTCGTGCCGCGAGAGGAAAAGAAGGCCCTGCCGGCCTGCCGCATTCAAGGGAGACGGTCACCAGTGATATGTGTCGGTGCACCGCGTGAGGCTGCTCGGTCGGGGAAGGACCCAAGGAGGTGGTCTCATTGGACAGCGCAGAAGGAGTTCGGCACTGCCGGAGGTCCAGGCCGGGCATGCAGGCGGTGCGCGAGGGAGGAGGCAGGCGGAGGCGGGCAGCCGGAGCTGGTGCAAGCGGCGGAGGGTGGCACGAGCTCGGAGGTGTGTGTCGGCCCTAGCCTGGGCAGGGCGTCGCGCCGGGTGCAGCTCCTGTATGGTGTCCCGATGGCACTGCAGTGCGCCGCGCGGGGAGGAGGGAGGGGGTCCGCTCGGACCCCCTGCATTTTCCTTTTTTTTTTCTTTCCACATGCCGCCCCTTCTCTCCACCCTTTTTTTTTGCTTCTTCCACGCGGAGGACCCAAAAAGGTGGTCTCCTCGTTGTTCCTTCCACGCGGGAAGACCCACAAATGGGTCTTCTTTTATTTGTTAATTTTTAATTTTTTTTGAAGACTTGACCTCCAGTCAAGTCTACTCCCCTTAATATAATAATATTTTATTATTATTATAATATTATAATAATTATAATAATTATTATTATTTTTATTATTTTTATTATGATATAAAATTACAATTATAAAATTATAATTATAATAATTATAATTAGAATAATTATAATTATAATACTTATAATTTATTAAAACTTGTATTATTTTTGATAAACTGAAATAATCAACAAAATTTAAAACCCGAGTAAAAACACGAACACGATCCATTCTAGAAATTTTGAATGACCATATCTTGGTCATTCGTAATCGGATTGAAACGCAGTTCGATCTGTTTTGACCGATTTTAAACCCTCTACTTAATTTCATGCAAATTAATTTTATTTGGATCAGAAAATTTACATGATCCCTCTGATACCACTGTTAGGTTTCTGGGGCCCACAGCGGAAGCCGGTGGACCGGGGATTTTAAAATTTTTCATCGGCGGGACAACGAAACTTGTCATCGCCGACGATCCAATCCCCGGAGAGGTCCGAGGATCTCACATAAATTATTAAGAGCACAAAAATAACGGAAAACATACTCGTTGCAAATCTGAAGCCGTTGTCGACCGCAACTTGTCGATGGTGATCGTTGCATGAAGGATCCATAGCATGATCCCTCTAGATCGTCCAAACGCGCCTCAAAAATCCGTGGGAACGCCGATCGTCGAACTCTGGGTGCTAGCGCAGTGATTCAACGATATCTTCGATGTCCCGATGATCACAACATCATCGATCTTGCGATGCGTGAGGAGAAACTCGATCCAAGCACGGATCAATTGCTTCTCTATCTAGAGAGCGGGAGGAGAGAGGAGCTCTGGAAAAAATGGAATGAATAGTTGTTGCACTTGAGCCCCTCTCCTCTATTTATAGCAGATTGTGGAAATTACCCGGTTGGGTTCCCCAACCCCGTTAATTACACATCCACTAAATAAATAACTACGACGACTTAAAACTGCGTCAATATTATTTATTTATTTTATCACATACTTCTAATATATATGAAATATATTACGTGATAAAATCTGAGCCATTTAACTCGACTCGTTGTCCTACTTAATATTAAGCGAACTTGGAATATTAAAATAATATTCCTTCGATTAATATTTTCTCGCATTTACTGAACTCGTAAATACATTAAATAAATTCAATCCCAAATATTTGTAACTTGAATATTAATGAATTTATTTAATTCTTTCGGTGATCGACAACATGGACAACGCTCGGACCCCGTGGAGGGGCCCACTATGTTCATATACCTATTCAACTGAATAGGGTGGATTCTTGAATACGGTATTGTGTGTGACCCTCTAGGCCCTCATCTCGATAGCAGTGAATAAAATCCACAGACCAAGAGTAGAGTCTAGAAACTCATCATGGCCCCTAAAGAGATAAGGATAGTCATAGCAACAACTACCATCCTACGAACCCTGACTGTGTACTATAGTCTCTTTGTCATTTGATATCTCATAAAGTAGGACGCACTCTTATGTCATCGTCCTTATCTTTCTTTATTATTTGTTGATCTATCCAGATGGATTTGCATTTCTACTGCTTTGGCCAACGACTTATGAAGGCAGCACCATCCGGATCAACCAGGCTTGAGATATACACCTTCCTAAACTTGGAATCAACAAATCCTTTCTTGACCATTCAACCAACGTCATACCACCAACGACGCACCCAACACAAACTACATCACCACGACATTACTACCATGGTTTTCGCCTTACATCAAAGTACATAATTAAATGATATACATTGGTAATGGTCTCAAGTCAGGAGACCAATACACATGTCCATAGATAAGAACAACCAATGACACCCAAAACATGTGGTGTTCCTATTGGAGGGTCTGTCCTCATGATCTCACTACTAGAGATCACCAAGTGCGAACTTAATGAGAAGAAGTCTCAATGCTTATGAGCCCCCAGCACCTGATAGTCATACATCTACTGTGTTCAGTCAGTAAGATGTATCTAGACTATAGAACATATATTTAAGATCAATGTCATTGTATCTCGAGGTTTTCATTATAGCCTGGGATCTGCTATAACCTCTCGACATGAAAATTAACCTTTGTACATTACCATTATTATAGTGGATGCAGAAAATTCTACACTATAATGGTAAGATATCATCATGCATATCTAACTGTACACATGATACGGTAATCAAAAGTACTACATAGTTGGGTCTAGGGCACCCACTATTTCAACACGATTTTTCTTTGGGAAATGCTTCCTACAAAACTTCTCTAAATGGCCCAAATTTCCAAAATGATGGAAAGTCTTTGGAGGATTATGACAGGATGGCTTGGAATACCCAAACCGGCCACACTGTAAACACACGAGCGACTGGTCCGATGAATGAGAGGTTGGAGCCAGCAAGAGAGACTTCTCAAAAACAGGTTCCTCTGTAACACGCTTCTCACATGATATGAAACCTCTAAGATCAACAAAAGACACTAGATTTACAACTACCTGCACTCTGGAAGCAAACTCAGCTAGAAACTGTTCATCCACCAACTTCTCAAAACGAAGATCCTTGGAGGAGAGGACTTACTCCTCGATCTCAGTATGAAGACCCTTGATGAAAATAGAATCCTTCGTCAGATCCTACGACACCACCTCCATAGAAAATGATACAAACTCCTTTATGTGGTTTAAATAGGAATTCAATGTCCACTGGCCTTACTGAATACCCATGATCTATTCCCTTTTCTTCATCTTCACCTCCTCAGGTATGAACCATCAGACAAAGATGGACATAAACACTTCCCATGTCATCCCAGCTTTCATCGATGACCGGGAAAACATCACCCATCTGTCCGAAGATGGGCCTTCAAATAAACCCAGGACAACACAAACTCTAACAGATTCGGGAGATCCCAACAATATGAAGACACACTCTACCTCCTCAATCAACTCCACTGCCTCTAATGGACTTCAATCACCATGAAGAATAGGCAACAACTGAGAAGGACCAGAAACTGGGCATGACTCATTTAAAACTTTGGGGACCTTTCTGGGTGGCATATTATGAAAAACACAAAGAACACCAATTCAAAACCATCATCAATACAAGGCACAATCCAAAAGTACATCTCGAGCCAAAACAAAGGCTCACAAACTAGAAAAATACAGACACAACCAAAATTACTCTTTTCAAAATTTCATTTCTATTTCAATTTTTAAAACTGATTTATTTCAAGACCACTTTAGAAACACAAGATCCACTCTTTACAAAACAAAACCCATATACTAAAACAAAACCAATTTCTAGAATCATTTTCCTCTTTCAAAAATTACTTTAGAAAAACAATTCCAAGCCTTTGATTTCAATAACCCACCCATGGCAACCCATGAACTGTCACACATGTTTTCCTCTATTTAAATCCACATGTGCCAACATAAACTTTCCATATACATACACTCACATGTGAAAATGTTCATAAAGAACACCAAGGGTGCACCCATGCCACTTCTTTATCAATTCAAAACATGCACCAAATTTTCAAACCAAAACACTTTCTCTTAAAAAACCCACTTTCCAATCCAAAACCATTCAAAATAAATCATTTCAATTTCAAAAACCATTTTTATTTAAAAACACACTCATGCCAACTGGAACCAAAACAAAACTCAACTTACACCAAACTACTAGAAGGGGGAACTAGTAGTCATGCCTATCGTGGTGAAATGGTAGTGGGCCACACTCCAAGTAGGTAATAAAAACTAAGAGGACCTTGAACCGTGTACATGGATTCCACATGGGTCATTACTCTATGTGAGATCATAACATAAAACTGGATCACATCCATTATCATCCCTCAATCCAAAACAAAGCAAGACAAGACAAGGACTCAATTCCCAAACTACCCTCAGTAACTCAAGGATCAAAACGAACAAGGGTTCATGATGTCCTTTTCATGCCTACCTCTCGAGTCTCGATAGCCCTAATCTCTAATCTACCTGACACCCCAAATAACAAAGAGTCTTCTCTAATACCATTTTTTCATGAACCAGGCTAGGATTCCATTCAACCCAACACCCGACCAAGTCCGCAACATGACCCAAAGGGTGTTCCTAATCCCCATGGTCTGGCAACTAGTGTCAAGCATCAAATACAATAGAAGTGGGAACGATTTCAGCACAATAACCGGGATAAAATAAATTAACTAAATGACAAGCACGTATAAATAACCACAGCTAAATATCAAATAAATAAACTAACTGATTCAGTTACAAGATACAACTGGACAGCCAAGAAAAAAAACAAAGAAAGACCAAACTGCTACTAATGTGATCTCCATGAAACCTCAATTTCACCACCATCCACTAACCAATCTTCTCCAACAATAAGAACATGAACCAAGAAACTAAATAATAAAGAGGACCTACAAAATAGTTCAGGTCTACCAACATTGAATGGCACAAGTAGGGCGTGATATAAAAAATCTCGGTATCCAACCACCAAAGAATCCATACATTTCCTTGCTTGAAAATAGTCCATTAACACTAGTTTGAAAATATAGTTACAAAAATTGTGTTTTCACATTTTAATAAATAATCACATTTTACCTCTTTAAAAGGTAACACAACACCCTTTTTACTTTCAAATAAGTCATCATTTTAGAAACTGAATCCCAAGACAATGCCTAAGAAAAACAATACCAGGTTATGATAAAAATAAATATGTTATGCAATATGAGAATAAAACATAACAGAAAATAAATAATCATAAAAAATTTAGTAACTGTGGTCATTTACTAAACATCCATAGAGTGATCCTTGGAAGTACTCAGTTCAGAACCACCTGTCAGTGTATAGTGAAGCTCCCTAGTCAATAACCAACCGACCTTCCTTAACTGGCCAATCTAGTGGCACGTCCCACCTAGCCTCTCAGCTAATCCATGGGGTACCAACCCGTCTAATCGGGGTTTATCAGCAACCATCACTTGACCCTCTAAAAGATTCCTAGGAAACCCATTGTAATAGTATATTGTGTAAGTAGGAGGCCCGCACATGCGTGACTCATCATACCTGCCATCACCGAACTTGCCTACCCCAAACACAGACACCACCTATACAATAACCCATAAAGGGAAATCCCCTATATAGAGGTTCCCACTATATATATACACATATCACATCATCAAAAGTTCCAACAGGGTCTTCGCATCATATAATCATTTAATCATTCTTTATAAAAATGAAAATTTTCCAAACAAACCTTTGAATTTACACATCCAAATGCATTTACCAAAAACATTTCCAAACCATTTCTAAAACAATGTGAAACTAAACTTTAACAAGAACATGTCGAACGAGCCTTTACATTTCAACTCAATTCCATTTAAATCCATGATGAAAATATACAACATATTAAAAGATGACAAATAGGCTTCCAAACCATTTAGATACCAAACATTTCCCAAAATGTCGAACGGGCCAAATTTTGAAGAACGCATTCGAAACCAATTTCAAGACACATAATGCACCACACACACACACTTTTTGAAATCAAGGAAAACATTTGAGAAACCAGAGTTTAGGTAAAACATTATTTTAATGTGTCATATTCATTTCAATGCACATCCATGTCTGAACCTTGTGCACCCATGGATGTGCCAACATCCAATGGCCCACTCTAATATCCATGAAAAACACCCAAATATATTTTATAATCTCCACTTTCTTTCAAACCACCAACACTCCACATGATTTACAAGGATGCAAACAGAAATTTTAAAAACCAAGAAAGCCTCCTCAAGAAATATTTAAACCACCCTACAAAAGTCACCATGCTCCACATGTAAATCCCAAATCACGATTTGACCAATTTTATAAAATGTTTCAAAGGGAAAACATCACACAACCACCCAATTTTACCCCTTAAGTTCAATCAACACTTTATCAAACACGTTTAGTACACTCACACTTAGGCATATATGAAGAATCACTTCAAAACCAATTTTTAGAAATTTCTACCAACAATAAATCACCATAATAAATTAACAATGTGCGTTATAGAGGTGTGAAACATGTTTAAAAATTAATTGAAAATAGCCAAGAATCATATGAATTGAATCGGAAAGTAAACAGACAAAAACACCTACCTAGATGCGGTGCAGATGCAACGGAACTTCAAACGGAGGAAGAACAAAGCATCACGGACCTACCACACACCATAGATTCAAAAGAAAATTGAGTCACACACAAACTGTATGGTAGCTTCTGCCGAATTCCTAGGCATACCGCAGGACTAGGCCGCACGGTTTGATTGACCGTGCTCATACCGTGGGATAGTTTCTATCCACCTCTAGAACCTGCCACACGGGTGCTTGGGCTAAACCGCACGGTTTCCACTAACTGTGTGGTACTCGTGCACAGGCCAAAAATCCCCCCGGACTTCCAAAATTTGAAAATTTTAACCGAGACACTACTTGAACCTCAAGTGGAAATATTCAAGACCAAGAAAAGAATAAAATAAAGGATTATTCGAGGTCGGGGTGTGACATTGGTTGTGAATACACAGTGTACCTAACAATCACCAAGCACACTGCACATCCACCTCCTCCTTTCTTAGAAAGCTGAAGGGGTCCTCAATCAAGGTCACCCCCTAACATACCTTCATGGTATGCAATCACACCCATTCAGAACATAATATTCATGGATCCATGGTGTTTCCTAATGATCATTGAACTGATGGAAAATAGTGTAATGAAAGAAGTTTATCCTAAGATCTTTTTAATGAGGACACACTGTCACCTTTCCCCACTACTGAATCTCCTCAGAAAAAGCCTAAGCAAATAAAATACATCTAAACATGAATGATCAAGGACGCAGATCCATCGAGTTAGTTCTTCACCATTGTAATGATTGGAGATCATGGTAAATAAGCATGAAGAAAATGGTAGAATAATGAAAGAGAGAAAATACTTGAATTAAAATACAGAATGGATTATTGTAAAAGAGAAAACAACAAAACTCTATTCTAATCTCATGGTTGAGGTCCAAGTTGTGAATCCTTCACAGTAAAGGGAAATGATTATTTAAATATAAAGAAATGACTTAGTAGACTTTGAATGGATGCATGTGGTTAATAAAAGAAAAGGAATTATCTCTTTTACCGATCATCACAGGATGCATTCTACACCATGGAAATCATTTCTTGAAATTCTGCTAAGTATGAGACCTTTACATATGCGGTGGTGACCCTTACATATTACATTTTAAACCAAAGTGTCCTTTACATATCAACATTAAACTCTCCAGTGGAAATATCAATTGACTTTACATATTACTCGGGTTGTGGGAAAGACTATTACATATTATCAAAATTACTCTTATGTATTGGCTAGCCCATGCATAAGGGTTTTCCCCTTATCCAAATTCAACCAACTTTTCTTCCTAGTGAAAAAGAAAGGACCCTTATATTTCCTCAAAATTACTCTTATGTATTGGGAATATCACTCCAATAGTAATGTATTCACGCTTACATTTTGGCTAATTGGGTACTCTTACAGATGGTTATGGAACCATTGCATATTTTCATACTTTACCAAATTTATAAGGGTATAGATTCAAAATGACTCTTACGTATTAGACTTTTTCATATTTTCCTATCTAGTTTAAACATAAAAACACTATAATTTTAGGTATATCCATAGCAATTAAAATTATAATAATAATAAAATCAATTAAAATCATGAATTTTAGCCAGTTTCATAATAATGTCTAATATATTCCTATAAACTAAATATGTGATAATTACCCTTAAAATAAAAAAGGGTGGGAATTAAATCATTGAATTACAAAGTAAAAATAATGAAAATATATGATATGTCTGTCTGTGTAAGATTAAATAGATGCCCATGAAAGATAGTGCAAAACGTTAGCGATGATCCAATCATGTCATACGATATGGGGTTAGCATAAGGACCATCTTACCATTTCTAAACCTATGTAAGGATCACGAGAACCTATGTAGGATTACTTCTATACTTCCCACATATGATTCACTTACAAATTTCATAGGATTAAAAGGTATGATTATTATTGATAATCCCCCTATCAGTCGTAATATGAGATTTAAGCATTAAAAAAAAGAAAATCTATTTTTATGAAAAATGATGTAGTTTATAAATTGGTTATAAATAATAAGTGTTTGGAATTGTAAATAGGATATTTTCATGCCTAAATAAATTATGAAATGTTCACATTAATATCCCATGTTTGGAAAATAAATAATGTTTATTTTTTTTATTCCTTTTAAATGTTCATATATATAAATTGTTTATATCACTGCCACAAAAATGGCTTTACGTAGCGTCACCCTTTAACAGCGCTAAAAAAAGTGCTGATAAATGGGTACATTTATCATCGCTAAAAACCACTGATAAAGAGCACTTTTAACAGCGCTAAAAAAACTCTGTTAAAAGTACTCATTTATCATCGCTTTTTTTAGCACCGATAAAGGTACTCTCTTTATGAGCGCTTTTTTAGTGCCGTTAAAAGTGTCTCATTTATCAGTGCTTTTTTAGAAGTGCTGATAAAGACTCCCCTTTATTAATGTTTTTTTACTAGCGCTGATAAAGGGTATATTTCAAAAAAAATATTGAAAAATAATATATTAATATATAAATATATTTATATTGATATAAATAATATATGTATTTTTAAAATATGTTTTAGATAATGCTAAATAGGCATTTACATTTAATATATTAGATATTTAGTGAAAATGGCTTATAAAATAATTAAAAAAATATTTTTAATTCACAATTTACTAATTATTATTGAGTAATAGTCATTTAATAACAATTTGAAGATAAAAAAATCAAAATAATAATAAAAGATCTTAAATAATTTGAAAACGTAACTTGAATTTCAAACGGCCATAACTTTTGATTCGGGTGTCCGTTTGGACTCTACCACATATCAAATTGAAGCATACGATGAGCTCTATGTTCTATTGATAAGGGGGGCCTCTTATTAAGGTTTTCAAGGTCATAAAAGGCCAAAAATACCTCCAAAAATGAGTTTTTAGTCGGGGTATCCCAATTTTTTAGCATTTGATGAGATTTAGGCCTCAATTAAGGGGGTCTTAATTTATTTTCAGAAGAGACTCAATTTATTTTCAAGGCTTGCATTCATAAGGATATTATAACATTCAAATTTTTATAAATATATATAAACCATATCTAAATAAGAAATTATATCCATTTTATTTAAAATAAAAATATATAAATATTTATATACCTATATAATGTGTGTGTGTGTGTCTATGTGTGTCTGTATTAACAAACTGATATATATTATTTATATATTTTAATATATATACATAAATACTAATATATAATATACGTAAATAATTAAAAAGATGTATAATTATATTTATACATACACAGATACATAATATATATATATATATGTATGTATGTATGTATGTATGTTGTATATATGTGTGTATTTATTTATTTAAAAACACAGGCACAAAAAAAGTGTGTTTAAATGTATTTAAAAATAATCGTATAAATACATATTAATATACGAATAAATATATGGATAAAAAATATTACTATATATATATATATATATCATAAAATGGAGAATAAATCACCATGGAGGAGTGGTGAGGGTCCAGACGCGCAAAGGAGAGGTTTTGAGTTTGAAGGGGAGACAAACAGGCGAAGGGGTGTCTAGCGCTGTTAAAGGTGGTTTTGAGCACTGATACCCCTCACATTTTTTATTTTAGTTTGCATTTTTTTTAAAGATTATTTTTTTGACTTTTATTAGTGTTTTTATTTTAGGGAATGCCTCTTTTATCAGTGCTTAAATATTATGTATGGCTTAATTTAATATATAAGTTAATACTTACAAATTATTAAGTAATCATATAGGAATAAAACATGAGACTGTAAGGATTTAATGGGATCAAATAGTTATAGATTTAATATTCATAAAATATTAAAGCCTAAAACAAAATCCTATGATTAGCCTTTGAAAGAACATTGTTTTGAGGAGCCTAGACGGGCAATTGAGACCCGGATGGGTTGCCGGAGAGCTGCAGGTGGCCCGCCGATGGCTTCGCCGCCGGCTCGTCTGCACGACAGTCGGATTTGGGGGTCCGCCGGAAATAAATGGCGAAGAGGAGGAGTTGCACGGCCCCGGAAATGGCTCCCACCCCATTCCCAATTGTGATATACAAATGGTATCTGATTAGGGCGAAAACCAGCCAGATGAGACTCAGATGACATTCCCGATGACGCCGATTACGGTCCGCGCGGTGTCTGCAGTAGCCGCCGTTAGCAACAACGCCAGTTAAGAGCAGCGAAGCGACGGAGCGGGTGAGGCGGGTTTTATAAGGATGAAGAGGATGAGATTGAGAAGGAGATTGGGAGATATATATCTAATCTTTTAAAAAAAGTATTTATAGGATTATGAGGAGATGGCGCCTAAGGTTTGCTAGTAGCAGCGGGAGCTCTCTCCCAACGACGATGCTTAGGATTTCCACGACGCAACTGCTTCTGCTCCTTTCCCGATGGCGGATCATCTTACGCAAGGGCGTTTTGACGCCTTTTGGTCATGCGGCGTTGGATCGACGAAGCAGCGAGGTTGCAAGGGTCTGCTCTTTCAATTGGTCTTCCCATTAAAATGGATAAGCAAACCGAGACTGCAAGGTTCATACATTTTTCTCATTTTCTGGTTGTGGTTAATTTGGGTTCAACTTTGGTTGATCAGGTGTTTTTGTCTACTGATGAAGATGAGTTTGATTTGAAAATTGTTTATGAGAGGGTTCCTAAATTCTGCATGGAATGTAATCTTAATGACATTATCTTGCCAATTGCAGGAGATCGATTGTCTGCGAGTTTTGTCATACTCGCGGTCATGATAAGGATTCTTGTTTTAAAAGAAGCATGAAATCAAGTGGTTCTAATACTCGAAAAACTGGGCAGTTAGAGGTTGTCTCCAATGTTGATGCAGGACATGATGTTGGTCAATCTGAAGGACACCCGACTAATTTTTTTGGGCAAGTGGATGTGGAGGTCATCCAACAGTCAATAGATATTCATGTACAGGGCTCTAGTAAGCAGAGGCTTTGGTCAGATATCGTTACTGAGGATCCTCCAACTCGTGATAATGATGGGAAAAGTGCAATGGTGAACAACCCAGATAGAGTTCCCGTTGACAAGAAACCAGGTAGTCCTGATCTTGTTATGGTAGATAGAATTGAATCCCTTGGTGAGCAAGGCATCATAGAGATTGATGCGCAAGATGCGGTTGATGATCAAATTATGCATGAGCAAATGGATGCCTCAACCATTAAAGGTAAACAAAAGACCAGTGAGATTATGGATGCTTCTGCTTTGTTAGACAGATTGGAGTATAATGAGAGGGAAACGGTTGTACAAGCCACAAATGATATGCATGAGGAAATGAATACAATTATTATAATTAATATATTAATTATTTAAATAAATAAATATTTATTTATTTATAGTTATAATTATAAATAAGTATATATTTATTTAAATAATTATAAAATTATAATAAATCTATTTATTATATTT
Organism: Viscum album; assembly: GCA_963277665.1. NCBI lineage: Eukaryota > Viridiplantae > Streptophyta > Magnoliopsida > Santalales > Viscaceae > Viscum > Viscum album. The sequence goes on along the minus strand of OY728135.1, from coordinate 1,038,036,889 downwards.
ATAATCTTATAAATATGTATAATTAATATATTAATTATATATATTTATAAAATTATAAATATAAGAAATACAGTTATTAAGATTTTATATTATATTAGGTGTTTGAGGGTACAATTACATTTAAACACACACATCACACACACACACTACATAGCCCCCCAAAAGATAACCCACCCAACTAGCCGCTTTTATTACATTAAATAAATATATAAATTTTTTATAATTATTTAAATATATATATATATATATATAAATTTATAGTTATAAATATAAATAAATAAATATATATATGATTATTTATAATAAATATATTAATAATAAATTTTTATTATATATAATTATAAATATAATAAATATATTTATTATATTTTTATAACTATAAATAAATATTTATTTATTATATATATAATTTAATAAATATATATAACAATATAAATAAATTATTAACATTATATCTTTATCAGTGCTAAAAAACGACGATAAAAGGTATGTTTTATCAACACTTTTTATTTTAACATTGATAAAACATACCTTTATTGGTGCTGATAAAAGCGTTACCCAATTTTATAAATGAACCCTAACAGTTGGCTTTTTCTCTCGCACACTTCAAGCTCTCGCATAAGCTGACTGTCGTCGCGCTGCCGCTCTTGCCGAACCCCGCTGCTATCGCTCCTTCACTCTCACCCAACCGCACTACCATAGCTTCGTCGTGCCGCCGCTGTTGTCGAACCTTGCTGCTGTCACACACCACTCTCCCCCAACCGCACTGCCTCCGCTCCACCACTCCTTCACACTGCTGCCCCATCGTCGTTTCTCCCTGCCCGCCGCCCTCCTTCTCCTTCACCATCGTCGTCATCTTTGCTCCCTACCTTGTTGTCGTCTCTCTCGCTGCCATTATCACTGGTTTCTAGCCTACTGCATTTTCTATTTGGTGATGTTTTTACCTCTATATTTTCATCATTTTCATTATTCTTGATGATACTTCAAACAGTTGTGATATTTCCCTTTGGTTTTGTATTGGTACATCCATTCATACCCTAAATTGGAAATACATGTCTTTGTAGTCATATCCTACACAAAAATAGCAATAGTCATTTAAACATATCATGAATATAAAATTATTCTCATATATTTTTGTTTCACATTAGCCATAAAGTTCCTCTTTTCTATAGAACACATTTTTATGTCCCATATTTGCACAACAATAACTCCAAATATTTAGTGTATTGCTTATTCCTTTTCATTGCCATATTTTGGTTTTTGATTCTATTGTCAGTTCTGAAATACAACGTTATCCACAATTTGGTCCATTGAGGTTTTTCTTCAACTATTACTGATTTGTTCTTATGAACATTACTTAGATCTAAATTTCCTTTATCTTGGAACCACTTTATTGGTCTATCAGTACCTACCCTCTATGTAGATTCTTAATACACATCCTTTTCTTCTTTCATAGCCCATGCACATGACCTTTCTTATTCCATTCTGAGAGTTATAAGCCTCTCTTAATCATCACACTTCGATCACAGCTTCCTAACATCAATTTTGTGTTACTTTATTCTCTTTACTAGATCATTAAATGAATTGTTTAAGCCATCAATTATCCAGGACCATTCTTCATTCACGATCCATATCTCAACCACATTTCCCGAATTTTCATAATTTTTTTTATTTAAGTTTTTCAATATCCATTTTTAGTATTGGTTTTTTACTCTATTTGTTATTGGATAAAGAACTTGGATTATTTTAAAACTCCAATTGATTTCCTAATTTTATCCCTCAAAATGTTAATGTCCTCAAAGGATACTTTGAGTTCAATATCAAGACAAACTATTCTCTCAATTCCAACAATGTCCTCATCAAGGTCTTCATATTGTGGCTTATCTATAACTCCCACCATGACATTTTTTAGAGTTCTTTACAGTCCATGATCTCTATAACCTTTTCCTAAGATTTTTCTAAGAATGAGTACCTCAAGTTTTTCAAGAATTTCTATAACTCTAACTTGGGTGAAACCAAAATTTAGAGAAGTAATTTAGTAAAGGAATCCCTTCAAAGTAGTTTTGTTGTAGTGAATATTTATTCTTATTCCATATTCTCATGACTTTCCATAGTATTTTGTTTGGATTTTACATTAATCAAGTACATCATACTTTTCTGTTCAACCAATTTTATTTTTAATTCTCTATAATATTCATTAGTAATGATGAAGTCATGACAATATTCATGTTCATCTACTTGATTAACCTCTTTCATCAAGACAAATTGGGCTTTCTCCTCTACAATTTAAAAAATCAACTATCCTAGATTAAAATTAATGAACAACTTCCCCATGGATATGAAATTTTATTGCATGATTATTAGTACTTATCATTCTTCCACAAATTCTAGAATGATAACATCTAAGGGAATGATTAATTTACAGTGCAAGAACAACCAGTGGGAATCGAACTTGAGACCTCAACGATCCCAGCCTCAACCCTAACCACTAGGACACCCATGTCAGGGAAAAAGTACACTGGGTTTTCAGAATCAAGGTGTTACATGGTATATGTGGGCTGTCACTCACCACCGAGCTCCTTTATATACTCCCCCAGCCAAAAATTACACTGGGTTTTCAGGCCCAAGGGGTTACACGGTATATGTGGTCCGTCACCCACCACCGAGCGTCTTTATGTACTCCCCCAGCCGTAGGCCTAGGTGTAATGACACCCAAGATTTCAGGCCAATTCCACACGGGGTAGAGGGGCCCACGAGAGCTGATAATGACATATAGTGCGCATTGCCTTGCGAGGACATGAACCTAGAACCTCGGGGTCAGGACGCCACCGCCGCTCACCAACTCACCCATGCCCCGTATGGAACTTATATGGCATCACATATAGTTTAGATATAATGTGTTTATATTGGCATTATATGTGTGATTTATAAAGTGTGTATAAATTGTAAAATAAGGTTGAATATAAAAGGTGCTTTTATTTAAAATTATGGCATGTTTATAATTATTAATTTGAATTGTCACTACCATAGATCGACACAAGGACATAATTTACCCTTTATTAGCACTGATAAAGGTTTTTAATAAAAATTATTATTAATTTATATAAAATTATTATATTTATAATAAAAAATTGTTTTTATTTATATACATTAAATAAAAAATGCATGTTTATGTTTTTTTAATAATTCAAATATATATCTAATCTTTTAAAAAAAGTATTTATAGGACTATGAGGAGATGGCGCCTACGGTTTTCTAGTATCAGTGGGAGCTCTCTCCCAACGATGACACTTAGGATTTCCACGACGTGGCTGCTTCTGCTCCTTTCTTGATAGTGGATCATCTTACGCAAGGGAGTTTTGACACCTTTCGGTCATGCGGTGTTGGATCGACAAAGCAGTGAGGTCGCAAGGGTCTGCTCAAGGTTGAAGATGTGGGTAAGTGCTCTTTATACCTCTATAAATGGTCGGGTTCCATTGTCATTCGTCACAAGAGAAGTTTCACCCATGTTAAGGTGGACCGGGATGCAGTGTCAAAGAAACTTGAAACTGGTAAACACTCTATCATCGCTAGACTTATTTTTCATATGGGATCCATTTCATCAAATATTAGTGATTTGGTTAACTGGTTATCGAAGATCTGGGGCTTTTCCAATTGAAGATGTGTTTTATTGGGACGTGAGTTTTATCATGTCATCTTCCCTTATGAGGATTTGAAGATGCGGGCGTGGTGGTTCGACTCTGTATCTCTTAAGCCTAGATTTCTTCACATTAAGAAATGGGACAAAAAATTCAATATGCTGGATGCAAGTAACTCTTCTGCTTAAATATGGGTAAATGTATATGGTCTTCATTGGATCCTTTAGCATCCAAAAATCCTATATGACATTGCCATGTCAATTGGTCTTCCCATTAAAATGGATAAGCAAACCGAGACTGTAAGGTTCGAACATTTTTCCCATTTTCTGGTTGTGGTTAATTTGGGTTCAACTTTGGTTGATCAGGTGTTTTTGTCTACTAATGAAGATGAGTTTGATTTGAAAATTGTTTATGAGAGTGTTCTTAAATTCTGTATGGAATGTAATCTTATTGACACGATCTTTCCAATTGCAGGAGATCGATTGTCTGCGAGTTTTTCTATACTCGCGGTCATGATAAGGATTCTTGTTTTAAAAGAAGCATGAAATCAAGTGGTTCTAATACTTGAAAAATTGGGCAGTTAGAGGTTGTCTCCAATGTTGATGTAGGACATGATGTTGGTCAATTTGAAGGACACCCGACTACTTTTTTTGGGCAAGTGGATGTGAAGGTCATCCAACAGTCACTTGATATTCATGTACATGGCTCTAGTAAGCAGAGGCTTTGGTCGGATATCATTACTGAGGATCGCCCAACTCATGATAATGATGGGCAAAGTGAAATGGTGAAAAACCGAGATAGAGTTCCCCTTGACAAGAAACTAGGTAGTCCTTTTGATCTTGTTATGGTATATAGAATTGAATCCCTTGGTGAGCAAGGCATCATGGAGATTGATGCACAAGATGCGGTTGATGATCAAATTATGCATGAGCAAATTGATGCATCAACCATTAAAGGTAAACAAAAGACCAGTGAGATTATGGATGCTTCTGTTTTGTCAAACAGATTGGAGTATATTGAGAGGGAAACAGTTGTACAAGCCACAAATGATATGCATGAGTAAATGAATAAAGTTATTATAACTAATATATTAATTATTTAAATAATTAAATATTTATTTATTTATAGTTATAATTATAAATAAGTATATATTTATTTAAATAATTATAAAATTATAATAAATCTATTTATTATATTTATAATCTTATAAATATATATAATTAATATATTAATTATATATATTTATAAAATTATAAATATAAGAAATACAGTTATTAAAATTTTATATTATATTAGGTGTTTGAGGGTACAATTACATTTAAACACACACATCACACACACACACTACATATCCCCCCAAAGGATAACCCACCCAACTAGCCCTTTTATTACATTAAATAAATATATAAATTTTTTAGAATTATTTAAATAAATATATATAAATTTATAGTTATAAATATAAATAAATATAAATATATGATTATTTATAATAAATATATTAATTATAAATTTTTATTATATGTAATTATAAATATAATAAATATATTTTTTATATTTTTATAACTATAAATAAATATATATTTATTATATATATAATTTAATAAATATATATAATAATATAAATAAATTATTAACATTATAATTTTATCAGTGCTAAAAAATGACGATAAAAGCTATGTTTTATCAACGCTTTCTATTTTAATATTGATAAAACATACGTTTATCGATGCTGATAAAAGCATTACCCAATTTTATAAATGAACCCTAACAGTTGGATTTTTCTCTCGCACACTTCAAGCTCTCGCAGAAGCCAACTGTTGTCGCGCTTCCGCTCTTGCAGAACCCTGCTGCTATCACTCCTTCACTCTCACTCAACCGTACTATCGTAGCTCCTCCATGCCGCTGTTGTTGTTGAACCTTGCTACTACCGCACGCCGCTCTCCCCCAACAGCACTGCCTCTGCTCCACCGCTTCTTCACACTGCTGACCCGTCGCTGTCTCTCCCAGCCCGCCGCCCTATTTCTCCATTGCCATTGTCATCATCGTTGCTCCCTACCTTTTTCCGTCTCTCTCACTACCATTATCACTGGTTTCTATCCTACTGCATTTTCTATTTGGTGATGTTTTTACCTCTATATTTTCATCATTTTCATCATTCTTGATGATACTTCAAATAGTTGTGATATATCCCTTTGGTTTTGTATTGGTACATCCATTCATACCCTAGATTGGAAATACATGTCTTTGTAGTCATATCCTACACAAAAATAGCAATAGTCATTGTAAACATATCATGAATAGAAAATTATTATCATATATTTTTGTTTCACATTAGCCATAAAGTTCCTCTTTTCTATAGAACACATTTTTATATCCCATATTTTCACAAAAATAACTCCAAATATTTAGTGTATTGCTTGTTCCTTTTCATCACCATATTTTGGTTTTTGATTCTATTGTTAGTTTTGAAATACAATGTTATCCAGAATTTGGTTCATTGAGGTTTTTCTTCAACTATTACTGATTTGTTATTATGCCCATTACTTAGATCTAAATTTTATTTATCTTGGAACCACTTTATTGGTCTATCAGTATCTACCATCTATGTAGATTCTTAATACACATCCTTTTCTTCTTTCATAGCCCATGCACATGATCTTTCTTATTCCATTCTGAGATTTATAAGCCTCTCTTAATCATCAAACTTTAATCACATCTTCCTAACATCAATTTTGAGTTACATTATTCTCTTCACTAGATCATTCAATAAATTGTTTAGTCCATCAATTATCCAGGACCATTCTTCATTCATGATCCATATCTCAACCACATTTCCAGAATTTTCATAATTTTTTTATTTAAGTTTTTCAATATCCATTTTTAGTATTGGTTTTTTACTATATTTGTTATTGGATAAAGAACTTGGATTATTTAAAAACTCCATTTGATTTCCTTATTTTATCCCTCAAAAATGTTAATATACTCTATAAAGACTTGGGTTTTGGCCCTGTATAACTTTTTAATATTTCTATGAATAATTCCAGAGTTAGGCGCGAAGACAGCGTGTGATTCCGAGGCCCGGTGTGCCCGAAATAAATTTTATAAAAATATTAAGTATTTTTATACTATGCACGTGGCGGGGGTGTGATATCTCCTAAACGGTAGCTCAAAATGGGAATCTGAGGGCATGGTTGCGTCTGTAACGTGTCGTTTACCCTAGGCGAGGTGTAAACTTTGCGGGCGCGGGCCTGCTGTGGAAAACGCCACCAGGGGTGTTTTCGTAAATAAATGGAAAAGTTTATTTATGAGCGTCGGCTTGAATAACTTCTGAACAGAGTCTCGGATTGCAATTCGGAGACCGCAGTTGAGTTCAAAACGTCGTGTTTACCCTATGGGCGACCTTATCCTTGTCCGCGTTGGGCGCGGGGTTGGGGGCGTGTCGGGCTGGGGAGTTAAGTGGATATTTGTTGGAAACAAATATCTCTCCCCCCTTCTTCCTCTTGGACATGCACAGTGGAGGATATTCCTCCTCTTCCTCCTTCCGTCAACGGCGAATCAGCGACCAAATCGCGCGATCAAGGTGCCGTTGGACTTAGATCTTGACGGCGGGCGTTCCTGGATCGTGCAGCGGCAGCTACGAGGCGTGCGAAGCTTCAGCGTTCTGCCAAAAGGTAGATGGTTTGAGTTTTAATCCCCCGATCTCGTTTTTGCTGTGAATTTCTTGGTTTTGTTGTCGTATCCGGGAAGATCGCGTCTCGTGGGTCACGCCTGTACCTTCGGATTGCAAAACGGACCACCGGGGTGCCCCTGGCGGTCTGCGAATGGTCTGCCGGCGCGGCTCCAGTGCAGCGGCGCGGACGCCGACGGACCTGCGGCGGAGGGCCGCTGGCCAGGGTGGGCCAGCGGCTGGGTCGGCCGGGGTGGACCGACCGATTTAGGTCGGTCCGACCCTTTTTTATTACATGAGAGTTTTAAAACCCCTGTTTCTTGCAATCCAGAAGTCGGATTCAAATTCCGTCTGCGGTGACGCGACCCTGGAGAAGAGGCGAACCCTTCGGTGTGGGTTCAGGAGATTTAAGTTTCAGGATCGTGGCCTGGGAGCTTGAAACGTCAAATACAATAATAATATTTTATTATTATTCGACTTCGGGCCGTCGTATCTTCTACCCGGAGCATCCGATTGACGTGACGTTAGAGGCATTGAGACCCTGATGGTACGACAGACTTTTCTTGATGGTTTCAGGGTGTTGGGACTGAGTTTGGGGTGTGGGCCCCACGAGCCTGGGTTTTGGCATTTTCGGAGAAACACAACTTTTCCGCTAGGTGTCCGTTTTGGACGAGCGAGTAGTCGATCCTGTGTGTTTTTCTGAGAGGATCACAATGGTGCGATCCTTTCAATGTGTTTCGGGATCGAGTCATGAGCCCTACCCGAGCTGCCTTTGGTGAATAGTTCCTTTTTCACCGGGGGCCGTTTCGGATGAACGAGTAGTCTATTCTGTGTGTTTTTCCGAGGGGATCACCATGATATGATCTACTTGATGAGTTTCGGGATCGTTGTGTGGCCCCCACAAGGTCTAGCTACAGGTAATAATGCCTTTTTCATTGGTTGACCGTTTCAGACAAGTAAATAGCCTATCTTGCGTGTTTTTTCGCGTGGATCAAGATGGTGGCCTCAGTATCAACCTTGGAGGAGTGCAGTGTGGTGTTGTTGCGGGTCATTCGGTTCAGCCACGTTTGGGCCAGTAGTGGTTGAGGGTACTCCCTTGGTTCATTCCTATGAGAGTTCGCACGACATCACAACCTTAGTATAGGTTTGTGATCCTCTCGATGGGATGTTTAACTTGTTAGAGTTTTGGAATCCCTTTGGTGGGCCTGAAACGTGATCCTCTAGCATCGTTTCCCTAGATCGGTTTCTTGGTATCGTTGTGACCGCTTATCCATGGGCGGCGATCCCCTATCTAGCAGGTTAACCCCATAGGGTTTGTGGCATCATCGGTAATATGATCCCCTACGTAGTGGGTCGTGCTCAGTAGGGTTGGGGCATTTTCGGGTATATGATTCCCTACTCAGCATGAGGATTTTAGTAGGGTTGCAGTATCATTTGTTATACTATCCCCTACTCAGCACATGGTTTCTGTAGGGTTGTGGCATCGTCAGTTCAATCCCCTACAACACGAGATGTACCAGATAGGGTTTTGGTATCATCGTGATCGTTGGGACACGGGTGACGATCCTCTATCTGAGTGAAGTGTTTATATAGAATGTCAAATTGGGTTGTGGTATCCCCCAGCAGACCCTGGGAGTGATCCCCTATCTGTGAGATCTTTGTATACTAGTGTGGGTTCTGGTTTCCCCTAGTGGACCCTAGAAGCGATCCCATATCCGAGGAGTTTGGTGTTTATATTGTTTCAACGAGGTTTCCTCAGTGACGATATCCGACGAGCGTGATCTCTCAGGTGAGCGTCTGAGATGTTTGTGTGGGACCTGATGGAGCGTATCTCTCAGATGGGTGTCATCTGGGATGACAGTGATTGTGGAGTGTGCTCTTCTGGTTGTGAACCGTTGCTGGTGATGAGGTCGGTACCTCATGTGGCTTGGTGTGTGCGCAGAGTATATCTGGTTGTTCAAGGTGTATGTATGGGCATACACCTGGATTGAGCTGATTAGTTGTGTTTAGCTGAGGATGGTCACGATATGGAGTTTCTCTCTCATCTGGGTTCCCTCTGGCTGGGATGAGTGGACTTTTGCCTTTCAGTTGCTCTCTTTAGTTTTTTGTTTTTGGGGTGCCTACTGAGTATTGTTATACTCACCCCTATATAGGATTTTCCCGCACATGTTTGTGTCTTGTGCAGACCACATGACTTTCGACGGAGTCCCAGGAGGACTCGGAGCAGGTGGAGCTGAGTGAGCAGGTGACCGTGGAGTCTGACCGGAGTTGTGCCGAGTAGCTTTTCAGTGGTTCTTTTGACAGTGTTCCCCTTCTTCTGAGAAGGTTGGATGATTTTGTGGTTTTCCTTTGGTGGGCCATGTTTTTCCCTTTTGTACTTCTGTTGCACTCTAGTTTGGGATAGTTGTGGGCATGCATTTACTTTTCAGTTTTATATATCTCTACACTGTTTCAAGGAGGTGTATGTGGGTGCGTGTGTACAGGTACCTTAGTATAATGCCTCCCATGTGTGTGATAGCCTACTCAACACTAGACGCCAGTCCCTGGCCTATTGGACGCGGGCTTGGGGAGTCGCGGCTCGAGCCCCATTGGGTTGGGTCATGAAAAAGTGGTATTAGAGGAGGTTCCACCTTTGGGATCTCAGAGCGTAGCTGGTCTAGCTGTGAGTTTGGTTTGGGTTGCAGAGTGGTAGTGTTAGGATGTCTCGAGTTTGGATTTCAGGCCAGGGAATCCAGTGTTGTGTGGCAGCCGACGTATCCATACACCAAGACTCTAATAACCTGCCTTTCGACTCGGGATGTTTGGACACTGGTCACAGTGGGAAAATAACGGTGCATGCATCATATAGAAATGGGGCTTTTTGGTTTCCCTTGTTCTTCTTGAGTCATCTCTCCAAATATACTCTTTGACTATGGAGCGTCTTGATTGTATTTCAGGATGCCTCTATGAAGGAAGCTAGAGAGGGTTCCGCTGTAGGGTTGTGCTGATGATCTGCCCCATGTAGAGGCTATGGACCAGGGTGCAGGTTCTGAGGCTGGACCTCCAGGTGGTCTAACAGTTGATCCACCACCTGTCGAGCAGCTGGTTATGCCAGCAATGCAGTACGAGGTTGTGCACAGGCTGAGTGCACTGCACGAGTTCCATAGGCAGCGACCTCTGAGGTTCCGGGGTGATCCAGACCCACAGGCAGCTGATGACTGTCTTGAGGCAGTCACCTGAGTTTTTCGCCTAGTGAGGACACCCCCAGATCAGATGGTGGTCCTAGCGGCAAGCCTTCTATATGGTTCATCCAGGCAATGGTGGAGCCTAGTGATGCAGTCCCACGATGAGGAGACACTCACGTGGGCAGAGTTTGAGCGAATATTTAGGGAAGAGTTCTATCCGGTAACGCTGAGGTCAGTGCGGATACAGGAGCTTCTTCAGCTTCGGCAGGAGGGCATAACTGTGTCAGAGTACTCGACAAGGTTTACAGACCTATCACACTACTCCCTGGATATGGTTCGAGATCCATTCTTTAGGGCTCAGACCTTCGATCAGGGCTTACGCAGGGACATCCGAGAAGGTGTGTTTTCCTTATGCCTGCCCACCTATGCTGGAGTGTTGGAGTGATCGTTGGTGGTGGAGATCTTTATGGATGATTAGACCCCCCCTGTTAGTGCTGGGCATGTGAGAGCGGAGACGTAGGCATCTGGTAGCCGATGGCAGAAGCAGGGGACTGGGTGTGGGCGACGTTTTAGGAGGCGACCCCAGGATGGAGGATCTGAGGCTCAGGGCTCACAGGCCAGTTTGGATCAGCCATAGGAGAGGCAGTGTTACACTTGCGACGGTCGGGGGCGTATTTCTAGAGATTGTATGACCCGTCGTGCTGCTGAGAGGGAGCCGATCGACAGACCGCCTTGGCTGAGGCAACGTCTCAAGTAAGGAGGTCCGTAGGGCGGTGGACACGGCGATGGAGCTGGTGCAGTAGCAGGAGGTGGTAGGCGGTATCAGTTTCCACCACCCTTACCCCCAGGTGTTCCACTCCAAGCTCAGGGAGCTGGTGGCCGAGGGCGAGGATAACTGCATTCCCTAGGGGCTATTGACCTAGAGGATCTACGGTTGGATAGAGGTACGTCTTGTGTCTTTTCTACTTTCTGCAGTATTTTGATAGACACTATTTAGCGGTACTCTTCCCTTTCCATTGCTTACTCGAGTTTTCTTCAGGGCATTGGTAAGACCCTGTGTGGGTGTTGTTTGGTGTACTTTGAATGTGTAAGGAAGAGGGATCCTTCCCCCACCGTGACGCGTTTTTGTGATGCGATTAAAACCATTTGGGTGAGTCAGTGCCGCCCAAAGAGGATAGTGTTGAGGTGTGGTGGATGAGTCCCTCTAACTTATGTGTTCGGGCTGGGGTGTTTGATGGTGAACTCGCTGGTGTGGGAGGACCATTTGAGAGTCCAGTCACTTACCTTGTGCTTATGGATTTTCAGGGACGAAAAGTTATAAGGGGGGGAGGATGTAGCGACTCAGATTTTATCCCTTTCAGACTTTGGAATATTTATACGAATAATTCCAGAGCTAGGCGCGAAGACGGCGTGCGATTCCGAGGCCCGGTGTGCCCGAAATAAATTTTATAAAAATATTAAGTATTTTTATACTATACACATGGAATAGGTCTGATATATAATAAACGGTAGCTCAGAATAGGAATCTGAGGGCACGGTTGCATCCAGAACATGTCGTTTATCCTAGGCGAGGTGTAAACTTTGCGGGCGCGAGCCTGCTGTGGAAAACGCCACCAGGGGCGTTTTCATAAATAAATGGAAAAGTTTATTTACGAGCGTCGGCTCGAATAAATTCTGAATGGAGTCTCGGATTGTAATTTTGAGACCATGGTTGAGTTCATAAAGTCGTGTTTATCCTACGACCGACATTATCCTTGTCCGCATCGGGCGTGGGGTCAGGGGCGTGTCAGGCTGTTGAGTTAAGTGGATATTTGTTGGAAACAAATATATCTCCCCACTTCTTCCTCTTGGACGTGCGCAACGGAGGATCTTCCTACTCCCTCCTATTCCTCCTTTTGTAAATGGTGAATCGGCGACCGAATCACATGATCAAGGTGCTGTTGGACTCAGATCTTGACGGTGGGCGTTCCTGGATCGTGCAGCGGTAGCTACGGGGCGTTCGAAGATTCAACATTCCGCCAAAAGGTAGGAGGTTTGAGTTTTAATCCCCTAATCCCATTTTTTCTATGAATTTCTTCATTTTTTTGTATCAGGGAAGATCACGTCCCGAAGGTCGCACCGGTACCTTCAGATCGCAAAACGGACCACCGGGGTTCCCCCGATGGTCTGCGGAAGGTCCGCCAGTAAGGTACAGGCGCGGCGGTCCCCGACGGAGCACGGCGGTCGGCCACCCAGGGCGGTGGCATGGAGCGCCACGTGGTGGATGGCCGCCGTCCAGGGCGGGCTGGCGGCGGCGGCGGCCGGGTCGGCCGGCCGGTTCAGGCTGGTCCGACCCTTTTTTATTACACAGGAGTTTTACAACCCCCGTTTCTTGCAATCCAGAGGTCAGATTCATGTTCCGTCTGTGAAGATGTGACCCTCGTAACAAGGCGAACCCTTCAGTGTGGGTTGGGGAGTTTTAAGTTTCGGGATCGTGGCCCGGGAGCTTGAAACGTCAAATAAAATAATTATATTTTATTATTATTCTACTTCTGGTCATCGTATCTTCTACCCGGAGCGTCTGATTGACGTGTCATCAGTGGAGTTGAGACCCTAATGGTATGCCGGACTTTTCTTGATGGTTTCCAGGTGTTGGGACTGAGTTTGGGGTGTGGGCCCCATGAGGTCGGGTTTTGGCGTTTTCAGAGAAACACAACTTTTCCGCTGGGTGTCCGTTTTGGACGAGCGAGTAGTCGATCCTGTGTGTCTTTTCAAGAGGATCTCAATGGTGCAATCCATTCGATGTGTTTCGGGATCGAGGCATAGGCCCAACCCGAGATGCCTTTGGTGAATAATTCCCTTTTCACTGGGGGTCCGTTTCGGAAGAACGAGTAGTCGATTCCGTGTGTTTTTCTAAGGGGATCGTCGTGGTATGATCCACTTGATGAGTTTTTGGATTGTTGTGTGGGCCCTGCGTGGGATAGATATATTGAATAGTTCTTTTTTTCACCAGTTGACCGTTTCAGACGAGTAAACATCATATCCTGTGTGTTTTTCCATGTTGATTGCGATGGTGGCCTCGATATTGGCCTTAGAGGTGTGTAGTGTGGCGTTGTTGCGGGTCTATCAGGTCAGCGATGTTTGGACCAAAAGTGGTTGAGGGTACTCCCTTGGTTCGTTCCTATGAGGGTTCACACGGAATCACAGCCTTATTATAGGTTTGTGATCCTCTCGATGGGATGTTTAACTTGTTAGAGTTGTGGCATCCCTTCGGTGGGCCCGGAGCGGGATCCTCTAGCATCGTTTCCCTAGATCGGGTTCTTGGTATCGCTGTGACCACTTATCCACGAGCAGTGATCCTCTATCTAGCATGTTAACCCCATAGGGTTTGTGGTATCATCGGAAATATGATACCCTATGCAGTGGGCCGTGCTCAGTAGGGTTGTGGCATTTTCGGGTATACGATCCCCTACTCAGCATGAGGATTTTATTAGGGTTGCAGTATCATTGGTTATACTATCCCCTACTCAGCACGTGGATTCTGTAGGGTTGTGGCATCATCAGTTCGATCCCCTACAACGTGAGATGTACCAGATAGGGTTTTGGTATCGTCGTGACCATTGGGACACGGGTGACGATCCTCTATCTGAGTGACGTGTTTCTGTCAAATGCCAGATTGGGTTGTGGTATCCCCCAGCGGACCCTAGGAGTGATCCCCTATCTGTGAGATCTTTCTATACCGGTGTGGGTTCTGGTATCACCTAGCGAACCCTAAGAGCGATCCCCTATCCGAGGAGTTTGGTGTTTATGTTTTTTCAGCGAGGTTTCCTCAGTGACGATATCCGACGAGCGTGATATCTCGGGTGAGCGTCTGAGATGTTTGTGTGGGACCCAATGGAGTATATCTCTCAGACGGGTGTCATCTGGGATGACAATGATTGTGGAGTGTGCTCTTCTGGTTGTGAACTATTTCTAGTGATGAGGTCGGTACCTCATGTGGCTTGGTGTGTGAGCAGAGTATATCTGGTTGTTCAAGGTGTATATATGGGCATACACCTGGATTGAGCTGACTAGTTATGTTTAGCCGAGGATGGTCACGAGATGAAGTTTCTCTCTCATCTGGGTTTCCTCTGGCTGGGATGAGCGGACTGTTGCCTTTCAGTTTCTCTCTTTTGTTTTGGGTTTTTTGGGGTGCCTACTGAGTTTTGTTATAATCACCCCTGCACGGGCTTTGCCCGCACATGTTTGTGTCTTGTGCAGAACACATGCCTTTTGACGGAGTCCCAAGAGGACCCGGAGCAGGCGGAGCTGAGTGAGCGGGTGACCATGGAGTCTAACCGGAGCTCTGCCGAGGAGCTTTCCGGTGGTGATTTTGATAGCGTTCCCCATCTTCCGAGCAGGTTGGATGCTTTTGTGATTTTCTTTTGGTGGGACCTGTTTTTCCCTTTTGTACTTCTGTTGCACTCTAGTTTGGGATAGTTGTGTGCATGCATTTACTTTTCAGGTGTATATATCTCTACAATGTTGTAAGGAGGTGTATGTGGGTGCGTGTGTACTGGTACCTTAGACTAATGACTCCCATGTGTGTGATAGCCTACTCGGTGCTAGACACCATCCCTTGGCCTATTAGAGGCGGGCATGGGGAGTCACGACTCGAGCCCCGTTGGGTCGGGTCGTGACATCCTCAAAGGATAATTTGAGTTCAATATCAAGACCAACTATTCTCTCAATTCCAATAAGGTCCTCATCATGGTATTCATCTTGTGGCTTATCTATAACTCCCACCATGACATTTTTTAGAGTTCTTTATAGTCCATGATCTCTATAACCTTTTCATAATATTTTCCTAAGAATGAGTACCTCAAGTTTTTCAAGAATTTCTATAACTATAACTTGGGTGAAACCAAAATTTAGAGAAGTAATTTAGTAAAGGAATCCCTTCAAAGTAGTTTTGTTGTAGTGAATATTTATTCTTATTCCATATTCTCATGACTTTCCATAGTATTCCTTTTAGATTTTACATCGATCAAGTACATCATAATTTTCTCTTCAACCAATTTTATTTTTAATTCTCTATAATATTCATTAGTAATGATGAAGGCATGAGAATATTCATGTTCATCTACTTGATTAACCTCTTTCATCAAGACAAATTGGACTTTCTCCTCTAAAATTTAAAAAATCAATTATCCTAGATTAAAATTAATGAAAAACTTCCCCATGGATATGAAATTTCATCGAATGATTATTAGTACTTATCATTCTTCCAAAAATTCTAGAATGATAACATCAAAGGGAATGATTAATTTACCTACATAGACCAAGACATCATCCTAAATTCCTATGATTTACTCGATGGACTGGTCTTATAGCTAAAGAATAATAATTATTATATTTTGATTACTTTTATTAAAAATACTTAGTGTCATAGGCTAGATAGCCCCTATAAATCAAAAATGGAATTTTAGAAATTTCAAACACTGATATTGAATGGAATAGAAAAGCTAAACGGATCTTGAAGTTTTAGTGGAAGATTTCATTGAATAATAACTAAGAATTCCTCTATTAGATAAATCACTCCTATATCTTCTAATTTATTTTTATTATATTTGAGTTCCTTAAGGAACTTGGCACAAGACGACATTTGTGAGATTTCAATAAAGAATGGGATGTTGATTTACTATTGCTTAAACATTTCCATTATATTTTTTTATTACTCTTAATCCTTTCCATGGATCATCCTCTTTATAAAGAGATACTGCTACAAAACTAGGTTTATCTAGTGTTAGGGCTTTAACAGCGCTAGCTAAAAACACTATTAAAGACCCCCTTTATCAGCGCTAAAAAAGAATTATTAAATGGAGTCTTTAACAGTGTTTTTTTAGTGCTATTAAAGGGGGTCTTTAATAGTGCTAAAAATGTTGTTAAAGGGGGATCTTTATTAGTGCTTGTAAAAAACGATGATAAAGGGGGGTTTTATCAGTGTTGATAAAGACCCCCCCTTTACCGACACTTTTTTTACAAGCACTGATAAAAGTATGCTTCAAAAAAAAATATTTCATTAAAAATAATATATTAATATATTAATATATTTATATTGATATAAATATAATATATATATTTTTAAAATATGTTTTAGATAAGGTAAATAGGTATTTACACTCAATATATAAGATATTTAGTGAAAATAGCTTATTAAATAATTAAAAAATATTTTTTATTAATAATTTGCTTATTATTAACAAGTAATAGTTATTTAATATCAATTTGAAGATAAAAAAATAAAAAAATCAATAAAATATTTAAAATAAGTTGAAAACATAACTCGGACTTTAAATGACCATAAATTTTGATATGGGTGTCTATTTGAGCTCTACCACATATCAAATTAACTCTTGTGATGTGCTCTACGCTATTATTGACACAAGTAAACCTATATCACATTTTTAGGCCAAATAAGGCCCAAAGTCCTCTAAAATTGAGTTTTTAGTCGGGGTACCCCAATTTTTTAACATTCGATATATTTTCAGCCTCATTTAAGGGGGGTCTTTTTGCCTTTTTTCAACGGGGAATAAATTTATTCTCAAGTATTAAATTCATATTGATATTATGGTTTTTAAATTTTATCCATTTTCAGAATGTAATTTTATTTATATTTAAATATATGCATGCTTTCTTATATTTATGTATAATAAATCACTCATATAAATACATATATCAACATATTTATGCAAAAATGTATATTTTAATATATCTAAATAAATAAATATTCTAAATATGTATTTAAAACAATATATAACCATTTTTTACATTATAAAAATATATTTATAATTTTGATTGGATGTGCATCATGAGGCGTAGGCCGGCTAAAGGCGGGGACATTCTCGAACTCGACATGGAGTGATGGTGGCCGACATTGGTCACATGATGCAGGAATAGAAGGAAAACTAGTGATGGGAGGGCGACCTTAGGATGCGGTCTTGGATTTGGGATGATGGCGATGATCGTAATTCTCAGGATGTAGCTTCTCTCGGAATGCAGGATGGCAGTCAGTTTGACCTCAGGACATAGGGAAAGTGACAAATAGGTTGGAATGTGTGTTTCTCATATGGAGACGAACTGGTGTATCTTGGTGAAATGTGTGTGTGTGTGGGGGGGGGGGTGCTTGGTACTTGGATAATATTTCTGGACCAACATAAAATCGTTGGGCCTATGGGCTGCATGAATTTTTGACCTGAAAGTTAAATTTTTATTCCAAAGCAATTTTGATGAAAAAGTGGGAAACCCAGCCATGTCTAAAGAAAAGGTGTTAACCACAAAATGAGCCCACAAAGTTTTTAAAAACAATACTAAGGGTATTCAAGTAAACCATCCTATAAAGCTTCCAATTCAGAGTGGATAACTGCGTGTTAGGATCATTCCTGAGAAGCTATTCAAAATAATCTGTCATCTTGTCCCAGGTCTGGATTAATTTATCTGTGGTGATCTTCCTTTCTTTGAAACCACGCGCCATGATGAAATCCTATTTGGTGATCCACTCACTTTGTTTTTCATGAATTTTTTATGATGCTGGAAGCTGCAGGACAACCAGCAGTGGTATGGGACACTGTCTGGTGTGATTTTCTTGAGTATCACGAGCTATTAGTAGTATGGGACACCGATAGATTGAATTCCCACTAATGGAGTGTAGAAAAGAACCTCCAATGATTCATTAGGGGATGAGAACGATAGTGAGAGTGATGACGTTGAAGGGAATAGTGGAATCCTTGGGTGATCGTGGTTGATAGTCTACAGCTATCAGTGTTTCGCATGATGGCATCCTTAGGTGGAGTGTTGTTGGCCTGCCTCATCAAGTGTTCAGGTGCGTGAGTTATTCATGGTTTCCAGTTGTTGGATGGAATCATGACAATTTTTTTGTATGGGTGTTTCTGGGTCTTTGGGATTTATATTGTTAGCTATTTGGGTTTGCATAAATATGGTCCTTCTCTCCATGTTGTATGTATATGTCTATCTTTAATTTTTAATAAAAAAAATAACTCTCATGGATTTGGGTCACCAAATCCATGATCAACAATATTTTGTACAATAAATATAAGTATATATATATCACTCACACACACACACATATATTTTATAAATGTATTTTAAAAAATTATATATACATATATAAATATAAATATAAATATAAATATAAATACATATAGAAATATCATTAAAAAGAAAAAAAACAACATGGTGTAGTGGTAAAGTAATTCCAACTTCGAAGCAGAGGTGCAAATTTTGAACCCAAGAGGGTGTTTATGTGGCTAGAAATTTAAAAAGCACTGATAAAAGGGGTGGTTGGGTGAAAAGCAATGATAAAGGGGTGGGAGGTGAAGCGCTGTCAAAGGGTCCTGGAAGGGTTCAAGCTCATGGAAATCTGAAAAAATATAATTTACCCACTAATAATGTTTCTTTTATTAGTACTAAAAAAGTGTTGTTAAAAGGGTCCTTTAAGAGCACTAAAAAAACACTGTTAAAGGACCCTTTTAAAAGCACTTTTTAGCGCTGTTAACGGGGTCCTTTAACAACACTTTTTTAGCGCTGATAAAAATTTCAAGTTTTTAATTGTTCTTTGATTATCATCACTTTTTTAGGATTGATAAAGGCCTATTATAGATATTAAATGCCTTTTTTGTATTATTATTAAGATAATTCCAAGTCAAGAACAATATTCTAGAATCACATAGCTTAAGGATTCCGTTAGCGGAATAAATTCCAAGGCACATCAAATAAAGGAATTCTAATTCACCTAATCTATTTTTATTCAATTAAAAGATTGTGAATTCATTATTAATTCTAGAAGAGGTTATTGTGTCTAGATAATAATAATTGATCCATAATGAATCCATCAATGAAAAAGAGATTCAAGATGATAATAAAAAAGAATAATATTCTAATGATGATCATTCTAAAGAAGTTTACCTTGAAACGTCATTGTTCTTGAATAATTAATATCTAATCAATGAAACATTGTTGTTGACATGTTAACTCCTCCACTATTCTACCATGGAATCATCAACGGAACAAGGTTTCATCATCAATGTGCCATCAAGAATAGGTTTGGCAAGATGATTCTTAAACACCTACCCAAAGAACACTCATTGTTGATGGTGGATCTTAATTCGTTCAAGAACCATTTTCAACATAAAAGATCTGTAATCGGTCTATGAATAAAGGTAGAAATATTATTGGGTCTTCATGGAAAATATGGACCCCACATAGATCCATGTACATTTCACAAAGAATAAGGATCTTGAGTAGATCTAAGGAGATCTTAAATTTCTAGCGTCACTTGATCATTCCAATATTTAAGGAGAAAGGGGAGATGAACGGTAGAGTTAAAGAGGCAAGAGGGAAGGTCTTATATTTTAATTAGGTTCCTTGGTGTTGGAATTAGGGTATTAAATATAGGGGAAACTATATAGAATTAAATCTCATGGAGTGAATTTAATTTAAAGACCCTAACCCTAGTAGCCCAGAGTTGGTGGTTACTTTGTTACATGGTGCTAGATATAATTGATTGCATCCCAAAGAACCGAATAGTTTAATATTATTTGAAAACTAGATACATACTTAAAATTCACATTACATTTGAAAACTTAAAATAAATCATAGAATTTTATTTGAGAAAACCATTATTCCCTTTAGTATATCCCTGTATATCAATTATAATATACTTCATGGAATCTTGGGGAAAGGAAACATAAGAAAGGGGTGATATTTAATACTCAATAGGGGTGTGTGTACAATATAAGATATCATGAAAAAATAAGGCATAATAAATATAAAAATTTAAATAACTAAAACACAAACTATATAATCAATTACTTGAACATGAATAATAATATGATAGGAATAACTGATGATCAAAATAATTCCATTAAATAGTCACATAATCTTAAAACTTATCCATGTATATTCTAACTAATCAAATAATCATATGGACATCAATAAATAATCTCATAATATAAAATACATAATGTCAAACATAATAACCATACCATCAAGGCCTCATTCCAAGACATTTTAAATAAATGGATATGACCTCAACCAAATACCCAAACTAGTTTGTCTCATGAGACCCACTGATGCATCAAGGGATTGTAGCAGGTTTCCCCCATCACTGAAGCACTGTATCTGTACTGTAATAGGTATTTTAGTAGTGATATATAATTATAGTAGCGTGGGTATTGTAGAAGGTACTGTAGCAGGATACTGTAGTAGTAGTAGTACTATTCATACCAAATGGGATTTTAGGCCACAAAAATGGGCCTACAGGACACAGGGCCTTCAGGATATCCAAGGAATTTGGTCCACAAGGCCATTGGGAAATGAAGATTAGGATTTTGGGACACAGGGCCTTTGGACAATGAAGCATTTAGGTCAGAACACATGGAAAAAGGCCCCCGAAGAGGAATCTAAGCAAGCAGCAACCACCAGGAGGGCTAGCCATATTGGAATATGATAGGGTGTGTCAATCGCCATTTGTACCAGAAACCATGTATATTTTCATGGTTAAATTCTATCTGATCATCCATGAAAGTTGTGGAGCTAGACACCATCAATGAAACAGATGCTTGGGAGGGGCAGTTTCAGTGTAGTTGGGTCTCTGGGCCTTCAGGTCATGTATTCGTCCTTGTACCTCTATGATTACAGGTCATGTAAGGGTTCCCTCTTGAACTAGATAAAATGGCGATTATTTAAAAATAAATAAAAATATAAATACCTTCAGGCTTCTAAGTAATAAACATAATCATAAACCATCTAGAGTATTATATAGAATGGTATTAAAATAGAAAATCCTAGTCAAATTGATTGTAAATCATCTAGATAAATAATAGGTATGGTATAATTACAACATATTAAATATTTATAATAAGGTAAAACAAGGTTTGTTTTCATTGATGAGTATAATCACCTTAAAAAATCCATTAAAAATATTCTTGAGAAAAATGAAATTTTCACTATGAAAATCACTTTAAAAAACTAATTTTTTTTAGAATATTAGAAAAATATTTTTCTTCAAAAATAACCTTTTAAACTTGTAAAATAATCTTAAAAAAATGAGTGTTCATGATAGTAGGTAATTCTTTACATGTCGTATAACTTAAAAAAACATTCTTTTCACACTATTGTAAAAAGGTTAAAAAGTACCTCATTCAAAAAATGAATTGAATATTTATTTAAAACCATTTTGTAAAAATTAAAAAATAGGTAAAAATTTATTTAATAAATAATTTTAAGATTGTTAAAAATATTTTTAGAAAACATGGATATGGAAGAAAAGGAATTTTGACCGAAGAGAGAAATAAATTAATCTTTTTTTAAAAAACTCACAGTAATTTTAAGTACCAATGAGAGAAAAATGATACTATTACTTGAAAATTTCATGAATAACCATAGGATAAGAATATAAAACGGGTTTAAAATATAAGTATCAAACTTTTCCCCTGGGGGAGACTTGAACATAAATAATCTCGAATAATGATGAGATTGTGAAATAAAATCTTACCACATTGGTAACTTTTGAATTATAATCCCCATGAAATAAATAACCTCAAATGAAACTTTAAATACCATTAAGATAAATATATTCATGATATAACATATCATAGGGGTAGTATCTACACCACAGAAAATAAATTAGTGGTAAATATGGAATATATCTCACGAATGTAAATGTGAGATGAGAAACCCTTACCTCAGGTCTGATTTCCTTCATACGTGTTTAAAACTCCTGTATAATAAATATAGATTTATTATATATCTATTAAATAAATATAATTATATATATATCATACCATATATTATTTTATTACAACTTTTAATTACTTTTTTATTAATAATTCTTTATTAAAAACACTATTCTGGGTGATAACTTCTTGGTTTTTCATGTATGTTTTGGTTTAATAGTTTAGGTCCTTATAATTTGATCATAGACCCATCATCTATAGAATGATAACCATGATATAATTATTTTATATAATCATTATATAAGTATTTTTAATATTCCATTAAATTTATAGGTAGAAAAATGAGTTATACCATTCATGGAGATGGTAAGTCGTATGTACGCATGAACATTGTTTTCATTTTTTTAACGGATGGAATAAAAGAAAAGTAAATAATATTTTACCTTTAAATAATAATTATTATATCATATATATTCATTAAATATATCCTTATTACCATCCATTTAAAACTAAAACTAAAAACATTTCACATCGCTTCGTGGAGACGGTGTCCACACATACGTACGAGTAACATTATCATTTTCCAATGAATTGGAAGGTAAGAAGGTAGATGTGATATTATAAATATAGAAGTTTAATTATTTAATATATATATATATATATTAAATCTATCATTAAATCTAGATGTTATAGGTGGTGATGGAAAATGAATCACATCGGTTCACGAGGTGGTAGTCTGTCG
This sequence comes from Viscum album, assembly GCA_963277665.1. Taxonomy (NCBI): domain Eukaryota; kingdom Viridiplantae; phylum Streptophyta; class Magnoliopsida; order Santalales; family Viscaceae; genus Viscum; species Viscum album. The sequence continues at coordinate 1,038,013,964 of OY728135.1, read as the reverse complement.
TACACACGATCGACGGCTTTGTTACCAATTTTATGGAAGTGGATATGGATATAGATTATTACATTAGCATAATAAAATCTAAATATATGTAAGACAATGGTATTATTATTTTAGCATAGTTTATGGATATATTAAGGAGTTAAAGGAAGAAATAAAATGAAAACACATGGCTAAGAACTATACCTCTTCTCCAGACAACCTATTTAGGATTATACCTAAATAATTCCTTGATTTTTTTATGATAAAAAATGATTTTACGTCATGGGTATGGATTTTAGGAAGGTATTTGGTTAGGTATTTTCTGAACCAAAGTGTTTCTAAGTGTGAATAAGATAGGATAGGGGGTTCCCCTTTATAAGTGGGGGGAGAAAACACTTTGAATTTTTAAAAATAATAAATTGTATCCATGTTTTTCACATGACACAAGGCTCAAAATAAGCTCATTTTTGGACCTTATATGTGATAAGATATAAATATTTCCATAAAATAAAAATTGGAAAATTTTTTAGGTCATTTTAACTCTTAACTTCTTAGTCTAACCCCTTGGTAAACCCATTTTAACCTTAACTGTAGTAATTGATTTTTACTATTTTTACTATTTATTATGAGAAAAAATTAAATTAAAATTATTATATAATATTAATTATGATGATTAAAAATATTTAATCTATTTTTATAAATTCAATTCACATAATTGGAAGAATTTAATTTAAATTTAAACCTATAGATGTGATGAAAAAATGGGTTTCGAAAGGAAAATTTTTCAAAAGCATAAAAAGTTTTTATATTATAATTTAACATATAATTGATTCCAATGAGCTAAATTGGATTAATTATAATATATTTGAACCAATTTTATATTTAAAACAATTTTAAACAAAATGTATTTTTTAAAATTCTTTAAATGAAAATGAAGTTTTCAATAAAAATCAATATTTTTTTTCACTATTCATAAAAAAAATATTTTCAGGAAATTAACAAATATTTAGTCTAAGATAATTTTAAAATTATGATTTAAAAAATAAAGTTAACTTGTTAAAATATATTTTTTAAAAGTGGTAAAAATTAATTTTAAAATAAGTGCGTAAAACACGACAAAACGACCACTACTACAAAAACAGGCAACAGAAGCGCTACACTTTTATCAACACTAAAAAAAAGTGATGATAAAGGGGGCCTTTATCTGTGCTAAAAAAAGTACTGATAAAGTGGGCCTTTAACAATACTAAAAAAAGAACTGTTAAAAGTGACCCTTTATCAGTGCTTTTTTTAGCGCTGATAAAGCCCCCCCTTTATCAGTGCTTTTTTAGAGCTGTTAAAGGGGACCCCTTTATCAACGCTTTTTTTAGTAGCGCTGATAAAGGGGAACTTTATCAGGGATTTTTCCTAGCGCTGATAAATTTTATGTTTCAAAAAAAATATTTTTTCATGAAAAATAATATATTGTTATATAAGTATATTTATATTGATATAAATATAATATATGTTTTTTAAATATGTTTTAGATAAGTATAAATATACTATTACATTTAATATAATTTTTTTTAGTGAAAATGGATTTAAAATATTTTAAAAAATATTTTTAATTAATAATTTTATAATTATTATCGATTAAAAATCATTTAATAACAATTTGAAGACACAAAAAATCAAAACAATTAATAAAAGATCTAAAATAAGTTGAAAATGTAACTCAAACTTCAAACGGCCATAACTTTTGATCCGTGTGTCCATTTGAGCTCTACAACACATAAAATCGAAGCCTGTGATGAGGTCTACGTGTTTGTGACCCAAGTAAAGCTTCAATCTCATTTTTTGAGACCAAAAAAGGCCCATAAGGCCTCCAAATCTGAGTTTTTAGTCTGGATGCCCCAATTTGTTAACATTCAAACATGTATAACTTCTAATCCGGATGTCCGTTAGGCCTGTACCATATATCATATCAAATATTGTTTTATTTTCTTCGATTTGATTGGTTTTGGAGTTGAAATGGGCTTCAGGATTATAAGTTATGGTCATTTTAACATTCTATGGCTTTTCAAATACACACACATATATGTATTTATTCGTAAATATGTGTGTGTGTGTGTGTGTATTTGTGTGTGTTGTATATATGTATGTATGTATTTATTTATAAACACACAGAAAAACATATTTTATAAATGTATTTAAAACTAATCTTATAAATATATATTAATATACAAATAAATATACGGATAAAAAATTGTAACTACAAATATATATATTAATAGATATAAATATATATTAGTATACGAATGAATATATATATACTTATATATAAATAAACATATATGTATTAATATAACTAAATATATTTATATTAATATGAATATATATTAATATAAAAATAAATATAACTATATATATAAATAAATAGATGTATCATTAAATAGAAAAAAAAAACAAAATGGATTAGTGGTAAAGGTGCAGGCACGCAAGGGGGAGGTCTCGGGTTCAAGTTCAGGTGGAAGAAAGGAGTGCGCGCGCATGTGTGGGACATGTGGGAAAGGGTAGCATGCGGGAGTGGGGAGGGGCCTCCTAGCACTGATGAAGGGGGGTGGGGGTGGCAAGCTCTGTTAATAGCTCCCCCCTGAATATAAATTATTTTTTATTATTTTTATTATTTTTACTTTTTTCAGCGCTTTTTTTAGCACTGATAAAAGGGGTCTTTATTAGCTCTTTTCTGGGCGCTAATAAAAGGGACCCCCTTTATATTCTCCTAAATTAACAGTGCTTTTTTTGCGTTGTTAATGCACATTTTTAGCGCTGATAAAAGCAATATTTGCAGTAGTGGATATTTTTGGAAAATACATTTTTTTTGGAAAAAAAATTTATTTTTATTTCAAATTATTTTCATTTTCATTTATAATTAATTAATAACCATGAATTTATTTAATACATGTATAAACCATATTATTTTCTTAATTTAGTTAGTATTATTCATACTTTCCAATTAAATGGTTATACGATAACTATCACATTAAATAATAATACTTTAATAGTATATTGAGGTTCATTTAAACTCGGTGTTGCGTGTAACAAAAACTATCAAAGAAATAAAATTTATCTAAATAGGAATATATTATAAAATATTGGGGTGATAAATTTAATTCACCCCTATACTAGGCACACAAAGGAGCAGGTAGACCTCACCGGTTAGCCAGTGTATGGCCACCTATTGGCTAGTGTTCCTGGTAGAATGATAGGCATTCCATCTTGGGCACCCATTTACCGGTGTGGTCAATAGAAAAATAAAAACCCACTGGAACCCCACCTACTGGTCAGTGGTCGTTTTTCAGCTACCTCAAGGCCATGATCTCCTCAAAACTTCCACCTTCAGTTCCCAAACCCTTAGTCACTAAAAACTATCCTCTTCATAACCCATATCAGATAAAAACAAGAAGAGAGAAAAAATGTATAATCTTGAAATATCTCATACATTAAAATAAACAATGATGTTACATAATTAACAATTAATAATTAATATTTATTAATAAAAAATAATAATGATATTTAAATTTATTAAAAAAAATATAAAATATAAAATATTAATTATGAATTATTTATTACTAATTACTTATTAGTTATAATATATAAATTATTTACTATTTATTATTAGTAATTATTATTAATTTGGTGGGTCAGGTTGGCGAGGTGGGCTATGTACTAAAAAATAAAAAATCTAAAACAATAATAAATAAATATTTAAATAAAAACCACCGCTAAAAAAGTGTCATGAAATAAAAACCATTTTTAAAAAACCACTATTAATTCAGCTATTTTTTTTAAAAAATAATTGCCATTTAGCATCATTTTTCTAAAAGTGTTGCTAAAAAATTTAAAATGATACATTTAGCTACATTTTTTAATAATCCCATTAGTTGTTATTTTTTCTATAGTGCATAAATCCTAAATAAGAGTCTATATAAGATTCTACCCCCTCAAGGACCATAGTCTCATCTATAAAAAATATAGTGAAATTATACCTAGGATGACCCATGTTGAGTATACCATAGTCTTATGGGTTTCTTAAGTAGGATTCCACCAAGAAGCTATATGGAAAAACATTTTATAGGTTTTTTCTAACACTTTAAGTAACTGAACCCATTTTCTATCACCCACAAGGGGTTCATCATAGAGGCATCCAGCCCCTGAACTGACCCACTAGGGGTCACTATACATCCATTACATTGAGGGACTGTATAGTCATCATCAAAGAACTTACCTCCATAGAATCCACATGACCTTTCATTTGAGAAAATATATTATGGTCTATATGAGTGTAATTTTATCAACATGTTATATAAGAATACTCTGTATAAGTTTTTATTGACTCTTTAAAAAACTGAACCTTTATCATCAACAATTTAAACCGTACACAAACAAGTTTATGTCATGTGAGTCCTATGTGCCAAGAATTACATATGTACATAGGCCTCATTCCAATAGGCTAATTTCCAAAACCCATTAATCATAAATCCAAAACCTAGGTGCATCACGTTTGGTGACACTATATAGATATAAAGGAGAAAACCAAGAACATAAATCTCAAGACCTAGTAACATAGAATTCCTATCAGAAAATGTGTTCTTGAAACACCAGTTTGAGTTCCATCACAAGCTTTGACATGTCTCTAATCATTGTATAACATATCCCAAATATTAATTATAATGCCTTGTAACATGTAGAACCCATAAATAAGAGTTTAATTCCAAGGATTTAACTTTCTTACATTCATAAGATATTTTATTTTTATAGTTTTAGATAATTAGGAAAAAAATATTACATATAAAATTCATGCATTACAAAGTGGACACTTCTACTCAATATCCATTTTTTTACAAAAACAAAAAACTTAAATTTAAACATTTATTTCATTCAAGTATATTTTGCTTCATTTTAAAAAAAATATCCATCATAGTAGAAATATAGACCTTAATATAGTTCCTACTCATCCTTAGGCCCTGTTAAAAACATTTAAAAAATTAGGATAAGCCAAAAAATCTTAGTAATGGGTATAAAAATGAAATGAACCTATTGGTCCATTTAAAAAACTATAAAATTCATAATCTGTTTTATATAAAAAACTTTGAGCTCAAATATTCATTTACTTACCCATGAAATCAAATTTATTTCCCAATGTTTTTCATAAAACCTTTCATAGTAAAGAATAAAGGAAAAATAATAATCATGAGGATTTATTATAAAAAATTATATCTCATGAAAGAAAATTCTTAAAAAACATATCTTTCACCCTTAAAAGGATCATAAACATTCTTAAAACATAAGATCCTTTTCTTAGCTTTTGAAATCAAAACATTATATAAAAAATATTTTAAAATCCTAGAAAATTCATTTAGGTTTATTGGAATATCATCTTTATAGAACGTTTAAAATAAACCTGACAAGAATATTTATAAATGGAATATCCAACATGACTAATTCTAACATAATTATTTGTAAAAACAATCATTACCCAAGGAATTAGAGAGATATATATGGCTCACCCATCATCATAAATAATTTACAAGGACTATAACATCAATAAATCACATATAATGTTGAATTTACATTAAAAAATCATATAATTTTTTTTAACATATATATAGAAGCACTTTTGTGATTCATGTACAGATGAGGTAAAAAAATAATTTTTTATTTAAATACTCTAAAAATGAAAAATTCTCAGAATAATAGGAAATTTGGTATTGTTTAAAAAACCATGAAATAGTATAGAGAAATATTATTAAATAATATTTTTCATGGTGGTAGGAAATTCTATTCATGCTACATACATTAAAAAATATTTCTTTCACACTTTTTGTAAAATAACCCATATAGAAAACATTAAAAAGAAACATTTTAAAATAACTATAAAGAAATTAAAATATATTTTTAAAATTAATGTAAAAAAAATTTGGGTATAAGAATAATATTCATAAAAAACTTTAAGAAACAAGGATATGGAGGTAAAAGAGTCAGAAAGTAAACATTGTAATATTTTAAATAAGGTTTTAAAGAAAACCCCTTACCTCAAGTCTGACTCGCTGCATACGTTCTTTAAATCCTTAATAATAGAAATATATAAATTATTTAAGTGTTTAATTTTTTTAGGTTTATTAACTTATCATAATACGTTTTATTTTATTTATTACCATATCTTATATATTTACTAAATCGATTAATTTCATGTCGGATGTTTTGAGGATGTTTAGTCTATAGTACTAAAAAATGTTCAGTAGGTAGAACATGGTCAAATGGATTATTTTTCCATAATATAAAAATATTAATCATGAAATAATTATCATTTTTATATATGAAATACAACTTTAGAACTATCCATGAAAGGTGGACATGGAAAATAAATCACATATTTTTTTGGTGGTGGTAGTCCACATGTACACACGAGTGACATTATCATTTTCTGACAAATAGAAGGATAAGAAGGTAAGTAATATATTATCTTAATATAATTATAATTATTTCTTAAATAACATATATATTCATTAAATACATCATAATAATCATTTATTTCATGCAGTGATGAAAAAAATCGCATCGCTTTGTGGAGGTGGTAGTCCACACGTACACACGAATGATGTTTTCATTTACTATATGAAAAAAATGAGATGAAAAAGGGTTATGAAATTAACATAATAAAATTTTATTATATTGGAGATACATATGTTAATATATTATCATGGTTATTAATGGTTTTAAGGTTTTATAGAATAAATAAACATGAAATAACTCATTTAAGAGTCAGACCTCTTATTTGAAAAACCTCCTTTAGTTTACATCATAAACCTTCTAGGTTTGTCTTTTGGAGAGACCAAAACATATAATACATGTATAGGAGAGTTTTATTGTTTTTTGGGAATGGATTAACAGAACTAGAGTGTGAATATTTTTGGAATAATTAAGGATGAGAGGTTATCTTTTATAAGTGTGGGGAGTGACACTCTTGTAATCATTCTTAAATTTTAAAAATTAGAAATGTATTACTCATGGTCAAGTGAAAATAAATCTGTAAAATTTCAAATATAAGGTGATAAGGTTTGAAATCCTCTTATCCAATATGATTCAAGATAATATTTTGCGACCTTATCACAAAATTTTAATCCTAATTAACTTATTTTACCCTTTATTGTGGTGATAATAATTGATCATGGTTACTAATCATTATGGAAACAAATGAAATTGAAATAATTAAAAAATTTGAATCTCATAATTCCAAATATGAAATCCATTTCTCAATATTCAATTTATATAAGCAGTATAACTTAATTTTAATATAAGAATGAAAAACACAATGAAAAATAGTTTTTTAGAAAAATGCATTTTTAAGACTAAAAATGAATTAATACCAAAATAAAGTATAATATTGATTCCTATCACATTTATTAGATTATTTTTATTCAAAGAGAACTAATTTCACTTTAAAATAAATACAAAACAAAATGGGTGTAAAGGTCTAGAATATTACTGAGCCTTCTTTGTCATTTTGGGGTGTCCGATGTTTCATGTGTAATTTCATAAATTTTGAAAGTCATTTTAAAATGATTTTGTAATTTATTAAGTAGTTTCAAATTGGTTTTATGAATTATGTAAATAATTAAAATGTTTTAAAATTTTATTTTGAATTTAATTTAGAATTTTTAAAAATTATTCAATAATTTTTTTAGTGTTTAGAATTTTGAAAGTGATAATAAAACCCATTTCTTAATTATTTATAAGTTAGTTTAATTAAAAATGAAATATTTTAAAAAGAATATTTGTAGTTACACATTAACTTGGAGTTTCATAAGGGTATGTGGTGTTTTTAATAGGTTAAACAAGGGTAACCACTTATTTCCAAAGGTTACATAAGGGTAACATTGGATTCATGTGTCATGTAAAGGTAAGGGTCGACCTGTGTAAGGGTACCAGCTTGTGTAAGGGTACTTGCATAAGGGTACCAACCCACATAAAGGTACTTGTGTAAGGGTACCAACCCATGTAAGTATACCTTTTTAAGAGTACTATACCACGTAAATTTACTTGAGTAAGGGTACTGGTCCTCATAAGGATTCTTGTGTAATAGTAATTTGAGTTTCCTGCCCTTGTGTAAGGGTGGAATAAGTTACCCTTACATAGTGATATGCTGTTGAATAAGGGTAACTGACTATGTAAGGGTGAAAACGCATTACCCATATGTAGTGCATTCTTCTCATGTAAGGGTACCTTTTGGTTATAGAAACATCATTTTCCCTTTCCAAACAACATATAACACATTTTTCAACATAAATAAAGAGTATTTAAAGTGAGAATCGGTGGTTTGAATTTGTTAATAGTTTTAAATGAAATTTTTGGGAGAAATAAATGAAATATATCTTAATATAATTTAATATGAAATAAAATATGGGAAGTTGATGGATTTTCTAAGGTTCCACCGAGGGATATCTTTAAATCCTAAGAATGATTTTCTTCCACTTGTTTATGTTCCTCTCAAGTTTGAGTGGTCTCAATGTCTTCATTCGTGTCTTGCTAAGCTTTTACAAAATTTTGGTGAGTTCCTCTTGAAATTTACTATAATCAAAGGACCCTATCTCTTCTAACCATATGGGTTCAACAATTTATATATCAAAAGAAATATCTAAGTAGGGGATCTATAACTTATCCATATTTTATATAGTGAAAGTATGGAATTATCATGATTTTAGTTTCTTTGATTAAATAGACGTGATTAACCATAATCATATAATATTTTGTAAATAATCACATTAATAACATATGTGTGATAACTTTTAAATATGAGGATATGCTGTAAAATTATGTTGATGACAATGAAATATATTAATTATATATTTTTTTAAATGAATACCAATTTATACGATAGATGTTTCTACTAATAATACTAGAATTTCATCAAAGATAATTATTGTGCTAATATTATTTCAGAAATGTAATAGAAGTTTATTGCTTGAATAAATGGTTAGCTTATTATTGTTTGATTTCCAAAACTAATTAGATATGATACTACATTCCTTATATGTTTTTAATTATCCTAGAATCTGGAATTTTCATATTAAAATAATTATATTAAATACCAATAATAATAATTCCAAGGTTGGAATTCATAAAATCATCACATATAGTTGATAATAACATTTTATTATCTATAAGATTATTAGAATAATAATAAATAAGTATTTACATGTTATAGAATAATGATAATTATTCTATAAACTATCTAGGATAGATAAATTGATAATCGCATGACCTTGTATAATTATTATTTTATGAAAGAAAATTGATAGCATGCCTTGGAGTTTAAATGATTAAATAATATTGATGATAATTATTCGATAATTCTAGATATTATAAAATTTAAAGGGAGAATTTCACATGTCATTTTCTGATTATTATTTTCCTAAATAATATAATTACATACATAGAATTATTATCCTTACTTAAGGATAATATCACATGTTAGAAATTAATTCAATTCTAGGACCCATAAGCATTATCACATGTGAATATATTGATATTTAAGAATGAATGTTTTAGGATGTGTGACTACTTTCTTGTGAATATATTTTTTTACCTATGAGATTTACTTGATAGTGTTCTATTATTTATTATAGGTGTTAATCATAGTTGATATGCTTGGATGTTAAATAAAAACTTAAGGCTAGTAATTCTTTATTTCTGAAAAAATAGGCATGTTAAAATAATAATCATCAAGACTGTTGATAAATGAATAAGAAAATTAAGGTAAAAAAATCAGATGAAATAAATGATATTTATCCTTATAAATTTATATAGCTAGAGATACTAAGATTTATTTCTAATAAAATGTTTAATTAAATAAAGTTATGAAAATTTAATGATTTCTTAAATCATTCCTTTATGGATGAGCAAGTGCATCATTGTTTGATAAAGACTAGAATGTATTTATTTTTTTGTCATAGTTTCATTTTAAATTATGTGTAAAATAATAAATTTAATATGTATTTATGATCTATGTATTTAGAGCCTTGATACGATTGGATGATAAACTTGTATGGTTGGAATAATGGGTGGGCATGACTAAGGTTGTGATGATCCCATGAGGTGTCTTTTATGGTGATGATATGTGTGGGGATGACTGAGGTTGTGATGATGGAATGAGGTGATGGTTGTAGTGATTATATGGGTGGAGATGCTCAAGGTTGTGATGGTGGAATATTGTGTTAGTTATATGATGATCTTGATATGGGATTCTAGATGAGATCTTATGTGTGTTGGTGTTGAGGATGGAATTGGGACTGATAGAATGGGTTGAAGTTGGGATTTCCTACTATAAGTTTACTAAAATATAAGATGATTTCTTGATGGTTGATTTCTGGTTATTATTTATATAATCAGTTTCCAACTGCGGGAAGCAGTTGATGGTATGCACTATGAGTGTATGTTTTATGTGGTAGTTTGGTATGAGTCATAGAGTACCTGGAAGTTTATGAAATGATAAATGAATTAATAAAAGAATGAGTTCGGTGATTTATGCTTAATTTATGATGATGGCATACTTAAGAGTACCAGAAAAGAATTAATAGTACCATAAACACTTGTGATTAGAAGAATAAAGTGTTAATCTTAGATAAAAATGGTATAATATTAATTAATGAACAATTAATTAATTAAAGTTAAGTTTTATGCTTGTATGATTTTGGTACCCAATCCTTAGTTTTGGTAGCTGAGAATCTTGTGAAACATTAGCAGAAAATGATTCTAAGTCTAGGTATTTACCCATAGTTTGTTTGTAAGCCTTATGTATATCATGTAATTATTTTTTTGATTTTATATACTACCCCATCCATGTCGGTAGGAAGACTAAAACCAAATAGATTCTAAGATTGTGTTTTTCCAAACATCTAGGTTTGTGAAGAATGGATGGCTGACTACCTCATCTGACCCCAATCTCTTCTCCTATTAATTTTATGTGTTAGTATACAATGTTGTTAGATTTCCCCATATATATTTGTGTAGAGAGATATAATAGCTTATGGTTTTTTCAAACACATGTATCTCTGGATATAGTATCATTTAGATTATTATAGGTATGTCTTGTATGGTATGTGATGGCTTGAGGTATAATGTATGACATATGGGTTGTGGTGGTTCCCAGAAACTACTCGGTTACTATATAGATATGTGGTTGGTATTATGAGATGTTTTGATACACAAAGTGCATAATATATGAGACCAAGTGTCTTAATAATGGAATGAATTATCCCATGTGTCTTCAGGCTTTCTATTAGATAGATATGGATCCAGACATATGATGTTGGGGAAGAGTGGAAAACTAGTGGAAAAGTGATAGCGAGGGATCCTATTTTTTTATTATATTGTATGATCTCTTGTATATGATACTTGGTGAGATAATTCCATGGTGATACTGGAAAAATAATAGTAAACCTATTTAAGTGTTGATTTGATTCATTTGTTTACTCATTGGGCTTTAGTATTCTTCTTTCAAATTTTTCATAAAAGGTTACAGAGAGGATCCTTGATCACACCATGATTCACTGCTTTATTTCACCTTTACACCACTATTTTAAACTGGTTTTGTATTTGAAATTCAAAATTTAATAAAAAAATCCACTTACCATTTTATTCAGTAATTTAATTTTTATCACTGTCAAACATGAAAATTCTATTTGTTTTGGTGATTTTATTATAGGAGGAGGTGATTTGGAGGGCTAGAGATGATCCAGAAGGATAATGGGTCAAACTGCATTGAATCCCAATGACACATGTACATTTTTTTACACATTTTGCAAAATAAGTTCGTTCAAATGTGATTAATTTTTTTGTACAAATCAAAAAAATTCATGGGATACAACTCATCTCAAAAAATGAACCCCAATTCTTCCATATGATGGATCATAAAAACTGATCTGTCTAAGGGACTGAATCTGCACGAATTCAAAATTTAGGTTCTGTATTTTGACAATATCACCAAATAAAAGTGTCTAATGGCCGTCAAATTTGACATGGAGACATTAAAGAGTTATAACAACAACTCTCATATTTTTTTCAAATCATGATATGGCGGTTTACTCATCTAAAACCAAGTTACAAGTGGTATAACCAAAATTGGGTGCCTAAAACCACTTCCAATTTTGGCTATGAAAGGGAACCATGGGAACCCCATTAGAAGTTATGGAGCTCCCTATCCTCATATGGGGATCAAGGATGGAGAAGGATATCCACCTGAGCTTCCTTCTCCTCTCAATGTTAGGCTAAACAGTGGGCGTTCATTGTGAGGGAGATACACACATTTCAAGGGATTTTTTATGCATATATTAGCTAATGGTTTGGATTAATTTGGTTGTTAAAACATTTCATTCCATGTATATTACAATATTTTAAATTTTAATTCTTGTTTTGATGCATGTGATCGATATACTCATAATTTCTAATCGATCGGTGTGAGGTTTTGAGTGCGTGACTTGTGTTGTTCCGATTGGAAAACACAAGAATCATTTTCATACCCACTTTATTGATATTTCAATATTTTTTAATCTATTATTCCATTCATATGTTATGGTCCTTGGAAATACGATTGTTATGTCAAGGTTTGGTTCTTCAAGCATTGAAATAAAAGCTTAGGAATTAATCAGGATTACAATTAATTTCAGCCAAAGAATTACTCTACACCAAAATTAATATCTAAGAACAATGAAATTGAAATGTGTGAAGTGAAATCACAATTTATCATTTATCTCATATTTTTCAAAATCCACTTGGTCTTTCAACTATTAAACTCTTTAAATTATGTTATTTTTTTAAAAATGTTTTCAAAACCACCCTATCACTTAGTACTTCTCATTAAACATACACACTCTAAAACTATCAAAGCTCCTTGAGAGATGAATTAGGTTCTTCCCTATACTTTAAAATCATCTTTAAATAATAATCAATTTGATGTTTCAGGACAAAATGGTCAAATTCTTTGTTCCATTTTTAGGGAGCGCTTTGGTTTTTAGTGTGTGTTTTTGATAATATTTTTGTAAATTTTGTGAATATTTATTTGTTTTATCGTATACCTTTACATATATTTTTCTATTCTAATTTATTTCTTGTGTAGGTTATTTTCATGATGTGATAAACTCTAGGGAATTTGTCACCTTTCAAACCTGAACTGGAGAGGATCCTACGTCAGCGACACCGAGACACACAAGACAACCCTTTGAAGGAGGACACACCATAAATTGTGACTTTTCTAAACCCCTCTTCTTTTGTAACCAAATTAGAAACTGAAATTAATGTGTATAATATAGATGAAAGTAATTGAAAATTAAAATAACTAACCTCACCTAACATTGATATATAACCCACTTATATTCAAATTCAAAGCAAGGAACCCAATTTTGAACTAAAATCCAATCTAATTCACTTATTACCAAGATTTCATGGACTTTCTATAGAAGACCCACATAAGCACAAAAAATAATTTCATATTGTGTGTAACATTAAAACATGAAAATGTGGATGAAGAAAAAGCAAATATTAGGGTATTACCTTTATTTTTGTAAGACATTGAAAAATATTTTCTTTACTATGTGAATTCACTAATTAGAGGCTGGGCAGACTTGAAACAAATTTTTCTTGAAAAATATTTCCCAACCTCTCGAAATGAAATTATAAGGAAAGAAATTTGTGGGATAAGACAATATTAATGGGAAATAATTAATGAACACTTGGAAATATTTAAAAGGCTTTGTTCAAGTTTCCCACGCCAACAAATTAGTGATCAACTTTTAATAAAATATTTTTATGAAGGTTTGATTTTTATTGATCGAAACATGATTGATGTTTCTACAGGTGGTGTGATAGTTGATAAAACCCCAATCAATGTAATGACTCTCAATGAGAACATGGTACATAACACTAAACAATTTGGTTCAAGGTCTAGTGTACCCATTCGACGTGTCCATGAGGTGAAAAATATTAAATTTGAGAAGAAGGTTGACATGATGTTCGAAGAGGTAAGTACCCTTCTTCGAAAACATTCTATTTACCAAGAGAAATAACAATCTCCTCCCCCTATACATTGTAGCATATGTTCTTATAACACCCAATACTTTGACCAAAGTCCTCAATTGAGAGAAAAATCTGAGATTTGCGAGGAAATATTTCCAGGTTTCCCCTATAACCAACCCTTTAGGAAATAACCAAACTATCCATCCAACCTTGGGTGGAAAGACAACCAAGCCTATTGGTAGTAGGGAGGGTATTCAAACCAACCTAAACAACCATGGAATCAACTGGTGAATATTATTCATCCACCACCACCTAGAAATCCTCAACCACACTAAATGGTTTCCAATAATCTCCAATTCCAAAAAAACATACAAGTAGTCATACAAGACCTAAAAACCAATTAGTCTAACTCACCAACTCAGTGGGGGAAATCCAAAGTCATGGGTTGGGTAAACTGCCCTCTCAATAACTAGTAAACCCTAGGGCTAAGTAAAATGTTAGTTTCATCCCACTTAAGAGTGTAACTCAACTTAAAATCCAAATTAAACCTCTAATAGAGTCATCCCCTCATGAGGAAACTTCCATTAAAACCATCTCAGATGACCCAAATAAAAAAAATCCATATCTTGAGAAAAATTACACTAAAATAAAGAGTGTGTTTATTGATTAGCTGCCTAGCCCAACCATTACTCTTCCATTTCCCCAAAGAGATAACCAACCAAGAAAACAAAAATAAACATAACTTGATAAATAAATATTGGAAACTTTCAAAAAAGTGTAGGTCAATATCCCCTTGATTGATGTTGTGAAAAAAATTCCACAATACGCCATGTTTATGAAGGAGATGTGTACACATTGAAGGAAAATTTGTGGTGATGAAAAGGTGGTATTGGGGAGGAATATATCAGCATTGATAGAGCCATCACTTCCTACCAAATACAATGATTTGGGAACATTCTCAATTCCATGCACAATAGGGGGTATTCCCTTTCCAATTCTATGCTTGATTTTGGTGATTCTATAAATGTGATGCCTAACTCTATTTAATCTTTATTATAGTTCGGGAAACTGTATCCCATTGGAATTGTTCTGAAACAAGAAAACTAGAGTATAGTACACCCCACTGGTGTGTTAGAGGATGTTCTTGTGTGGGAGAAATTTTTAATTTTTATTGCTGATTTTTATGTGATTAAAAGGGAAGATGATAGGATGAATGGAAATTCCCAAATTATATTGGGGATACCTTTCATGAAAACTACCAAAACCATAATTAATGTCCACAATGGTAAATTATATATAGTGTTTAGTGGTGAAATTGTCCACTTCAAGATCCTTGATTCCATAAAGCACCCCTCATAAGAAAATTCCTCCATATCTCTATTAATTTAATTGATGTACTCCATTCCTCCATAGAAACTTTTTTTCTCTCCCCTAATCCCATTTCTATGTTTTCATCATTGATTTAAATTCTAGTAAATGAATAATGCATATAATTTTGTACCGGGATAGAAAAATTTCATGCATGTTTGTTAATTGATAATTTATTGAACATTGAGGATCCCATGACCATCGATGTTACTACTAAGCTTGTAAAATATCATTCCTCATCTGGGATGTTACCATTGAGTAGTTAGATTATATCATTGACCTCCCACTATCACATTCACTCCCATAGATCCAAAATCCACCTGAATTGGAATTGAAATAGCTACATCAAGATTTAAAATATTAATATCTTGAGAATAGAAACAAGTTACCTGTCATCATTTCTAGTTTACTCCCTCTATAGCATGAATTTAAACTGATTTAACTTTTGTGGGAGTATAAAAATTCTTTGGGATGGAAACATGAGGACATTAATGTTATTATCTCATAAATATTCACACATCATATGTTGTTAAATGATGAGGATAAACTAGTGAGGCACTCATAATGTTGACTGAACGCAAACCTCCTAGATGTTGTTAAAAAAGAGGTAACAAAATTATTGGTTGATGGAATCATTTACCCCATCTCTGACAGCCAATGGGTTTGTCTAGTAAAAATTGTTCCTAAAAAAACTATTCTAATAGTAATAAAAATGAAAACAATGAATTGGTTCCAACCCATTTTCAAAATAGTTAGAGTGTCTTTATAGACTATTGTCGAATAAACAAAGACAATAATAAGGACCATTTCCCATTTCCATTCATTTACCAAATGCTAGAGAGGTTAGCAAGGAAGTACCACTACTGTTTCATTGATGGGTATTCTGGGTATTTTCATATCCATATTTCCTTCAAGGATCTAGAAAATACAACCTTTACTTTTCCCTTTGGAACATTTTTATATTGGAGGTTTCCATTTGGTCTGTGAAATGCTCTGGGTACTTTCCAGCGATGTATGGTTACTATTTTTTCATATTACCTAGAGAATTTCATGGAAGTATTCATGGATGATTTCACTATGTATGGATACTCTTTTGATTAATGATTGAGTAGTCTTGGTTATGTCCTACATCACTATATTGAAAATAATCTTATATTAAATCATGATAAATTCCATTTCACGATGCGATAAGGTATAATACTTGGGCATGTCATTTCTGGGGATGGTATCCATGTTGATAAATCAAAAGTGGATGTCATTTCTTCCCTACCATTCCCCAAAAATGTGTGGTATGTGTGGTCATTCCTAGGTCATGACAGATTTTACCATCATTTCATCTGTTACTTTATTAATATTGAACTCCCCCTCTCCCACTTAATCCAAAAATTAAAATAAAAATTGTTTTTGATAAAGAATGTGAGGAAGCTTTTAATAATTTTAAAAGGAGTCTCACATCACCACTAGTAATCCAACCAACTCATTGGGATTTACCATTTGATCTCATGTGTGACGCCTCTAACTATGTAGTTGGGGAAGTCTTATCACAAAGGTTCGACCGAGCTCCAAATTTCATTCCCTATGTTGCACATACTTTGGAACCCGCCCAAGAAAACTACACCACCACCAAAAAAGAATTTATTTCCATTGTGTTTTCCTTGGATAAATTTAGGTCATACCTTTAAGGGTCCAAAGTCATTATGTTCTCAGACCATGCATCCCTTTGCTATCTCCTTAAGAAACTGGAAGCCAAACCATGTCTCATTCGCTGGATGCTCCAACTTTAGGAATTTAATTTGGAAATTAGGGATAAAAAAGGAGAAGAGAATGTGGTGGCTGACCATATCATTAGGATCCATAAATCCTTAAACATTGACTCATCCCCTGTATTCTCATAAATGAAATGTATCTAGATGAGAAATTGTATCGAGTGAAAGATTCTATTCCTTGGTATGCTGAAATTGTAAATTATTTAGTAGCATCTTTCATTCCTGCTAATTTCAATAAAAATTAAGATGGTCATCTAAAACATGAGCCTCATTGGTACATTTAGGATGACCCCTAACTTTGGCACACATGTAGTGATCAAATCCTCAGGATTTGTGTTCCCAATAGTGAGTTTTAGTTTATCCTTAGGTTCTTCTACACTCTTAGTTATGGGTACCACTTTGGTCCTCAACAGACTGCTCACAAGGTCCTTGATTCTGGTCTCTTTTGGACAACACTATTTTAGGATTCCCAGGATTTCCATAAATCTTGTCCCAACTATCAAAGAATGGGGAATGTCTCTAAAATAAATGAAATTCCACAACAACCATTTATCTTTCATGAGATTTTTTATGTTTGGGGAATTAACTTTATGGGGACATTTCCCAATTCATTTGGAAACCTATACATTCTTTTCATAGTGGATTATGTGTCAAAATAGATAGAGTCACACTCCACAAGGATTGATGATTCCAAGACTATTTTGGAATTTTTGAGAACCCATTTTTTTGTATATTTGGATCACCTAGGTTCATCATTAGTGACCAGGGTTCTTATTTCTACAACTAAACAATGTAATTACTTATACGTTGATATGGGGTCAAGCAACTAGTTTCTACTACTTATCACCTAAAAACCAATGGTCAAGTTGAGGTGTCAAATAGAGAGGATTTTTTTTGAAAAAATGGTTTAACCCAATATAAAATATTAGAGTCTTAGACACGATGATTCATTATGGTATTACCATACTACCTTTAAAACTCCCATTATAATTTCACCTTATCAAACTATTTTTAGAAATATTTTTAACCTCCATATTGAGATAGAGAGTTAGGCCTATTGGGCCATAAAAAATGAAATTATAATATTTATATTGTAGGTTCTCAAAGGAAGTTATAAATTTAGGATTTTGAGGAAATGTGTAGAGATTCATATGAGAACTCCCAGATTTATAAGGAGTGAACCAAGGCTATCCACGACTTTCTCATCCTCATTGTCAATTCCATATTGGGTAGAAGTTCCTACTTTACAATGTAAGGATGAAGTTTCATCCAAGTAATATTCATTCCCACTGGTTTGGACCATACACGGTTACTATTGTTTATCTATTTTGTGTTTTTTAAGTTCAAAATGAAAAAAAAACAAACCTTCACTGTCAATGGGCAGCAATTTAAGCACTTTCACGAAGCCCTTTTTTAGTCCTCAAGGGAGGAACTACAAGTTCAAGAGGCATCCTACCAATGACACCCACCAGATTTTATCCTTCCTTCTCACATTCTCTTTTATTATAGTGAGGACACTACATAATCTAGGTGTGGGGGGATGGGTACATTCATGGGTTAGTTAGTAATTTTCATCAACTTTTTTTTATATTTTTATCTTTATGAATAGTATTTTTTTACTTTACCACTCATTTCCCCCTCAATTTTTATTGGAATATTTATTTTTGATGCCCACTTGATCGGGGAAAATGATACCTTCTTAATCTTGAAAATTATTAAACATGCATGAGGAATTTCCCTAATTCAAGTTGTTTTAACATTCAAAAAAATTCTAATGAAATGTGGATTTCAACATGAATTTAACATTGTGGTGTGACTTTATCTTGAAAATTGGTCATTTTTTTGTTGATATAAATGGTTGTATCATTTTGAAATCTTTGAGAAGAATGGTAACATTTATGTGAGTAGTTTAAGGGAAATTGTGTCACTTATTTTCTACACACATCTTTGCACTAAACCATGAAGTGTGAATTTTTATTAATCAATAAAAGGTGAGTATAAGTTAAGTTAATATTTATCTACTTACCAAAATAATTTTTCCATACGTTCTCTCCTTATCCGATCTGTTTCATTATTATATCGGATTGACCTATGCATTTGTGTATTTTAACTGACTGTTGTACAACCTAAAAAAACAAAAACAAAACACACACACAAAAAAATATGTGTTGTGTCTTGGGCAGGTAAAAACACTCTTCCTTAACCTTTAATATTGATATAACTATTACAATTAGTGTTGTGAGGAGATTGAACAAAGGTTGAGAGATGAGTGTGAGATTTGTTCCAAGTTCAAATTTTGAAAAAAAATAAAAATAAATGAAAGGAGTGATTAAATGTAAAACATATGGGTATATCTAGGACAAAAGATTAATGTTTGACTTTTAGTAATTATTAATTGAGTGGGTCTTGAAATTTTATTACAAAAGATGCATGACAGGTTCGGTGGACCGAATCATTTAAGTATTTTTTTAAATAACTTATATTTACTAGATAAAAAGTTAGAAGAATAGCATGAAATAGTTTTCACACACACACATAGAAAATTAGTGACATGGTTAACTTTTTAATAATTTTCCTAGATTAATATCATGCATCTCTTAAAATTTCATTCTGATACAATTTTTGAGATGTCTTTTTCCATGATCACTAAGAATAACTCCTCGGTGTGATTTTTTTCTTTGATCACATTTCTATCAGGAATTAAATTTTCATTGAATGTTAAATCTTCATGAATTTAGAAATACATCCATTCATAATTTTTTGAAATGTGACTTTTCCCAGGTGTGCAAATGTTTAGGTGTGGGGATGTGATCGCACCGTGATTCACTGCTTTATTTCACCCTTATACCCCTGTTTTAAATTGTTTTTTTATTTGAAATTACAAATTTAATAACAAATTTAAATTATCATTTTATTAAATAATTTAATTTTTATCACTTTAAAAAAGAGAAATTATACTTATTTTGGTGATTTTATTTTCGGGGGAGGTGATTTGGAGGGCTGAAGATGATCCAGAAGGAAAATGAGCTAAACTGCATTAAATTCCAAGGACACTAGTCTACTATTTTTCACATTTAGAGAAATACCTAAATCCAAATGGGATTAAATTTTGTGGCCAGATCCAAAACTTCATGGGATATAACTCGTCTCAATAAAATGAGGCCCAATTCTTCTATCTAGTGGAACATACAAACTGATCTATCCAAGGGACCAAATATACACAAATTTAAAAGTTAGGTCTAGTATTTTGACAATATATACAAATACAGGTGTCTAACAGGCACTAAATTTTACATGGATACAGTAAAGAGGCCTTACAATAACTCTCATCTTTTGTTCAAGTTGTGATATATCTGTTTACTTGTTCAAAACCGAGACACATGTGGTATAACCAAAACTGGCTGCCCAAAACCACTTTCCATTTTGGCTATAAAAGGACACAATGGGAAATCCATTTGAATGTTCGACCAAGAGAGTGATGTGCTACCAAATTTAAGTTCTAGAGGATCCCTTTCATCACCTTGGAGGTTCTGGAGCTCCCTATCCTCATAGGGGGGTCAAGGATGAAGAAGGAGATCCACCTGAGCTTCCTCCTCCTCTCAATATCAGGATAAATGGTGGGTGTTCATTTTGAGGGAGCTACACACATGTTGGGGGAGTTACGATGAATATATTAGCTACTAGTTTGGATTAATTTGGGTTTTAAAATATTTCATTCTATGTATATTACATTATTCAAAATTTTAATGCTTGTTTTTATGCATGTAATTGATATGCTCTTAATTTCTAACCAATCGGTGTGAGGATTTGAGTGCATGAATTGTGTTGTTTCGATTGGGAAACACAATAATCCTTTTCATACCCAATTTCTTGTGATTTCAATATGATTTTAAATCTCATATTTCATGAATAAGTTCTGGACCTTGGCAATAATATTGTTATTTCAAGGTTTGGTTCTTCAATCAATGAAATAAAAGACTAATAATTAGTCAAAATTCCAATTAATTTCAACCAAATAATAACTCCAAACCCGAATCAACCTCTCATAATGATGAAATTTAAATGTGTGTAGTGAAATCACAATGACCCATTTATCTCAAATTTTTTTTCAAAATAAACATGGTCTTTAAACTATTAAACTCTTTAAATTAAGTTATTTTCTTAAAAATGTTTTCAAAACAACCCCCTTTTTAGTAATTTTCATTAAATACACACACTCTAAACCTATCAAATCTCTTTGAGAGATGACATAGGGTCTTCCCTAGAGTATAAAATCAACTTTAAATCATAATAAATTTGATGTGTTATGACAACACAGTCAATCCTATTGAGTATTCATGTTATTCCCACCCTATATATATATATATAAACTATATTTCATGTTAGCAATAACTGGTTGATGATTATGCTAGAAATTTCTAGTTAAAATATTTGATCAAGATCTATTTTGGCTTTGAGGTCACAATTTGTATTTTCTTTTGGTTTCATCATTTCCTCTTCAATCGCATCAATTTTGTATGATATTACATGTATGCTATTGGGATCATATTTTATTTTGTTATGAGTATGAGTTATTAGGTGGTTTATATCTTATCTATCTCATTTTTCAAATCATATAGGGTTATGCCTCTTATTTTTGTGTATGATATACCATTGGTTATTATTACCAACCTATGTACTATTATAGGAGGACTTCAAGCATCATTATCTCCCTTCTGTCATTGTTATCCCAGGAGGGGTAGCTTTGGGGGAGAGGGGTCATGAAAGAGTGATATTAGATATGAAGGTTGAGAGATATGATGTAGTGTGGAGTTAGGAACTGGTGATGTTGAATGGGTTGGTAGAGAAATTATGTTAGTTTTACTTAGTACATGTTATAAAAAAGTGATATTGGCTAGGACATGGGATTTTAGGTTCCCCTGTGATCTGACACAAGTGGCTTCAAGTTTAATGGATATGATAAGGAAATTTATGTTTCTTATGGGGTAGAGAACTAGTAAAGGAGCATGCATCATGCTTGTATGCGCCTGTGTTTGAATGGGGTAGACAATGTTAAAGGGTTAAAAATTAAGTAATTAATTAACCTTAAATAATATGTGTCTCGGGTTAAGATTCCCTAACATTTGTTCTTTTATAGAAGTATATCAAGGTTTAAATCTTCATTAGGATCATACCAATATGTTCAAAAAGATGTGTCATAAAATCACTGCAAATTAGAGGATTAAAATGATAATGCTCAGAGGAGGAAACTTCAAGAGTTCTATATCCATATTCTTCATAAGTATGAAGGATTCATTTCATATAATGGGACAGAGACTTGGTTGGAGGAGGTGATGATATAATTCAGTTTGAATCATAATAATATGGAGCACTAAGATTCATTGGCTTTGACGATATTGTGTGGGTCATCTCAACAGTGGCGGTTCTTGTTCCTTAGAGGTTATGAGGAGTCATCTACTTTTTAGTGGATGTTCTGAGATCAGTTTCCAAAAATATTTTATTTCTTTGACCCCAATATTATTGGATTATCCACTAGTTTTTTTACCTCTATTATGGTATTCCTAACTTATACTCTTGATTTGTTGTGATACCTTTGAATTTTCTTATTTATCTTAAAACCCTTTGATTGTTATCCCCTTGAAGTGAACGACTAGGTTTATCATCATAATTAAATTATTATCCCTTAAAAATGAGTGTTGTGAAACCTCATTATTTTCTTTATTTCAACCCACCTAATAAATCCTTAATCCATGATCATTTGATAACTTCAACCTTTAGTTTCTAAACCACACCAATCAGCCTTCAAATATGGTAAGCACAACTTATTCCCCAGGCCTAATGTTTAGATAGAGATATGGTTAGAGGAAAGTAGTTTCTATAACCTTGTTTATTTAATTATATTTACTCTATCCTCAAGACTTTATTTGGTGTGGATGGTTGGGTCACTATTAATCTCTCACTAGGCCCTTATTTGGTTTAGGGGAGGGGTTGTTATCATCATGTGCATCCTTTACTCTTCTCTCGAGCCCTGTGAGGTGGATTTTTGGTCTAGGGGAAGGGGTTATGGTATTTATACCTTATTTTAATTAATATACTCTTCACTCATTCTAGGTGATATGAGACTTGGTTCGGGAAAGGAGGATATTGTAAGTTACCTTTAATTTATTTTTTCCTAGTGTTGGTTTAATTACTCTCTCTGATGTGAAAAAATTCTTGTATGATGTGGGTTGTGCATGTGTCTTTGTTTATGACATGGTTATGGTATGATGTTCTTACATCCCTATAAGGGATTTATATCATACTATTATGGAATAAATTATATGAAGAGAGGGGAAAATCCACCCATCATGACACATTATATTATGACATGTTTTAAAACCATGAGGGAGAGTTACTTCCACCTAAAGAGGATAATATCATGATGTGATGGATGGTTTCCTTTTATTTATATGCTTGTTCCAACTCTTTTGATCTTGGTTCATGTGATGATTAGGGAATGTTTTGTGACATTAATATAAAACTCTTGAAAGGCATGTAATGTACCTATGGTAAATGGTAAATGGAAATTGGGATACCATATCCTTTTTAGATTTTGGATGAGTGTCCCCATAGTAAATAAGTTTATTAACAAAGTTAGAAAAAGTTATAAAACTAGATAAATTGGATGGTTAAATATCATTCTTTGTTTCTAATGCATGTCATATTTCAAATTTGAGACTCTTGAAAGATTATTTGAAATGTAATGGTGTGTGTGATGAAAACCCTTGACAGTGGACTTTGAAATTTATTTTTTGATTCCTAGAACATGTTCTTGAGTTGAAATAATGTTTTGAAGTAGTATTTTTATGAAATAAAAAAGACACGAAATGTTTTATGATTTAAATTGGGATGATTTGAAATAAGAGGCATGGTTTTTTGGTAAAAATCATTTGATGTTTGTTTTTGAAATGAAATACATGGAATTGTGAAATAAACCATTTTTCAAAGGCTTTAAAAGTATAAGGTGTTTTTTGAAAAAGAAAAAAATGGACTTAAAGGAAAATTGATTTCATGAAATGATTTTTATGTTGAATCTTGAAAAAAATGGATTTAAATAAAGGATTTCTTTTAAAGGCATAAACTTGATAAAAAACATATCATTTGGTTTTGAACTTGAAATTGGGAATTTTAATTGTGAATGATGAATTTATTTGAAAAGAATTATTTTCACATGATTGATTGAAATGCATTTCTTGCTGGTTTTTTTGGCTATCTATGTGGCATTGGATGTGACTATGTAACCTTGTTTGGGAATGAGAGTCAGATATGTGTGCTCAAAATTCCAACGTTATTTAATGTTTTTTTTGAGATTCAGTATCTAATCTCATGTTGATATTTGAGATTGATTATACTCCTTAATGTAATGTTTTGTAAAAAAAATTCTCCTATTTGAGAGGTATCTCCCATAGGATATTGTTTTAAAAAGTTATATAGCTTTAATCTTTAAACCTATTGATTGGTTGTTGTGTTCTAAATATAGAAAGAACATAGAGATGTATCTCATGGGGTGGTTTATTTATTACTCATACCTTCCCTTCCCTTTCTAGTTTTGTTTTAATTCTCAATTATGAGATTTTTTAAGAGGTATCTAATATAAAGGTCTAGAATATTCTTGAGCCTTTATTTGTAATTTTGGGGTGTCCATTGATTTGGGAGTAATTTCTTACATTTTGAAAGTAATTTTAAAATTATTTTATAATTTATTAAGTATTTTTAAAGTATTTTACATATTATGGAATTAATTTAATTTTTTTATGTTTATTTGGAATTAAATTTGGATGTTTTAAGAATGATTCTATAATTTTTTTTATGATTTTATAATTTTTAAAGTGATAATAAACCCTCTTTATGAATTATTTGTAAGTTAGTTTAATTAAAAATATAATATTTTCAAAGGAATATCTACCTTTATGCATGAAATTGTAGTTTTATAAAGGTAAGTAGTGTTTTTAATAGGTTATGTAAGGTTAAACCCTTATTTCCAAGGGTTATGTAAGGGTAAACTTAGATTAATGCACTATGTAAAGGTAAGGTTTGACTTGTGTAAGGGTATAGACTTGTGTAAGGGTAGTTTTATAAGGGTACCGACCCATGTAAAGGTACCTGTATAAGGGTACCAATCCACATAAGGGTATCTGTGTAAGGGTACCAACCCATGTAAAGGTGCATGCATAAGGGTACTGACCCATGTAAGGATACTTGTGTAAGGGTAAGGTGAATTTCCTTCCACTACGTAAGGGTAGAACAATTTACCCTTATGTAGAATTATGTTATCATGTAAGGGTAACCGACTGTGTAAGGGTAAATGCACATTACCCTTATGTAATGCATTCTTCTCACGCAAGGGTACCTTTTTTGTTATAGAAACATTATCTCCCCTTTTGAATCACCTGTGACACGTTTTTCAACATAAATAAAGAGGCTTTAATGTGGGAATCAATTGTTTTAAATTTTTTGTGAGTTTTAAATGAAATCATTGGGAGAATTAAATTCAATCCATCTTAATAAAATTTAATATGAATTAAAATATTGGAAATTAATGGAGTTTCTGAGGTATCATTGGAGGTATGTATCTAAACTTGAAAAATGAGTTTCTTCCTCTCATTTGTGTTCCTTCTTATTCTTATTGAGTTCAGATGGTCTCAAATACTTCATACAAGTATTTCTAAGATTCTACAAAATTCTTCTGAGTCCCTCTTGAAGTTTCAAAGCATCTAATAACCCTCCTTCTTCTATCCTTCTAGGTGTAGTGATTTATAAGGGAAAATAAATATCCAGATAGGGGATCTATGAATCCCCCATATTTTACACAATGAAATTGTGGAATTATCATTCTTTAGTTTGTTTATTTAAATAAATGATATTAACCATATTTAGATTAAATATAGAAAATAATTTCATGCGGAAAGTATGTGTGAAAATATAGAAAGATGGGGATATTCTTTGTAATTCTATTAATGATAATTAAATATATTAATTATATATTTTTTTAAAGGAATACTAATTTATGCAGTAGAATGTGTCAGATTATAAAAATGCAAGAGAATTAATGTGTTAATATTATTTCAGAAATGTAATAGAAGTTTACTACTTGAAGAAATGGTTAGCCTATTATTGCTTGATTTCCAGAACTGATTATAGATAATACTACATACCCTAGATATTTTAAATTATCCTAGAATATAGAATGTGCATGTTAAAATAATTATATTAAATACTTTTAATAATAATTAAAAGGTTGGAATTAATAAAATTATCATATATAGTGGATAATAACATTTTATGATCTATAATATCATCGGAAGAATATAAAATAAGTATTTACATGTTGTAGAATAATAACAATTATTCTAGAAATTATCTTTGAGAAAGAAATTGATAATCACATGACATTGTATAATTATTATTTTATGAAATCAAAATGATAGCATGCCTTAGAGTTTAAATTCTTAAATAATATAGTTGAGAATTATTCAATAATTTTGGACATTAGAAAATTAAAAGGGAGAATGTTACATGTGTTTTTATGATTATTCTTTTTCTAAAGAATATCATTGCATGTGTAGAATTATTATCCTTACTTAAGGATATTGTCACATGCTGTAAATTAATTAAATTATGGGAACCTTAAGTATTATCACATATGGATATGTTGATATTTAAGAATGAATGTTTTGGGATGTGTTACCGCTTGTGAATATATTTTTCTACCTCTGAGTTTACTGGATAGTGTATTTTACTTTATTATAGTTATTAATCATGGTTGATATGTTTGGATGTTATATAAAAAATTAAGGATGGTAATTATTTTTTTAAAAAAAAATAGGCATGTTGAAATAATAATCATTGATACTGTTGATAAATTAATAAGTAGCTTAAGGCAGAAGGTCAGATGAAATAAATAATATTTCGACTTAAAAATTTACAAGGCTGGTGATGCTGAGATTTATTTTTAATAAAATGGTTAATTAAATATAGTTATTAATAATTAATTAATGCTTAAATAATTTCTTTGGGGATGAGAAATATCGATGTTGTTTGATAAAGGATAAAATTATTTAATTGTTTATCCACAGTTTCTTTGAAATTATATGTGGAATAATACATTTAATATGAATTTATGCTCTATGGATTTATATCCTTGTTATGATTGAATCATTTCCTCATGCAGTTGGAATAATGGGTGAGTATTCCCAAGGATGTGATAATGGAATTAGGTTTTGATTATGGTGATGATATAATTGGGGATTCCAAAGGTTGTGATAATGGAAGAAGGTGTCAGTTATGGTGATGATATGGGTAGGGGTGCCTGGGTTTGTGATGGTGGAATGGGATGTTAGTCATATAATGTTGTTGTAATGGGATTATATGTGTGATCTTATATTTAGTAGTGTCAGGGATGGCACCGAGACTGATATAACATGATAAAACTGGGCTTTCCCCTTATCGTTGTATTGAAATTTGGGATATTTCCTTGATGGTTGATGGTTGTTTATTAGTTATATAATCATTTTTCAACTGTGGGAAGTAGTTGATGTTATACACTATGAGTGCATATTTTATGTAGTAGGTTGGGTTGATTCCTAGAGTACCCATAATTTTATGAAATGATAAATGAATTAATGAAATAATAGGGTTGGTACATGATGCTTACTTTATGACGATGACATACTTTATAATAGATGCAAAGAATTAATAGTGCCATCAAAATTTAGCTTATAAGAATAAAATGTTAATCCTGGAAAAGAAAATAGAATAATATTAATTAATAGATGATTAATTAATTAATTTTGAGCTTGATGCTTGTATGATTTTCATACTTAGGCCTTATCAATGGTTGTCAAGAGTGTTATAAAACATTAATGACAGATTATTCTAAGGCTTCGTAGTTTTCCATAGTGTGGTTGTGGACTTATATATATCATGTTTTTATATTTCATCCACTATCCCACTGATTTCGGTAGGGATATTGAGACCCAGTAGACTTTGGGAGGGTGTTTCCCCAACATCCAAGTTGCCAAGGAATAGATGGATGATGACCCCCTATGACCCCCTATGACCCCACTCTCTTCTCTTAGTAGTTTTATGTTCTGGTATGCATGGTGGTTATCTTTCCTCATATATGTGTGTAGAGGGATATAACGGTTAGTGATTTTTTCATACACATGTATATATGGATATAGTATCCTTTGGATAATTATAGGTATTTTGTATATGGATTTTGATGGATTGAGGTATAACACATGATGTATGGGATATGGTGGCTCTCAAAAACTACTCATTTTCTATATAGATATATGGTTGGGATGATGAGATAATGTGATGTATGGGGTGAATGATATATTATCCAAGGTTTATTCAAGCTAGTTTACTTTATCCCAAGTGTCTGTAGGCTAGCTTTTAGAGAGAGATGGCTCAGGACATGTGATGTTGGGGCATGGTAGCAAACTAGTGGGGAAGTGGTATTGGGGTTTCCTATTTTTTTGTTATATTATATGATCTTTTGTATGTGATACTTGGTGATAGATAGACATGGTGATCCTAGGAAAATAATAGTAAACCTGTTTAGTTGATGGTTTAACTTCATTTGTTTACTCACTAGGATTTAATATACTTATTTCACATTTTTCATGAGAGGTTTTAGGGAGGATCCTACTGAGTATACACATTATGATCACACTACATATATATAAACTATTTTTCAGTTCAATTAGATATTGTTTGATGATTGAGACGAGCTTTTCTAGTTCAAAGAGTTGTTTAAGAGTTGTTTGGGCTTTGATATCTCTAAGGTTTTTCTTTTTATTTCATCATTTCCTTTTCATTTGTATCATTTTCTTATGACATTACTTGTATTCACTTGGGATATTGTTTTATTTTTTTATGAGCAAGATTTTTTTGGTGGTTTCTATCTTATCTCTCTCATTTATCACATCTTAAAGGTAATGCCTCCCATTTGTGTGTATGTTATACCATCGGGCTTTTCACCAACCCGTGACCTATTGGAGGCAGGCTTCAGGTGTCATTATATCCTATCTCTCATTTCCAGTCTAGGAGAGGTATATTTGGGGGGGAGGGGTTCATGATAATGGGGCTTTTAAAATACTTGAATGGAAATGATTATTTTTTTTATAAAATTAGTATTTTTCAATATTCATCCAAAAAGTAAATATTTTCAGAAAAAAATACCAAAAAATTACCCTATGATAAATGTGATATATAGATATAAACAATTAAGTCCACTTTATAAAATTCAATTTCTTAAATTTATAAATTTAACTTTTAAATAGAACCATATAATATGTGAAAAAAACATTAGTTAGAATAAAAATATTTCTTTTTAAATTTTGAAAAATAATATAAAATTATTGTAATGAATGTGAATCCTTAAAATATAGTAATAAATATTAATAAGACATGAAATTAATTTATTATTAACATTACCAGAGTTTTCAAATTCTTCCCCACTTAAAGAAAAATTGTGTCCTCATAATATTATTCATCATTTAAACAGATAGGGATGTTATTACCTCATAACCTTTTTAGGTTCTCATGTTTCTTCCTCAATCATTTAGTACTCCCATAAAACTTTAACTAGTTGAGTTACCTTATTCTGTAAAACCTGCTCTATGTGATCTAGAATTTTCACTAGATTTTCCTCATAAGAAATATTCTATTCCAATTGTACCACATCAGGGATCAAAACATGAGAGGCATTAGGTACATATTTCTTTAAAATCAAAATAATAAACACATCATGTACATGAGATAAGATCTATGGAAAACCTACTTGGTAAGAATCTAATACCACATTTTCCAAAATTTCATACAATCCAATTAATTACAAACTTAAATTTCCCTTTTTACCAAATCACACAACACCTTTCCATGGAGATATTTTAAGAAATACATGATCATCTACCAAAAATGAAAGGTATTTATTAATATTATCTACATAAATCTTATTCCCAGTATGATATATCCTCACGTGCTGCCGAATCAACTTTACCTTCTCAGCCATTTATTCTACCAGTTATAGTCCTAATAACTTCGTCTCACTTACTTCATCCCAATATTCTAGAGTTAAACACTGTTTTCCATATAATGTATCAAAATGTTAATTTTTTATACTAAAATGAAAAATATTTTTATATGAAAATTCAACTAATTAAATATGTTGATCCAAACTTCCCTAATAATACAATGAGCAATGTAAAATTATATCCTCCAAAGTATGAATTATATGCTCTGGATGTCTATCAGATTATGGATGAAAGGTGGTACTAAAATTTAATTCAGTTCCCAATGATTTATGAAATCCTTTCCAAAAATTTGAGGTAAATTTGGGATCATGGTCAGATAAAATATAGAGAGGAACTCTATATATCCAAACAATCACCTTAAGATAAAGTCAGAAAAGATGATCCAAATACATATGATATAGAATAGGAATAAAATGTGTATATTTAGTCAATAGATCAATAATAACCTAGATCACATTATTACCTCAATATTTATTAGGTAATATCACAAAAAAATACATGGATATATTCTCTTATTTCCATTTTGGCACTATAAAATGCTGAAGAATACCCTATGGTAGTTTTCACTTAGATTTAACATATTTACAAGTTAAAAATTTCCTGGTAAATCAGTAATATTTTTCTTCATTCCACCCCATCAATAATATTCCCAAAGGTCTCTATACATCTTAGTGTTACCAAGATGGAAAGAAAATAGAGATTTATGAGCTTCACTCATCAATTCCAACTTCAACCGAGGATCACTTGGCACACATAACCTCTTTCTAAATCTTATAAACCCTCCTTTTTCAATGTTAAATTCAAGAAACTTACCCTTTTTGAAAAACTTCACTCTTTCTTACAAAATATGATTTTCATTATGAACATGCTTAATTATATTTGAAAAAGTTGATTGCATTGACACCTAAACCAAAAGATATGGATTTCATTTATGAACAATTTCTAGGCCAACATTCAGTAAATAATTAACCAATAGATCATGTTACAAATGTATAATAGTTAATGATGCATTATATTTTTTACCCAAGGAATCAGCTACTTTGTTTTCATTACCTGGATGATAGTGAATCATACAATCATAATTCTTCATCAGTTCCAACTATCTTCTTTGCCTCATGTTTAACTCTTTTTTAGTGATTATATACTTTGAACTTTAATGGTTGTTATATATTTCAAATTTTACCCCATATAAAATATTCTAGAAAATTTTAAATTCAAAAACTACTGTTGAAATATCTAGATCATGTGTAGAGTAATATTTTCCATGTAGTTTCAATTGACATAAATCATATGTAATCACTCAATCATTATACATCAAAACACAACCATGTTCTTTCAATGAAGCATCACAATAAATAAACAATTCACAATTTATTATTATAAAGGATAACACTGAAGCATTAACCAATATTATATTTAATTACTTTAAAAATTCATCACACTCCTTTTTTCAAATGAATTAATCACCTTTTCGAGTTAACTTAGTTAGTGGTCCGGATAACCAAGCAATGCTTTCAACAAACTGTCGGCAATAACTCGTTAATCCAAGAAAACTTGGAATCTCAATGACATTTGTAGGTATTAGAAACTCTTATTCCATATTTATAAGTAATATTACCAATTAATGAAATCCATCATAACCAAAATTCATATTTTCTAAATTTTTCATATAACTAATTTTCTTTTAAAATTTATAGAAAAATCCATAGATGTTTCTCATGTTCCTCATAACTTTTAGAATAAACCAACATGTCATCAATTAAAACCACCATAAATTTATCCAAATACTCATGGAAAACTATATTTATAAGATCCATAAATATAGAGGATGAATTCATAAACCTAAAAGGCATAACCACGAGATCATAATGGTCATACTTAGTATAAAACATCATCCTGAAAATTTCTTCCTCCTTCACTTTTAGCTAGTGATTCCTGGACTTGATATAAATATTTTAAAAATACTGACCACCATGGAGTTGATTATAAAAGTCATCGATATGAGGAAATGGATACATTTTCCTAATAGTTATGGTATTGAGAACTCTATAATCAATGTAAATTCTCATTAAACCATCTTTATTTTTATCAAAAAAATAAATAAAACCCCAAGGTGAAGTGATGGGATGAATTAAACTCGTATAAAGATACTCTTGTAAATTATTTTTTAATTCTAATAACTATAATGGATCCATTCAATAAAGGGGTTTTGGAATTTTATTAACTTTTATAACTAAGTCATGAATTCAACCTCATCGTCATGAATAACTCTTGGAAATTCATCAGGAAATAAATCTATATGTTTATTTACTATTGGCACATCACTAATCTGAATAATTTCTTTTCTTTCAACAATATGAGAATGATAACCCTCATTGTCATATTTAATCAATTTCATAGCTTTTTGATATGCTATCATAGGTATGAAATCATTATTATATACAAATTAAAACTAACTCTAAAAATTGAATTTAATTTCCATATCTCTATAATCTATCTTAGCATGATAGACTTAAATTAAATCCATACCTAGAATAAAATCAAACTCAACTATAGGAAAGACACCAATATTTTTTGGAAAAAAAATTCCATGGATAATTATAGAAAGATTACTATAAATATTTATAGCTTTAATACTTCCATAGATAGTTTTTACCAAAATATATATCTCCATTTATTGATGTGATATTTCCATTTTACTAAAAAAAAGCTTAGAAATAAATGAATATGTAGGCCATGAATCAAACAAGACATTGACATAATTTGAGTAAACAATTAATATACCTTTCATCACTTTATTCAATGGTCTTGAATTTCTTGAGGCAGTCATGAATATCTATATCCCACCATTATATTTAAATTTTCTCTTATTTCCATCCTTTATGTTTATACATTTTCATAATATCCATTATTACTATAATCATAACACCGCACCGCTTGATTTTCATTGTTGGTCTGATCATTACAATTACATTTTTCCTTAAAGTCAGTAGTTATATGTCCCAATATACCACACCAAAAACACATCTCATATTTCATGAGACACTCTATAGGGCACTTCTTACCAAAATTATAATAAGAAGTAAATTAAGTCCTCTTATTCTCATATTTCCTCAATGAATTCTTCCCCATCAATTTCCACCTTGACTACTTCTTATCCTTGTTGTTGTAAAAATCAACCAATTCCATCTCAAAATTATCAGTAAATCACAAAAATTTCTCATATATTTTAAATCCATTAGAGGCCAAATATATTCAGAAACTTGGTTTCAATCCTAATTAAAACATATCAATTTTACTATCATGGTTCAGAATAAAATTTTGTGCATACCTGAAAAAACTAGTAAATTCATCTTCATAGGTGGTAATAGTGTCCTCTTTTTTATTCATTTTCAAAAATTATATTTACCTACTAAGTTGAAAAACCTTAGGAAAATAATTCTCAAGGAAAATATCTTTAAATATAGTCTATATCATGGAATTAGTATCATCTTTTTCCTTGTTATTTTTAACCAATAACCACCACCAATCAACTTTATCCTTAAAATTATAAATAGAAATAATTTTATTTTGATGTTCAGAATAATATTAAACTTCAAATATATTTTCCAAATCTTTGAACTAACCTTCTTTTACCACTATGCCTGAATATTCACCAAATACTATAGGGTTTTGATTCATGAAATGATCCACAATAGAAATATTACTAAATGCAGAGTCTGGTCACTCTCTATAACAGGTACCACCATTAATATCCTATATAAACTAAGTTATCATAGGTATAAACTACTCTATTCTAATTAAATTGATTCTATGTTGCAGATTCAAAAGGTTATTATCCTCCTAATGTTTTTATAATTCATTCACCCTATTTCCTCTATAAAAAACCATTTTGAAGCAGATGTAGATAAGATGAAGAATCATAGAAAACTTAAAAAAATTAATGATAATATAATCCATATATTAACATCCATAAAATGTATTAATAATATATTAACCAATAAATTTATCTAAACCTTCTCTGATACCAACTATAACAACTCATAGTATATATAATACATAACTATGAGTTTAAAATCAAGTATTTCACTTTATTAAATTCTTGTGATCTTTTAGGTATAGTGTTTTATAGAATTATGAACAAATATTAAATATAAAATCCATACACTAAAAAGTATAAAATTCCACTCAATATTCATTTTTACTAAAAATGGGATTCTTAAATTTAAACTTCCATTTCATTCAAGTTTCTTTCGCATCATTTAAAAAAATAAGTCACCATAGAGGAAATATAGACCTCGTTATAGTTTCTAATCATCCTTGGGACTTTTTAATAACATTTTAAAACAAGGTATGAGAACAAAAATCTACATAAAATATATAAAAAGGAAAGTGACCTATTAATCCATTTTAAAAACAATTAAATCCAAAATAATTTTTTCCTTTTTTACATAATAAACACCGAGGTTAAATATTCATTTACTAACTCATGAAATAAAATTTATTTCCAAAATATTTTAATTGAACATTTACTAAGGGTAAAGTAAAAAAATTAAAATCATGAGGGTTTCTTTGAAAATTTAAGAACCCATGAAAAAAAAATTCTTAGAAAACATGCCTTTCACCCTTAAAAGGGTCATAAATTTTTTTAAAACATAAGCTCAATTTATTAACTTGTGAAATAAAAATATTTTCTTAAACAATATTTTATAATCATATAAAATTTATTTAGGTTCCTTGGTATATAATATTAATATAAGCATTACAATAACCTTTGCAAATGGAATAAACTACTCGGTTAATTCAAATATAATTCAATGGAGGACAAAATCATTTCCCAATTCATTAGAAATCTATATCAGGATAACCCATCATTATAAAAAATTTAAAAAGACCATAATATTCATAAAACACATATAATATTAAATTTCCATTATAAAATCTTATAAAATATTTTTTTTAACACATATGCAGAAGAAATTTCGGTATTCACGTAAAAATAAGGATAAAAATCCATTTTCTGTTAAATAATATTAAAATAAAAAATTAATAGAAGAAATTTAAATATTATATTCTTGTAAAAATTATGAAAACTTATAAATTAATCTTCTTAAATAATATAGTTATTGAGGGTATGAAATTATGTTTATGACGCATATGTTAAAAAAATTCCTTTAATACTTTTTCAAAAATAACTCGTATAGAAAATATTAAAAAGATGCATTTTCAAACCACTGTGAGGAAATTATAAGATAGTTTTAAAATGAATTTAAAAAAACATTTGGGTATAATAATAACATTCTTGAATCATTTTAAGAACCATGGATATGGAGGGAAAATATTTAGAAATAAAACATTAAAACATTTTAAAAAAGGTTTTAAAGAAAATACCTTACCTCGAGTCGAACGCACCACATACGTTATTTAAATCTTGTGTAGTAAATTTATATTAATTAGTTACTTGTTTTATAACATTTTTAATTTTTATTAACTCATCATAATCACTTTTATTTCATTTATTACCATGCCTAATATAGTTACAAAATTGATGAAGTTCATATCGGGTGTTCGGTTCATAATCCCAAAATAAATTTAGTAGGCTGACCATGGTAAAAGGGTTAATTATTCAATTTTATATATAATATTAATCATAAAATAATTATCATATTTATACATGAAATAAAATTTTATAACCATCAATTAAATTAATACATGGAAAACAAATCACATTTTTCATAGAGGTGGTAGTCCACATGTACCCATAAGCGAAATTATCATTTTCCAATGGATAGAAGGGTAAGAAGGTAAGTAATATATTATATTTAAAGAATCATAATTATTTCATAAATATCATATATATTCATTAAATTAATCATAATAAACATCCATGTGAGGCGGTGATGAAAAAAATACATCGCTTTATGGAGATGGTAGTCAATACGTACGCACGAGCGATGTTTCCATTTCTCGTAGGATGGAAAAGGAGACGAAAAATTGTTTTAACATAAACATAATAAAATTTTATTATATTATATATACTAATTTTATTATATTTTCATGTTTATTATAGGTTTTAAGGATGTATACTAATAAATAAACATAAAAGAACTCGATTAAGAGTTATACTTCATTTTTGGAAAACTTCATTTGGATTACACCTTAAGCCTTCTAGGTTGGTATTTAAGAGAGACCAAAACCTCTAGGACATGGGGATAGAATTTGTGAAGGTATTTAGGTAGTTTTTGGACAATATATATTACTCAATGTTTTTGAATAAGTGAGGAGAGAAGGTGTCCTTTTATAATTATGGGGAGTGGCACTCTTGTAATTGTTCTTAATTTTTAAATATTATAAATGTACTACTCATGGTCAAGTGGCACTAAATAAATAAAATTTAGAATATAAAGTGATAAGTGTCAAAATAATATTATCCAATAATATTTAATATGATATTTTTTGGCCTTATCACAAAGTTTTAACTCAAATTAATTCGTTTCACCATTTACCATGGTAATAACAATTTACCGTGGTTACTATTCATTATGACCAAAAATAAAATTGGAATCATTACTAAATTTAAACCTCTTAATTATAAATATAAAATAATTTTTTAAATATTCAATTTATATAATTGGAATAAATTAATTTTAATATATGAACACAAAACATAATGGAAAATAGTTCTGTAGACAAATGTGTTTTTAAGACTAAAAATGAATCTATAACAAAAATTAAGTATAATATTGATTAATATGGAACTAACTGGAATAATTTTAGTGAAATGGGAATAAAATTACTTTTAAACCAATCTAAAACATAATGTGACTTTTTAAATACTTTAAAATAAACGGTAGTTTTTTATAAAAAATGGTATTTTTCACTACTCACCCAAAAATTAATATTTTCAGAAAAAATCCAAAAAAATTCACCCAAAGTTAAATTTAATTTTATGATTTCAAAAATAAATTTCATTTTATCAAAATAGTTTTATAAAATTTAGACATTTAACTTTATAAACACCATGTAATACATGTAAATCACTTTATTTGGAATAAAACTATTTCCTTATTTCATTTTGAAAAATCATATAAAATTATTATAATGAATGTTTATCCATAAAATCTAATATAACATACTCACTTAATTTGAGGTATGAGATGTTAAGTTTATAAATTTTCAAATTCCTCTTGTTTTTTCTCTGATATGGGTGTTAAATAGGTTGGTTTCCATGTGTAAATGTTTGGGAATTGATAACTAGAGAGTTGGATAAAGGAAAAACCTTATAACATTTGTAAAACTACCATCGAGCATCCAATAAACTCCACCAGCTCATAAGTGGAGTAAATAAAGGTCTTTATTTTTTCTAAAGACCCCAATATCCCACTAGTTGGGTACAACTATCCAACTAGTGGTGTTGGAAGAACCCAAGGTATTCTTACATAAACATCAGGTCATCGATGGCCAGTCACTGGATAGTTGGTGCGCCTACCCAACTATCCAACTAGTGGTGTTGGAAGAACCCAAGTTGTTCTTACAGACACATCATGTCGTCGATGGCCAGTCACTGGATAGTTGGTGCACCTAGTACAAGGGTGCATTAAATTCACCCCATAATATTTTAATACCACTTAATTTTAACCTTGTTTAGTACCTATTTCTAACCCCAAATCCCTTATTTTTAGTTTGATACCTCTCCCCTTGATCTTAGAACTCTCTCATTCATCTCCCCTTGGTACTTTAAGGTTGGACCGATCTACTGACACTTGAATGGTGAGTTTTATCTAGATTGACACCCAATTCCTCTTTCTTATTGAGATATAATCATGTATTTATGATGGGTATATGATTTATATATGGATATCAGGATGAATTAATCCTTCCTATATAGATTGGTGGTAGATCTAGAATTTTGATGATGTCACTTGGTCAAATCAAGATCTACCACTAATTACAGACACTTTATTGGGTATGTTTTTATAAATAATCTTCATAGATATATTATTGAAGGTGGATCAATGATATAACTATAATACATTAATGATAATTTGGTATATTTTTGGTGGGTTTGACGTGAAAATTACATGCCTTTGATCGAATCTTGGTTCCTCATGAATGGTGTAAATTTCTGTGAAAGTTCTCTTAGATCGATTATCTTAGGATCTTATTCTTAAATATCATCTTGGATATATCCTCCATTAATGTATTTTTCTTTGATCAATTTTTTGTTATCTATACCTTAGGTTATCTTCTATAATTGACTAGTAATTAAATCCATTCTCAAATCGATAATGGGTTATGTGAATTGGCTACATCTTCTTGGACATACCTTGAAACTAGTTCAGTTGATGAAATATGTGAGGTATGTAATTATATGATAACCTTATTGGATTGTAATCTCTTTTATTATCTCTTTATAAACCTCATTATTGATGAATCTGAACCTAAGATAGTTATCCTTGACATGCGAGCTAGTTCTATGTGGGTGCGCAATACGGTTCGGGCCTCAATACTTAACGGACATTGGAGTACTTCATCAAAAACCTTGAGGTAGGAAGTTCCTTACCATGTAGAGGAAATTTATGTGATTTTGATCAGGATATGATGTTTTATGTTGAGTTTCTTCACATGGCCTGATGTTTAACCTGATGTTTTATGTTGAGTTACTTACCATGTAGAGGCCATGTATGTGATTTTTGATCAGGATATGATTTAGGACATGTTGAGTTTATTCACACGTGTGCATGTTTTTTATATTGTTTCAAAATCATGATATTCTATGTTGTGCCCTTATATGGTATGTCCCATTACTATTTGTTGTTCTTTCTATATGTTTTGTTGTTATTCTATGCATGGTATCAAATTGGCAGGCAGACCTATCATAGTTTAGTGGCCATAGAGGGGGAACATTTTTAGTCATTGCATATAAAATGATGATAATACCAAGTTGGAAAATATGGTATGATGACCTAGTTTGTCCTGGCCTAGAGGAATCATGGTCTTATGTGATCTAACACATGAAGCGATAGGGGGCATTATGGTTTATGTAACCTGAATTGAGAGATAGAAATTGGGAATGATGGCCTATTATGGAATAACCTAGAGTCTCAAATTTAGTACAATTATTGGGTAGCCTCAAGGCAAGATCCTTCACTTGTGATGATTCCATAACTACTCAGATATTCTTTTAGTATGGATCTGAAGTAGGTAAGGCCAAGGTTCATGGAGTATTGGCTAGCGCACAAACACTTGGTATGGTTTTTTTATCATATGAACTTTTATTTATTATCATAACATATGATATTATTCATGTTCACTCATGTTAAGGATGCATTGGTGGTGTCTTATTGGGTTTATACTTACACCCTACACTAGAATCTCAGTGCACGTGTAGACTTTATGTATAGGGATTTAGTCAAGGGAAAGGGCACCATGATATCTAGCTAAGTAGTGGATCATGGAGATTATAGCAGCATCAGAATGGAATCTAGAGGACTACCATAGGGTTTTATTTTTTTATATGGTTACACATTTACTATGGTTTGTCTTGACACAATGGTATCCCGGTTTATTTATCTTTATTTTTATGACATGTGTGTCATATGATATTACACAATGATGTTATATATTCTATCTTGATTACTCTAAGATGTTATATTTTATTTATATTATTGGTGAAAGGATATGATACTGAGGGTATAGTCTTCCCACTAACGGTGTTCATACCCCCACTGCTAGTCAGTAGCCTCTTACCTATAGGGAGGCTTGCATAAGGCCTTATGGATCTTTGGATTAGAATCAGTGGTTCGAATCAGAAAACTACCAAATGGTATAAGATCAAAATTTTATTATTTTATTTTAACTAACCTGACACATGGTAGAAAGAAGATAAGTTGTGTGGGACTCAAGTAGGGGAGTTACCATGTTTCTAGACAGTTCATGTGTAATTAACCTCCAAGTTATCATTGATGGGGTTATTACCATTTAATGGGTTTTGAGTGAGTTCATGCATCATGACTAGTCATGTAGTATCACATTCCATATATATATATATATATATCATGTGAATTATAGTAGTTCTTTAATTAAATGCCTTGATTGTGCTATCTATTCAAGATATACTGGCATTCTCTGAATGAATGATATACTTTTTCCAAGATATTGTGATATATATATTGGAATTCATTAGTTAAACCTGAGAATGTTGTTTTGTTTTGTATATATATGTGATTGTGACGGACATACAGGGATGAAGACCTTTGTTATTGTTAGGATGGATATAACTGTGGTTAAGGGTAGAATCCTAGTAAAACCTTTGTGTGATCCCATAGATTTATTAGAATCTATCTTGAACTAATAGCTTAGAAATTCTAAATTTTTCCACCATGTTTCAGAAAAATTCACCATGGAGACACTTGATTGGTCTTCTTAGTGGAGAAGTATGGAACAAAACTATGAGGGAGGATGTTCTTTTTTGAAAAATAATCATGCAGGAGAATTATCCCACACCTACACTAGTGGTTCAGCTGGAAGGACCACTTCATCCAGGAGTCTTCCTCTTAGTTCTTATCCAAGGTGGGGAAGTTTCCAAGACTATAATTGACTATAATCAAGACTTTCAAATCTAACACCCTCTATATTTCTAGGGAAATAGAGAACCTAAAGATAAAGAGGAATAGATATAAATCATCATGAGGATATTCAACCTGGTACTGACCTCATAGGATAAAAAGTTTAATCTTGAGACTTTTATTCTTTAGGTAACTATTGTAAATTTATGGGATACTGTGATTCGGGATAAAATATGTGAGGGATTAATGTGCGCAACATGCAATGACCTTTTCTTAGAATAGTTCTTCCCAGGTACAATGAAGTTGGACTGAGCACAAGAGTTTGTAGAGCTTCATTAGGGGACAATGACAGTGTTTCTTACTCAGAAAGTTTCATAGAGTTGCTACAATTTTCTACTATCTTGGATAGGGATGCAGTGTATAAAGTAGAGAAGTTAAATATCAGAATTTTATTGGAGTTGATATTTCAGTTCAGAAACTTAGACCTGATTAAATATGATCATGAACTACATGAGTCCTTGAAGATCAAGAAGATACTGGAGGAGGATAGAGCTATAGGTATTCTTTCATCCTTCAGTGGACTTCCTAGTGACAATTCTTCAGGTAGGAATATGAAGAAAGATGATTAACATAAGAGTAGTGGCAGACAACCAGAGCTGAGCAGAGGCACTTCATCACCTTCTATGGGGGAAGTAGTTCATCAGTGGTTCAACTATATATAGTGGGGGTATTATTATATTTTATACCCAAAACCTATGATCAAGTGTCATTGGTGTGGAAATATGAGGAAAATACAATGTTTCTTCTCAAAGGAATCATGAATGAGGTATCACGGGGGGTATGAGTAATATGAAAGAATCGATCCATGGGATATGTTGGGGTCCTCATTAGTTGGTCCAGATTTCACGACCCAACCCATGCTAGGACTTGAGCCGCAACTACCCCAACCCACCTCTATAGGCCAGGGGATGACGACAAGCACTGAAGGAAAAATAGACTTAGTGATGCCTTTTCCTAAGTACCTGTAAACACGAATACAACCAACTCAATAAAAAAGTTCAAAGGTAAAGAAGTAAATGATTTTACCTACTTTAAATAAACGAAACATGTATGAACCACTAAACAGTACAAGTACAGTAATGTAAACATAAAGGAAAAGGGGGTAAATTACATGCCCAACCAGAAAAGTGTCCCAACAAGAGACTGAAGTAATCTCATCCAAACATAAGGATCTAGAGATGGTGATAATATTAACTTCTCATAAATTCTTTGCAAACTATTATAGGATATTATATTCTTCCAACCATGAGAAGATAGACATAAAAATCATGTGGCATACCCCACGCGTCTTCGCCTCTCATGGAAGGAGATTAACCAAAACCCATGGAGTGGGTACTGAAATAGGAAGTGTGTGTGTATATATATATATGCTCAATAAAAGGAACCCAAATGAGATATTAAGGGTATATCTATCTCAAAACTCATCCCAAGAAGAAGAACAACAAATAGTTCTAAAAGTAACCACCAATGATGCCCAACATCCCTCACATCTTCCATGAACACGCAAGTCAAAGGGACTCAATCCCCACACCTTGATACTATCTGTTTTGGGTGGATAT
This sequence comes from Viscum album, assembly GCA_963277665.1. Taxonomy (NCBI): domain Eukaryota; kingdom Viridiplantae; phylum Streptophyta; class Magnoliopsida; order Santalales; family Viscaceae; genus Viscum; species Viscum album. The sequence continues at coordinate 1,037,971,530 of OY728135.1, read as the reverse complement.
GTCTTGAACACATGGTTTTAAGTCATGTAACTAGGATGTGTCTCAGTGGGGAAAGCACCCCTCTTACTCGTGAGTCCAAAGTTACATCAAAGTATATCTCTCCACTGATCTGCATAGTTGAGAGATCGTGTCTAAAGGTTGAGAACCCATGCCTAGCCTGGATGTAGGGTTACACTTGGAATAGGCTGAGGATCCATGCCTAGCCTAGTTGAAGGGTTCCACTTCAGTTTCCTCGATGAACCATTCCCATCCTAGATGGAGGGTGCCACTCAAAAATCTTTTATGTCATTGCCTAACCACAACTATCATTTAACATCACCAAGAAGAGAAATGTGTCTGGTATAACGACCCATAATTTACATACATTCATATTAATTAAAAGTTGAAGAATATTCATTAAAAAATATAACAAATCCACAATAGGACCATATAGGTTTAGTGTATTTAGAAACTCAAAAACATAAAAAACTTTCTCATAATACATCTTCATTACTCCCACTTATTTCATCATAACTAGAATCCTTTTTGACATATCTTACTTAATACCCTTAGTCATGACCTGGGGAAAAGAAACATAAAAAAGCGTGAGATCACATTCTTAGAAAGGGTAAACAAGGGAGATATCAATCATATCATAATCATAAGACATAATAACATAACATTTGAAAATCTTATCCTGCATATGAAAGATCATGATATAATTCCATGAGAAAAATCATGAAAGTTTATAAGAATCAATGAACATAATCCAAAAATTCATAACATAAGACATGATATTTTTTGACATACACATAAGTATAGAAAATAATTTCATATTAGTCAAGACTCATTTCCAAGACCATCATGGTGGACAAAGTCCATTATTGAACTGAGTTCACTCCTTGTTCTAGCCCTGTACTAATGAACCAAGATCATTTCCCGTTCCATCCATGTTTATCTCATGAGATATAAATATTTACCCAATGAATTGGAGGGAGATATAGGCTCCACGCATATCATAATTAAATCATTTTTATGTGTTACACAGTAACATAAATCATTCATCATAACCTAAGGAATAAAATGAGTTTCTTTAAACATTATTCCACCTTAACATAATCCATGTAAAAAAATGGATTTCATAAATAGAATTACATACTAAACATAATAAAATAATAGGAACAATAAGGATATTATACTTGAAACATACCCCTATTAAATAATTCCATATTATACAGAAAATAATTTTGATTGAACACTTCAAATTAATTCTTGCGAAAAATATCCTTTCTTCTACAAAAACATTTTCCTTTCTCAAAATACCATGAAATTTTAAAAGAAAAAAATTTTATTTTAAAATAAAATTGAAATATTATAGAGGAAGATCCATGGAAATAAGGCACTATAAAGACATAAAAATCTGTTCATGTTGTATAAGTTAAAAAACATTCTCCTCGTACTTTTGCTAGAAAAGTCAAAAAGTACCTCGTATTGAATAACCAAAAAAGATTCATTTCATACCATTTAATAAAAATTTACCAATGGGTAAAATTGAATTTAAAAAATTGTAGAAGAATAAAAATAATATTACATATTTAGGAAACATGGATGTGGATGATTAATATTCCCCAGTAAATAATTATGTATAAACAATCTCAGATAATAATGAGATTGTGAAATTATCCCTAACCTTAGATCTGATATTTTTCAAATGTATCTGAACCTCTTATATAATGATTTAAATAATTTCATTGACTTATCACATAATATTAGTAATTTTTATTATATCATATATGATCATATTATTATCAATTTGTTAGTAATATTTTATTGTTACTCATTATTCGGATATTAACTGCTTTATGTTCTTATGCATGTTTTGTTGAATAAGTTCCGGTTATCCTTATTATGTCATAGTTATATCATTAAAAATGATATTAACATAATGTATACCATATTTATTCATTATTTAAATTTATATAATCATTAATTAATTAAGATCATGTATAATGAATCCCATTGCATTGTAGAGATGGTAGGTCGTACGTATGCACAGGCGACAAAAAACAGATTACACCATGACGTGGAGAGGGTAAGTCGTACGTACTCATGCATCATGATTTTATTTTTCCTAGGATGAATAGAAGGTGGAATATGGTTGTTTCATAATTATAATAAATTCTCAGTATATAATTGATACTATATTTATTACATTATAGTTAAACAATTCATTAAGAAGAAGTAGAAGAAGAAATAAGTTTGAAAGAATCGGTAGAGGAGGTTACATCTTCTTCGACGTGCTTCCTATAAATCTCCTCTTAGAGCACTAGAGTTGGTATTTGAAGAATAAAATAACCTATATAATGTAACTAGTGAAGTTGATAAGGTAAAGGGTATGGTATGGGTGATATTGAAGGCTCAAATTGAAGTGAATAGATGAGGGATGAGGTGCCCTTTTATAATTGAGGTGTGGATAACTTTTGGAAACTCCATAAATATTAATTTATAATAAAATAAAACCCCATCCAAAAAATTAAAAAATTTCCCAAATTTAAATATGAGATGATATAGGGTTTTAATATCATCAACCAATATATTTTATACATGTATTTATGTCAATTTAAACACTATCATTTTAATTAACACTTAGTTATTCTATTTAATTTTTAACAAGTATAAAAAATATTTCAATATTAAAAGGGTTTCATATTTACTTATTTGGTGTAAATTAGACCTTAAATAAATACTTAGAATATTTTATACCATAGAATAATTATTCTATATTTTTAAAAATGCTTTATGATTTCTAAATAATCTAATAAAACATTATTTTGATAATCAATCAATAGTGTCAATTTTGACTCTATCCAATTCATCGTTTTTTTAAATATTAATATATTGATATAACTTTGAAAAAACTATTTTATTATATTTATAATAGGTCAAGGTAATATAAAAAAATCATTATAGATATTAATTATCCCAGATTATATATATTTTTAATATTTTTAATATTTTTAATAAAATTTATTTAATATCTCCATTAATAAAATAATCACTACATCAATTTTGTGTAATTATTTAATATAATTGTTTTTTGAATAAAAATTAAAAATAAAATACTATGATGAATATAAATATAATAGATTTCAGAAGAATACTTTTAGTGGAATTTATCTTTTGGAAAATTCAAAATTTAAAATGTTATACTTATTAAATTATGAAGGTGACAACTTTAATATCAATTTAAATAAAATAATATAAGTGTCATAATGCCTTGTATAAGGATCTAAATGGTTAATAACTATAAACTTAGATGATTATGGTCAATATATACTCAAAAAATAATATTTGGTCATGTTTTTTGTTCTTTTAATGGGTATTATTATTTTAATAAAAACTATATTACAGATTTGTCATCAATTAAATATGTTCTGCATCATTAATGTATAAACTATTTAGGTAATTATTTATTTACTAAAAATTATAAATAAATTACCATGATAAATAAAATCATTTTATATTTTAAATTATTATTTATAATTGAAATTATCTTTAGTATAACCTTATATTAAAAATTATTTAGTTATTAAAATTTGTGTGAGGCATATATAATTTTTCTTTAAATAAAATATATTTAATGTCCTAATCTCATCCAAGTGGCCACCAAATGACACCATTTGAACCCAAGTATAATTTAGGTTGAAAAAAAATCATAAAATGATATTAATACAACTATTAGGGTAATTTTATAATAGTATTCTTACTCTTAATTACCTGTTTTACCCTTTTACCGCATTAATAAAAATTACCGAAGTTACTATTAATAATTCCTAAAAATAAAATAAAGCTATTTACATAATTTGGAAATAGTGATTCGAAATATGGAATCCATTTTTCAAAATTCAAAACACAGAAGTTGTAGTAATTAATTTAAAATTAATCCCATTGTAGGAAAGAGAGAACGAGTTTTAAAAGTTAAAACATTGCAAAAGATTAAAATATTTTTTCATCTAAATTCATTATAAAATTAATTCTAATGACATAAATTATATTTAATGATAAAAATATATTCTATTTATAATTTAAAACCATTAAAAATTATAATTTAACCATATAAATTATTTTTATATAAAAAAGTTGTTTTCAATTAAAATTTAATGTATTTTTACTATTCATCAAAATTTGAAAGTTATTAAAAAAATATTAAAAATTCATTCAAAGTAAATTTTTATATCCCGATTCATGTTTATTCTGTGATATAAAAATTATTAATCTATTAAAATCCTAATTTAAGAGGGGTTCGCCATTAAAAGCTGAAAAATTACCCATTTGAAAAATATAAGTTTTTATACATCAAATAGGGTTTATTCATACCCTATGAAATAAATATCTATTGGATGAATATAAAAAATATATATTTAATTAAGTTCATTTACTAATAGTAATTTACTCAAATAATAAAAAAATTGTTGATTTATATTTTTCATAAATAATTAGTAGTGAAAGACTTCACCATACATTTTCATAAGTTAGTTATATTTATTCCCAATAACCTAACAACTAGGTTAAAATGGTCATTTTATACTAAAGTAATTTTATGGTTTTTTTAAACTCATGATTTCATACAGTGCAAGATATTTAAGAATTAAAATTATTTAGAGAAAAATATTTCTTAAAAACATCTGGGTGTTAAATTTTACCCCCCCTTAAACTAAATTTATCCCTTGAAATTCATCACTTGGATACAAAGAGATGAGGATATATCTCTCCCATCATATCCTCAAGTTCCCACATTGCTTCCTCAAATTGGTGGTTCCACCAAAAAACTTTAACCAAGTGAGTGGTCTTGTTTCGCATAACTTTTTCGCTACGGTCTAGAATTTCTATCGGTTGTTATTCATAAGAAAGATCTTGCTCCAGTGGTACGACTTCTGAGTTTAGTACATTTGAAGGATAAAGTATGTACTTTATCAAGAGAGATACATGGAACACATCATGAACTTGAGATAGATTTGGTGGAAGTTTCAATTGGTATCTACCTTCCCAACATGATCCAAAGTTTCAAAAGGACTGATATACCTAGGGCTCATCTTTCTCTTATTTCCAAATATCATCACTCTCCTCCATTGAGATATTCATAGAAACACCTTGTCACCCACTTCAAAATCTAATTATTTTCTTTGGTTGTTAGCATAAAATTTTTTTTTGACTCTGAGATGATCATATGTGTTGTTGAATAGGTATGACCTTTTCTGCCATTTCATCAACAAGATCAGGTCCTAATAGATTTCTTTCCTCAACTTCATCCCACAAAATTGGAGTTATGCAATTCTTTCCATATAGGGATTTATAAGGATCCATATGAATACTATAGTGAAATCTATTATTTTAAGAAAATTCCACCAAAGGTAGTTGTTGACCCCAAACACCTTTGAAATCCATAGAGAAAGCTCTCAATATGTCTTCCAGAGTTTGAATTATCCTCTCAGACTGACCATCTACCTGAGGATGATAAGCAGTGCTAAAACTTAACTCTATATCTAGAGCCTACTAAATAGTTTTCCAAAAATTTTAGGTAAAACTCAGATCCCAGTCAGATATAATGGAAAGTGGTACTCCATTAAATCTTACCACTTCCTTTATATAAATCCTGGAAAGCTGATCAAGAGAGAAATCCTCTCTAATAGCAATGAAGTGCGATGATTTCCTAAGATGATCAACTATAACCCATATAGAATTATAGACTTTAGATGTTTTGGGAAGTCCAATGAAAAAGTGAATCCCCTTAGACTTCTGTCTCTCAGTTTTAACTTGCAGACAAATCAAACACTGAGAGACATATTTGACAACAACTCTTTTCATGCCATTCCACCAGAAATACTCTTTCAAGTCCTTATACATCTTTGTACTTCAATGGTGAATAGAGAATAAAGAACTATTAGTCTCATCCAATATATCCTTATTTAATTTTGGTATATGAGTAATACAAGCCCGATTTATGAACCTTAATATTTCATTATAATCAAGGTTGAATTCAGGAACATTTCTCACATTCTTTTGTAGCTCTACATCTTCCTTATGCACCTCCTTAATATTCACTTGTATAGATGGTTGAACATTCATTTGAGAAAGATAATATTTCACCCCTTCCTTTAAAATTTCAAGATCCATCCTTTTCAAATCCATAAATATTGGATCTTTTGTGATCCTCATCATGGATAGGCTAGCATGGTCCTTTCGAATCAAAGCATCTGCCACCTTGTTCGCTTTCCTAGGGTGGTAATGTGTTGAGAAGTTGTAATATTTAATCAACTCTAACCATATTATTTGACACATATTCATCTCATTTTGTGTGAAAATATATTTTAAACTTTTATGATTAGTATAAAAATCACACCTTTCACCATAAAGATAATGCCTCCATATATTTAGTGCAAATATTACCACATCTAACTCCAAAATCTTGAGTTGGGTAATTTTTCACATGGATTTTCAATTTTTGTGAGGTATAATCTATCACCATATCATTTTGAATTATAATACGAACCATCCCCTTTTTGGATGCATTACTTTATATCACAAACCTTTCTCCACTACAAGGTAGTGTGAGCACAGGTGCACTAAATAACCTTCTGTTTAGCTCTTTGAAATTATCTTCACATTCCTATGTCCACATGAACATAACTCCTTTCTGAGTCAACATGGTTAGTATATTAGATAATCATGAAAAATATTTCACAAAACGTCAATAATATCTATCCAAACCAAGAAAACTTCACATATCAATTATCATTGTTGGTCTCGACCAACTTTCAATAACTTCTATTTTTTCTAGATCCAAATGTATCCCCTATCATGAGATTATGTGACCCAAAAATTAAAATTTATGAAGCCAAAATTTACACTTTGTAAATTTTTCATAAATATTCTCCTTTCTCAGGGTCTTCAGTACAATTCTAAAGTGATCTTCATGTTCTTCCTTGCTCTTCAAATAGATAAGAATGTCATCTATAAAGACTACCAAAAACTGATCAAGATAGTCTCTAAAGACTCTATTCATTAGATCCATGAATATAATAGGTGCATTAGTAGGACCAAAAGGCATCAATATAAATTCATAGTGTTCATACCTTGTACAGAATGCCATCTTTGGTATGTCCTCCTTCTTAACACTTAATTGATGATATCCTAAATGAAGCTCAATCTTGAAAAATTATTGAGCTTCGCATAGTTGGTCAAATAAGTCATCAATGCAAGGAAGAGGATATTTTTTCTTAATAGTAATCTTGTTAAGTTCTCGATAATCAATGCAGAGTCTCATTGATCCATCTTTCTTCTTAACAAATAAAACAGGTGCGCCCCATGGTGACTCACTAGGGTATATGTATACCTTATCAAGATTCTCTTGGAGTTTTTTCTTCAATTCCTACAACTAAATTGGAGCCATTATATAAGGTTTATTTGAAATAGAAATAGCACCTGGCATGAGTTCTATTGAAAATTCAACTTCAAGATTTAGTGACTGACTGAAAATTGATTTTTATTATAAGATTGGATGGTGGCCAAAAAATACCACCCAACCAAGAATTCAAGGAGGGAGAAAATGGTGTAAACCAAGGTAATCCCCTTGAAAAAAAGACATACAATCCAATGGATGGGATACTACACTATCATAAACAACGAGCACCTCCTCCTGCTTGCCAACCCATAAGAGCGCATCAACCGCATAGTTAGCCTCCCTCCAACAATGCTTAACAATTCGCCCAAAATTAGTTGCAACCGCACATTTGAGAATCACATACACCAGGTCCCAGGGCGGTTCATAACTACCTTTCACTGATCTAACCAGGACTTTCAAGTCCGAGTCCACTTCATCCACCTGAAAGCACGCCCTTTGAAAAATAGTGATTCTTGTGAGAAGCATCCATGCCTCCACTCCCAAAGAATTTACAAAGGCAAAGTATGCACTGAAGGCCACCAAAAATGATCCACGCGAATCTTATAGCACCTTTCCACCTATCATAATCTCATTTATTAGAAAATAATCCATATTCAGTTTGACACCACTCACTGGTGGGTGGCATCTGATCCATCGGCCTTCCTGGCTGTCATGCCTATTTGTTACATTTGGCCAGGACTGACCCAAGAGATGTTGGACCCCTTTTAACAGAGGGCACAAATCAAAGATAAGAGCTTTCAATCGGACCCATAGGTAGTGAGGAGGCCTCCCATCACCCAGCCAAGATTGGTTCTGAGCCTCCCAGATGACCCGACAGATGGAGGAAAGAATAAAACACCATACCTTACATTCCAAGGACCTTACATCATAACCTTGAAACCAAGCAGCTAGGAAATTGTGGAAGGAGGGATGTGAATGATAAACGCATGGAGAAGGAGAAAACTACGACCAAAGAAACATCGAACAATCACTCTGACAAAAGAGGTGCACCACAGATTCTGCCTGAGGATTCCTACAGCAAAAGCAATGAGAGGTTAGGTGAACTCCCTTCTTTTGAATGCAATACACTATAGGTAGCGCACTGTTAATGATACACCAAACCAGCATGTTCATTTTCAGGGGAATCTATTTTCACCAACACTTCGACACCCAAACATTGAGTAACGGCTCCCCTTGAACCATCTTCCTATACTCCCGGACATAGAACTTACCTGAACTCAACCCCACAAAATAGCACCTATCCACTTCATCTTTCAAGTAAATCTCCTTGTAAAGCCTTTTCTACTCCAGATTCAGAATAGACTGAAGCAACATTGGGTGTTCTGACACTTCCTTGAAGGTAATATCTGGTGTCGAAAACCCTAGGAAAAATAGCCATTCTCCTAACCAATTATCTTTCCAAACACTAATGTCGCCTTTCCCAATTATCCACCAAGACGATACCTAAAGTTCATCCATGCACGAGTACATACGCCTTGCCAGTATAGTTAGCGGTGTCCTGCAGGAATTGGAAACCACACCTTGCCCCCCATAGTGACTTCTGAAGAAAGAGGCCCACATAGAATTTCCAGTAATAATATCCAACACAAGCCTCTATTTCAAGACCTTCATGGTTTCATTAATGTCGCGTAACCCAACTCCCCCCTCCTTAACCGGATTTTCTAAGTGAGACCAAGTAGCCCAGTGACATCGACCTGTGTGATTAGCATCCCAAATAAAGGCATTAAGCACCTTTTCCAATCTTGAAATGGTCCCTTTAGGGGGTCTAATGATATAGAATACATGCATAGGGATGGAATAAAACACGTTGTTAATCATGGTTACCCTCCCACCGAATGATAACAACTTGTTATTCCAGTTAAAAATATGCCCAAACACCCAATTGATAACATCCTCAAAAAAATATTTTTTTGACATGACCACATGCCAGTGGGACTCCAAGATACATCATAGGGATTTATTATTTTGGACAACCCAATATGTCTTGAATACTCCTGCATCAACTCCCCAGGAACTTGTTAGAAATAAAAACATGGCTTTTCCTTGAAGTGATACATTTCCCACTCAAACGTCCATACAGCTTAAAAATCTCCATGAGGCCCCTCAATGAGTGCTACCTACCATTAATAAAGATCAAGATATCATCATAGAACATCAAGTGAGACACGCCTACCCTTCTATTCCTGTCGAGAAAAGGGAACAGTCTTCCACTCTCTATTCCTCTATGTAAATTCCTTGTTAAGGCCTCTTATGCTAAGATAAAGTGGTTTGGGGAGAGGGGGTCACCTTTCCTGACCCCATGGACCAATTTAAAAAAGAAAAATAATCTCTTTCTTAGAGATATGGTGATCCATGGAGAAGAGTAACACCTGAAACAGAGATTGCAAAACCATTCATGGAACCAAAAGTGCCTCATCACCTGAATAAGAAAGCTTCATTCCACTTTGTCATAAGATTTTTTCATATCAACATGGAAGATGACATTTGAACCAACTGCCCTTCTATTTAGATCATAAACCAACTCAATAGCAATCTCCACTGCCCCTTGGATATTCTGGCCTTTAACAGACCCATGTTGCTCCCTAGACACCAACCTTGGAATGATCCGGCTCAGCCTACTCACAATCAGACTAGCCAGAATTTTATAGGACACATTACATAGGAAAACAGGCCTCAACTGGTTGATGTTAGTAGGATCTTTAACCTTTGGAAACAACACCTATCTTGAAGGAGAAACCCCATGATTGAGCACACCTCCCTGAAAAAAGTCTTGGATCACCCTGACCACCTGAGGACCAACAATACCCCATGCCGCGACATATAAGGAACTCAGAAAATCATCTAGACCAGGATCACTATCCAGGTACATAACTAGAACCGTTCTCTTAATTTCCTCCTCACTCGGAGGATCCACTAAAAAGGCATTCTCAGGACCCTCCACCATGTGGGGTATGCATTACCAGAAGCCCAAATCCACTGAGTTATCCTCTAGATCCTTGTACCTGGAAGGAACCCATCCTACCAAGAGTTCTTCAAAGTGATCCAGCACTAATAGTTCTACCACATCCACTTCAGAAGAAAAGACTTTGTCACCCAGGTTGATATTGAGCCTCATGTTATGCCTTTCTCTCACACACGCATGGAAAAAATCACTGTTATTATCCCCCTCCTTCAACCATCTCACCCTGGATCTTTGCTTGTAATCTCTCTCAACCTCCAATAGATTCTCCGCAAGAAACCTACGCTTATAACATAAGACAGTGAACCTATTATCATCCCAAATAATTTGCAGTTCCTTATCCAAGTTCTCAATGTCATCCTGGATAGAGTTCACACTCGAAAAGTCCTTCAACCTATTGGCCAACCAGCCCTGAATGTATCTCTTAAGATGTTTCAAATGGTTCTTGAGTCCACGCCATGCGTTCTCCATCTCATCCCACTCCCAAGACGATCTTACTAGCTCTATAAAGCCTTCATCCTATTTCCAGTTACTAGAGTATTGAAATGCCTATCTCCCAGCATTGTCATGTCTAACTTCCACTAGAAATGGAGCATGATCTGATAATGAATGAGATAAATGGGTGACCGTTGACCTAGAAAAGGAATCAAGGCCTTGGGTGTCTGTGAAGCATCTGTCCAGCCTGCTATGTATACGTTGCGACCCACTACGATTATTACACCACGTGAACTACTTACCCTTGAACCCCAAGTCCAGCAAACCTGTTGCATTGATGAAGTCATGGAAGTCCTGCATGGAGTCCACAGAAATTATCGAACCACCCCTCTTCTCTTCTGTATCCACAATTGTGTTAAAATACTCACCCAAAAACCAAGGGAGGGTGCCGGTTTGGAAGGACCCCAGAAAACTCTAAAGATTTTTCCTCATCTTCACATCATTGCTAGAATACACAAAGGAGAACAAAATCTCTCCCCCATCCCCAGAGATCTTCATATTAATACATTGAGATGAAAGACTCACAATTTCCACCTAAACATTCATTTTCCATCAAATCCAAATATGCAATTTAACCGAAGAACCATGCATAAACAAAAGAAAAACCATCTTCTATACCACAGAGGGAAGCTTCTGAGGATCTAGCTTGACCTCAAGAATGAACACAACGGATGCTCAATGCTTTCGAGACTCAACCGCCAAGAAATTACGCTTTGCTTAAGCCCCCAACCCACGAGCGTTCTAGATAATCACCGAAAAAATTAAATAAGATCAATCCTGTCCTTTGATCCATAAGCACCATGTGGAGAAAAAGAAAGTAACATACCTACCTCCCTTGATTTAAACCTAGTGATAGGGACACCAGTCTCCTGTGAGGATGCTCTTTTCTGTGTTTCAAGTGCCTTATTCTTGCTCGGAATCCCCGATCCCTCCAGTAGTGAGAGATGAGACGCTGGAATCGGAGAGAACTCCACATACTCTTGTAGAAGAGATACCAACAGAAGGCTTTGAGGGGAGGTCCTCATAGATAGAACCTGATTCCTCAAAACAAATGAGGGCGACTTCCTCTGTGGAGGCCTCAAAGGAGAGAATGACAAGATGGGGAGAAAAGAACACTTAATGAAATCTGGAGATAATTTCGACGATATATGGAACTCCGAAGGTGGTGATGACAAAGGCATGGAGGGGAGAAGGAGTGAGAGGTCCCAATGGTCCCAGGAAACCTTTGCCTCTACCAGTGGCATGTCAGCCGCAACGATATCAACATCGAGATGTTTTTGAAGCGACGTTGAGATCATCCTGGCAGGGGTAGAGGGACCACCTGACAAAGTTCTCCCATCTCACGATACTCAACTGAATCCTTCTGCACGTGGGATCCACCCTCAAAATTCAAAAAATACACCCCCGCCCCAACGGTCACCTTCTCCGTCGGTGACCTTGCCTCACTCGATGGGACAACGGGGTTGACGCCCTGCTAGCCCGAACTAGAAGAACTCGCTAAAGACCACTTCCTTCTACAGATACTCTCTAAGTGACCATGAAGCCCACAAACCACACAGAAATGCAGAAATACTTTGTAAATAATCCTTTGACACCAACTCCTTCCCACACCTGACTGCAAAAAAACCTTTGATGAGATCTTCGATGAGAGATCTATCTCTACGCAAATACAAGGACAGGTCGCAGCTTGAAGTCGAGCCGTATCATCATCCAAACAAAGGAAGGATCCCATGGATTCACCCAATGCCTTTAGAATCACCGGATTATGAAAGGGAAGAGGATGATTGGTAAATCCAACCCACACCGCCGCTAAAGAAGATTCTCTGCCATAGTGAAACTCCCAAGACCAATGAAACAAGGAAAAGTTCCACGAGCTGCACCTTTGGTCTTCTCTCGCCCAAGCCCTTGCAAATTCCTCCTTCGAGGCCAGATGAATGCAAAAGCCCATCCTGGACAACTCTGAAACTTCCATCGGATTAACAAGACCCCATGACCCATCCAACTCCTTGAACAAGGATACCGACGTCTTGTTGCGACCTAACCTCACCACCAAAGTTAGATCATGAAAATATGACGCCTCACGCAACACCTAATCTGAAAGATACACCATCGAGAAACCCTCCTCCTTGCTAGGCATCCTGGAACCCACCAAAATCTCCAGGAAAACTGGCCAAACCACCTCAGCTTCAACCATCTCCTTCCTATTGGAAATGCCTGGAACCCCTATGCCGCAAAGAACATATCTGAAGGACCTTCCCTTAGATCCACCCGAAAGAGCCTCCCCGGACAACCGACGCGAAGAATCAGCCCTGTCAAATGAGCTGAGTGGAGGCACCATAGGAACGGTAGACCAATCCATCTGATTCTAGTAAGGGAATGACCTCAACTTCAGGATTTAGTGGAATACCTGAAAATTATTTTGAAAATTCATCATCAAACTCCCATATAATGGTTGTATTCTTAATTGTGATTTTTTACCCAACCATTTTAGATATATAACCATCATTTATAGGAATCAATACCCATAAGATAGAAGAAATTTCTACTAGAAGGTTATATTCATCTTTGAACCAATAGATGATCATAGATTGATCTGGAATATGAAATGTGTCTTCCCTTCCTTGGAAATTGATATGAGCTCCATATAGAGAAAGCCAATCCATGACAATAATCACATCAAATTACACTATAGGAAGGATCACAATATTTTTAGGAATAACTTTCCCACAAAATTCAACCAGAGAAGAATTATAAACTTTTTATGTGACTGTTGTGCCATTAGGAGTTGTCATAACTAACTCAACATCTAATTGTTGAGGTAATACGATGATACCCTTAGAAAATTATTCATAAATAAAAGAGTGGGTGGATCCATAATAAAGTAAAACATTTTCTACTTTAGAGTGGATGGTAAGTGTACCTTTCACCACTTCATTATCGTACTCCACATGGTTGATAGTGATCTCATGTGACTTGCCTTTTTCTTTGGACTTAAGAGTTTTCTGACATAGATCATCATCAATAAACCTTGTATAGGGAATTTATTATCATAATTCACCATTTCCTTTCACTTGTAACATTGAAGTGTAGGAGGTGCATTCTGTGTATCCTTTTCTCTATTCACATCATTAGATATATTTTTCACATCACTTTGGTATTCAACTACCTGATGACCTTCTTTTCCACACTTAAAACATTTACTATTTCCTTTAAGACAACTTCCTCCATGTTTCTTTCCACACTTTGAGCATAAGGGAAAACTCATATTCTTTTCAGTGTGGTCTTTAGATTTTCCATTGAATTCCATTTTTCTCTTCTTATCAAACCCATAGGACTGATGGGTTACTCTGATCTCCATCTTAACCTTGAGAGTACATCGAATGACTTCTTCATAACTATTGAAGTCCCTTTTGGCTAATTACATTCAGAGACTTGGTTTTAAGACACTAAAGAATCGATAATTTTTACTCTTATATTGGATAATAATTCCAGAAGCGTACCTTGAAAGTCTTGTAAAATTTTATTTGTAGGTACCCACAGATTCATAATCCTTTTTCTTAAGTTAAAGGAACATCTTATCCCTCTTTGTTTGAATAATACAAGGAAATTACTTATTGAAAAATATTTTTTTGAACTCATCCCATTCCATGGATTCAATTTTATATATTTTCGTCTTATTCTTGATAAGGTTCCACTATTGATCAGATTCACCTTCCAAATGATAGACTAATAAGATGACTTTATCATGTTCTAAACATTGGAGAACTGAAAATATCTTTTCAGTGGTACTGATTCATTGTTCACCCACTAATGAATCAGAAGAACCATTGAATGAAGCTGGACAATACCTCACGAAGAATTCAATAGAATGTTGTTCTCCCCTTTTCTCATTTGTAATTCCTGCATGATTCATAGCTTGGGGAAGTTGTGTGACCATAGATATAAGTTTTTTCATTATATCTCCCATAATATGTGGTTGATCAGGAGGACAATAATTGTATTTCTTGTCGCATTTAACATTAACGTGGTTCCTTTAGGTTCTATCCATTGACTAAAACCAAGAAGCATAATGTGATAGACAATAATCATAAAGGGAAAACCACATAATCAAGAATAAAATTTCAAATTTAGTCACTTTAGGTTTTATCATAGGTTATTCATGATCATTTATAAAACACTTCGATTGTAACCTATACTTCGATATATCCTTAGGTTTCTTCCTAAGGTTTTCTCATCCTAGTTTCCAAAGGTTAACTATACCTTTCCTATGGTACCAACTATAACAACCCATACATTACATACATTGATATTACTTCAAAGTTTAAGGATATTAATTACAAAATATAATAAATTCACGATAGGAACATATAGTTATAGTGTCTTTAGAAACTAGAAAACCTAAACAAATGGTTCATAAGACATCTTCATTGTATTCCACTTATTTCATCATAACTAGACTCCTTTTTGACATATCTTACTTAATACCCTTCCTCATAACCTATGGAAAAGAAACATAAGAAAGGGTGAGCTCATATTCTCAATAAGGGTAAACAAGGGAGATATCAGTCATATCATAATCATAATACATAAGAACATAACATTTGAAAATCTTATCTAGCATATGAAAGATCATGATATCATGCCATGGTATAAATCATGAAAGTTCATAAGAATCAATGAACGTAATCCCAAAAGTCATAACATAAGACATGATATTTTTTGTCATGCACATAAGCATAGAAAATAACTTCATATTAATTAAGGCTCATTTCCAAGACTATCATAATGGACAAAGTCCATTACCGAACCGAGTTCACTCCTCATTCCAGCCCTGTATTACTGAACTGAGATCATTTCCCATTCTAGGCATGTCTATATTATGAGATATAAATATTTACCCAATGCATTGGAGGGAGATATAGGTCCCACCCATCTCACAATGAAATCATTCTTACATGTGCCACAATAACATAAATCAGTCATCATAACCCAAGGAATAAAATGGGTTTCTTTAAACATCATTCCACCTTAACATAATTTATGTAAAACAAATGGATTTCATAAATATAATTCCATAATAAAAATATAAAATAATAATACAAATAAGGATATTACACTTGAAACATACCCCTATTAAATAATTCCATCTTATATGGAAAATAATTTTGATTGAACACTTTAAATTAATTCTTGAGGAAAATATCCTTTCTTCTTCAAAAATGTTTTCCGTTCTAAAATGTCGCACAATTTTAAAAGAAAAGAATTTATTTGAAAATAAACATGAAATTTTGTAGAGTAATCTTCATGGAAATATGGTGATGTGAATATGTAAAAATATTCTCATACTATATAAGTTAAAAACAATATTCTCATAATTTTTCCAAAAAAGTCAAAAAGTACCTCGTATCGAATAACGAAAAAAGATTCATTTCATACTGTTTAATAAAAATTCACCAATGGGTAAAATTGGATTTGAAAAATTATATAATAATAAAAATAATATTAAATATTCAGGAAATATAGACGTGGATGATAAATATTCCCCAATAAATACTTACATATAAACAATCTCAGATAATAATGATATTGTGAAATTATCCCATACCTTAAATCTGATATCCTTCATATAAATATAAACCTCATATATAATGATTTAAATAACGTAATTGAATTATTATAGAATCATAGTAATTTTTATGTTATCATATATGATCATATTATCATCTGTTTGTTAGTAACATTTCATTATTACTCATTATTCAGATATTAACCGCTTTATGTTCTTATGCATGTTTTCTCAAATAAGTTATGGTTATACTTATTAGGTCATAGTTATATCATTGAAAAATGATACTCACATTATATATACCATACTTATTCATTATATACATTTATATAATGATGATTTAATTAATATCATGTAGAATGAATCATATCGCATTGTGGAGAATGTAGGCTGTACGTACACACGAGCGATGATATCATTTTAATATTTGTTTAATGGAATTTAATTGGATGGTGTATAATATTTAAGAATTAATATCATGTTGTAATAATAATATATAGTTTTTATTCCCATCATTATACCCATCCAAGTAAGGTGGTGGTGAAAAACATATTACACCACGACGTGGAGACGGTAAGTCGTATGTACGAATGAGTAGTGATTTCTTTTTTCGTAGGATGGATATAAGGTGGAATACATATGTTTTATAATTATAATAACATCTCAGTATATAAGCTATACTGGATTTATTACTTTATAATGAAACAACTCATGATGAGGAGTATAATAACAAAGATGTTTGAAAGAATTGGTAGGGGAGACTACCTCTTCTTCGACGTGCTTCCTCTAAATCTCCTCTTAGAGAATTAGAATTGGTCTATGAAGAAGACCATAACCTATAGAATGTAACTAGGTGAGTTGATAAGGGAAAAGGGTCGAGGATTGTTGAGCTTGAAAGCTCAAAGTGAAGTGACGAGGTGAGGGAGGAGGTGCCCTTTTATAATCGAGGTGAGGGGCACTTTTGGGAACTCCATAAATATTAATTTATAATAAGATCAAACCCCATAAAAAACATCCAAAATGTACCAAATTATAATACTAGATGATATAGGGTTGTAATATCTTTAACCAATATATTTTATAAATTCATTTCTATCAATTTAAACCCTATAATTAACATGTAGTTATTCTATTTAATTTTTAACTAGTATAATAAATATTTCAATATTAAAAGGGTGTCATATTTACTTATTTGATGTAAATTAGACCTTAAATAAATACCTTAGAACATTTTGTACTATATAATAATTATTCTATATTTTTAAAACATTAATAATATAACAAGATAACTTTGAATCAAATATTTTATTATATTTATAAGAGTTCAAGGTAATATAAAAAATTCATTAGACATATTAATTATCCTAGATTATATTTTTTTTAATAATTTTAGTAAAACTTATTTGATATCTCCATTAATAAAATAATTACTACATCAATTTTGTGTAATTACTTAATGTACATATTTGTTGAATAAAAAATAAAATACTATGATGAAGATAAATATAATATCTTTCAGAATAATACTTTTAGTCGAATTTATCTTCTAGAAAATCCAAAATTTAAAATGTTATACTTATTAAATTATGAAGATGACAACTTTAACATCACTTTAAATAAAATAATATAAGTGTCATAATCCCTTCTATAAGTCTCCAAATGGTCAATAACTCGACCCTTGGATTATTATGGTCCAGCTATACTCGACCAATAATATTTGGTCAAGTGTTTGGGTCTTTTAATGGGTATTATTATTTTAATAAAAACTATATTATTGATTTTTAATCAATTAAATAATTTTTTCATTATTATTGTATAAGCTATTTAGGTAATTATTTATTTCCTAAAAATTACAAATAAATTACCATGATAAAGAAAAAAATTTTATATTTCAAATGAGTATTTATAATTAAAATTATCTTTATAATAACCTTATATTAAAAATGATTTAGTTATTAAAAGTTGAGTAAGACATATTTAACTTTTCTTTAAATCAAATATATTAAATGCGCCAAGGATCCCGTATCAGAGTGGTAAGGGCTCTTGCTTGGCATCCAAGAGACCCAGGTTCAAAACTGGGTGGAGGTGAATTTCTGGGGGGTATTGCAGCAATTACTGTAGCAGTTACTATAGCAGAACGGTAACATGCACTGTTCGGTACTGTAGCAGCCAGAACTATTCACTTGATTTGGGATTTCGGGCCATCGGTTTGGGCCTACGGGTCTCAAGGACCTTCAGGTCATCAAGGCCTTCAGGCCACAAGGCCTTAGGGACATAGAGACCATAGAGTATCCCAGTTCTAACAGAGCAGACCCCAGAAGAGGATCATAGCAACAAGAGTAGCAGTCACCAGAAGCAGAGCTAACCAGATTGGAAGAATGAGAAGATATGGAAACTGCCATCGGGACCAGGCACCGTGCAGTTTTGTGCGGGGAAATTCTAGACGATCAACAATTAAAGGTGGGGAGCTAGGAAATCAATGATTCAAGAAGCTGGGGAGGGTCAGTTCTAGTGGGTTGGGCCTATGGGTCATGTATTGGGAATATATGCGTCTGGGCCTTCTGGTCATGTATTTCGGGTCATGTCGGACTTTGTGCCTTGGGCTTATGGGTCATGTACAGGTTCCCCTTCAACCCTTAAAAGGGGGATTATCCATAATAAAAAAAGGCCTTCGGGCCATTCAGATAATATATTAAATGTCCTAATCTCATCCAAGTGGTCTCAAAAGGACACCATTTTGACCCAAGGATGATTTAGGTCTTAACACACTCATCCAATGATATTAATACAAGTGTTATGGTAATTTTAAATATTATTCTTACCCTTAATTACCTGTTTTACACTTTTACTGCATTAATAAAAATTACTGAAGTTACTATTCATATTGAGAAAAAATAAAATCAATCTATTTAAATAATTTGGACCAACTAATTCGAAATATGGAATCCATTTTTCAAAATTCAAAACATATATGTTACAATAATTAATTTAAAATTAATATCATTTCCGGAAAGAGAGAATGAGTTTTAAAAGTTAAAATATTACAAAAGATTGAAATGATTTTTCATATGAATTCAATTTAAAATTAATTTTAATGATTTAAATTATATTGAATGATACAAATATATTCTATTTATACTTTAAAACCATTCAATATTATAATTTAACCATATAAATTATTTTTATGGAAAAAGAGTTTTTAATTAAAATTTAGTGCATTTTTACTATTCATCCAAATTTGAAAGTTATTAGAAAAATATTAAAGATTAGTCCAAAGTAAATTTTTATATCCTACTTCCAAATAACATGTTTATGTTGTCATATAAAAATTATTAATGTGTCAAAATATTTTTTTAAAATGGGTTCTCCATTAAAAGGCGGAAAATTACCCATTTGAAAAATATAGGTTTTTATTCATCAAATAGGGTTTATTCATACACTATAACAAAAATAACTATTGTATGAATATATATATATATATAAATAATTTCATTTACTAATAGTAATTCACATGAAAAATAAAAAAAATGTAGTCGATTTATATTTTTCATAAATAATTGGTAGCGAAAGACTTCTCCATACATTTTCATAAGTTATTTATATTTATTCCTGCTAAAATAATGGCTAAGTTAAAATGGTAATTTTATACTAATGGAATCTCGTGGTTATTTTAAACTCATGATTTCATGTAGTGCATGCTATTGAAGAATTAAAATTATTTAGAGAAAAATATTTCATAAAAACATCCATGTGTTACATCTGGAACACCTCACACCGTAACCTGTAAGCTGAATTAGAGGTCACCATCATGTTTTATGTAGAAAAACATGTAGGATAGGTATTTTAATTGCCCGAAATAGATAATCGGTGAATAGGGTGCCTTTTACCACAACAGGCTCGAACGGAACATCATGGGACCTGCATCTCAGAACCAAACTTTTAAATCCCAAAATTGTCTTAAAAGTTCCATCTTGAAGATAGGGTCATGTTTCCATAGACAACATATCAATTGGAAACACTATTTCGAAGATAAAACCATTTGAAGATATTGCACGAAAAGCATCTGGGACCCATGGTTGACCAGTCGTGGACCGATTGCCACGGTTGGTCCACCTACCACGACAATCAACCATTGTGGTCAAACATCCATAGTGTGGGCCACTGGATGACATGGTTGACCACCGCAGTCGACCTTCTGGACTGGTCATAGCTGCAGTCCGCCCGATCTGACCTGGGTCTAACTCGGGTATGGCCTAGTCTGCTTGGGTCTAACCCTCCAGGTTTGTCTGGACCCATTTGGGTGGGCCCCAGCCCATTGGGGTTGGGAATAACCCACTGGTTGGTCACTACCTCAGTCATACCACATGACCCCGACCACCCGACCGATCAATCCACACGGCACCGCCGTGTCGCCGCGCCATCATCGTTTCGTGGTCGCCGCCAGTGGCACTGCACTGGTGGTTCCTTCCACAGACCATTGGATCTCCTCTAGTTTCCCAAACACAAAAATGAGACTAGATCAGTGATCCTCACACTGAGAGATTCACAGAACTGATCTCTTCTCATCGATCCAGGGAAAATTTGACGTGTCCAAAAGTATAGAAAAATTTCCATGAAGAACATACAAAGAACATGAATTTAAATAGGGTTCAAGCATGGATCGATGGTCATGTTAGTATAGACATCAACGATTAATAATCATAAAGTGGAATTAAATGGAAAAATAATGGGTTTTCAATCAAGTAATTCAATCAGAAATTAAAATTGAAATAATCCTACCTCGATTCGATCTGTTTTTCATTGATGATGTGTCCACCTCGCTTCCGCTACGATCTGTCGAAGTTATGCCGATGTTTGTTCTTGACTCATTAAAGAACGAAGGGAGAGAGATGGAGAGAAAGATTGGTGGGGGGATTAGGGGAAAACCCTAATTAATTATATTAAGCACCTATTTAAAGAAAAACAATGAAACGCCCACCAACGGTTGTGGAAACCAAACCTCTCATATCCTATCATTTTAAGTCACACTTTGGTAAAACACCCTATTAAAAAATAAATGGTGGTCTCAGATTTTAAATCTGATTCACCGTTCAAAATTTATTTGAAACAAAATCAAAGATAGAATAATTAAATTTAATTATTTTATTTATGATTTTTTCCTTTGTGGATGTTTCTATAAGAAACCCACGCCGACGAAAGTTATGCCCCGACTAGGGTAAACACCGCATTTCAGACTCAACCTTACCCTCATATTTTTGATCCGAGTTACCATTTAAGAGTTATTATATTTCCTTCAAGTGAATATTATAAATTATAATTAATATATATATAAAATTTATTCCGAGAACACTGGGCCTCGAAATTTCATTTCATCTTAGGGACTAGCTCAAGAAATATATATAGAAATATTTCAATGTTTTATAAGTCAAAAACTAGGTCTGTAAATCATTTAAACCTTTAATATTTTCATCCTCGAAAAACAATATTAGGAAAAAAACTTAGGATACTGAGCCTGCATCTAGCTCTCCCATTCCATGGAACTCTCTTGCAAATTTTCATGGTGCCACAACATGCGAACCAAAGGGATGGTCCATCTACATAAAGTCTGATTATGTCGATCCTCGATCATCACTGGGTGCTCTATAAAGGGGGATCTATCTTCAATGTCTAACTCTCCCCGATAGATGAAGTGAATAGGATCATGCATGTATCTTCTCAATTGTGACATGTTGAAGATGTCATGCATTCGCTTCAGCTGTGGGGGTAGGAAAAGGTGGTAGGAAACCTCGCTAACCCTCCGCACGATCTCAAAAGGACCAATTAACCTCGAGGATAGCTTGCCTCCCCAGTTGAGACTCCGCATTCCATGTCATGGTGAGACTCTCAAGTAAACATGGTCTCCATACTAAAACACTAAGGGCCTATGATGGAGATTGACATAGGATTTATGTCTACTTAGGGTCATCTTCATCCTTTCACAGATAACTTTCACTTTTTTCGTCGTCACTTGAACCAAATATGGGCCCATGAGGTATGACTCTCCAACCTCTGTCTAGCACAAATGTGACCTACATGGTCTCATGTATAGTATCTAAAAATTCACCATGCTGATAGTAGATTTTTAATCATTATTGTACGCAAACTCTTCCAAAGGTAGGTGATCCTCTTAGTTCTGGTTGAAATCCAACACGCAAGCCCTCAATATATCCTCCAGTACCTAGATAGTACACTCAGTTTTCCCATTGTTCTAGGGGTGAAAGGCTATACTCATCTATAGCTGGGTACCAAATGCTTCCTGAAGGCCTCTCCAAAATCTTGACGTAAACTGCACACCACAATCAGAGATAATCGTCAAGGTTACCCAGTGAAGTCAGATGATCTCTCATAAATACAACTGCCCCAAACTCTCCACCAAACTCTGCTCCCTAATACAAAGAAAGTGTGTTGACTTCGTGATTCAGTCTACTATCACCCAGATGGCATCATAACCCTCCTCTGTGTGTAGAATCCTGATGACGAAGTCCATGGATATGTCGTCCCATTTCCACTTTGGGATCTCAAGAGGCTATAACAAACCCATTGTAACCTAATGCTTAGCCATCAACTACTGACATGTGAGGCATTGTGAGATGAAATCATCTATGCTTAATCTCATGCTACACCACCAAAACATTTGTTTAAGATCTTTGTACATCTTCCCCACACCAGGATGTACAACTAATGGAGAAGTATTGAACTCCCACATCACCTCCTCTCGCACTGCAACTGGGACCACTGTTTTCCCCTGGAACAAGATCTCATGATTCCCTCCTTTAGAATATCCAACTGGTACATTGGTTATAGATATTTGATCACGTATAACTTCATAGTTGATGTCTCCAAGATGAGACTCTTTCAAATGATCAAGGAGTGAAGGAGTCAGTGTCATCAACTGTAGAAAAATTATACCCTTCTGCTCCACTAGGTTCATCTATAGGGAATCCAACTACTCCAAAGCTTCCTACACTAGGAGAGTCTGGGACTTTCGGCTATGGGAATCTACTACAAAATTTTCCTTCCCTAGATTATAGACTATCTCAAAGTCATAGTCCTCCAGGAACTCCAACCAGTGTCGCTGACTTAGGTTTTAGACTCTCTGGATGAAGATATACCTAAGGATCTAGTGGTTTGAGTAAACCATGAAGCGCTCTCCCAGAAGGCAGTGCCTCCACATCCTCAAGGATAATACTACCACTAATAGCTATATGTTATGGTTCACATAGTTCTAATCATGGGGTCCCAATTGCCTCAACCCATATGCAATTAATGCTTCCCATTTCATCAACATGAAATCAATCCCAGCTCCTGAGGCGTCACAATACACTATGAACTTTGCACCTTCCTCTGGTAGTCTTAAAACCAGAGCGCTCGTCAGCCACAACCTCAAATCCTCAAAGAAATTATGGAAATACTCAGACCAGATAAATGGTTGTCCTTTCTACGTTAGAGTGTTCAAAGGGGTTGTGATCCTAGAGAAGTTTTCCACAAATCTCTGATAGTACCCCACCGAACCACAGAATTTTCACATCTCTGACACATTATTGGGTGTATCCCAAGAAAGAACTACTTAGATCTTTGCTAGATCTATGGAAAAACCTTGTTCAAAAATTACATGACTTAAAAATTGAACCTCATGTATCTAAAACTGGAACTTTGAGAGCTTTCCGTAAAGCTGGTGCTCTCAAAGTAAATCAAGCACCATCCTAAATGATCTGCATGATCCTCCTATATTACAGAGTAAACAAGTATTTCATCAATGAAGATAACAATAAAGTGGTCCCAGTAAGGCTGTAATATCTAGTTCATCAAGGCCATAAAGAAGGAAAGGGAATTTTTCACACCAAAGGGCATCACTAGGAACTTATAGTTCCCATAAAGACATAAAAAAGAAAACTTCAGAATATCAGCCTTGTGAACCCATAGATGGTGGTAGCCAGACCTGAGATCAATCCTAGAGAACCATCTCATAACTCAAATGGTCAAAAATTCCATCAATTATCAACAGTGGTACTTGTTCTTTATCGTGTTCTGGTTCAAGCGATGATAATCCACACAAAGTCGTAAGATCTCGTTTTCCTTCTTTACAAACAGAACTAGAGATACCCAAGGGGACACATTGGGTCTAATGAAACCATTCTTGTGAAGGTACTTCAACTATAATTGTAGCTCCCAGATCTTGATGGGTGCCATTTGATACAACACATAAGATATCAGATCATTCCTTGGTTTCAAATCAACGAAGAACTCCAACTCCTGCCTCAAAGGTAATCCCAAAACATCTTCAAGGAAGATGTTTATATAGTCTTCCACAACTAAAGGCACCCATATTCCTAAAGAGTCTTATGAACCAAGGTTTTTACTGACTAAATAATGGGTGAAAGTATATATCCTCTTTCTCACAACACCTGTCTACTCTTCTATGAGGTCCTTTTCACTGAGAAAGGAGAACCTCGTCCCATCAGTGTATAGGCATCTGACTAGTATGCAGTGAAAATCAATCTGGTTTTGAACCATGGAAAGACAATATATGCCCAAGATGACATCATAGGATTCCATAATGATGAACAACAGGTACCACATGATCCTTTCTCCACCAAGCGTTAGTTCTCACTACTTGAAGATGAAAGACGCAGAAGAACCACTCTCTGTAGAAATATCAAGACAAAGATGTTGTGCTAACACCTCTATTGGGAGATCCAACACTTATACCAAGAGTAATGAGATAAAAGAGTGATTGGATCCTATGTTTAAAAATACTAAATAAAGAGTATAATAATCATATAGAACAACTTAGATCATCCCATGTGCTGTAGGATCACAAACATCCATAGCCTGCAACTATCCACGGCCTTAGACACCAGCTCCCTGATTCTAATGTGGGCTGCCCGATGGTGGTGGTGGGAGAACCTCAAAGCATCGTCCCACACCTACAGCTCCTATTGCTCCTCTTCCAATTCCACCTCCCTGAGGCCCACCGTATCCCTGCCTTGGGGATCCATGTTCACAATGTTGTCTCTACCATGGTGATCCACCTACTACCTACCCGGGATACTCAGCACGTTTGGTCAGGCAAACTCATGCCATATGACATTTCCCATCACAAGCATAGCACCAGACCTCTTCAGGCTAACATGGTGCTCTATGTTTCCCTAGTTTTCTTTATCCACGTGCCTGATTCTGGTCCTGGGAAGATCTCCCAAATCAAGATCTTCTCAATAGATGTCGTCTAGCTGTCGCAGATGTCTCAACTCTATAGCGTTCACTACCAATCCTAGATAACTGACACCCCTCTGACCAAAATCTTGTTGTCATTAGTTCTCTCTCTAATACCCCAGCATAGTTAGGGATACACAAAGTTATTATGCTAGAATGAATCTCTCTGCAGATTCCCTACTCAAATTTTTTTCCCGGAAGTATCCATTGATGATCATATTCAGAGAGTACCAATTCAGGTCTGTGAACCTAGTTAAGTACTCCGCTACTATCATCCCTCCCTTTCAAAGATCCAGAAGCTCCTAAATCTGAACAGATCCAAAATAGAAGGGGTATTACTCCTCATAGAACAACTACCGAAACTCGTCCCATGAGAGTGTCGACTCATCATGAATTTGAGTAACCAAGCCCTGCCAACATCTAGTCATCCTGTGGAAAAGACTGGCTACCAAATCCACCATTTGATCTATTGATGTCCATAAAAGCCTGAATAGGTAGATCACCAAGTCCAACCAATATTCCACAGTATAAGGATCTATCTCACCATGAAACTTCAATAGTATCTGTCACTGGAACTCATTAAGTGCACTCAACTTGTTCTTTTCCTCAGCCTACTCCATTGGGACTATCTGTTGCTCAGTGGGTGGAGGTGATGATACCATCCCACTTTGAGGAAGGGGATCAAATGATGGACCATGAAAAAAGGACTCATCACTCACAAGGTTGTCTTTATGAACCGATGCTAGTATCCTGGCTGGATATCATCGCAGAGGCATACTAATTGTTATCAAGGAATACCGTATTCAGATGATCATGTATATTCATAACAAAAAAAAAATAGAGAGATGAATCAAAAAGGATAGTCAAATACTCAATCATATATGATGCGTTTACCATTATTACCTACAACAAGTGTCTTGGGGTGTCGAGCAGACAAAATGGGTAATTAGGGTTCTGTTGAATGGATACGTCTCCCACTCGCACCATCTTCGAACTCCCTGACCTGAAATCCTCTCTTAAGACACTTCGACATTATTTCCCAAAACCCAAATAATAAATTTTTAGGGAAACATCCGAACAACATCCCAAGGGTTTAACCACCTTTAATACCAATTTTTTATAACCCAAACTATACCGAGGCCCAAGCAGCAACTACCCCAAGCCTGAATCCATAGGTCAGGGGGTGGAGAAAAGAACCGAAGGCACAAAAAACTTGGGAAGACCTTTTTCTAAGTACCTGTAAACATGCACACAAAAAACTCAATGAAAAAGTGTAGAGAGAAAGAAGTAAAATATTCTACCTACTATAAATAAACCAAACATTCATGTACCACTAAATAGTATGAGTACAGTAAAGTAAATATAAAGGAAAAAAGGGGAAAATACATGACCAACCAGAAAAGTGTCCCAAAAAGAGAGTGAAGTAATATCATCGAAACAAAAGGATCTAGAGATGGTGAGAAGATGAACTTCTTGTTGAGTCTTCACTTCCTATAGTAGGAGAGTTGACTCATCTAACCACGAGAAGCTAGACATGTAAAGCACATGGCATACCCCATGCATCTTCACCTCTCCTATAAGGAGAGTAACCAAAACCCCAAGGAGTGGGTACTGAAATCAGAAGTGTATATATATATATGTGTGTGTGTGTGTGCTCAGTCAAAGAAACATAAACAAGAGAGTAAGGGGATCTCTATCTCATAGATTAACCCAAGAAGAAGGGCTAGAAACAGTTCTAGAAGTAATCACCAATGATTCCCAACATCCCTCACATCTTCACTGAACATGCAAGTCAAAGGGACTCAATCACCACACCTTGATACTATCTGATTTGTGTGGCTCTGTCTCACCCGTATGGTTTTAGGTCGAGTCACCAAGACACATATCGATGGGGAAAGCACAACTCTTGATCGTGAGTCAAAATTTATGTCAAAGTACATCTCACCATTGATCTTCATAGTTGAGATATCATGTCATAAGGTTGAGGACCCATACCTAGCCCAGTTGGAGGGTGCCACTCGGAATAGGTTGAGGAACCATGCCCAACCCGGTTGGAGGGTGACACTCTAGTGTCGTTGAGGACCCATACCCAGCCTGGCTGGAGGGTTCCACTCAGAATAGGTTGAGGACCCATGCCCAGCCTAGTTGGAGGGTTCCACTCTGGTGTCTTCAAGGACCTATGCCCATCCTGACTGGAGGGTGCCACTCAGAAATCTATGATGTCATCGCCTAACCACTGTTATCGTCAAACATCGTCGAAAAGGGATATATGTATAAAAAACCTGAAATTGTAACTTAGAAGCCGCATCATAGGTCACCATCACATTATAAGGGAAAAAACATGCAGGATAGGCTATTTACTTACCCAAAATAGATAACCGGTGAAGAGGGCTCTTTTCACTACAATAGGATCGAATGGGACATCATGGGTCCTGCATCGAAAAATGAACTCTTAAATACCAAAATTGTATTAAAATTTCTATCTCAAAGAGAGGGTCACGTTAATGCAGATAGAACATCCATTGGACACACCGTTTAGAAGATACGTCCATTTGAAGATGCCAGAGGAAAAATAGTCAGGACCCGTAGCCCACCGGCCTTGGACTGACTACCACGGTCGGACCACCTACCATGGCGTCGAACACCATGGTTGACCATCTAAACCATTCATGTCCGCTAGCACTGCAGCAGCTCCAGCTGTGGCAGTCTGCCTAGACCGACCCATGTCCATCCTAGTCCGCCTAGGTATGACCTGTTGGGTTGGGCCCGTCCTATTGGGTTAGGCCTGGCCCGTTTGGTGAGTCATTAATTTTAGGGATAGGGTCTTAGATTTGATGAAGGATGAGTATATACTATGGATCAAACTCCAAAAAATGGTAGTGAGGAACTGTCTACTATTCGACATATGGTCATGGTGAATTCTACTTTTTCTACTATCTTGTTTGATATCAGTACTTATCAGTCCTTTGTATCTGCACAATTTATTTTTGGACTTGACTTACCAGAAAAGTTTTATTCTGAGTTTCATTCCCTTGAATAACTATTGGACATAAAATAGGATCATCTTCAATGATGCCCAAAGTATCCTATATTCATTATAGACTATATACATATATGGTAATTCATGATTTTAGATATGATGAGTTTTGTTTTGATTCTTTGAATGGACTAACTAAACAACTTTCAATCCCACATCGACTGCTATCGAAGATGGGTATCATTTACATCACCAAAATGAGAGAAGTTCATAATGACTAGTGAATGGAATTTGGGAGCAAGAAGAGTTGTTCCATATTTAATATAACTTAGTATGATTATGACATAGATTAAAGGATTATCTCTTTTTATTAGGACTAGTGGAATCCCACTCATATTTTTCTCTAATTGTGGATCTTTATCTGGATACCTTTCCAGAAGACTTCATGGGTCTTCTCCTATATAGAGGAGTTGAGTTCAAGACAGAAATCATGGAATGTATGCATCCCATTTTGGATACCCCCTTATCATTTGGTTCTAATCAAGTTAAAGGATCTCATGGTACAACTCAAGGACTTGGAATAAAAGGGATTTATCAGGTTGGGTACTTCATAGTGTGGTGTACCAATTTTGTTAACCATGAAAGCAGATGGTAGTATTAGACTCTACATATATTATCGTATATTGAATCAGGTGATAGAGAAGAATAGATATCGTTAACTCAATATCGACGATATATTTTATTAGTTGTAGGTATCCTAATGATTTTACAAGATTTATCTCTGATCGGACTATCGCAAGTTGTAGGTTAGAGAGGAAGATATCCCAAAGACAATTTTTTGGAGAAGGAATTGAATATATGAGTACTTAGTAGTGTTGTTTATATTGATTAATGCACTAAAGGTGTTCATGGATCTCATGACCAATAAATTCCACCCATATCTATACTTTTTTGTCTTGGTGTTCATTGATTATATCTTCATTTACTCATCGACCCCGAATCAGCATGATGGACATCTTGAGAAGGTCTTGAGTATTCTCTGAGAACATCATCTTTATTCCAAGTGGTTGAAGTGAAAATTTTGGATTTAATAGGTAAAATTATTAGGGAATGTGGTGTCTAATATTAGTATAACCATATACCTAGAGAAATTTTAAGCGGTGATGTCTTGGAAATGTCCTTAGAATTTTTTTGATATTATAAGATTTCTAGGTTTTGTGGCATACTATCAGTGTTTTATATAGTAATTATCCCATTTATCAGCACACATGACTACTCTAATGAAGAAGGAAGTGAAGTTTAAATGGTTGGAATATTATGAGGAAGATTTTATTTATTTTAAGAGGAGGTTAACTGCAGATCCAATATTGATTCTTATAGATCTTGGGATCACATATGTTGTATAATTAAATGCATCGAGAGTTGTTTTGGGAGCTATATTGATATATAGGGGGTGGATAGTATCTTATGAGTAATGTTATCCAAAAAACCATGAGTGAAACTATCCTACCCATGACTTGGATTTGTGGCCCATGATTTGAAGTGTTGTCGACACTATATATTTAGTGATAGGTTTTTTTCTACATGGACCATAAGAACCTTCGTTATATATTCTCATAGTTGGGCCTAAATTTGAGGTAGAGGCACTAGTTAGAACACTTGAATATGTTTGATTTTGAGATGGCCTATGCACCAAGAAAAGGTAAAATCTTTATAGATACTCTTATCCATAAGACGTAGATAGCTCAAGAGCATGGTGATCAACCTTTGTAGGAATAGTGGTGCCTGATGAGCTTGTTGGCTGATTGGAGGGTGGATTATTTAGAAGACTAGGGATCACTGACTTGTTTCCCATTGGTGGTTACATCTTCTCTATTATACTATATAAATTCTAGATAGTATTTTCACCCATAGTATGTTTTGATTTAGGAACATCTAGAAGGAGGTAACTTAATACTCTGTGGTCATTGGATGATAATGATGTGATCCTAGTATATGAAAGAGTTGTATTCCCTGCTTCCATCAAGGAATATATGATGAGATACTTTCATACCTCTAAATTGGTGGTACATACTTGAGTGAAACATATTTACTATAACTTTGGGATGTATTTCTGGTGTCCATGTATGAATAGGGACATTTGTAGATTCGTTTATTGATGTTTTACCTGCTATGGGATAAAGGTTGAGCACCAACATCCTAGTAGTTTTCTTCAGCCACTTCCTATTACCATGTGGAAATGGGAGGATTTCATGATATATTTTTTGATAGGGTTACCTAGGACCCCAAATATCTGTGATGTTATTTGTGTGACTATTTATTAGATAATTAATGTTACTCATTTCTTATCGATCAGTGAGACTCACTCATTAGATGAGATGGGAAGGTAGTTTTTCTATGAGATGGTATGATTTCATGGGGTTCCCTTGAGAATTTTATCTGATATAGATGCATGTTTTACATCACAATTTTGGAAGGGCTTGCTTAAGACCTTAGGGACTCAACTGATATTGAACACAACATACCATCCCCAGACAGACAGTCAATCAGGGAGAAATATTTACATATTAGAGGATATAATTAAGGCTTGTACCCAAGAGTTTAGTGGAGATTGGTATGATAAACTAGCCTTGTTTGATTTCTCATACAACAACAATTACCAGTCTTCAATTCATATGGAACCATATGAGGATCTGTATGGTAAAAATTCCATTCAGTGTTTTTTTTGTGAGAGGATAGTGATACAATAGTTGTGGGACCTAACACGATACAGGAGGCCTCTGAGAGAGTGAAACTGATTTAGTAGAGGTTAATAATATCTCAAATTAAGCATAAGTCTTATTATAACCATGGGATAATACCATTGGAGTATTTTTTAGGAGGATTGGTTTTTTTGATAGTGACTCCTCGATTAGTCCATTGATGTTTAAGGGATAAAGGGAAGCTAACGTCACACTATGTTTGAAACTTGGAGATTAGTGAGAGGATTAAAAAAGTGGAATACCGTCTAGATATTCCATCTATCTACCAAGGTATACATATTTTGTTTCTTGTGTCTCAGCTCCAAAGTTACACACCCGATCCTATGCATGTCATCGACTGTGAGGATATTGAGCTAGAGCCTAACAAATCATAAGTAAATCAACCAGTGAGGATTTTATACTAGAGTGAGAAAGACCTATGAGGGAAGATGGTACAACTATTCTAGATTCTATGGAATAATGTATGGATCCAATAGGAGACTTGGGAGCACAAAGCTGATGTTTGGGCTCAATGGCCTGAGTTGTTTGAGAAGAACCTTTAAAGGTAGTTCTTAGGGATAAAAAGTCATTAGTGGTGTAGAATTACAACATCCTCACTTTAATTCAATGTATGAGATGTTAAGTTAATAAATTTATCTATTACTAATTTGTTTCATCACTAATATGGATATTAAATAGGTTTGTTTCTATGTGGAAAGGGTTAAGAATAGATGGATAGATAGTTGGGGGGAGGCATGGCCTTCTGGTGGTTATAAAAATGCCACCAACTAGACAGTGGAGTTATTAGAAGTCTTCATTTTTTTACAGACCCCACCAGTCACCTGGTGGGTGACACTAACCAACCGGTGGGGTGTCACCTGTTAGCCAGTGGTTAGTCACCAACCAGTCAGTGCGTCCTGTCTAAGGGTGAATTAAATTCACCCAATTTTATTTTAATCCCACTCGATTTTAACACTTTTTAATACAAAATTCCAACCCAAAATCCCATATTTCTAATTTGATACCTCTTACCTTGATCCTATATCTATCACATTCATCCCCCTATTGGATATTCAAGGTTAGATCGATTCAGTGATTCTATAATGATAAGTTTTATCTAGATATACACACAATTCCTCTTCCTTCTTGAGAGATTATAATGGATCAATAATGGATCTATGTTTTCTATGTTAATCCAATGATGAATTATTCTATCCTTTATTGATTGGTGGAGGATCTAGTGTTTTGAAGATGTATCTTGATTAGATTGATATCTACAACCAATTATAATCACCTTATAGGTATTTGTTTATGAATCATCTTTCTATACCTCTTCTTGATGGAGGATCGATGATAGAACTATAATTAGTTAATAATCCTTTAGTAAATTGGTGGTGGGTTCAATGTTTCGATGAAATCCCTTTAATCAGAGCTTGGTTCCTCATGAATAGTGTATGTTTTTAGGTAAGTTATCTTATATCGATCATCTCGATATATTCTACTTCTTGAATATCATCTTGGATCTCTTTTTATTTAATGGATTATTTCTGGATTTATGTTTGTTAGCTACACATAAGGTTTTTTTCTAGAATTGAAAAGGAATTACTGACTTGTTCTTGAATCAACAATGGATTCAGTGAATTGATTTCCTCTCATTTGATATACCTTGGAACTAGTTTTGTTGATGGAATCCATGATGTGTATAACTCTAGAATAACCTTATTAACTTAGAATATATTCAGGAATCTCTTTATAAACATTATTATTAATGAATTGGAACCCGATATAAGTGTCATTGGAATACAATCTAGTCCTCCATGGATGTGGAATGTGGTTTGGGCTTTAACCCTTGATAAAATTTGGATTACTTTGTCAACAACCTTAACGTAAGAAGTTCCTTACCATATAGAAGCCATGTATATGATTATTAGAATGATATGAAATTATGTGTTGATATTATTTTTCTCATATTTTTTCATGTTTTGTCTTTTATTTTATACTCATGATATTCTATGTTGTTCCTCTATATGATATTCCATGTTTCCATGTGTTGTACTTAGTATGAGTTGTGTTGTTATTTTATAGATGGTACTAAAGTGATAGGTGGACCATTTTGGTTAGGTGTCCCTAGAGGGGAATCATGTTTAAGTGATGATATGACATGATAATAGGATCCGATTAGATGTTGGGGTATGATTTCCTAGCATATCTTGGCCTAGGGGTATGATAGTCTTATGTGATCTGACCCATGAGGTGAAAAGGGGACATCATGGTCTATGTGACCTGACCCAAGAGATAGAAATTGGGAACGATGGACTATTTTGTCCTGGAGGCCCAAGGCCTGCAAAAATATTGAGAAGCCTTTAGGAAAGCTCCATCACTTGTATAGATTCTATGACCACTCAGATATTCTTCTAGCATGGAGACGAAGTAGCTAATGCCCAGGTTCATGGTGCTTTGGTTAGAGAACAGATGCTCAGTGTGGTTTATTTTCTCAAATGTGATTTTATTTATTATCATGACATTCACTCTTATACATGTGAACTCATGTTAAGGACACATTGGCGGTTTACTATTGGTTTTATACTCAAAACCAACGTGGGCATCTTGTTTCACATGAAAACTTCATGTATTCAGATCCAGGAAAGGGAAAGGGACCCATGGAATATATTTGAGCTGTGAATCGTGATACTTGTTTCAATATTGGTAAGGAGTTAAAGAATTACCATAGGGTTTTATTTATTCAACTCCTTACACATTTACTTTAGTATGGATTTCCATACTGGGATCCTAGTTTATTTATCTTTATTTATTTGTATGACATGTGTATCATCTGATATTACATTATGATTTTATATCTTCTACCTTGATTACTCTGAGTTATATGTTATTTATATTATTTGTGTAAGAATATGATACTGAAGGTATAGTCTCTCTGTTGATGGTGTTCAGACCCTCATTGCTAATTAGCAGCCTCTTGCATACATAGAGGTTCACATGAGGTATTATGGCTCTCTAGCTTAGACATGGGTGTTTGGATCAGGGATGTACATATAATAATAAATATTACTAAGACATGAAATTGATTTATTATTAGCATTACCCAGGTTTTCACATTCTTTTCCCTTTAAATAAATTGTTTCATCACAATTTTATTCATCATTTAAATAGGTAAGGATATTTTTTCCATCATATCTTTTTTAGGTTCCTACATTACCTCCTTAATCATGTGGTTCTTCCAAAAATATTTAACCAAGTGAGTTACCTCATTCCGTAACACCTACTCTATAAGATCTAGAATATGCACTATCTTTTCCTCATAAGAAAGATTCTCTTACAATAGTACAACCTCAAGGCTCCAAACATGATAGGAATCAGGTATATATTTATTTAATAGAGAAACATAAAACACATCATGTACCTAATATAAGCTTTGAGGAAAATATACTCAATAAAAACTAATCCCACTTTTAAAAAAAATCATATGGTCCAATAAATCGTGAAACTTTTCTATTTTACTAAATCTCATAACAAATTTTGATAGAGATATTTTAAAAAATACATGATTTTCTACCTCAAATGAAAGTTATTTCCTACTATTTCTTTCATAACTCTTCAAACTAATTTGAGCTAACCTCATGTGTTGCTAAATCATCTTTACCATCTCAACCATTTCTTCTACCAATTCTTATCCCAAAAATTTTCTCTCGTCAACTTCATCCCAATAAAAAAGATTTCAAAATAGCTTTCTATATAATACCTAAAAAGGTTTCGTATCTATAATTGAGTGAAAAAATATTATTATAAGAATATTCAAATAATAAAATATATCGATATCAACTTCCCTTGTAATCCAATGAGCAATAATGAAGAATATTCTCCAAATTCTGAATCATTTCCTCTAACTATCCATCAGATAATGGATGATATGATTTTTTGATGTTTAATTTCGTATTGAATGACTTCTAAAGTACTTTTCAAAAATTTATGGTAAATCTAGGATCACAGTCAGATACAATAGAGATAGGAACTCTATATAACCTAAAAATATCTTTAATATAAAATATTGAAACCTGAACCAAAGATATAGTATCTCAAATAATAATAAAATGTGAAAATTTAATCATTTGAACAATAATAACCCAAAAAAAAACATTACCTTGAGATGTCTTTGGTAATACCATCATGAAATACATGGATATATTCTGACATTTCCATTCAGGCATCAAAAAATTCTAAATTATCCCATTTGATAGTTGTCTATTAGCTTTAACATGTTGAAAATTCAAACATTTCATAGAAAAATTAGAAATATATTTCTTCATTTCATCCCACAAATAATATTTCCAAAGGTATCTATATATCTTATTGCTATTGGGATGACTAGAAAATAGTGACTTATAAGCTTCACTTAATAATTCCTTCTTCAAATAGGGATCACTTAGCACACAAAACCTCTTTCCAAATCATATAATACCTTATTTTTCAATATTGAATTTAAGAAACTTTCTCTTTTTAACATAATCCACTATTTATTTTAAACTATGGTCTTTCTTCTCATTATTATTAATTCTATCTGACAAATATGTTTTTACTGTAACTAGAACCAAAAGAGAGGTAAGTCCTTCATGCACAATTCTAGACCAACTTTCAA
Organism: Viscum album; assembly: GCA_963277665.1. Classification (NCBI taxonomy): domain Eukaryota; kingdom Viridiplantae; phylum Streptophyta; class Magnoliopsida; order Santalales; family Viscaceae; genus Viscum; species Viscum album. The sequence continues at coordinate 1,037,935,445 of OY728135.1, read as the reverse complement.
TACATCACTAACTGAAGTATCGTGTTTCAAATGTAGCATGGTTAAGGATAAGTTATTTTTTTAGTTTAAGGAATAAACTCCGTTTTTTTACCTATATGATAGTGAATTGTGAAATCATAATCCTTTATTAGTTCCAATAATATTCCATGACTTATTTTCAACTCTTTCTAAGTGAATATATACTTTAAACTTTTATAGTTGGTATATATTTCACATTTTACCCCATATAAAATATTCCTCCAAATTTTTAAATCAAAAACCATCGTTGTTGGATTAGGACCATGTATAGGGTAATTTTACTCATGAAGTTTCAATTAAAGTGAAGTATATGTAATCAATCAATAATTCTACATCAAAATACATCCAATTCCTTTAAATAAAACATCGCTATAAATGACAAATTTAACTTTTCTTGTTGGAAAGGATGGAACTAGTGAGTTAACCAATATTCTATTTAGTTCAGGGAAACAATCATCACACTTATTGTTTAGGTGAATTTAACTCATTTTCGAGTTAACATAATTAGTGGGAAAGATAACCGAGCAAATTTTTCAACAAAATTTCAGTAAAAACCCATTTATCCATGAAAAAATCAAATCTCAGTGAGTTTTTTAGGCATTATCCTTGATTTTACCACTTTAATTTTATTAGGATCAATGGTTAATCCATATTTAGAATCAATATACCCAAGTAATGTAATATGATGTTACTAAAATTAAAATTTTCTAAAATTTTCATTCAAATTATTTTCAATTAAAGTTTTTAAAACAATCCTTATATGTTTCTCATATTCCTCAAAACATTTTGAAAAAAGAAAAAATTTCATCAATGAAAACAACTAAAAATTTATCCAAATACTCATGGAAAATTATATTTATAATATCTATAAATACAAAAGGTTCATTCATCAATCCAAAAGTCATAACCAAAAACTGATAATGCTTATACCTAGTAAAAAAATTTTTCCTCGTAATTGTTTCCTCCTACACTTTTAGTTGGTTACACCAGAACGTGAGATAAATCTTCAAAAAATATTAATCACTTTGGAGATAATTAAATAAGTCATAGATATGATGCAATGGATATTTTTTTAATAGAGATGTTATTGAGCTCTCTATAATCAATGTAAAGTCTCATGGAACCATAATTATTTTTAAAAACTAAATAGGATCACCCTAAGGTGAATTGATAGGATGAATGAGACCCTTATCAAGAAACTCTTGTATCTGCCTTTTCAATTCCAATAACTCTAATGGAGTTATTCAATAAGGTGGTTTTGAAATTGGCCTAGCTTATAGAACTAAGTTAAGAGTGAATTTAATCTCCTAGTAAAGAATGAAAATATAAAAATAATTAGTAAATACATACATATATTCATTTACTACTAGAAAACCACTAATTTTTACAATTTAATTTATTTCAACAATATTATAAAGATAACTATCATTTTCATCTTTAATAAATTTCATAGCTTCTTAATATGCTATCATATGTATGAAATCATTTATATATAAAAATTGAAACTCACTCTGAAATTGAATATAACTTCCTTAGCTATGAAATCTATATTAACATGATAATATGAAAGACATTTTATACCCAAAATAACATCAAACTCAAATATGGGAAATAAAACAAGAATTTTAGGAAGAACCATCCAATGGATAATTATAGAAATGTTATTATAAATATTTATATCTTTAATACTTCCACTAGGAGTTTTTATCAAAAGTTATAATTATATTTCATTAGGTGAAATTTCTATTTTACTAGAAAATTTCTTAGAAATTTAAGAATGCATAAACCTTGAATCAAACAAGACATTGGAAAAATATAAGTAAATAAGTAGTGTAACTTTCACCACTTCATTAGATGGTCTTGTATTTCTTAGGGAAGTAACAAATTACTTTATCACACCCTTCTACTTATGGTCATTTCTATTTCAATCATTCATATTTATCTTTGGGAATTCATTTGTATAATGACCCAACTTAATACAATATAACACCTCACTTCCTAATTATCATTATTGTTCTAACCATTACCATTACCTTTTCCCTTTCACTCATGAGTTATATATCCCAACTTACCACACCAAAAACACTTACCATATTTTATAAGGCACACACTAGGATGATTATTACCAAACTTATCACAAGAAGTAAATTTATTCCTCTTACCCATATATTTCTTTGATAGATTTTTCCCTATCACTTTACACATAGACTGATTCTTATCCATGTTATTGTAAAAGTCAAAAAACTCCATCTCAACCTTTTCAACACACCACACAACTTTCTCATAGATTTTAAATTCAAAAGTGAAAAAATGTATTCAAAAACTTGGTTTCAATACCAAATAAAACCTATAAATTTTACTATCATGGTCTAGAATAAAATTTAGTGTATACTGAGCTACTATAGTAAAAATAACTTCATAGGTGGAAAAAAATTCCTCTTTTTTCTTCAGTTCCAAAAAATTTTCTTTACATCCTATATCGAACAAGCTAAGAAAAATACTTCTCAAAGAAATGATAATTAAATATCCTCAACTATATGGAATAAATATTATATTTTCCCTTGGTATTATTACCTAATAACCACCACTAATTATATTTACCTTCAAAATTATAAATGGAAATAATTAAATTTTAATGTTCAGAATATCCTAAACCTTTGAATATATTTTCTATAGAATCGATCCCTACTTCAACTACCACTAGGTATGAATATACACCAAATAATTTAGGTTATGTGGTTATGATGAAAATATCATTCGTGTGATTTGGTTATAAAAAATTAATCACATCGCTTTGTCGAGGTGGTGATCCACATGTATGTACGAACAATATTATCATTTTTTCGATGAATGGAAATGTAAGAAATTAGATGATATATTATATTTCCAGAATGATAAATATGTCAATAATATCACACACACACACACAGATATATATATATATTAAATAAATTATTACAACTATCCATGAGAAGTGGTAATGGAAAATGAATTATATCGGTTCTTGAGAAGGTAGTTCGTCTTACACACGAATGACAGTTTTGTTTCCCATTTAATAGAAGAGGAGATAGATATAGGTTATGTAATTAACATAATAAAATCTAATTATATATAATATACTTATTTTATTATCTCAACATGGTTATAGAATATTTTAAGGATGTATAATAAGAAATAAAATTAAAACATTTGGTTTAAAATATAACTCTTCCTTGGAAAACCTCCTTTTCTTTTCATCTTAATCACTATAAGGTTGGAATTATGTTCAAAATAAGAGCTCTAGAATGTGAGTAGGGATGTTAAAAATATATTTGGGTAGGGATTGTATGAAATAAGAGGCTTTTTAAGTGTGTTGAAAATATGATATGAGGTTCCCTTTTATAAGTGAGGGGCGGGGAACTCTTGGAATTACATAAAATATTAAATTAATATAAATTAATTTTCATGGAAAAAAGTAAAAAAACTAATATAATTAGAAAATAGGATGATTATTGGTCTAAATAATATCATAAAATAAAATTTTAACAAGTTTAGATTAGGTTTTTACCCTTATCTCTTTGTTTTAATTTGCATCAACCCTTTTTGACAATTACCGTGATAACAAAGTTTTTAATCTATAGGAATCAATATAGTTAATATAAAAGGAAAATTTGTTAATAAATGGACCATAGTTGAAATATTTAAACATATACCAATCAATTGTATGAATATATAATTTTTATGAATTTAAAATCATTTAATAGAATATTATTTATTATAAAATAACATTAATGTCATTTTGGAAACTATTCATTTAATTTGAATTTGAAACAACATAAAAATAATGCAATTCAAATATGTTATTTGAAACTATTCATGAGAAACAAAAATTCATTCAAATTATATTACTTTTAACATTTTGAAAATCATTTATTTTAATTTTATTTTAATTGAATAAATATTGTGTTGGCATTGCGTAAGCATTTAAGGTAATTATTTCATCCCTAAAAATTAAAAGTAAATTAACATGATAAAAAACCATTTATATTTAAAATAAGTGTTTAAAATCTAAAATAAGTTATATTTATCCTTATCATAAAATAATATATAAATTAAAATCAAGAAGGTGATATTTTTGACTTTATCTTTTACTTAAATATTATAAAGGTCAAAATAAATGATAAATGGAAACAAAAGGTCATATTTTAGAAATTTGGATATAAATGGACAAAATAAACTCATAAAATAGGATAAAGTCAAGTGTTATGTTTATTTTCTAGTTCCTATCATATTATTTTTAACCTTAATTACCTAATTTTCACTTGTCGTGGTGATAATTATATACTTCAGTTACTATTCACAATGGAAAAATAAAATGGGTATATTTACCAAATTTGTACCTCCTAATTCCAAATATAGAATCTATTTTTAAAGATTTAATTTCAATAAGTGGAATAAATTAATTTGAGATTAAAAAAACATAATGAAAAACATTTTTTCAGAAAAATGTCTTTTAAGTATAGAAAGGTTTTTATTCCAAATTCAAGAATAAAATTCATTACAAAGACTATAATTGAATTATATTTAATAAAAAATAACTAATTAAATTTTAAAACTAATACAAAATAAAAATTTACTTTGTAAATACTTTAAAATTAAATGTTATTTTCAATAAAAATTAGTATTTTTCACTATTCATTGAAAAATAAAATTTTTTAGAAAATACTCAAAATTTCACCATAATATAATTTTGATATGGTGATTTCAAGAGTTATATCCTTTTTATCAAATAAAATTTATAAACATTCTGAAAATTAATTATAATATTCTCTCACAAAAATCAATAAAACCCATTTTGGAAGAAAACATATTTTTAAAGAATAAAATGACATTACTAAAAAATTGAGTGATTATTTACTAAGGATTTATCAATAAATTTATATTGATTAATGCCTTAACATAAATTTCATAAATAAATTAATCATATTCATGCCCACTAATTTAACGGCTAGTTTATAATAATCATATTTAAAAAATAATATTTCAAGGTTCATTTAGGCTTGGTGTTGTGTGTCATATACACTATCAAACATAGTCCTCTTTTTTAAAATATTAGGGTGTTACAATTTAACTTTTAAATAAAACCATATAATACATAGAAAACACTTCAGTTGGAATAAAATTATTTTTTCATTTTGAAAAAAAAATACAAAGTTATTACAATGAATGTGAATCTATAAAATCAAATCATGAATATTAATAAGATAAGAAATATAATTATTATTAACATTTACCAGGTGGTCACATTATTCCCCACTTAAAGAAATTATGTCCATGTAATTTTATTCATTATTTAGAGGGGTAGGTATATTTTTTCACTCATATACTTTTAACGTTCTCAGGTTTATTCCTTAATCATATGGTTCTTCCACAAAACTTTAACCAGGTGATTTACCTTATTTCATAACACCTTCTCTTTAAGATCTATAATCTACACTATATTTTCCTCATTAGAAATATTATCTTACAACTTTACCACCTTAGGGACCAAAACATGACGCATCTGGTACATATTTCCTTAACAATTAAACATGAAATGCATCATGTACATGAGATAAGCTTGGAAGAAAAGATAAATGGTAAGTAACTAATACCACCTTTTTCAGAATTTTATATGGTCCAATAAACCATGGGATTAACTTTCCCTTTTTACTAAATTTCATAACACCTTTCCATGAAGATATTTTAATAAATACATGATCCCTTACATAAAATGAAATTTCTTTCTTCTTATTATCAGAATAACTCTTCTTCTTACTCTAAGATTCCCTCATGTGTTGTTGAATCATATTTACCCTCTCAACTATTTTTCTACCAGTTATGGTCCCCAAAAATTCCTCTCACTAAATTTATCCCAACATGCTAGAGTTTGATATTTCATTCCATATAATGCATCAAAATATGTCATTTGTATACTATAATGAAAACTGTTTTTATAAGAAAATTCAACTGATGAAATATGTTGATCCCAACTTCCTAGTAATCCAATGAGAAAACTTGAAGTATATCCTCCAAATTATGAATTGCTTGATCTGAGTGTCTATCAGATTGTGTATAAAAAGTTTTTCTAAAATATAATTTAGTTCCAAAAAAAATTTAGGTTATTTTTAAAAAAAAATAGGTGAATTTGGGATCATGGTTAGATGCAATATTGATAGAAACTTCATGTAACCTGAAAATTTCCTTAAGATAAATTTGGTGAAGATGATAAAAATAAATAGTATCTCAAATATGAAGAAAATATACAGATTTATTAAATTGATCAATAATAACATAAATTTCATTATTTCCTCAAGATTTATTTGGTAATCCCACCAAGAAATCCATGTATATATTCTCCCATTTCTATCCAGGAACTGGTAAAGGATGAAGCATCCCCTTTGATTCCTGTTACTCAACTATAGCCTATTGAAAAGTTAGACATATCATGGTAAAATCATCAATATATTTCTTAATTACATCCCAAAAACTCAAAGGTATCTATATATATTAGTACTTCCAAAATGAATAGAAAATGAGGAGTTATGAGTTTTACTCAAAAATTCTTTCTTCAATTGGGGATCACTTGGCACTCAACCTCTTTCTAAATATTATAATACATTCTCTGTCAATGTTGACTTTAGAAAACTTACCATTTTAACAAACTACACTATTTCTTGAAAACCATGATCTTACTTTAGAGAATGTTTAATTCTATCTAATAAATATGACTACACTAACACTTGAACCAAAATATTGGGAGTTCCTGCATGCACAATTTCTAGGCCAACATTTATTAAATCATTAACAAAAGGATCTTATCCAAACAGAGAAAGGTTAATGATGCATTATCTTTTTGAATCAATACATTTACTATATTGTTTGTTTTACCTAGATGGAAGTGAATCATTAAATAATGACCCTTTATCAGTTCCAACCATCTTATTCACCTCATGTTTAACTCTTTTTGAGTGAATATATACTTTAAAATTTTATGGTCAGTATTTATTTTACATTTTACATCATATAATAGATGTCTCTATATTTTTAAATTAAAACCATAACTAAAATCTCAAGATCATTCATAAGGTGATTTTCTCATGGATTTTAAATTTACATGAATCATTCAATCATTCTGCATCAAAATTAAACCAAGACCCTTTAATGAAGCATCTCTATAAATAAAAAATTCACTATTTTTTATTTGCAAGGATGACATTAGAGAATTAATGAATATTATTTATAATTCATGTAAACATTCATCAAACTCATTTTTTCAAATGAATCTAACCCCTTTTTAAGTTAACTTGGTTAGTGGGGCAGATAACTAAGCAAAATTTTCAACAAACCATCAGTAATAACCTACAAATCCAAGAAAACTATGAATCTCGGTGACATTTATAGGTCTTAACCACCCTTCCTATAAAAATCCAGGTAATTTAAATAGTAAATAAATTTCATTTATTATTAATATTCATGAATTATATTTTATAAATTTATATTCATTATAAAAATATTATGTAATTTTTCAATCAAAAAAGAAATAGTTTTATTATTACTGAAATTGTTTATATATATTATATGGTTTTATTTAAAAGATTAATTACCAAATTTTAGAATTTAAATTTTAATAAAGGTATATAATTTTTTAAATCAATAAGTCAAAATTATTTTAGAGTGATTTTTTAGAATTGTTTTAAAAAGTTTATTTTTGTGGGTTAATAGTTGAAGATACCAATTTTTAAGAAAATTGTTTTTTCTTTTCAATTATTTACAAAGTCGCATTCTATTTTGGATTGGTTTTTAAATTAAATTAGTTTCTTTTGATTAAAAATAATACAATAAATTTTATTGGAATCAAAATTACACTTTAATTTTTTATAAGATCGTTTTTATAATTAAAAAGTCATTTTTATGAAAAACATGTTTTTGGTCATGTTTTGCAGGTATATTTTAAAATTAATTCCTGAAATTTATAGAAATTTAATTTGATAAAATTGATTCCATATTATTAATAATAATTTCCAAATTTTTTAATGATTTCACTTTCATTTTTTAATTATGAATAGTAACTTTGGTAAAAAAAAGTCAGTTATCACGGTAAGAGGTAAAATGGGTTAAAAGGGTTAAAAATAAAATTATAAGGGTTAAAATAACTTAAAACTTTTATAAATACTATTATATGGAAATATTTAAATCCTATATTATCTATTAATAAAAAATTCTCCATTTTGGAGCCATTTGTCTTGATTAAGACATTAATTTATTTTAATATTTTTAAAAATTTCAAGTGTGTCATCTTCATCACTTATAAAAGGAATCCTGTCCTCTTATATTAGACAACCCCTGCCCAAATACCTTAATAATATCCCTCCCCACATATTATATGTCCTGTTTTAATCATAATATCATCATAGAAAGGCTTTAAGTATATACCTAAAGAGGTTGTCCGAAGAAGATGTATAGTTCTTAACCGAGCATTTTCATTTTATTTATTATCCTACCTACATAAAATATTATTAAAAAATGATAAAATAATAGAATAATTATCTTATATATATATTAATGTTATTATGTTTATGGTATAACTCTTTTTCATCTAATTAACCATTTAATAACAAATAAAATCATTGCTTGTGCGTACATGCGAACTACTGACACACAAGATGATGTATTTCATTTTTTCATAACTAACTCTTATAATTGATAATAATGATGGATAAAAATTAAATAATATTACATTTATGATATAAATTTAATTCTTCAATGGTATATAAATATTCTTCGTATTTCATTACCCTTCAATGAAAAATAAAAATGTCGCTCGTGTGTATGTGCAGACTACCGTCTCACGAACTGTTATATTTTATTTTTATCACCGCTTCATATAGATTGTATATATAAGTTTATTTAAATAAATAATATAATATTTATGATATAATTATAATTATTTAAATATAAAATAATACTTACCTACTTTCCCACTTGTTCATTGGAAAATGAAAAGGTTACTCATGTGTACGTATGACCTACCATCACCATGATTATAACGTAAATAATTTTTCATGAGAACACTATATAGTTGGTTATAAAAGTATAATTGATGTATAAAATGATAAATATAACTTTATTAATTTTATATAAATGATATAATCATGATATATTTGACCATAGTCACCCAAGAAAAGTCATTTTGCACTTATGAACCAAACATCCTCAAAACATACAAAGTAAAATTAATCAATTAAGTAATTAAATATAACATAGATATAAGTGAAATAAATGGAATAATAAAAATAAAAAAAAGTTATTAAGTAAGTAAATAATTAACATATTTTTATTAATTGGGATGATAAAGAACGTACATGATAAGTTGGACTCGAGGAAAGAGACATTTTACCTTAAAACCCCATTTAAAATATTTTAATGATTTATTTTCTAAATATTTTTCATCCACTTACATATTCTTAAAATTATTTTATGGGTGTATTTATATGTACATAAATTAATTATAAAAGACATTTTATATCTCTTTTGACTTTATTTCAAAGGTTTTTAAAAGATGTCTTTTTATGTATTTTATACAAAACATTTTATCTTTCTTTACAAAAGGTGAAAAGAATGTTATATTTTAACATATATGATGTCAATAGATTCTCCCACCTCTATAAATGTTATTCGATGTATGGGTTCTTTTATAATATTCCATGTTTTATTCAAATAAAAACCCTCCCTCCCTTTGTTCTAGGTAATTTAGTTTGAAAATTGGGTTTTAAAGGAAAGGGATATATCAACATCTGAAAATATTTTTCTTATTAGTTTAAAAGTATATTTTTATGAGTTTGATTATGGAAATACAAGATTTTATGTGTTTCATTCATGTTATGGTCCTTGAGAATTTTTTATGACAATGTTTTAACCCAATATACCTCTCAAGTACATTGTGTAATGATTATGTTCTTTGTATAATTATATTGGAATTAAATGAGTAGGTTATTTCGTTTGTAAAGGTTATTCTAAGGGTTCTATATAGATGATGTCTCAAGGAACCTACATTAATTTTATATTCTTACTAATGAATTTTCATAGAAATATTTAGATTTTATTAGGTAACATAATGATATTTTATTTAAAGTATTGAATATTCCTTTTTAGGGTAAAAAGGTGTGTTTTTAAGAAAATGATTTTCATGGGTTATCATGTTTTCTAATAAATCCTCATGATTATGATTTTTCCTTTAGGATTTATTATAATGTGTTTTAGAAAAAATTGGGGTAGTAAAGCTGATTTCATGTGTAATTGAATGATTATTTGTGTTCAAAGTTTATTATGTTAAAGGAAAAATATTTTACATGATATCATGATTTTTAAATGGACTAGCATGTTTCTTTATTACTTTTTTATATATCCCTTACTAATTTTTTGATATCATCCCACATTTAAAAAAATCATAGGGTTTAAGTATGAGAAGGAATAATGATGAATTCAATTTGAAAATCATGAAGACTTGTCATGAAGAGAAAATGTGTTTCATTTTAAAAGTATTGTATTGTGAAAAAATAGATATTAAGTAGAAGTGCCCAATTTTTAATGTATATATTTTTTATGTAAGAGTTATGAACTAATTATCTATAAATATTTTCTGAAAAGGTCTTTTGGAATTCAATAAGATTAATCCTTGATTTAAAACTCAATATTATGTAATGTTTACGGTTGGGTCTTTATAGTTGGTATCAGAGCAGGGTTTAGATAATTTTAGAGGTTAGGATAATGTATGTAAGTTACCTTAAGAGATTATAATTTATGGTTATCATGACATAGTATTTTAATATTAGTATGTTTCTCCATTTAAACTATGTATATTCAAAATGGTTTTCCATAGAGGAAATAGGGAAGTTAAAGTAAGAAGGCACTAAGAGAATAATATCCTTCCAAATCATAAACCTAGAAGGGTTATAATTGGAACATATCATTTTGTTGTTATGATGGATAAGTTTACATAGGCTATAAATTGTGGTGGTATCCATATGAGAGATAAACCATGTTCACTAGAGAGGAATATGCCGATTGTAAATAATTTTATGAAAAAAACACCAGCTAGCATTTAGTGAATCATATGACCCTATATTAGCTAAATGATGGGTTAAATCCTTGGAGAATATATTATAAGTCATGGGATATTTAGAATATCAAAATTTAACTCTTGTTATTTACCATTTTAAAGAGAAAATTGGTCAGTGGTAGTCAGTGGTTAAGAATATCATAAAAATAGAAGATATTGATGCCTTGTAATGGGATGAATTTAAGAATATTTTCTGTGAGAAATATTTTAATAAGTTTGTTTGAATTAGGATGTAAAATAAATTATTATAATTGATATAGAAGTGGAAATATTTAGTGTCCGCGTATGAATAAAAATTCATCTGATTGGAAAGGTACACAAAAAAATTTATTTAGGATCTTGATAGTAAAATTAATCGGTTTTACTCAATATTGAACCAAGGTATCAAAGAGAATTGGATTATTGTGAATTTAAAAGTTATGATATACTTGTTTGAAATATTTAGAAGGTATAAATTAAGTTTTCTTATGATCATGTGTCCTATAAAAAATCAAAAAAATAGTTCCACATGGAAGGTAATGGGGAAACTTCAATCAAATAAATCCAAAGGTAAAAAAATCAAGTTTCCATATTATGATAGTTGTGGTAAAGAATAACCATAGATAATGTTTTATAAAATATGGTAAGTGTTTATAATGTGTTAATTATGTAAATTTGGATCATTACTGTAAAGAAAAGGATCATGGTAATTCTTATACAAATAATGAAAGGTTGGGGGTATGATATTTTAATTATAATGAAATGAGTTATTATGTGAGTACTTCTCTAAATATATAAGTAAAGGATGTAAGTCAACAACATCGCAAGAATAAAGGTGTGGTTAAATCCTTTGTGACTACTTTGGAAGATGTTGGAGCATCTAGTGATGTGGTGTCTAGTACATCAATTGTTTATTTAAATTTTGTCAATGTCTTGTTTGATTAGGGGTATGCAAATTCTTTCATTTATGATAAATTTCCTAGTAAATTGAAAATTTCACCTTAATAAATGAAGCCAAAACATTTGGTAAAAACACCTAAGGGTAGTGTTGAGGTAAAAAGAAGTTATAAGAACCTTATGGTTATTTTATATAGAAAGTATTTACCTGAAAACCTTATTTTCTTTACCCTCATAGATTTTGATGTTATTTTATGGGTAGTTTGGATTATTGTTTGTCATGCTATGATAAATTGTAGATCTAAATAAGTTATTTTTTGTAATGAGTTTTAGTTTGTATGCACAAATTAATTAGTATCATTGATAACTTATCAAGAATCGGAGAAATTCATTAAAGATAAAAATTAAAGTTATCTTTCACATATTTTTGAGAAGAATGAGACTATTCAAATTAGTGATGTTACTATAGTAAATGAATATTTGGATGTATTTTCTGATGAATTTCATGGTATTATACCTGATCAGGATATTGAATTTACTATTGAATTAGTGTCTAATGCTAATCCAATATCAAAAAATTATTATTTAATGGATCAAATAGAAATTTTGGAATTAAAAGTTTATTTACAAGAGTTTTTTTAAAGGCTTCATTCATCCCAGTACTTCACCATAGGGTACCCATATTTTGTTTATTAAAAAGAAAGATGGTTTCATGAGCCTTTTCATTAATTATAGAGCATTTAATAACATAACTATTAAGAATAAGTATTTGTTTCCTCATATAGATGACTTATTTGATCAATTAGAGGAATCATAGTATTATTTTAATGTTGATCTCAAGTATGGGTTCCATCATATGTATATGAAAGAAGATTATTTTTTGAAGATGGGATTTCATACTATGCATGGGAATTATGAGATTTTGGTTATGCCCTTTGGGTTGAAAAATGATACAGCTATATTTAGAGACCTTATTAATAGATTTTTCCATGAGTTCTTAGATAAATCTGTGGTTGTGTGTATTGATGAAATTCTAATATATTCTAAAAGTTATGATGGTAATGAGAAACATTTGAGGCTTGTTTTGAAAAACTTGAAATAAAAGAATCTATATAAAAATTTATTAAATGTAAATTCTGGTTGCAATAGATTTATTTTACTAGACATATTATAAATAGTGATGAAATATATAATGATCCACCTATAACTAAAGTGGTTAAAGAGTGGAAAATACCTACAAATTTCACAGAGATATGCAGTTTTCTTGGATTGGAGGGTTACTATTGATGGTTTTTTGAAAACATTTCTTGATTATCGAGACCACTAACTAAGTTAACACAAAAATGAGTTAAATTCATCTAGATGAAATAATGTGATGAATTTTTTTAAGAATTGAAAATAAGATCAGTGAATACTTAAGTTTTGACCCTACCATCCAGAAATGGTCACTTTTTAATCTATAGTGATGCTTTTTTAAAGGGGATTGTTTGTTTTTTAGTATATAATTATTAGGTAATTTCTTAGGTTTTATGTTATTTGAAATCTCATGAGATAAATTATCCTACACATGACCTTTAACTGGTGTATTTAGTGTTTTATTTAAAAATCATAAGACATCATTTATAAAGAGTAAACTGTGAAATATATATTGATCATAAAAGTTTGAATTATTTCTTCACTTATAAAGAGTTAAACACGATACAGAGAAGATAGTTTAAACTTATTAATGATCATGACTGCATGATTCATTTCCATCCTAGAAAAGTAAACATAGTAGGTTATTCTTTGATCTAGAAAGATAATGTATCATTAACTGTGATATGTTTAAAAAACGATCCTTTAGTAAATGATTTGATAACTTTTAGTCTAAAAATTATGCTTGAAAAAACTTTTTATATTTTGTTTCAAGTGTTAGTGTAGTTATATTTGTCAAATAGAATTAAGAAATATCAAAAGTGACATCATGTTTTATATGAAAAGGTACAATCGATCAAGAAGGGTAAGTTTCTAGAGTTTAATGCTGATAAAGAAGGTGTTATTATATTTGGAAAGAGGTTTTTTGTACCTTATGATTTTTATTTAAATAAATAAAAAACTAATTGAATCTTAAAACTCTCTATTTTAAGTTCATTATAGAAGAACTAAGATCTACAGAGACCTTTGAGAACATTTTTGGTGGAATGTAATAAAAAGAGATATTATGGACTTTATCATGAAATTTTTGACTTGTTAATAGGTTAAAGTAAAATGAAAATAAGAAAATAGGATGCTTTATTCTTTTCTAATGATGGAGTGGAAATGTGAAAATATACCTATGGATTTTGTGGTGGGATTTCCAAAAACATCTCAAGGTAAAAATGTAATTTGTGTTATTATTGATCGATTGACTAAATCTGCACATTTCCTTCATATTCAAGATATTATGTCTTTAGATAAACTTTCTCGATTTTATCTAAATGAGATAGTCAAGTTACATGGAGTTCCTCTCTCCATTGTATCTAACCATGATCTTAGGTTTACTTTTAATTTTTGTAAAGGACTTCAGAATCTATTGGGTTCTGAATTAAATTTCAGTATAGTTTCTCATCCTTATTCTAATAGATAGAAAAAGAGAACAATTCAATCATTTGAAAACATTATTTGATCTTGTTCTAAATATTATCATGTAAGTTAGGATCGGAATCTTTCATTAGTTTAATTTTATTATAATAACATTTTTCATTCCAATATACAGATGGAACCTTTTGAGGCATTATATGGAAAGAAATATCATATTGCATGTTGTTAGGATAAAGTAAGTGAAATAATGTTTTTGGGAATAAAATTGGTAGAAGAGATTGTTGAGAAATTTAAGGTGATTCGGCAATATATGAGGGTGTCTCAAAATAGGATGAAAATTATACAGATACCCGAAGGAAATATCTTTCTTTCAAGGTAGTTGAACATGTTTTTCTTAAAATATCTCCATGAAAAAGTGTTATGTTTTTTGGTAAAAATGGAACGTTAAGTCCATGGTTCGTTGGAAAATATAAAATCTTAGAGAGGTTTGGATTATTTTTCTACCAAGTGGTCTTTCCTATGAGTTTATTCTAGGTATATGATGTGTTTCCTGATTCATTGTTAAATAATTATGTGCTATAAGCATATCATTTTTTGATCCCTAAAGTAGTTTAGTTGGAATAGAATATTTCATATCAGGAACAACTGGTTCATAGTATTGACCTCAGAGACTAGGTGTTGTAGAATACGGTGGTCCAATAGGTTAATGTTTTATGAAATAATTTTATGATTGAAGAAGAAACATGGGAATCAGAAAATACTATGAAAGAGAAATATCCCCACTTATTTAAATAATGAATAAAATTATGAGGATGTAATTTCTAAAATGGGTAAAGAATGTAACAACCCAGGTAATGTTAATATAAAATAAATTTCATGACTTATGCATATTCATTAATTATATTTTATAAATTTATATCCATTATAATAATATTGAGTAATTTTTAATAAAAAATGATATATTTGTATTCTTACTAAATTTATTTATATGGTTTATATGGTTTTATTTAAAAGATTAATTTAAAAAATTTAAAATTTTAATGTGAATAAATGATATCATTTTTTATATCAGAAAGAAAAAATTAGTTTATAGTGATTTTTTGGTAATTTTTTAAAAAATTTGATTTTCAGGTGAATATTAGAAAATATCGATTTTTAAGAAAAATGTCCTTTATTTTCATGTATTTACAAAGTATTATTCTATTTTATATTGGTTTTAAAATTAAATTAGTTCATTTTTAATTAAAATAATCTAATAATTTTCAATTAAATCAACATTATACTTGAATTTAGTATAAAAACATTTTTATACTTAAATTTTTTTTTATGAAAACTCTTTTTTCGTCATGTTTTGTGGGTTTATTTTAAAAGTAAAACTTATAATAGTTGAATTTGATAAAATTAAATCCATATTTTTAATTATCATTTCCAAATTTTGTAATGATTTTTCTTTCATTTTTTTCATTATTAATAGTAACTTTAGAAAAAAAAAGTCAGCTACCATGGTAAGAGTTAAAATGGGTTAAAAGGGTGAAAACTAAAATGATAAAGGTTAAAATGACCTAAAAACTTGTATAAATCCTCCTGTTTATCCATATTTCAACCCTATCATATATCTTATTCTAAAATGGTCTATTTTTTAGTCATTTTTCTTAAGTAAGACATTAATATATTTTAATCTTTTGAAAAATTTCATGTGTGCCCTCTCCCCCACTTATAAAAGGACATCCCTACTCTGTCTTCTATACACTTAAAGAGACTAATAGATGAGAAAAACCATACCCAAATTACCTTCTAAAATAACTCCCCATTTCCAAGAGGTAATGGTTTTATCTTAATACCATCATTGGAAGTCTTTAAGTTAAACCTAAGAAGGTTTCCCAAAGAAGAGGTATAGTTCTTAACCCAGCATTTTCATTTTATTTCTTCTTCTAACTCCATAAAATCTTCTTCAATCATGATGAAAAAATAAATTATGTATTTTAAATATACTTTAATGTTATTATTTTTATTTTATAACCCTTTTTTCATCTACTTTACCATCTAATGAAAAATAAAAGCATCACCCATGCGAACGTACAAACTACCGCCTCATGAGTTGATGTATTTAATTTTTCATCACCGACTGTTATGGTTGTTCATAAAGATGCATCAAAATGAAATAATTTCATATATATGATATAAATTTAATTATATAATGTTAAATAAATATTCTACTTCTTTCCTTATCATTCAACAAAAAATAAAAACGTCACTCGTATGTTCATGCAGACTACCGTCTCGCAAACTGATGTATTTTATTTTTTATCACTGCCTCAAATATATCATATATATAAGTATATTTAAAGAAAAAATATAATATTTATAATATAATTATAATTATATAATTATAAAATAATTATTACATTCTTTTTATCATGTGTGTTGAAAAATAAAAACATTACTCATGCAGATGTACAGTCTACCGTCTCCATGATTGAAATGTAAATCATTTTTCATAATCACCTTATATTGTTGGTTATAAAAGTATAAATAGTGTATAAAAATTATAATTATAACATTATTAATATTATATAAATTATATAATTATGACCCATTTTACTATATTCAACCAATCGAAGTCAATTTGGACTTATGAACCAAATATCCTCAAAACATACAAAGTAAACTCAATAAATTAAGTAATTAAGTATAAGATATATATAAGTTAAATAAAAGGAATAATAATCTTTAAAAATATTATTAATAAATTAAATAATTAACATAATTTTATTATTCAATAATATAAAGACATATGTGACAAGTTGGACTTGGGGTAAGGGAAACTTTACCTTAAAACCTCATTTAAAATGTTTTAAAGATTTATTATCTAAATATTTGTATTCCATATCCATATTATTAAAATTATTTTATGAATGTATTTATATGGAAATAAATTAATTATAAAGGAAATTTTATTCCTTATCTTAATTTCTTTAAAAGGTTTTCAAAATAAATCTTTTTTCATATTTTATATGAAATGTTTTGACTTTCTTTACAAAAGGGAAAAAGAATGTTCTATTGTAACACATACAACATCTACAACTTCTCCTTACTTCATAATAGTTATTTTATGTTTGGATTATTTTAAAATATTTCATTTTTTATTCAAATAAAAATCCTCCTCCCCTTTTTTTGGTAATTTAGTTTTTAAAATTGGGCTTTAAAGAAAAAGGATATATCAATATCTGAAAATGTGTTTCTTATGAATTAAAATGCATATTTCTATAAGTTTGATTATTTAGATGAAATATTTAATGTGTTTCATGAATATTATATTCCTCATACATTTTTTATGATGATGGGTGATCCCAATATAACTCTCCAATTCATTGGTTAATGATTATGTTTTCTAAATAATTATGTTGGAATTAATCGAGTAGGTTTATTCTATTTGTAAGGGTTTTTATAAGGGTTCTTGAAAGGATTCTATAAATATGATATAACAAGGAACTTAAATAACTTTTCTATGATTTTTAATTAGTTTCAAGGAAATATTTTGATTTCATAAGGTAATATAAGGATTTTTTTAAAAGAATGAATATTCCCTTTTAGGGTAAAAATGTATGTTTTTTAGAAAATGTTTTTCCTGGGTTCTCATGATTTCCAAGAAACCCTCATTATTATGATTTTTTACTTTATGTATTTTTATAAATTATTTTATAAAAACTTTGGGTAGTAAATCTGATTTCATGTGTATGTAAATTATTATTTGAGCTCAAAGTTTATTATGAAAAATTCAAACTCTCTTATATGATATCATGATTTTGATATGTACTAAAATGTTTCTTTATTATTATTTTTATATGTCCCTTACTGATATTTTTATGCTCATACCAAATTTTCAAAAAAAATAACAGGGTTTAAGAATGATTAGAAACAATTTTGAAGTCAATTTTAAAATCCTGAAAATTTTTCATTAAAATAAAATGTGTTTCTTTTAAAAAGTTTTATATTTTGAAAAAAATGATACTGAGTGGTAGTGTCCATTTTGTAATTTATAGGTTTTTTATATAAGAGTTATGAAAAAATTATCTAAGACTCTAAACCTAAAAAGGTATTTAGGAATTCAAGAAGATGAATTATTGATTTAAAACTCAAGATTATGTAATGTTTATGGTTGGGTGCTTATACTTCAACCAATTTAGTTTTAGAAGGATCAATATTTATTCTATATTTAGAAACAATATTCCAAAGAAATGAAATATGCTGTAAAAAAATTAAAATTTTCTAAATTTTCCATACAACTTATTTTCTTTTAAAGTGTATTGAATAATCCTTAGATGTTTCTCATGTTCCTCATAACTTTTAGAATAAACCAAAATGTCATCAATGAAACCCACAATAAATTTATCCAAATACTAATGGAAAAATATATCCATAATATCCATAAATACAGTGGGTTAATTCATTAACCTAAAAGGAATAACTAAAAAATAATAATGGATAAAACAAGTATGTAACACCATCCACATAATTTATTCCTTCTTCACTCCCAACTAGTGAACCCTAGACCTGAGATCAGTCTTTGAAAACTACTTAGCACCCTGGAGCTGATCAAACTATCCATCGATATGAGGCGATGGATACTTTTTTATAATAGTGATATTATTGAGTGCTCTATAATCAATGTAAATTCTCATGGAACCATCCATATTTTTTTTAAAAATGGAGCACCTTAATGTGAAGTGCTCGGATGAATTAAATCCTTATCATGAAAATCATGTAATTTATTTTTCAATTCCAATAATTATAATGGATACATTAAATAAGGGTATTTTCAAATTGGATTAGCTTATAGAAGTAAGTCAATGTTAAATTCAGCCTCTCTATTATGAATAAAATCAATAAAATCATCAAGGAATACATCCTTATATTCATTTACTATAAACACATCACTAATCTATACAATTTATTTTCTTTCTACAATACGAGCAAGAAAAATCTCATTTTCATCTTTAATCAATTTCTTAGCTTCTTGATATGTTATCGTAGGTATAAAATCATTCTTATATTCAAATTCAAACTCAATTTGAAAATTGAATATAAATTACTTAGCTCAGAAATATATCTTTGTATGATAAACTGAAATCCAATAAATTATTAGAATAACATCAAACTCAAATATAGAAAATAAAATAATATTGTTAGGAAAAACCATTACATAGATAATTATAGGAATATTTTTGTAAATATTTGTATCTTTAATACTTCCATCAAAAGTTTTTACCAAATGTTATATCTCCATTTATTAATGTTATATTTCTATTTTACTAGAAAAATTCTTAGAGATAAAAAGAATTTGTAGACCCTAAATAAAAAAAACATTGGCATAATATGAGTAAACAAGTAGTGTACCTTTCACCACTCCATTTGATGTTCCTTTATTTCCTTAGCTAGTTGTGAATGACTTTTCCAAACCTTTCTTATTAAGGTATTTTTTATTTTTATATCACCCCTAGTTTTAGGTAATTTACCTTTTTATTGGGTTTATTGATGTTATATAATACTTGGGTTCATTTTTAGAAGTTTATGGATATCTTTGAAGTGTTTTGGAAAGGTTTTTAAGGGTTTATGGTTTGAACATGATTAGTGTAAATCATGAAACTTATCTAGAAAACAATGCAATAGATTATAGAAGTCACTGGGCTGGTGCACGGTTGGTGTGTGGTTTGGCCAAACCGTATCTGCCAGGTGAAATCACGTAAGTAGAGATAGAGGAAATATAAATGGTTGGAACATGGGTTTTCAAATCATACGAGACAACTGTGTGAGGTGGGGGATTGGATATAGTACCATGCACGTGGTTAGTGAATGGTTTCCTAAACTGTGCAGTCTAACCCTATGATGTGAATTTATTGGTCTAAAAATTATATTTAAACTAGATTTTTATCCCCGAAACCCTCATTTTTCTTCTCCTCTCTTAGGCTCTCAAACTTCTCTTCTTCCATAAGAATCATTAGAGGTTCCTTTTAATCTGAAAGAAAGTTTTGATAGATATAAGTGTGTTAGATCTTCAGAATCAATAGAAAGTCTCCATTTTCTCTTTTTATCTTTATATATTCTCATATACTCTTATATAAAACATTATATCTAATCTATTTTTGATTTATCTATGATATATGATATGTTTTTATGATATATTGATTGGATATATTTAAGGAAAGGGGTTTCAAGTATTGATCTTGAGATTTATTAGTACTGCTCTCTATTTTCATCGCTCGTTGAGAGGTAGGTGGATTATCTCTCACTATAATATTCTAGAACTTGATGGTTTGGCTCTTAATAAATCATTATTTTGTTCTTATAAAAAATTACTAAGAAAATATATAATTAAAATCTCTATTTTTGAATGATTTAAAAATTATAGATTTGAAATAAGGAAAACAAAGTTTGTTGTCAAAAATCCTTAATGAAAATGTGATTTTAATGAATGATTTAATTATTTTCATGGTATAATTAAGTTGGAGTGTGTTTATTGGGATAGAGCATGGTCATGATGTACCATATTTAATTTGGGACAGCGCATGGTCATGAAGTATCACCATCAATGTGGGTCACCAAGAAACGACTTGGTGATATGATAAATCACCACTCATGAGTATAGAGAAGTTCAGGGAATGAATGTGCATGTGTGTGTGTAAACATGGGATGGTTATGAAAAGTAATAAGGAATGGTAATATGCTTTGATTATTGTTTTCTTACATGGAACTCGTTTATAGATTTGTATAAAAAAATTTGTCTATTTCTCACCTATTTTATATAAAATGTGCTAACTTGTTTATGTTCCTAGTGGTGTTTGTGGGAAGTATTTTGAGGAAATCCTACTGTATATGATTACTCATCCCATAAATATGAACTTTGGTGTGAATGTGGATGTTTTTCTTCATAAAACAGGTAAAGGAAAGATCATGTACTTCTCTATTAGAGAATCTGGATGTTAGTTCCTTGGGAAGGAGTTGGATCTTAGAGTTTCTCTTTTGGATTCATTAGAGTAATTTAACATTTGTGTTGTTGTGTCAAGACATCCTTGGGTTCTCTTGAGTCTTGTGTTATAATTTTTCACTACTACTCAAATATTTTTATTTTATTAGTTTTAATTTGATTTTCATTGTTTATACCCATGCATCATATAGTTGTTTTGGTTGCTTCTATTTTATCTTCTCAAGTTATATTTGTTCTTCAAATAAAATCATCCACCAATGTTTTACTAAGTTTTTAGAATTTATTATCAGCCTTTGGTGTCTTAGGGATATCGCCTAAGATTAGTAGCACCTATGACCTGGACCAAGCCAATGGGTTGGGAAAGGATGTTACAAATGGTATCATTCTTGGTTGGTCCATCATCTTGGGATGGTAGTAAGAAGATAGAAATATCATAACTTGAAATTTATATCATAAAAGTCATATCTAACCTATTTATGTTGAAATTCATGTTATTAGGATGGTTTGGGTATAAAAAGTTCCCTAAGACACTTCTATGAGTGTTATCATCTCATCATCATGGGTTTAGATAATGAGTGAAACATAAAATTAATTAGTAATGATACTTACCACTAGGAATGAATTGATCATATTATGTTTGATGATTTTTGGAAAATGGTTATAATGATTGTTACTTTTGATGACTTAAAATATTATAATCCTTCAGTTGCTGGTGAATGATGACTAATTGGTGTCTTTGATATATCTATAGAGAAATGGAACTAGTTAGACAATGTGAAAACCTACAAGAAGAGGTTATGGAAAACATAGTTTCACCATATCCATAGGTGAACCAATAGATTTTTAGAGCATTGTTCAAGATTTTTAATTTCTTGATAAATGAAATCAAAATGATGAATTAAGAAAAGTGGACCATTCTATGAAATTTCAGAAATAGAATCCACCAATATTTTAGGAGGATTTATAACCTGAAATGGAAAAGTGTGGCTTAACAGAATGAATCATATCGTTGATTTCCTTGTAACACTAATTAATCTAAACGTAAAGTTATCAATCTACATGTTGTAGGATGTTGCATTCCAATGGTAGGTTTTAGCTATCCAAGTTAAAGTTGATAGATGCCTTACATGGGAGGGAATTTTTCAACAAAAAATTCTACCCCAGCACCTTCAAGATATCCAGAATGATATATATTTTTAGATTAAAACAAGATAATATATTCATGATGGAATATATAGCTATGTTTATGAGCTTAGTTAGTTTTTCTCTATAAGTAGCTGCTTGTGAATCCTTAAAAGAATATATCTTTGAGTATGGACTGTGATCATAGATTCATTCTAAGATAGTTATGCTCCATATTACTAGCTATATAGAGATATTTAATAGATAGATAATGGCAGAAAGTAATATCACTAGAAATACAGTTGAAGGAAGTATGGTTTCCACCATAGGAATAGGTGGGAACTCTAATGTTGGGAATAAGAAGAAGACGGACACTTACTTCAAAGGTGGTGGATTGCCTCAGAATTAAACCACTAAAATAGCTAACTTTTCTCCACAAATTAAAATAAAGCCGAGATTCTTTCAGTTTGGTTCATTATATCATATGAATCAAGATTTCATAGCACAACCTAAATAATTTCTCAAGTTTAATCAGATGGAAAATATTCAGTGTTTTTTCATATCACAATGAAGTCGTTTGATGGAAATACATATCATACCTTCTAGATATCTTATGCTTTGATTGTATAGTCCCATTGGAATAGTTCTAACTCACATAATCAAGTGAACCAAGGTGGTTCCTGGAACACCCTATCTTCTTAGGTAATGTAATCACAACATGGAAGAAAAGAACAAGGGGGAGTGAGTAAGAAGTTGTATGGTTCTAAGAAAATTATTACAAAATACCAATTGGGTCCTTCAATGGCATGAGGTACCATTATTCTTAATTAAACCTTTATTCAAGATAAATTTGATATTGGTGCATCCCACTATTTTTTTTATTCACATGTCATTAATCAAATGGGTTACATATCAATATTATTCCACACATGATGAGTATTTATACACCTCTCATGTAGCAAGGGTATTGGGGATTTAAATGTGTAGCTAGTGATATAATAATCGATGGAGCCAAGATTGATTGGAACTAGTTTGTTTTGCACATTAATGAATTTGACTTGATCATGGGAATGGATTGTTTAGTTTTTTCCAAGGTCTATATTTATTTTTATACATGATGAGTAAAGTTTACATCTACTGATGGGATATTTCATCTCTTTAAAGGAGGTTTTGAGGTAAAGTTTGGAAAAGCAGGACCTTTAGCACCAATTTTTGGACTATTTATTATTAATTAGTAGCAGTCACTTTTGGGACTAATGAAAAAAATTCCACTAAAATTTTTCCAACCAGTGTGGATCATTATCTTGACATGTTTCCTAAAGATTTCACTAGGTTATCAATTTAAAGGTGTTGACGCTCCTTTCCGTCACATAGTATAAACGAATAGAAAGGGAAATTCCTTAGCATAAAGTGATTCATCCTTTGAAGAAACATCAAAAATTGACAAAGGCATGAACCAAGATTCAAATGCACACGTGTCGTGCAAGTTCCATCAAGGTCGTGAAAGTATACTTGTGCGACACCCAGTGGTCGCGCAGGTGACTTGCATGCCCTCTTTGAAATTTCTCCCAGGGTCTCTCTAGCCTATAAATAACCTTGTGCCCGCCCCCCCATTTTAAGGAGGAAAAAATTCCAGAAACCCAGATTTGAGATCCCGGAGCCCTAATCTCTTCTCAAAGCTTATGAACACTTCTAAGGTAATTTCTTACCTAGAACGGAAGATCTAAAGAGGGGGAGGAAGGCCTAAGTGTTGAAACTCATCAATACTGGCACGCCTGAGTGGCCATCCCTTAAGGGAAATGGCCACACTTACGTGCCGCCTTACCCCTTCCACATAACTTGCGTGCCTCTCTTCTGGAAGTCTCTAAGGTTAGTATTAAAGGCTTGATCCAAGAATCTCTCAAGTTGTACTCTAAGGATTGGCCATCGCGCAAGTACCCATGTGTCGCGCAGGTACACCTGCGCGACCAGGACGAGCGCTCCCATGCAGTACTTGCGTGCCCCTATCTTTTGGGGTGCCCTTCTTGCCCATTTCACCCCTCTTACACCTATGCACCTCTCCTCTTCAGGATTAAGCCTTTAGAACTCTCTCCAAATCCATTTATGGCATGATTTCCTTGTTGGATTCCTTATCCGAAAGGAATTCTGTGGAACATCTCTCAAAACCTAGTGATTTACACATCTTTACATCACTAAAGTTAGAGAGTTCATTCATTCAACCTCATCCTTTAAGATGAGAGAATCCTTAACCTGGGCCTCCTTTTCAGGAGTAAGCCCCAGTCCAAATTCTCATTAATTTGGGCATCCTACTTAGGAGTAAGCCCCAAGTTCTCATTAATTTGGGCCTCCTTTTCAGGAGTAAGCCCCAAGTCCCCTAATCTGTATATCTTCCTTAGGATTAAGCCC
Source organism: Viscum album (assembly GCA_963277665.1). Lineage (NCBI taxonomy): Eukaryota > Viridiplantae > Streptophyta > Magnoliopsida > Santalales > Viscaceae > Viscum > Viscum album. Next base: position 1,037,910,339 of record OY728135.1, on the reverse strand, counting down.
CAGTAATAATTCCCTTAACCTGGGATTCCTTTTCAGGAATAAGCCCCAGTCATAATTCCCTTAACCTAGGCTTCCTTTTTTAGGAATAACCCCTAGTCATAATTCCCTTAACCTGGGATTCCTTTTTAGGAATAAGCCCCAGTCTCTATGTTCCCAAATATGGGAATCCTCCTCAAGAGTAAGCCCCAACCATGGTTCTCTTAAACCTGGGCTTCCTCTTCAAGAATAAGCCCATGTCTCCAAGTTCCCAAATATGGGAATCCTCCTCAGGAGTAATCCCCAACCATGGTTCTCTTAACCTGGGCTTCCACTTCAAGAATAAGCCCCAGTCTCTATGTTCCCAAAAATGGGCATCCTCCTCAGGAGTAAGCCTTAACCATGGTTCTCTTAACCTGGGCTTCCTCTTCAGGAATAAGCCCCAATATAAATTTTTCTTAACCAGTCTTAATTTAATTTTGATCTGGGATTCCTTCTCAAGATTAAAACCCAATCATAAGTCCCCTCCTAATTTAGGCATCTTCCTCAGGAGTAAGCCCCAAGTTAGAGTACCCAAATCTCCATGAAGTACATATACCTTTATCGACCTTGTTCCTAGGTTTCTACTTTGAATTAAAACCCAATATTCATCTATTTTGGGCAGTGATACATACATAATCCCCACATCATTGTATATTTTATGGCAAAATTGTCTGGTTTCACCAATACCTCTTGTTTCTTACTCCGAGCATGACTAATGTGAGCATAGAGTGTAAAAGTAATCATGACATATTTCTTTGAGCCATCAATCATGCATAAACATCATGCTCCCTTACTCGAACTACGTGGGTTCTGATTCATTTTCTAAATAAAGGATATGTAGGTAGCCCATATGTAGGTACGATCCCAACTCTAGAATAATCTATGTCCTTCTGAATGACAATAAACTTCAAGTGCCCCACTGAATGGCTTTAAAACCAGTATGGTCATCATAATGACCAAGAGACTTTTATGTATTGAAGGATACCATTGACTAAAAATCTCTAACAAATAAAAATGATTCTCTATTGATGAAGAACCTCGAATACATATATAAGATTATCTAAATTTCCTACATATCAATCATTGATTGTCAGATCTAAAGGAAATCTCATTTTATACTTGGTAATGTAATAAGGATTCACGAACATAACTTAAATCTATAATGAGAGTCCCAGAGTAGACAAAAATTCCCCTAAAAAGGTGTGATGAGTCTGACCTCCCATCTTCTCGACCAATAAAAATTCCTAAGCCTCATCAGTCCACAACTAATGAGAACCTACCTTTGGAAAGTAGGTCCAAATGGATATGGAATCATTGGATGTTTCCGGTTCTACGAACAAACCCGTCAGAAATCGATTGGAATGTTTAAACCTTCAATCAATGAGGTCATCCCCAATTCCAGAGGAAACAAAAAATGGTGAACCCAACATGAATCCTTAACCAAGTTAAAGTGATGTTTTACCTATTTATTAGGCCCCTATTTAAACTCAATGAGAGGGACAACAAGACAATCAATAACATATATGCTCATCCAAAAGATGTAGCAGCCGAACTTATCTTGATTATGTTTGTTATATGAAACAGACACTCTTTTCCAAGATCTTCTGCATTACAAGAATGGTTTTTCTTAAGTTCACGTCTATGAATGCCTCTGCTGTGAAAACCTCTGCTATGAATGCATCTGCTGCTGCTCCTGCTAGATCATCGTCCTCTCTGAGGACGACATCACCTACTCATCATCTTCAACAATGGGTATCAAATGCACTGGTTAAGGAATACCTTCAACGCGGTACCATTCCAACTCTGGAGGCTACTCGACAAGCCCTCCGAGTGAACAAATCATCCTGGTCGTCCGGACAGCGACGACCAGTGATCAAGAAGCAGGTGGTGCCAACCACCATCTTCAACCATTTCGGGTCATTATCCCTAGAACGCAATCACCATTCACTCCCATATTCTAAGGAGGTGAATGAACAGGTCCCTCAGGGCCTTAATTCAAGGATTCAAGAGTCCTTCCTGAGGGCTCCCACCAACAATCGCCACCAGAATCGTGCGGCAATGTGCACTCAACATGATGAGGGTGTCATATCCAGCCATTCGGCTCAGGTTCCTCGAACCCGAGCAGGAAAGACGAACCACCAGAGGCGACAACCGGTTAACAGGGATCAGGTTCTTATCTATACCATTTCCGAATAAGTCCATCAACCTAACTTAGTGGCAAGCAACGAGCGGGCACATACACCCATCCGTTTTAATTCCGTTGTCCAGTAGACTCGTCTGGCAGCATCACACCAATCCCTCCAGGAAATTCTGATGGAGTAATATAGACAGGAACATACACCTATTTATAAATAATCAGCTCATCAGCAGGCTCGTCTGACTACATGCGATGGAGCTTTCCAACCCAATGTGTTGAAAACTGATAAACAAGAACATACACCTGCTTACACTCATAAATCCTGCCAGCAGTCTCGTCTGTCAGTGTTGAAGGAGGCTCATCAACCACATTTGGTGGAGTGCAATCAGCAGGCACATACACCTTCTAGTATTGATCAAGCCTACCAGCAGTCTCATTTGGTAGCATTCGGAGAAGTCAGTCGAAAAGCTCCAAAAACAAACAGGAGGAAGACTCAACTCTCTGCCCCAACACTTGAGTACTGTCAGGATTCACTGAAAGGAAAAGGAGGACAGGAGTAGGAACACACACCTACTCCAAGCACAGAATGGACGTATATCCTCGTTCTGGCAGCTGAAGTCACCAAACATATTCTATCAATGGTGAAAGAGAAGAATAAAATCCCTGCTCATATTCTGGATGCCTGCCCGGATATTATAGTATCTTCAACAACATCTCAGGGAAAGACACATAAATCTATCCCTACTAATGGAGTGACACATCAACATTTCACTCTGGAACAGACACACACCTTTGTTCCAGTCCAAGAGGGTTGTGGGCATACTCCCCCATATCATACGGACAACCAAGTCAGGCACATACACTTGGTTTGAGTAGATATAATCAGCCTAACCTGATCATTTCTCCTGAGCAGGCACATACACCTACCAAATTGAGTAAGAAGGCGTCTAAGAAGAACACATGCCCAACACAGTCAAGAAATCAAAGACCCATCTGTGACAAGGCCTTACTTGATGCTGGAATTCTTGATGCACTCAGAAAACTATCTGTTACAACTCATGATTCTGATCTCTCAGTTCCCAATAGTGGGAACATTAATTTTGAAGGTCTGTATTAGACACTTCCTCATGAAGGATTGTTTCATGACAATTCGGTCGATCTTGAAGTTTCACCTTCAGATGAGAGCCACAAGAACCCACTGTGTTTTCAGAATACTAAGGAGAAAAATGTTTCAACTTTTTCTGTAACCCACCATGGTGGTCCTCCCCATGATGATGAATTTCGCTGCAAAAGTCCTCTCCACAATAGTGATTCGCATTGCTTGGAAAATTCTCCAATAGACAATGTAGTGACGAGAAAGCCCTCTTATCTTGAGGCACTTGCAAATGTGAATCCAGTCATGTCTAATTCTTTATCATTAGTAGGTGAAATACTTTCTCAAACAGAAGATAGCCCAGGGTGTAGTTCATTCTCCAAACCACCCCTAAGTCATGCATCTTATAGTTTGATCAGTGATTTATCTACCAATCTTGTTGAATCCGATGAAGCAACAAGGAAAAACTAGCTTTGGTCTTATCAGGTAGAAGAATCTTCATTGAATGATAAAGAGGAATTATTGAATATGAAAAAACAACAGTCAAAAGGTGAAGTGCTAGTTATGTTTTGTCCTTTGGCCAACTCTAAGTATGATATTCCAGAGATGTTTACGGAAGATGGAATTCATGATATTCGTCTCAACATATGGAAAACTCTTTTTCAGTTGAAAAAGAAAATATTATCTTATGATGAATTTTAAAATCATGTCAAGATAATAGAAGGGTTACAACACCAAATTGACTTGGAATCTCTCTCAGTTTCTCGATTTCCGAAGGCTGAAAAGCAGTAGAGAGCCCTTCAGCATTCATGCCTTGGCGCACTAAGAAGATTACGCCAGTTAATTGCCTATTCCACATCTAGTATTCATATCAGAGGATGGGGTGTTCATAGAGCACTACATTTCACTGTGCTCTCCAGTCAGTAAAGCCCGCCGAAAATGGTCTCATGCAATGTTATTTTCCATGGCCGACCACAGTCAATGGGTTTTGTTTGTAATCAAAAGCTTGCTTAAGAACAGGATTCAACTTGTTCCTCTCAAAATCAAGCATACAGAGAACAAGTTATTGAATTAATCCTACATCAAGCAAACGAGAATATTCAACAGGCCTCTCATTTGGAGAAAGCACATCACCAAGTGAAAGAAGTGTCAGAAATCATCCAATGATCTTTTGAGCCAGGTGATAAAAGTGGATGCAGGTTGATGCATCCAGCTAATTTATGGACTAAGGTCCATATGATCAGGAGATATTTCAAGAAGGTATCAGATATAACATGTCAAGAACCACCCTATCTTGCCAGACTGTGGAATCTTTTAACCCAACCCTCAGAATCAACAAATAGGATTCGAGGAGTTGAGAAAAGACAGCAAGAACAGCCCCGGTCCACCGGACTGGGGACTTTTTAAAATACTCAATCTCTCCCTCAGAGAAATTAAGTCTTCTCTCGATTGGGAAAGAATCCTCAAGAGGAATGAAGAACCAAATTATCAGGAGATTCCCTCCAAATTACGGTTCGTCAATAAGTTCCTGAGGGATCAAATCAACAAAAGGCAATGTCTCATCAAGGACATGGAAGAAGACAATATCAAAAAAATTCCAATAGAAGAGATGAAATGCATTATACATCAATAAATGTCATCAATGTCTTAGTTGTTGATCCACCAGATGAGGCTCACTCGGAGGGATCAGATGAAGAGGTTCCTTCTCAAGAAGTTTTATGCACAGACAAAAATTAAGAAGGTGTGCGTACACAAAATCAAAGTATTACTCAAAACCTAGGTAATACTTCAATTAACCCACTTCCCCCTCTCCAAAAGGGATCCAACAAGGGGAAATGAAAGAATCAGGTTACATACCCTTCCTCTGGAGAAGGCCAATCGCTCTCACTAGAGAAAATATTTGCAAAACAAGAGGAATAAATGAAGGAATTGAGGAGGTTGAACGTAGAACTACTTCAAGGTAGTCTTCCTTCTAAACGTGCTAGAGTCATTCAGCCAAGGGAATTTTCTGCAGCTACTGAGATGGATCAAGAATATCCTCCTTTATCAGTACAACCTTATAGGTCTAATCCTATGGGTCAATTCCAGCAACAATTGGTAGTGCTACCATTGGTTGCAGTACCATCTTCCACATCTATACCAGCTCCAGTCATTGCACCTGTTCAGGTCTAAGCTCAACTGGATGTTTCTCAAAAGGTAATAACTACTATTGAGTCATTAACAGCTTGGTTGGAATCTATGGAGGGAAAGCATGATTTGGTTCAACTAGAGAAGAGAGATTACCTTGAATGGGTTGATGTAATTCCTCCCCCATCAAATTTCGCAAGTACCACATTCCCAATCTTTAATGGTTCAGGAGACCCATAGAAAAACATAACACATTTTGTTTCTTGTTGAGATCCTATGATGGGAACCCCTCAACAACAATAAGCAGTTAAGCTCAGGTGTTTTGTACAGTCATTACAAGGACCTGCTTTTGTCTAGTACACAAGCTTGCAATCTCGGTCAATTACCGGGTGGGAGGATCTTTGTCAACAATTTCTTCCTCAATTCAGCTCAATGTTTCCAAATACAATAGTTTTTTATCTTAAAAACTGTAAGAAAAGGGAGAATGAAAGGGTATCATATTTCATTGCTCGCTGGAAGGGATTAACATATTCCCTAAGCTTATCACTCCCTCAAGAGGAATTGTTTCCAATCTGTGTAATGAATTTACGTGATGAGTTGCGCACACTGCTGATCCCTGTGAAATACACAGGAGGGTTTCGAGACCTTACTTAAGTCACTCAATAGATTGAATATTCTCTTATAAAGACTAAGGATAATGCTCGTGTAATTCCATAAGCTCCATGAAGTAGAATGGGTAAAGCAGAGACTACTACAGTTATTTTTAACAAGTACCTGTACCTGCTTCTACTTCAAAACCTTCATCTTCTCGAAGGGCTCCACCTCTTGAGCGCCAACAACAGAGGCCGTTTAGTCAAGATGATCAAAGAGATCAAAGACAGAAACAATTTGAGGATCTAAATAGAAAAGTTTACTCTTTAATAAATGAACAAGTTCCTGGTTACTTCATTTCGGCTCTGTAAAATATTTTCGTTCAATTGCCAAGGCCCAAGAGGCCAAACAAGGAAGGAGATGAAGACTGTCCCAACTATTTCCCATTTCATCAGATGTTGAGGCATCCCATTCAGGAGTGTTTTGTTTTCAAAGACCTCCTGAAAAAAAATGGTCAACTTGGGACAAGTCAAACTGAAAGGTTCTTCAGATCAGGTAGCATGTGTTACTGCTACAGTTCCAGAGGAGGAAGGCGAGTGGCAAGAAGTAAAGAAAAAAAATTCAGAAAAATATGATGATTGGATGGTCAGAAAAATGATCAACCGAACTCATGCTATTTTGAGAACACAATTGAAGAATCCAATTGTGTCTTCTGCCATAAATACCACAGCAAAACCCTCTTCACCAGAGGGAAAATCCTCAAAGAAATGGAATAATTCCAAGAAAGAGGAACAATTAGAAAAATATGAGTATGTGTCAAAGCCCAAGTTGTCTTTGACTCTGACAGATTTTATGCCATCTACTTCGAAGCAACGGGCACCTCCCCACCAAACGGAATAGCCTAAACAGGCTAATCAGACAGAGTCTTCATCGGATGAAGAGTTTATCTTCAGTTCTGTTAATATGATTCAATTAATAGATCCGTATGACAGTCACAGTTTCAATTTTGATGAGCCCAAGTTCCCTGTATCAAATAGAGGAATCATAGGAAGTTCCATAGGATCAGGATATAGGGGAAGACGTGGATCTTTCAGAGTACACTATTCCAATTCTACCCCTGCTAGAACTGTGTATGCAGCAGAAACTCGTGGTATAGCCCTTCAATGAACTCAACAAGAACAAGAAAGTTCTTCTATACAAGGTAGACTCAGTCCTAACACAATTATTCTGGAAGATGGGTTGAAGGTTCCATATTCTTCCTCTCAGCAAGTAAATAGACCTAATCGGTCTAATCTCCCAAAGCTAGGAATATTACCAACTCCTATCCCAGTACAAGATGCATCAACTTCCAAAGCATCAACTTCCAAGACACCTGCTAAACCACATGTTCCTGTTGGAAAACAGATACCTTTGGATCAAAAGTATGATGTATTGAAACACTTGGCCCAAGTACCAGCCAAGTTATCAATTTTGGATGCCTTGAATTTGTCAAAGGATCTTCGGGAGGCACTCATTGAGGCTTTATCAAGTCCTCAAGAGTTTGAAACTGAAATTGTTGTAGCTAAAGCCTACCATGTAGAGAATAATCATGTAGAATTACATGTAGTGATATCTTTTACTGATGAAGATGAAGATGATGTTGTTCATGGACATATTAGACCTTTGTACTTATCTGGCAAGGTCAATGGTGTAGACATCCGAAGATCTTTCATTGATAATGGTTTAAGAGTCAACCTCATGCCCATTTGTACACTTCATTGATTGGGCCTTGCGGAATCTGATTTATCTCCTTCTACTATGATGTTACAAGTATATGATAAAAATGAACAAGAACCACTGGGCGAGATTACACTCAAAACTCAGTTTGGAGATCGTGTATCCAATTCAGATTTCATGGTTGTTGATCAAGACTCAGCCTTAAACATCTTGCTTGGAAGACCCTGGCTACATCAACATGTGGTTATCCCTTCATCATACCATCAATGTCTCAAATATTGTTTCAATGGTCAAGTTGGAACATTGTATGGTGATAAGACCCCGTTCAAGACATGTGAATCTCAATACATTGAGGCGGAATTCTACCACATAAAAAGAAATGAGGAATCCACAACAAAGGAGATTACCAAAGTTAATGCTCTGTATGGTTTGTAAAAGATTCCATTAAACCCATTAGCACATGTGAGTATAGATTATGTGTTGCCTATCAGTCAAATTGATAGGATATACCCAAATCAAAATACTCTTATGGAAACTTCCATAATGTCAATCACGACAATCAAGCCAGACAACATGGGAGAAAGTGGTGATCCACCAAGCAATGATGAAAGCTCAAATGGAGATGTCTTTATTTCATCTGCTAAAATCCAACAAGTCTATACATCGCCAACCAGGACATAAGAAGTTATAACAATCTTAGAGGTGAATGATGATGTCGGTTCTCAATCCATCATCTCTTCTTTATTACCCAAAGAAGACCCTTCATCATCAATCGGGTCAGAAATGGAAGCTTCTTCTTCAAGATGTGCAAATTTTAGCATCTCTTTTGATCATGAAAATCCTGCTTCATCATCTACTATGAAAGTAGAAGTAGAAGAAATAAAACATGTTGAATAAGAAGAAGAAGATCTTAGGGATGATCCTCCAGCATTTGAAGAGGGTATCTCTACCACCGTGGATGAGCTCAGAGAAATAAATCTGGGTACAAAAGAAGATACATGCCCCACTTTAATTAGTGCGACTATGACTCTTGAAGAGCAAGAGATGTATATTTCTTTTTTAAAGAAAAATAGAGATATATTTGCTTGGAACTATACAGAGATTCCAGGGCTTGATCCTGATGTTTCCACTCATCGTTTGGGTTTTCCAGAAGAACATCGAGGATTCAAACAAGCTGCTAGAAGAACACACCCAACCTATGCTTCCAAAATTGAGGTTTAAGTGGATAAGATTATCAAAGCTAACTTTGTCATAGAAGTTCAATATCCCAAGTGGTTGGCTAATATTGTCCCAGTGAAAAAGAAGAATGAGAAAATTAGAGTTTGCATTGATTTCAGAGATCTTAATCGGCATTGTCCTAAGGATGATTTTCCAATACCAATTACAGAACTCTTAATTGATTCAATAGCTGGATATGAAGCACTTTCCTTCATGGATGGATATTCCAGGTATAATCAAATCTGAATGGCTCCAGAATATGAGGAATCTACAGCCTTCAGATCCCCTCAGGGTGTGTTTTGCTATCGGGTAATTCCCTTTGGCCTAAAGAATGCAGGCACAACATATCAGCGTGCCATGCAGCATATCTTCAAACCCTTTTTAGGGAAGTTCGTTGAATGTTATGTGGATGATTTGGTGGTTAAATCCAAACAACATTCTAATCACTTGGCTGATTTGGATATCATATTCCACAAACTTCGGCAACATAATTTGAAGATAAACCCCTTAAAATGTGCTTTTGGGGTAACCTCAGGAAAATTTCTCGGCTTTGTTGTACGCCATCATTGTATCAAAGTCGATACTGAGAAGACAAAGTCAATCCTTGGTATGTCACCTCCTCGAAATTTGAAATAATTGAGAGGACATCAAGGACACTTAGCCTATATTCGGCGTTTCATAGTTTTATTATTTATTATTATATACATATGTTACCCAATGATCATTAAAATCTATCAAAGACTAAAATTTTATATTCCTAATAAATACTGTATATGTTGAATTTATGGTTGAACCCATAGGGAAGGCAATTTTGAAAACTTTTCTAAAGAAAACTCTAAACACTCCACTGTTTTCAGCAGTGGAGGATCTATTTTTTTACTTATATATATATTTTTATTGTGTTTTAAAAAGAAATTAAATACACCCCACATCTTTATTTTTATTTTTATATGATCTATATTGAAATAGGAAAAAAAATAAAAAAAAAGACTAAGAGAGATTAAGAATGCTAATAAATGAACTGTCAGAATGAAATTACTATGGAAAAATCTCAATTCTACAAGTATTAAATGTATTCCTTCTCATGATAACAATTGAAACTGAAACCAGTGAAATATAATGACTTATTCCCCTCGACAAGAGATAAGTCACTCGATTTAACTAATCCTGGAGTTTTCTACATTATGAAAGGTTTAATTATAGTATTCTGAGTTAAATGGTACAAGATAACATGCTCACCATTAGTTCATAAGTTTTCATTTTGACTTAAATGTTTAGGAAATTTTATCCATAATCATACCTTTCAAATGAATATAGAATTTCAAATATAAATTCTTGCGGTACAATGCAATAGAATTCATTTAGAACTGATCTCGCTGATCAATTCTATTCACATTTTAAATGATCTCTGAGAAGGAAGAATAAAGACAACCAACATACTCAATTTTATCCCCTAAAGATAAGATTATCCTAACAAGATCACTAATATCTAAACTAAAATCATTAAATTACTATTAAAGAAAATTGATGGAAAACAGAGGAAGTGATCTCCCTCTGCTAGCTCGAATCACTGCTGCACCTGGTCCTCAGGTCTCTAGGAAGTGGTTCTCCAATAAGTGCTTCAAGATTCGCCCCAAGATATCACTCACTCTAAAGTGGATGGTCGAATGAATCTCTCCCCATAAATTTTTCTTCATTCTCTTCTTTTAAACTCGTAGTCATCTGCTACTCATCACCACCTTGTTTCCACCGGCATACTTTGGTTCTGAACATTCGCACCACACACATACCTTTTTTCGCGAACCCCACATCACACTATATTATCCCTTGTAACTAACATAAGGTGACTTAGTTGAATGATCATGGTTGCATTTTCATCTCATGAATGAACCTGTAGAAGAAAAAATGAACAAAACAATTAAAACAAGGAAATAAATAAATTAAAACTAATAATTTAACTTATTATCTCATTAAATACTATTTAAAAGAGTTAATAAATATTTAAATAATATTTTAAATAAGTTATTTAATTTTCATTATTATTTACTAGTAATTATATTTTAAAATTAGATTATTTTTAATTAAGATGATATAATATTATTATTTAGAAAACAATTATTATAAAATTTATGTTATAATAATTTAACTAAAAATTTATGTATTGACTACTACAAACATGGCCTTTTTCAGTGCTAGAAAAGCACATTAATAGCGCTAAAAAAGAATTGTTAATCGAGGCAAAGATAAAGGGGGTCCCTTTTATCAGCGCTCAGAAAAGCGTTTTTTTAGCATTGTTAAATGATTGCGCTGCGGAAACCCAGTTTTGTGGTAGTGATTATTAAGTTAAATATGTTTGTTACTAATTAATTTTTATAAATAATTATTAACATTTAAATTTTAGAAGTTTTATAAATTATTAATTAAAAATTGAATTATTTTTGTTTTTTAATTAGGCAATTAATTAATTAGGTTTAATATATTTATTAAACTTTATTTTATTCTCCAAATAAAATTGTTTTAATTATTATTATCTCATTAAAGAAAACTAATTTTAAAATTATTTGATTAAAATACTTTATTTTAATTTAAATATAAATTATTATTAAGTATTTTATTATTAAATAATTATTAATATTTTAAAAAAATAAAATTATAATTAATGAGATTTATTAATAATTTATTATAATTTAATTTTAGAAGTAAAATTAACTTAGATTAATAAAATTTTATTTAAAAATAAAAAAATTCTATTGAAATTAATTATCTTATTTTTATTATATATTTATAATAATAATTATTTAATATTTTTATTTAATTATTATAATTCAATTTATGTTTTTATTTTTAACTTATTTTGGTTTATTAATATTTTTTTAACTTCTTTCCCCACCCACCCAATCAGCGCTTCTGGGGGGGTTATCTGGTATCATATCCAGACTAGTGGCAGTGAAACATCCATTTCAAATGGCATGTCTCGGCTTGGCCTCCTCCTTAGATTCCCACAGCGGCGGCGGATGACTTCTCCTTCAGTTGGCATCAGCGACGCTCAACTCGATTCCATAGAGGCGACAACATCCCAGATCTGGGGTTGTGGTCTGCCTCTCCTTCTTAGAGTGGCTCGGATCATCTTCCTCTACAACTGACACGAGCGGCTAGATGGTTTCTTCCTCTAGCGTGCTGACTGAAACGGTGCAGAACAGTGTGAAATTATTACAAATAGAATTAAAAACTAACAGTATATCAAATAAATGATTTGCAAATGCAAAATTATTAGAAATGAATATACAATATTAAAATATAAAAGTTTAAATGAATTATATTAATTATTTAAATTAGAAGACAAATCCTTTAAAAAAAGTACACATTAAATTATGTATTTAAAAACTGAAATTATTATCTTTAATTAAAAACTGACCAAATAATTAAATAAGGAAACTAATAAATGTAATTTATTTTAATGAGTCTAAATGAAAGGGAAAATATTAAATTAAAATCTATGTTAATTAATACATAAATAATATTATTAATTGGTTATTTAATATGAATGTAAAATTATTAAAAAGTAACCAAATTAATGTAAACAAAATTAATTAAGAAAAAATTAAACTTGATAAGTTATGTAAGATTAAATTAATTGTTTTAAAGGATTAATATTTCATAATTATTTATAAATATTGATAAATTAATAATGTGAATTATAGTAATCATAAAGTATGATTAATTAATAAAAAGTGTAAAAATAGTTAATTATATCATTAAAAATTAAATAAAATGATGTGAAAAAACTATGTTAAAATAAGGCCACATCAAATTCCCCCACACTTAAGCCTTCTTTGTCATTAAGTAATCCCTTACTTTATTACCTTTTAAAATTAGATTACAGTTATTTAAGAAACTATGTTTTAAATCTAGCATTTCCAGCACTTAAGTATAGAGGGCGGAAGATTGATTTTAGGCATAAAAAAAAGTGAAATGCTCAAATCAATCCTTTCCAATAACATATACTCAATGGGTAATCAGGAAAGAAAAGAATCATCAATCAGTGAAGGTTTTATGCCTCATATGTGACTCTTCTTAGTGACCCAATCCAATCCAAGAGTAAGAAATAAATTCAAGAGTGACAAAAATATAAAAATATGTGGAATTCAGAACATAAAAGTATGAACCTTATACATGGACTCAATCCTAGGGTACAAAAAACAATTAATGTTTTTGTGATTTACCTTAATGATACAACATAAACAACTCCTATATAAACCAATTTACCCCTTTTTCATCAGGCGTTCATCATTCCCCTCACCTTAATGAATGTGTTTTTGACCCATTCCACTTTATTTTATTTTTCACATGCCATTTATCGTGTGCTAACTGTTCAATCCACTTATTCATGGTGTACAGAGGTCTTATAGTAAACAAAAATGCACCCAACATCTAGGATCTCATAGATTGATTATGGGATCCATGATTCCCAAACTACTCCAGATCAAAAGATTTATATAAAAATAATTTACATTGTATCACAAAGGTAGTTGCTTTAATAAATTAAAATAAGAAAGAGGCCCCATAGAATCTTGATCAAACATTTAGTTCCAAGGGAAATGATCATAACTCCAATTAAAGGTTACCTACATCACTCCCAAAAATAGCCCCTAAGAAAAATTTTCATTAAAACCCAAAATATATTCACTGAGCAATCATCCACCCA